>OZ037995.1:9315887-9558387 GCA_964035705.1 Porites rus
AGCGCATCAAGTATGCCGGCCCTTTCAAAAAATTACACCGATCAACAACTAAACTATTTTAGAATTTGTTATGTAACTACCGATTTAATGGCCGAGGGGCTGAGAGAAATTTTCAAACAAGAATGGGCCAAACGATACAAACCATGGACAGACGCGCCTCAGGATGGAATGGACTTCTTTAACGGTGAGTCCCCAAAAAACCAAAAGAAGAACGCTCGTCTTTTGACCACTATGAAAAAAGGAGATACGGGGAAATGGGACTGCACAATGCTATTTTACGCCATTCTTTTCTCTGATTGCCTCCGGCCGCACGTTACAGTCAAGAAAATTGTGGATGATCTGAGAAATTTTAGGAACGAACAGTTCGCTCACAGACCAGAAGGTAGTCTCTCTGACACAGACTTGCAAAATGCTATAAGCAAAGTTCTTAGTGCTTTTCAAGCGCTTGGTCTCCAGACTTCAAGAATTAAAGACGTGAAAAATGAGAAAACCTTTTCGACAGAAGAGTTACAAAAAATCCTGGAAAAGGTTAAATATCTTAAACAGGAACTTACAGAAAAAGAGGATCAGCGACAGGTCCTTGCCGATCAGCTCCAGAAAGAAGCACCTTCGTTCTGTATACTCCCTCCAAAACCTCCACATGTCATGGGATGTCGTGCTCACGAGGTACATGAAATAGACCAAAAGATGAGGGAGCTTAAAGAGTCGAGTGACGAGTTGAGTTATCTATATATCTCAGGTAATCCTGGAAGTGGAAAATCGCAGCTAGCTGGCCTCGTAGCCAAGGGATTCTATGACAAAGTCAAAGAAATGCCCGGTGCTTCTTCATTTGTGATGACGTTAAATGCTGCAACGCTAAATTCACTACTAGAGTCATACGCTTCATTTGCTCGGCAGCTGAAGTGCCCTGACGATTCAGTTACGAAAACCCTCCGTTCCAAGGATTGTGACATTGAGGAAAAAATCGCCTGCTTATTGCTGCAAAAATTACCTGTTACAAGTCATGGCTGTTGGTGGTTGACAACGTCACTAACCTGTCTTCTTTACACGTTCACCTATTACAGGCTGGAGACCAAACGTGGGCAAAAGGTCAGTTGTTGATTACAACCCAGGATACATCATCTATCTCCTCAGAGAGCGTTCACATCTCAGTCAGCAAAGGTATGAAGCCTGATGATGCGATTTCCTTGTTAGCCGAGATTTCCGGGATCCACAACTGTGAGATGAGCAAAAAAGTAGCAGAGGATCTAGACTTTCAGCCTCTTGCTTTATCAGCCGCTGCCGTTTTCGTCAAGGAAATTCGGCAAGATAAAGCATTAGAAGATTTTGGCTGGTTAGAATTTCTGAACATTTTAGAAGAAGGCAAGCGAGGAACTACGGAGGAGATCCATGCTAAAACCAACCTAGTTTACCCCAACACAATGACCAAAACAATAGGGTTAGCGGTCGAAAACCTGATAAAGTGTGACAAATTTTTAAAACACTTTTTTACTCTCCTTTCTCTCTGCGCGCCGCAACCATTAAAAGTGGACATAGCAGTTGATTACATTATTAGCCTAGAGGAACACGTCAATGAAACGGACAAGCCTCGTATTCGCATGAGTCTCAGGAGATGCTCACTTCTGCTGTTTGAAGGGGATTCCATTCGTGTTCACCAGATTGTATACGCCGTTAGCAAAACTGTGATTAACGACCAAGAAAAATGCCGAAACCTCGAGAACATCAATGGCGCTGTTTCCTCATTCCACAAATTCATCATCGATACCTTTCAAGAGCATTTTGAAGTAGGACGGAGCAAGGCATTGGAAACTATGCACATCGTTCCTCATTTGAAAGCCTTTATTGAGGAACTTGATGACTTCTTTTCGAACGACAGTCGAGGACAGGTTCAAAGTATGTCAGCAGAAAAGATTAAAAAGCTTGGAGATATTTGTGACACGCATTCGGAATTCAACGAGGCAAAAAATTACTTTGAACTTGCACTCACTATTGAAGAGACAGAGTTAGGACCCAGCCACATAAATTTAGCAACGACCTACAGCTACTTAGCAGTAACTCACCAGTGGCTGGGCAACTTTCAGGAAGCCGAGAAATATCAGCGAAGAGCTCTTACTATTCAGCTCGAGAAACATGGGGAAAATCATGTTGATGTTGCAACGAGCTACAGTAACTTAGCCTCAATTCATCAAGACTTAGGTGACCTTAAGAAAGCCAAGGAATATCAGCAGTGTTCTCTGACTATTCGTCTCGAGAAACTTGGCAAGGAACATATTGAAGTCGCAACAAGCTACAATAACTTAGCTTTAATTCACCAGGACTTAGGTGACCTCAATGAAGCAAAAGTGTGTCAAGAACGTGCTCTTGATATTGAGCTAAGGACACTTGGTCCCGAAGATGTTGATGTTGCAGCGAGCTACAGCAACTTAGCTTCAATTTATCAGGACTTAGGTGAACTTAAGCTAGCCAAGAAGCTTCAGCAGCATGCTCTTGATATTGAGATTAAACAACTTGGCGCTGAACATGTTGATGTTGCAACTAGCTACAGTAATTTGGCTTCAATTCATCAGGACCTTGGTGACCTTGAACAAGCCATGGATTGTCAGCAACGTGCCCTTTCTACGGAAAACTTGGCCGCGAACATGTTGTAGTTGCAACGAGTTACAGTCACTTAGCTTTAATCCACAGGGATTTAGGTGACTTTAAGCAAGCCAAGGAATACCAGCAGCGTGCTCTTGATATTGAGCTTGAGAAACTTGGCCCCGAACATGTTGATGTCGCAAAGAGCTACACTAACCTAGCTGTAATTCATCAAGACTTAGGTGATCTTGAGCAAGCTAAGGAATATCAAATAGATGCTCTTACTATTGAGCTCAAGAATCTTGACTCCGAACATTTTTCTGTTGCAAAGGACTACAGCAACCTAGCTTCAATTCACCGAGACTTAGGTGACCTAATGAAGGCCAAGGAGTACCAACAACGTGCTCTTGATATTCAATCCAAGAAACTTGGTAGAGAACATGTCGACGTTGCAAAGAGCTACAGTAACTTTGCCTTAATTTACAGAGACTTAGGCGACCTTAAAAGGCCAAGGAGTGCCAGGAACTTGCTCTTGATATTCAATCCAAGAAACTTGGTAGAGAACATATCGACGTAGCAAAGAGCTACAGTAACTTTGCCTTAATTTACATTGACTCAGGCGACCTTAACAGAGCCAAGGAGTACCAGGAACGTGCTCTTAGTATTCAGCTCCATAAACTTGATGAAGAGCATATTGAGGTTGCAAAGAGTTATAGGAACTTAGCTTTAATTCACCAGGGCTTAAGAAAACTTACAGAAGCCAAGGAGCAGGAGGAACGCTTTGATGCTATCCGTCCCAACAGCTGGCTGTTCTTTAATTATATTATTTTTGTAAGCTTAGTCATTTTTGCACTTTATTATATTTGGCCTTTACTAAAATATCTGAATATTTTGCTAAACACCTTAACTGCAATATATTTTATATCTAGGGTCTTAAATTTGTAATGGTTCCACAGTTTATAGATCTTGGAAATCTAACATTCTGCGATTATGTTTTCAATGACGGAAAGAAACACTTTTTCAAGCTTATCTTTAAACCTAAGTGATAAGTCGCTCACTAGGAAACTTGTTAATTGGAAGGCGTTTTCGGCTGTAAGGAAATGGTTATTAAGTACTGGGGGGCAAAAAAATGTTGGCATAAGACCATATCAAGAGAAAATAAGCATCACAATTGCCTCAAAGGAAATAAAGCAGAATATTGTATTGGTGACACGCTAAGCGAGCATTATGCCTCATTATTCTCTCTAGATAATGTCTCTCCAAAAACAAACTTCTGATTACTTTCAAGCATTAAATTGGTCTAAAAATTACTCTGGTGAAATTCACTTATCCCAAGGGCTATACTGGGCATTTCCCTTTATGTCCCATTATTCTCTCTTGCACATATTGATATTCTACTCCTAACAATATATAAGACGTTTGTTACAAAAACCTGTTGTAGTTTACTAGTCTCTGCTCCTACAAGTCTCCTATAGCTTAGTGGCAAAGTATCCAGACCAGGAACCAGAAGGTCATTTATACACACATATGTAGGTTCGACTCCTTTCTTCCACGTCCCTTTTGTCACTGACTTTTAAGTCAGTGACAAAAGATGATTTTAAAAAATGAAAGATGATTTTTTAAAAATCATCTTTCTCATGTGCAGTGGAACCCTCTCATATATCATCAACACTGCTTTACGGACACTAGTTAATTGCACACTTTCTGTGACTGAATATCTTACCTAACAGAAACAGCGAAAGACCTTTCAAAGGTTCTGTTTAACATTAATTTCACCTGGGGGAGTTGCAATAAATGCTTTTCAATGTCGTGTTTCAAGAAAAATAAGCAAACTAAGGTAATTTTAGCTTGAAGATATGATGAATGATTGTATTAAAGGTTAGTTAGGATGAATTTGTCACAATTACAGGTAAGAACAACGATTTCTCTGTAATGTATATGTCTCCTTTAGTATATCTGTAAAAATACTGCCTGTGATGATTTTTTCTGGTAGCCCACTTAATACAGACATCCAGTTAATACAGACGCTATGGCATGTCTTCTTGGTGTCCGTATTTACCGGGTTACACTTTATTCACCAGGCTCAAAATTCACCATCTTATTTCCATCATTGTGCATAAGCACATATTGCAATATTCCAGTCCTAGCAGTATGCAGGTTGTTTGTCACCTGAACCTAGTTAAGAGGCCTTTGCTCCCACTAGTCTCTTGTAGCTAAGTGGTAAAGCATCTTAATTAGTAACCAGAAGGTCATAGGTTCAACACCTATTGGGAGTACACAGCTCGGATTTTTTTCCTAAGCTGCTTGTGTCACTGACTGAAAAAAACATCTTTCTCATAATATTACATTTAAGTAAAGGGCTTAAGCCTTATTTCTTACTGAGCACAACCATTAAGATAAAGGGGATACCATCAAAAACATTTTCATGCATTTTATGGCCTATTTACATGAAAGTGGGCGACTCCAAGTAGGTAAGGTAACCAGTGCTCATGTGGGGTAAAGTAATATGCCTTTCTGTAAATGAAATCTCTCATTTTAATTTGATCACGTTTAAATAATAGGAGGGGTGAACTGCAGAGGAGGGTTGCCCTGTATGTCAGACCAGTTTAATAGCGCCAACAAAGAGTGGGTCACCACACTTCTTTCCTTGAACCAAGTCAACAAAAGGACTATTTTAGCTTCAAATAATGATTCTACAAATAAAGTAGGATGGCCCATACAAGGAGGCACCGCCCAAAAGGGGTACCTTTCTTAGGCTCTAGGTTATAATAGGTTGAAGTTGGTTACTATGCATGACTTCTCCATGTGCCTTGCACCAAGTAAATAGATTTTAAAAATATAATTATTACTATATCTATAAAAATATTATAAAATATTTCACAATTATTCCTTAAGACCAAACAGGCTTTGAGTCAATAGCCAATGAGGCCGAAGTCTGAATAGGCTATTGGGCTCCATTTAAACTAGCTCTGCTAAATTGGATGCCCCTGGATAAATATTGAATTAAAAAAAAAAAAAAACTCAGAGGCCATGAGGACGAGAGGAAAAATTGTTTTGGTAAAATCCAACTAGTTGGTCAAAAATATCGAAACAAAACAACTCTAGCAAGCAAAACATGATTCAGCTGCCATTATTTGGTTTTCAAAGCCGGCGCTTTAACGCTACTAGTGGGCTAATATAACATAAAGCCTAGTAGTAGCTCAACCAATCAGAACACAGCATTGATAATAGACCACTAGTTGGATTTTACTAAATTATTATATTAATATCATCAAGAGAGATTGGTATCATCTAGCATCAAAATTACCTATTTAGCAGAGATATTCCAGTATTCATCAGAATCATTCCGCATGTCTTCAGGCATGCGCAGCAAAGTAATGACAACATTGTCATCTCGTCTTTGAAATAACATTTCACCCTCAAAGTCAACTAAATTTTGCTTCCGAGCTCTGAGCAACATACCAACAACTTTGTTGGAAATTCTAGTGTATCTTTCAAATAATCGTCCAAATGTAACTGCGACTGTTCCATCAGGCTGTTCATCACCCATTTGCAAGATGACATTGCACAGTGCTTTTACCTCCTGACTTATGTGGGCACCGGCATATTTTCCACGAGCTTCAGTTTTAGAACCTGCCACAGGTCGACCATATTCTTTGCTGTGTCTGGGAGGTGCTGCCATGTTCCTAAGAAAGTAATCCCACACGGAAGACAGGTAAAGTCTGTGAAGGTAATATCAGGTATTACTAAAACTAAGTGGTTTCTCTTGAGTCTTTGCATGTATACACATCAAACCAACAGCAACATTTTGGAAAATTTTTAATGGCTGCTGAATACCAAAGGACCCTGAAGTTTAATGATCTGGGTTAGAAAATTGAGTGACTCAAGTTCCAGTAAGGGATATAATTCAGAACTGAACTGGAAGTAACTTCATTCAGTTTTCTAACCCTAAATCCTAAATTTCAGAATCATCCAGTGCTCAGCAGCCATTCAGTGTTCAGGGCTATTTGGCATTCTGCAAAATACCCCTCTGGTACATTTACTCCTTGATTTTTGATTTTTGTCATTTTGAAGTCCAGAAATCAAAAATGGCACTTTTCTTGATACAATCAATCCTTAAAGGCTGGAGCAGAGAGATAAGTATGGTCAACTCTCGTCTTCGGACACCCTGCTATAATGGACATCCTGATAATACAGACAACAGCTAAAACACACACAAAGATAAATTGCAGACGTTTGACTGAAACTGACTTCCGCTATTACAGACTCTTACTAACAAGGACACTAACTAGAAGTCCCTATGGTTTCAGCTATAAAGAGTTGACTGTATATTTTTCAAAACCCTTTATGCAACTTATAAGTGAGAGATCATGTCCTGTTGCCTGATGCTGGCATTACTTCTTTGCTGCCACATAGTAACTTTGCAGCATTTCATTGTACTGAGTAAATCAACCCCCATAGCCAGGAAAGCAGTGATGGTACTAGAGTCACAGCTCTCCTTGCGAACATTCTCGTAAGCGACCAGCTCTAGTAACGACTTCCTTTGTGGAACCCTGTTTGAACTGTGACTTAAACTTTTAATAAAAACCTCTCCTAAGCGACTGCTCCTGTCAGCAACCCCAACCACTTTCTGGATTACACAACTGAACTCTTCCTTAAGTTTGTTTTTAAGCTCTTGTAAGCAACTGCTCAGAGTCTTATTCATATATATCAACACCTGATAAAACACAAACTGTGAGTTTATTGAACGGCTTTGAAATGCTATGAAGTAGATCAAATCATTCTTGCATTTATTTTTAGATTTGGGGTTATTTTGGTCTAAAGTTAGGCCATTTCAGTTCTATTTCAGATATAAAGACACCTACTAAACAATAATTTCTTTATTTTTCTTTGTGCTTTCTACCGCCGGTGACGTCATCAGTTTTAATGGTCAAGAACTGAACTTTGAATGCTTACTTTTGCAGAATGAAGAGATCTTTCAAACCAAACTAGAATGAGCACTGGTGAAAAAGGCAAAAAACTATGTAACATTGACCCGAAAATTGCCATGAAAATCTTGTTCTACTAACCACCTACCTTTCCTTTCATCTAATCCTGAGATCCTAAAAGCTTTCCTAAAAAGGGCAGCACTAAAACACGGAATCCAGAATCCGGAAACGGAAACGGAAACGGAAGCAGAAATGGAAACGGAAACGGAAACAGAAACAGAAACAGAATACGGAATCAAATATCAATGATAGAAAATTAAAGAATTTCACAATACACAATTTAGTACAATCCAAAGAGAATTTGTCTTAGTTTCCTTGGCAGTTCCCTTAAATATATTCTTGTTATTGTGTCTTGATAAGGTTTGCCGTAGTGTGGGTTACTGCACTGCAAGGCCGATGAAAGTAATTTTACGAGTAATTTTTATTCACAAGTTCATGGGTTGAATAATACAGTTAAATATTACTTTTGTAGCTAATTGTCAAGAATAGTCGTAGTTAGCCTCAGACCAAACCACGTGATTGTCCCCAAACTGAATACTCCACACATGACCGACCGGTGACGTGACCACAGTTCCGGTGTTTTAGCAATAAGTTCAACTTTTTCGCCAAGCTGAATACTTATGGAATACTGGTGTACCGGTATTGCGTTTACGTGGACGTCCGTATTTTTGTTGAAGAGGCTTATTAAACATGGCGCATTATTTTGGTGTAATCAGTTGCCGAATCAAGCAAATGCATGCACAATTCTCTCTTCTCTTTGGACTCCACAATGCAATGGTTCTCTTGAGTAAGTTGTCTTGATAAATAAAACTGAACACTGTTGAAGACAACCCAGAAAAGACACTGAGTAAAAATTGACAGCGACGCCTTTCAGTTATGTAAACGACGCCTCTGACGATTCAAACAAAGTCTGTTTCCATACAACTTACCTTTTTCTTAAGGCACTAGTTTTTGTCAGTAACGTTTTTTTCCTCGCTTTGCTGTCCCATGAGAAAATTGGATGCATTGCCGATAGTGGTATCAAGCGTCTTTTCACCGGAATCGACTCCTCTAGTGATACAGCGGTCTCCTCTCCTCTACTCAGCTAATTTATTCATTTGTGTCTTTTTTTATCTGTTTATTTATTTCATTGTCATTGCTAATATTCTTTTTTTCAAATCGATCGCTTGGAACCTTCTTTCACAGATTCCGTATTCCGTTTCCGTTTCCGTTTCCGTTTCCGTGATTCCGTTTCCGTTTCCGGATTCCGGATTCCGGATCCATGTTTTAGTGCTGCCGTCCTAAAAACCTTCCCACCAAAATGAAGCCTACTAAATACCCAGCAAGAGAAAAAAAATGAGGCAAGAAAAGGGAAAAAAGAGGGGAGGAGAGAAAGCGAAAAGTGAAAGTCAAGACTGCTGTGTGGTAAGTGATCGCTTAATAGAGGGTGACCGCTCCAAACACGTTTGACAGAATGCCATATGTAAGCTATAAAATGAAACTGGGGCAAAAATAAATTCAAACATAAGCTTAGTTTTACGAGACATTAGAAGAATTTCTTTGAAGACAGGCCACGAAAACAAGCTCAGTACATCTTAACATGCAAGTGGTTCACTTACTTTGTTTGCAGTACTGTTAAGCGAGTGTTATCCTTCATGAAATGCCAAACAGACGTTTGGTTTTAAAAGTAGCCTCCAGCGGCCGCCATCTTTGATGTTTTGAACCGACACATTGACATTCGTCCCCAGAGCCCGTCGTTTCTTGGTCGGTTACAAATTAAGCCGAGTGGCTCTGGGAACGAGAATGAGCAGGACAGTCAGGGTTAAAGTCAGGGTCGGGTTGATCGAAGCTGGGTTAAGATAACCCACGGTTAGTGCGAAATTTGAACTCAGAAATGAGAGCTTAAAAAGTAAGTTCAGTTTAATTCACTTTGCCTACAATTTGATGATTGGATACTTTTAAAAGAATGGAGAAAATTATCCGAGTGAGTGCTTTTCATTCAAAGAAAAAGAAACCCAGGTTAAAATTTAACCCCGGGTTATCGCTAACCTCCTTTCGAACAACTGGGCCCTGGGCGTTAAGTCAGGGCGCAGAGTAAGATGGGAGGAGCCTAACGAGCCAAAAAAAACTATGGGAGACTGCGCTCATTTAGAAATGATGCCAGCGATTGCTAACAGATAAATTGCTTTGCATGATTTATGTTTGACTGGTTTTATGTAAACAATGAACACAGGGACCGGGTTCCCTTAGGGTCCATTTGTTATGAGGCTGATTTTTAGCCCGTTCCAGGCTCCGAGATAACAGGCTAGCTGATTTGTTGCATGGTGTCTCACAGCCTCAAAAACTTGAATCTGTATTCACTGCATTCATGTTAGCCTCCCCGCAGACGTCCTTTAGGGTTCGTTCGTCATGCATTCATTTCTCCCCCGATTCATGTAGGTTATCACAGAACATAAAGACCCTCCAAAACGAGCGGACACCTCTGTAAAATAGCCTGCGTAGCTGGCGGTATTGTGTAGTAGTCGACGCCGCAAGAAACTCTTTTGGATCATAGCCTCCCACGCAGACGTTCTTAGAGGTTACGCGTGACGAACCCCTAAGAACGTCGGCGTGGGAGACTATCTGGATCACGGCTCCTCCGCCAAAAATTTAATCACGCACCGACGCAATACCGCCAACTACGCAGGCTATCCGTAAACTGGCCGACACCTAGGGTTGGTCCCTACCTTTCTAAACTCCCTTTTTTCGACTCTCCATAAGACGGACAACTCTTATCCTGCGTAGCAAACGTTTTCGTGCGGTTTCGGAGCAATGAAAGAGGAACGAGAGTCAAAGACCGCGTGAAAAAGGGCGCGAGTAAAAAGGGCGGGGAGAGGGGGGCTTTCCATTTCTGGCTCCTTGGTCTTTCTTTGCTCGGAAACCAAACGGAAACGCCAGTACACAGGCTGGACATCTATTTAAGACGGACATCTGGCTCTAAGGCGAACACTTGTGCTGGTCTCTAGGTGTCGGTCTTCGAGAGAGTTGACATGTTGTCCTAACTGAAGCATGTCATCAAACACTGTTTGCCATCTCATCTCCCAATAACTGGAACTCATATAATAACGGAGTGACTGAAAAGAACGTATATATTCACCTTCGTTGTCAGGATCTGATTCCTGCCAGGATTTTCGTTCCCTTGTTTATATTAAAGCGGCTTTTATTGTGTAAAACTCTCACGGTGGTGAGTTACATTGATTTGTCTGCCTTGATTGACGTGAAGGGTCCAAGTCACTTTACAACAACATAAAGCATGAGTCACTCTGCAAAGTTAGGGAACTTCAAAATAAAGAAAAAACTTTGACCTGAAATTAAGAACACTCTGCGGTTCGATTTAGCGAACAATTAAGAACAACGAGCCTCAAAGTTATCTGGTTGTTATTCTGAAAAAGGCATGTCAAAAGATTGCATGCACTATGACCTTTAGAAAGATAACTGAACGGAACCGAAGAGACGTTAACGATTCGAATCCCGTGGCTTTGTTTGTCGAACGAAAAAAAGGTGGTCACGTGGTCAGGTGGTCAAGTGGTGCTCACGTGGTCACATTCCTACGCGTTTGGTAGGCCAAAGACAGGCCATAAAGTCGAGTTAAATGCATAATGGTGTTGTCTGTCAGTCAAAAAGGAGAAATTTTCGTTGGTGGAAAGTCAGAATTGATTAAAGTTCTTTCGGTTGCAGCCTTCTAGCGCTAAATAAAAACTGCGACCACTCTGATGCGCGAACAACGAAGCGAAGCAATGAGAAAAAAATGTGACCACACACGTGAGCTCGCCTTTTTGGTTTGACAAAACCTGTTTCGGTAGTAAGCCGCACTTTAATAGAAGATGTATTGTAAGAAGAGTAGTATTTACCAACAACACTATATCCCTGAGTGAAACAAAACCAATCACTCCAGGAGAAACATTGATCCAAAAGCAAATTAATTCTGGATAGAAAAAAAGCTATTCAAACCGACATTTCAAACCATTATTTTACAGCCGAAATTTCTAACCGTTCTTTCAGCACTTGACAGATTTTAAAACAAAGTGACACAAACTGTGGCTCTAGTTTTAAAAAGTCTAAAATCGGGAATAAAAAGAACAGACAAGTGTTGAAAGTTTTTTTTTTTCATTCATTTCATTTTTTAAAGTTGCGAAGCTGCTAGGATCTAAAACTAAAAACACGTAAAATAATTTTCCGACTACCTCAAAAAATGGTAGGGCTAAAGTCTCCCAGCCCCGACCTCTACTCCGTCCCTGTTTTCTGGTCTTCGTTTTGTTTTTGAAAAAACTAAAAAAAAAAGATAGAGAGTAAGGAAAAGCCGGACAATGAGGGAGACTTAGTTTTCGAGGTTATGGGTCTTCGCAACAACTCGTAAATGTAGGTGTACAAATATGACGATATCCTATTTTTAGCACAAAGATTTGTAAAAGAACTCATCGGAGATACCCCGTATTATGAGTTAAAATTTAAAAAAAATTGTAACTGGATGAAAGACCTTGAATAAAAGCCCAGGACCAGCGGAGAGTATTTTAAAGTGGTAGGGCTAAAAACTCTGGCTAATACAAAGAAACGTTAAGTTCAGTGTTCCGTCATTTATCTTGCTTTGCGCGCCATCTTAATTACAACCTCAACAACTATAACATAAACGTCGTCACGTGTTATAGTATCCAATAGGTGGCTCGACCCAGTATTTTTCTAGGCACACCCTCCATCTTTAAACAAATCGACCTGTATTATAAAACGATTATGGCATATGGATTACACTTTGACTAAACTTTATTATGATATTATTTTTTGGCCAATCGGAGTAAATGTACGTGGCAATGACGTCACAATGGTTTTAGTTCTGAATCTAATTTCATCTCTGTTCGGCCTTTTCTTTTGAAATGCTTTACGTTTCGTATTCTTTGGATAAATGTCTTCCTCTGTGCGAAGTTTCACAAATTTATATAGAAGAGGAATTTCGAGGTATCTTGGAATTTTATAAAAAGCGGATAAGAGGGTCTCAATGGGGTGGTAGCTTTTACGGTTATCGGCTAAAATTTTGGCTCTTTTACGGCTATCGGTTAATTTTTTCCAGTTACGGTTAACAACAAAGTTAAAAATTAATTTCTTTTGTTTCAAGGAGTTAAATATTAATAAACCGGTATTTTTTGTATCTTTAAAGCAAAAGAAAGGTCTTAGGATCATCTCGGGAAGAAAAAAGCCATTCTTTTGCAAAATTTTAACATTTGAAGGACTGTACAGAACGACTGTCTGCCGTTGCCTTGTCAGCTGCGTCAGCTGACATCAACGAATTTTGGGATAACTGGAAGGCTCTGTTTCTATCTGCCGTAAAAGATCACATACCGATCAAAACAGATCGCCACACCCACTCTCCGCCTTGGATTGACAGCGAAGTGCGCCACTAGATTCGCAAAAAATATACTGCCCTGAGAAAATTCCGCCTGAATAAAACTCCTGAACGCAAGCGAAAACTCCGTACTTAAAGCCAGACCGTCAAGGTCTTGGTGAGAACTAAACACCAACGATACTTGACGAAAATCGAAGCATCCTTTAAAGATAATCCTAAAAATTTCTGGAGCTATCATAAAGCCTTTCTGGGTGGACGAACTGGCGCTAACTTGACGATCTCATACAACTACGAGGTAGCTGAAACCCCTGTAGGAAAAGCTGAACTTTTTAATAAATATTTCTGCTCTGTCTTTCTCCCAGCAACTTATGGCCTCAACAACAGTGAATATATTACCAGCTCTTCTATCACTGATATGGAAATTTCGCAAATTGAGGTGTCGGTGCAGTGGATGAAGTATTGGAACGCTTGAGTGAACTAGACACAACAAAAGCATGCGGTCCAGACAAAATTCCAGCTCGCCTGCTGAAGGAAGGCAGCGAGCAAATAGCACCCAGCTTAGGCGCGGATCCACACCGGTTTCCACCGTTTTACGGAAATCGGTGACATTTCAGTCATAATAATACATTTTTAATAATAAGAACACATTCGACGTTGAAATTTGGCCAATATCCTGTCTAAATGACTCGGAAACCCAGGAAAGGGGACTTCAGGAGTAAAAATCTCAAAACATTTCCTAGCGGAGCCCCTTCCCCCCCCCCCCCCCCCCCGACCCTTCTAAAATATTGCGCTTTCGGCGCTCGTTTAGGAAATCCGTCAGTATTTATCCTAGATCCGCGCCTGCAGCTTGTGTTCCCTTTTTAATCACTCTCTAAGCTTAGGTCAAATTCCTCGTGAATGGAAATCCGCAGATGTTACATCAATCCACAAAAAAGATTCTAAAGAGGCTGCAAAAAATTATCGCCCTATATCCTTACTCCCAATTGTTAGCAAAGTTCTGGAGCGCTGCGTGGGCAATCTATTTTACGATCATTTGAAAGACTTGATAAGTGTACTGCAGCATGGATTCCTCCCAAATCGTTCTTGTGTAACTCAGCTCTTGTTAGCCCTACACACAGTCGGTCAGTCCTTGGATAATAACATTCAGTCAAATATGATTTACCTGGACTTTGCTAAGGCCTTTGACACCGTCGATCACAGCGCTCTTTTAGCAAAGCTGAGACTTTACGATGTAAAAGGTCAACTGTTCTGCTGGTTCAAGGCCTACCTAACTGAGCGTACACAAAGGGTGGTTCTTGAGAATACGGCTTCTCATTGGTCTCCTGTAACCTCTGTCGTTCCCCAGGGGAGCATTTTAGGCCCCCTGTTGTTCACTTTGTTCATAAATGATCTGCCGGACGAAGCTGCTTACGGCCTGAAGGTTGCACTGTACGCCGACGACACCAAGCTATACCGAAATGTTTCGTCTGCAGAACATTGTAACCTCATACAAGACACTCTCTCTAATATGCACGTCTGGTCGCAGCGCAATAATATTAGATTTAATACGTCTAAATGTAAAGTACTAACTGTGACTAGGAAAAAGACTCCGATTGCTTTTGACTACACCCTTGATGGCACAGCCCTGACACGCGTTTCAGAGGAAAAAGATCTTGGCGTCATCATAACTAGTACGCTCTCTTGGGACTCACACATCCACACTATCACTGCGAAAGCAAACAAGCTTCTTGGTTTGCTTAAACGGACTTGTCCCCTGCTTACTAGCGTCTCTGTTAGGCGCTCACTCTGTCTTTGGTCAAGTCACAGCTGTGTTACGCCACCCAAGTCTGGTCGCCCGCTTACGTTACTCTGAATGCTAAGGTGGAACAGGTGCAGAGACGTTGCAAGCAGGTGGATTTTACGCACGCGCAAAGACGAGTCTTCGTACAAAGAGAGGCTGATTTTGCTAGACTTACTTCCACTTTCTCTAGATCGTGAACTCAAAGATTTGATCTTTTTTTATAAATGCCTTTACTGTAGTACCGATTTAGATGTTAGGAATTATGTATCTTTTGTTTCCCATGATCGTACAAGACTAAGTAACTCCTTTAATCTTCGCACCCCTTTTTGCAAAACATCATCTTTTCAGGCCTCGTACTTTAACCGTATTGTTAAACTATGGAACTATGTCTGTAAGCTAGCACCCCCAACCAGTTTTTCCTCGCCTATGGCCTTTCAACTTTTTGTTCGCAAATTAATGAGCACTCACCTCTCGAGGGTATATGAAATCAATTACCCCTGCACATGGACACTAGTCCCTACGTGCCGATGCCACTCATAATTTATTTTAGTTTTTTATACAAATGTTTGTGTACTCATTTTATTTTTTTAACCTAGGTCTTAATCTAGGGGCGGTGCCTCGCATGGAACGTTAGTCCAGTTGCACCTACCCCTTTTGGGTTTTTGCTTCTTCTTTTTTTTCTTTTCTTTTTTATTTTTTGTGTTGTATTATAAATTTATATTGTATATCACATGAGGAGCACCCAATAAAGCTGTGAAAAAAAAAAAGAAATTAAAAAAATAAAGCTGCTATTTTGTCATTCACAAGTAATTTCTCAAGATCTATAGCGAATGAAGACACGTTACTGGCATTATAAACAACACGAAGTAGCCAACCATGATAGAGCCCCTTTAAATCCCATTCAGTACCTCATTCGAGCCTGTGTGTACCTTTCCTTTGCATAATTTGATTATCCCTTGAATGCTTATTCTTTGCATTTTCTCAATCGTTTTCAATTCTTAGGGTGTGGTCCCGCCCACATTGAACTTGCATAGTGTAGACTCAGAAAAAAGACCTTGACATGAACTACGTGCCGCTGACGTCTCAGCCGTTTCTTGGTCCTGAACCGAGAACAGCACTGACTAACTCGTTTGGTTTCGGTGGCACCAACGTTTCTTTGTGTTTTAGACAGTTTGTCGCCGCGCCCTAGGCTCACTGTGAGGTAATGAGTGCGAACAGTGGAAAGTGAAACGCGGGATACATCTCCGTATCTTGCGCCCTGATGTGGAGTCTTCCAGATCAGTACAAAGTTTTGTGAAGCTGGACCGTCTCCGGTGACCAGGTTTGGTTGTACTAAAACCTCCACGAACCAGGGAATTTTTTGTCGCACGATCTTTTGTCGCGGCACCATGCATACTTCCTAGAGGGCGTCATGTTGGATTAGAAGAGTGAGCTTGTCTCATGGCCGTATCATAGACTGCTATTTGCAGATCCGTCGCACATCTCTCACACGCTAGGACACAATATGTTTGGATCAGAATGTTCTATCCACTCAAGCGAAAGAAAAATCTTCTGTGACTTTTGTAGCTAGCCACCACACACGAAGGGACGAGTAAGGGGTGTTATTTTCGCGCGACGAAAAGTTGCCTAGTCGTTGTAACGACCTTAAAGAGGAACGGCCCACATCAAGACGCACGTTTTATAGTTGAACTCGAAAATCGAAATGAACAAAAAGAAAAGGAGATTCTTGCGTCCCCGCCCAGATCGGAAGTCTTTAGCTTACCCTCACACGACAAGCTCAATTAAGACAGCTGGCCGTGAAGTATTGTAACATTGTCGCAGGCGGGAAATTCCCGAAGGGTCTTTGATTACTACGCACAGGTTCCCTCGCAAACTCTGCCGGATCATTTTCTCTTTGTAACTTTTAAAATGCTTTTAAGATTTGTATGAGAATAAATATACCTGTAGGTTGAGAATATCGTGAAGTAATCTGATGAATGTTCACATGTAAAGTTAAATTAAACGGAATCCTACCTTCGTCTTGTGTATCGCCGTTCTTGAAGCTAGGAGCCCCCACCGCATTCCAAGGTTTTCTAAAAGTTTTGAAATGATGAATAGTTGAGTGTAGCCAAATGTATAATTTTAAATGAGTAGAGATGCAGTCTTCAGTTGAGAATTTCGTTTGAGTTTTTATTTGCAAATATTTTTCTTCTACTAAATTCCTTAGTAGAAGTGCTGAAGTAATAAAATATGCTGTTGCGACTAAAGTTAGCGGCGAAATAATAAAACTCTATGAAATAAACAAAAAATAAATGAATAAAAAATAAATACTTAAATAAATATGTCGTTAAATAAATGAATTAATTATTGAATGCTCAAGTGCCCCCTATAACCGAATTTTGGCAGACCGGAGGAGCTTAACATTTACACAAGCCACCCGGGTGGAAATCTTGTAGATATACGTGTAATTATCCCTATTTGTAATAACTTGTTATTCATAATGTAAGAAATAACTAGCACATAATGTAATTTTAAATTATTTGGAAAACGGTTGATGTAGCAGTTGGTATAAGACCCCACATAAAATATTGTCTAATGTCAGGCTTCTATCTAGGATATTTGAGAGGTAGAGGCTTCCCCCCCAAAATGTTTAGCTTCCCCTCAAACAATGTTGTTATTATTGCAGTATATAGGTAACTATATCGGAAAAATCATCCAGACGCGACGAGGTCAGTGCACATGAAGTAAGTATCCCCTGTCTAAGGACACTATATGACAAGGAACAACAACAACAACAGTTTATTTAGTTATCAAATAATTTAAGTCTATGTTACCCACAATTAGCGGAGCTATTCTAGGTGGGCAACAATACAATAATTGTTTCCTTTAAAGTCGGGAAAAGAATTTAAGTAAAGAGAAAGAAAAAATAAAATGAAAAAAGTAAATAACATGATCACGACTATAAAATAAAATAAAATGCCACTGTATCATTTCTCAAAATTGTGTCTCAAAATGCGCCAGATTGCATCTCGCGCGGCGCATATTAATTTCAAAAAATTTCCGGGGGTCATGCCCCCGGATCCCACTAGGAAACTCGTGGCCTTCTCCCCCAAACGATAAATCCTAGATAGAACCCTGAATGTCTATTGTCTATATACACTCGACTCTCTCTTAGCGGACATCTTCAGTATAAGAAAGACACTTCTGTAAAACAGACACCTAGAGTTGGTCCCTGCCTTTCTTTACTCCTTTTATTTGACTCTCTGTAAGAAAGACACTTCTGTAAAACAGACACCTAGAGTTGGTGCCTGCCTTTCTTTACTCCCTTTATTTCACTCTCTATAAGATGGACACCTCTGTAAAACAGACACCTAGAGTTGGTCCCTGCCTTTCTTTACTCCCTTTATTTGGCTCTCTGTAAGAAAGACACTTCTGTAAAACAGACACCTAGAGTTGGTGCCTGCCTTTCTTTACTCCCTTTATTTGACTCTCTTTAAGATGGGCATCTTTCTAAAACGGACACTTAGTAACGTTTCTAAAGGTGACCGTCTTAGAGAAAGTTGATTGTACTGAGCTTTTTCGTTTTCCTCTTTCAACGAAGTATGTAGCCTCCCACGCGGGCGTTTTTAGGGGAGCTCATATTAAATCAATTTAAGTTCTGGGAAACTGCCCACCCACCCTTCCCCTAAGTCAACATTATCACTTGCTTCTCACTTAGGGCAAAATGTTGGCTTAGGAGAGGGGTAGGTGGGCAGTTTCCCAGAAACCCTCGTATTTCGTCCCTCCCCACAGAGGAGGGGAGGGACGAAATTCGCCTGCGTGGGAGGCTACGAAGTATGCCAAAGGGTTGCTTCCCTGCTCCAGTGACGAGCGCGAAGTGGCTGTTCAACCCGTTGTTGGGACAACGACGACGAAAAAAAAATCGCCAAAAATCGCGTTACTTCAAATTGCCTCCAAATTTGGCACACCGGAAGTTAGCCAATTATGCGCCTAGTTCCAGCCCCCTGCGAGTTTTGAGCTTCACGCAACGATTTTTCAAAAATGTAGAAAAAATTGCGGTGCGTAGTGAGAAGTATTTGGGCTGTTATGCATAGAATGAAAGCTTATATCGACAAATTTCAACCAAATGCAAGTCAAGCAAATTGTTTTGAAGGATGTTGGAGGATAACAAGCAAAACAAACGCGAAAATCGAGGTAAGAAAACAGTAAGAATCTTTGCCTTCAATTCCCCGAGTCGGCAATGTCTGGCACAAATTCCCTTCAAACGCAGTTCCGTCCCGCTGAGCTTTATGCCTTCAAAGCCTTGCTTATTTTGATCGCTTATATCAGTGAATTCATGTTTGCCTGTTTTTAACTCGATATTTCGCTGAGAAACTAAAAAATAAAGCGTCTTTTGAAGGTAAATATCGGGACACAAAGTGACGCTAAAGTACACCTAATTGCAATAACTTTGTCATAGAAAAAAGCAAAAAGCCAAATAGGAATTAATTAGCCATGTGATTTACATTTGCGTATTTTAATAATTTAACAATTATTTAAGAATTAAGTCATTAACAATAACAAGACATAATTCTGTAATTCCGCGCGGTAAGATTTCGCACATGAAACACCGATGTGTGTAATGAAAGGGTTCAAAATTATTACTTCAGTCGAATTGTCACTCATAGCCAGAGTTTCTGAAATACCCTTCGCAGTTTTCTGGTGAAATTTGCGCAAAAGCATGCAAGATAAACGCATGGGGCTGAAGACAGCAACGGAAGGCAATGTCATTTTCCCGAATGAAGTGTTTGGCCTGGTGATAACTTCCCTCTATCGGATTAAAATCCGAGCTGTAAGGTGGAAGGTATATGACCAAAGCTCCGGCACCATATATAATTTCTTCCACTTCCGCAACATGATGAACTGCGTGGTTGTCTAAAAACACAAAAACGAAATTAAAGATTTTGAGCAAATGTTTAAGAGAAAAATTCATTTCTTATGAACAATTTATTACCTAGCACAACCACAGAGCGAGCGTTTCTTCCATTGTATGGATTGAGAATGGGTACTATATCATTACGTAGAAAGTCAGCAAAAACAATGCGATTGAATCGTTGGCCTGGATTGAGTACTCGGATGCTGAGGTATCCATCGTGAGCAATAGAAGATATTGCTATAATACGTGGGCTATTTGTTCTTGTCCTTGTCACCTCAGCCCGCTGCCCTTTCTGTGAATAACCGTATTGTCTCGATAAGGTTCTGTCCTGGAGAAAGATAAGATCAGAAAAAAAATAATGAATGAGTGGAAAGAACGTTTTATACAAAAGAAGTTTTTTCTAACAAACAATCGACTCTGAGAAATTATAAAAAAGCAACACTTACAATTCCTGTCTCATCAATAAAAATGAGTTCATGAGGCGAATGATTTAGCGTATCAGCTTTGAATAGAGCACGTAGGTCGTCTCTTCTCTGAGCTGCAATTTCTCTTATCTGTGGACAATCAGAAGCAATAGTGGGTGTTGGAGAGAGAAAAAAGATAAGCCGTATCAGTAATTGTTATACTGACCTTCTTGTTAGTGAATCTAAGCCTGTGAAGTGTCCTACACAGTGTGGAAACATCAAACTCGGAGCCAGTTTGTTCCTCTATTGTTGACGCGAGCTGATGTAACCGTGTGGCTGGCTCTTTGAGTATCGCCTCCATTATAATGTATTCTTCATGACGGTGAAGTGTTGTCGTACCGACAGGTCGACCAGCTCTTTCTGCTACAACATTTCCTGTCAATACAAATTTTTGGCAGATACGCTGCACCGTTCTTGGGCATACAAATAACTGAAAAGCAATTTCTTCGTCACTACGCATCAGTAGAAATTTGTACCAGATAATTCTCCAGCGGAGGTCCTCTGAATAAGCGCCCGGCATTCTACCTCATAAAATGACCAATTCTTTGCAGTGGTTTCTTTTTCGCAGTATTTCTGTGATCCCAGGCCCGTGAGCCAAAAAAGTAAAGCGTAAATTCGAAATTCAAATTGCACACACCAGCACGTGCAGATTTTAAATCAGTCTATAAAACATGGAGGGACAAGTTCTAAACGACGCTCGTCAACGTTTTACGACTGATATCAGAATAGTTGGTGGGAACAAAAAATCTTCATACAGGACAGCCAGAGTAAAGGGTTTTCCCGTAACGGAGACTTGCTCCGAATTTAGAGAGGCAGTGAAGAACATTATTCCTGGTGAGCCGTTTGCAGAGAATTTCAGCTTTGGCTTCATCGATAAGAAGCAGAAAAAACTCTGGGTTCTTACTGACACCGAATTACCTGACGCCTATGCCGCTGCTATAAGTGGGCAACCCCTTTGGGTGGACCCCAGCCATGTGGTGGTGAATGAAGAACGTGCCGGGAGTGTCAACAAGAAAGGCAACCAAACAAACAAACGTAAGTATAAGCTTTTGAAACGAACACGTGTTTTCAAAAGCGTGACTTTTAATAAAATTCCTTATTCCTTATAGGTTCTCATGATGAGGCAAATGCTGCGTCCCCCTCATTCACGGAGAAAATAGACGAGCAAACGAAAAGGTTGGAAGATAAGCACGGCGAGACCGTTTTCCAGCCTTACCAGTACCGACTCTGGGCGGAGATGCTGGTATGAAATGAATCCTCAAATTAACGCTAACCAAAGCAAAAAGCTAAAATCAAGGTAAATTTTTTTTTTTTCTTATCATTCCAGATTTTGGGGTCGCATAAAAGTGAAGATGAACCACCAATGCTGCCAATATTTCGAAACAAGGTGGCAAAAAAGACTACGACAAGCACGTCAACAGTAGTAAGTGAACTATTAAACCCACGGAATATCGCATTTTCCCTACCTGCACTGTAGATCTTGGCCGCATGAGATAAATGGTCCACTAATAACTTGTTGATGATTTATCTTTAGACTACAAGTTCAGCTACAACTACAGGTTCAGTCGGCTACTCTCGATTACACATCCTCCGGGAACTTAGAGAGCTACATGACCTCAAGCAGATGGGTGTTTTAACGGAGGAGGAGTTTGCTGACAAGAAGAAAGTTCTTTTAACTGATCTAAAGTAGAGTGTGTAGAATCCAATAAAACAGTTTTGATATGTAAATGAAGTTGCAGTTGTTGTTGTTATTTGAATCATGTTGTTACCGTTAACAGAGACCTAGCTAGTAATGGGCTCATGACCCCCGCTTGCGAAAAAAAAAACGGACTGAGGCAAACCTGTCTCACTTGTGATCTTTTCACAAGAGTCTCTGTAGTATTGCTAATGCGCCACCGAGGCTAATAGTCTAGTCAAACAAGAGCACTACTTCGTTCGCCGCTACACTACAGAAACACTTCCATCAACTAGTCACATGACCCCAGACTTCCCGCGGTGGGGAAGTCCCGGATGTACACTACATCCCTCCCTCTCTTCACTTGCAAAGTCTCACTACTACAAAGTAATATGAAAATGTCAACAGTGTCTTTTAAAGGTACAATTGATACAAATTAACACTTCCGTAGGCACAGCCTTATTAAAGCTGCCACTGTCATAGCGAAGTAACTGTCCCCCTCAGGTGGTAACATAGTCACTAAGTCTCTCGGGGGGTCGGGTCACTCGCCCTGATCTCCTTGGTAACAGCTGCTCCTGATTTGGACCATCAGCTGGACTAGCCCCTCCTCCTGTCTCCAAACTGGGTGTGGTTTCTTGTCCTAATGCGTGCTCATTAGGTACTGCCACAGGACCTGCAGGCTGCTGCTCCTGGGGCTCTCTGTTCGGAATCACAAATCGCTTGACATGTTGAATATTACGCCTGTACTCTGCGCCTTGGGGTGACTTCAGCTGGACCTGATCCCCATAGCGAGCCGTTACTTGGTATGGCTCTTTTTCATAGTGTGAAGACAGCTTATTCTCCTTCCTCTTCTCCAGCAACACAAGGTCTCCCTCCTGTACACACTTCTCTGCTGCATGGTGTCTCTTGTCAGCATAATCTGCACCTATCTGCTTCTTTTCCGCATCACGATCTCTGGTTTGCTGATATCCCAGCTCTTCAGACTCCTCCAAATCAGCAACCTCTGGCAATTTAGTAGACATTTTCCTCCCATAAAGTAACTCAGCGGGACTCCTGCCGGTAGTTGTGTGTGGGGTGGAGCGGTATGCCAGGAGGAACTTGTTCAACTCCAACCTCCAGTCTCTTCCCTCAGCATGCGCAACTCTCATTGCTTTCAAAAGAGAACGATTTTGCCGTTCAACCTCTCCATTTGCTCTCGGCCATAGTGGGGTGGTCAGCCTGTGCTTAATGCCCATCTCATCCAGATACTCCTCCATTTCAGCAGACACGAGGTTGGGTCCGTTGTCTGATCTCAAGGTACTCGGTACTCCATATCTAGAGAACTGTCTGTCTAAACACTTAATTATCGTTTCTGAAGTGGTGGACTTAATGACGTCAACCTCCACCCATCGGCTAAAATAATCCACTAGGACCAGCAAAGACTCTCCTGTTGGCATAGGGCCCAGTAGGTCCAACGCTAGGTCCTGCCACGGTCTCTCAGGCATCCTGGTTGTCTTCACTGGTGGAGGCACTGTCGCCTTTGTCACAAGCTGGCACCCATAACACTCTCGGCACTTTCGTTCTGCATCTTTATCAACACCTGGCCACCACACCTTAGATCTCAGGCGCTCCTTCATCTTCACCACCCCCTGGTGTCCCTCATGTGCAAGTTCTAAGACCCTCTTCCTCAAAATGTTAGGAATCACGATTCTAGTTCCACGCAGGATGACTTGGCCAAGATAGGTAAGTTCGTTACGTACCCACACATATGGCTTTGGAGCTGTCTCCCAGTTCCCACTTATAAGACAACTTCGCACTGCTTGCAAATCATCATCCTCAGCTGAGGCACTCTCAATCTCTTGAATCTTTAGGGCTATAGGTACCGCACTGAGAGCAACCATTCGAACGTGCTCATCATCATATCGATATTTCTCTGAAGCGGGGATCTTCGTCAGACGTTATAGGGCATCTGCAATGTTGTCTTGGGACTTGACACAGCATACCTTGTAATTGTACGGTTGCAGTCTTAGCACCCAGCGCTCAATGCGTGCAGATGGTTTGGATCCTCTTGAGTAGATCACTTTCAATGCTTCGTGGTCCGTGACTAAATCAAAGGTTGGTAGCCCAAGCAGGTAAAGGTTAAAACGTTCACAGGCCCACACGAGAGCTAGTGCCTCCTTTTCAGTTTGGCTGTACCTCCTTTCGACACTGCTGAGACTTCTGCTGGCGTAACAAACGACTCGGCTCTCTCCATTCTTGTCCTGGACCAGAACAGCGCCTAACCCCACGGGGCTTGCATCGGCTATCACTCGCGTGTGTGCATCTTTGTCAAAATAAGCTAGCACAGGCGCACTAGCTAATTGCTTTTTCAGTTCCTGAAAGGATGTCTCCTGCTCACTGCTCCAAACAAAGGGGACTCCCTTCCTGGAAATTGCTCGTAGAGGCTCGGCGACAGTTGCAAGATTAGGAATAAATCTTGCACTAAAGCCAACCATACCAAGGAAGCTTCTCACTTCCGTTGGAGTAGATGGGCGGTTTGCCTCCAGCACTGCACGTACCTTCTCTTCTGTTGGGCCGACGCCATACTTTGACACTAACAGCCCCATAAAGACTACCTTGTCCATTCTGAATTGGCATTTTTCAAGGTTGAGGGTGAGGTTCTTCTCTGCTAATCTCCTTATCAATCTATATAGATTCCTGTCATGCTCATCATTGTTCTCACCATGTACTATCAGGTCATCTGCAATATTCTGGACACCACCAATGTCGGAGACCACTTGTCTGATTATCTGCTGATATTTCTCAGGGGCAGAGTTTACTCCAAAACTTAGTCGCTTGTACCTGAACAACCCCTCATGTGTGGCAAACGTGGTTATGTCTCTTGATTCCTCATCTAACTCGATCTGGTGAAAGCCTAGGCGAAGATCTAATTTTGAAAACACTCTGCCACCGTTAAGATTTTCCAACACTTCGTCAACAGTTGGGATGGGTATCCGCTCCCGGATAATAGCCTGATTTGCTTTACGCATGTCCACACAAAGCCTGATATCCCCCGAAGCTTTGGGCGCAACTACTACTGGACTCACCCACGAGGTCGGCCCATCTACCCGTTCAACTATGTCCATAGCAATGAGTTCTTCCACCTTTGCAGTTACTTTCTCTCGCAGTGCAAATGGGACACGCCGTGGCTTTTGAGCAATCGGTGTCACCTCCGGGTCGACATGTAATTTCAACTTGTAGTCCTTCAGCTTGCCCACACCATCAAAAACCTTTGGATGCTTAGCCTGAAGAATTGTGGCGAGATCCTCCCCATTCACATTACACGCACACTCAACATCTGCACCCAGTCCAATCCGAAGTAAACCCAAAGCCTTTGAAGTCGCATGACCCAACAGACACCTCCCTTTCTCAATCACCACAAATTGTGAATTCACTGTCGTACCACCCACCGAAATCTCAGCTGAAAAATAACCAATCACCTCCAGTTTTCCCCCACCATATGCATAAAGCCGCTTATGACACTCCTCCATCTCTGCATTAAGGCCTCGCGCCTTAAGTTCACGGTACTCATCTAGCCCCATAAGATTGCTCACTGAACCGGAGTCAATGAGTACCTGTGTAGTAACACCACTGACACTAACCTCTAACACAGGTTCTTTACAACTAGTTGAATTACATGTTTCCTCCCGATTCTCAGACACGGTGAATGCAAAAGCACAGTCCTCCTCATTATCAGATGCTTCTTGATCCCCCACAAAATTTGCATTGTGACGTGAACGTCCACCAGAAACTCTCTCTCGCTCACTTGTTTTATCTCTCGCTTTATAACCATCACCCTCTCTTCGACAACATAAAGCGAAATGACCATACCTTGCACACTTGCTACACTTTCTTCCTTTTGCTGGACAGTTGCTATCCCTGGCTAAATGACCTTCTCTCCCACAATTGTAGCACTTCCTACCCTTCTCGCCCTGCCGATCTTGCCTTCCCCTAACTGCATTGACATCGTCGCCTTCTACTTGCCTTAGGCTTGTTGACATGTTGGTCGCTTGTCTGCCAGCTGCTTCCCAAGCACGAGCTTTATTCAGGGCTTCTTCCAGCGTAATATTTCTATGCTCCAACAGCTTCCTTTTCAACTCGAAATTCGTCAGCTTCTCAATCAACTGGTCCCGCAAATGGTCGTTCAAACCCGCCCCGAAATCACAATGTCGTGCTTGTTTTCGCAACCGAACTATGAATTGGTCAGCGGTCTCCCCTTCCCTTTGTGTAAGTTGACGAAAAACGTGTCGCTCGTAGGGAATGTTCTCCTCGACTCGAAAGTAAGAATCCAATTTGCGAATAGCTATTTTGTAAACATTGTCACCACTCTCCGGAATAGGACCAGGATCTTGTAAATCTTCAAAGATATCCTGTACATCCATACCAGCAAAATGTAAGAGTAATGAGGTCTTCTTACGAACGTTATCGATGCCCTTTCCTTCGGCGAAGTATTCAAACGCACGCTTCCATTTACGCCATCGCTCCGCCACTTGTGAAGCAGGACCGGTCAAATCCAACGGCGGTAAGGCCTTTTCACTCATTGGAACCATCCTCGTCGCCAATGTAGTATTGCTAATGCGCCACCGAGGCTAATAGTCTAGTCAAACAAGAGCACTACTTCGTTCGCCGCTACACTACAGAAACACTTCCATCAACTAGTCACATGACCCCAGACTTCCCGCGGTGGGGAAGTCCCGGATGTACACTACAGTCTCACTTTATAAATTTGTACCTTGGTCGAGTGATTGAAACAGCAGCACAGGGAGAAAATTCAATTGGCCGTGTTGGCATCAACCGCGCTATAAGATAGCCAGGAGCCATGGTCATTTTAGAGCCAACATTCTCCATCAACAGAAGTCGCACAATTCAAAAAAGAAAAAGGTGAATTGACGCGAGCAATGTTATGTCTCAGTTGTCGCACTTTCAGACGCCAATCTATTATGTCCTGACAAACGAAGCTTGGTTTGTGGCGCGGGAGAGGAACTGGCGGAGGAACGCCTCACCCTCTCCGCGATGAAAAAACCTGCGTACGCCCCTGATTTGTTGCTTGAAAATTGTGATGGTGTTGTGCACGTGCACTACAAACCATACGCAGACTGGCTTTTCTATTTAGCACTAAAGGAAAAGACGCGTCGCGTTTCTGGAATTTACCCCAGGCTATATTTATTGAAAAAAAAATGGAGCCATTTTCTCTTTAGTAGTTATCCGATTTAAGTTTATAATTAGAGCACGTTTGAAATCCGCTAGATGAATCGGCCTTGAATTGCATTCTCTATTTTCCAATTGCCCATAATACACTCTGTTTGCCCCCCAAATTCTGCATAAACCATTGTTTTTAAATGCTCCTGGGAGTATTGCATTTTCCCAAGAGCATTTTAAGACAATAAGTTATGCAAAATTTGGGGGGCAAACAGAGTGTATTATGGGCAATTGGAAAATAGTCAATTAGAATGACACCAAGAAACTGATGCAAATGATTTCTCTCATATTACGTGATTAATATTCAGGTATAAGCGTGTGTGTTGTGAATGTTGAAAGCAATGATAATTAAATGCTAATTAATTCCTATTTGGCTTTTTGCTTTTTGCTTTTTGCTTTTCTGCTTTTTTCAATGACAACCTTATTGTAATTAGGTGTATCTAGTTTCGCTATGCCAATTAGCTCTTACCTCATTTGCATAATCCGATAAGGTCGCAAAATAAATTTGCAGAAAATTGTTAATCGCTCTATATTTTCGACCGATATTCAGGCTGTTTTGCTTAGATATTGAAGAAAAAAATTGTTTGTATTGTATTACACAAAACAGACAACTTTCCTGGCAAAATTACACTCTTAAAAATTTTTTTAAATAATTATGCAGAAATATGCTTGTTTATAATTTTTTGGGGGGAATATTATGGGTTTCCTGAGACCGAAATATTTTTTTTCTGAACGTTTAATTTTTGCCCTTTACAATGAGGTATAGCTTTATAAGGAACTGGAAATAACAGCAGAGATATGATTTTTTAAAGTTGCATGGTCAAAACTACTTAAAATAAACTCCGAAGACAATGAGTTAAGTAACCTACCAGGAAGCCCCTCATTTTTCTGGGGAAAAGTAGAACAAGCGAAATGAATGATAAATAATACGTAAACGAATAAATAGATTACAGTCAACCCAAGTCAAGCGTACCCCCCAAGATTACATTAATGAATTTATTGTTCGAAAGTTGAATCCGTTGGTAGTTGTGGATTTCAGATTCATGTCTGCATTGTTGCATGCGAGCCATGAATTCACACGCGATTCAGTTACAAAATTTCTACCAGCTAAATTTCCCTGAATTTCACGTAAATGTCTTCTATGAAATTAACCCATTTAAAGATTTTCAATCTGACCAAATACAGAGAAGTTCTCGTAAATTATTCACTGCTCAGTACGCATGCAGGAATGCCGATTTGAATTTAACACTAGTTACCGGAACGACTAACGGATTAATTTTTCAAATAATCAATTCATTGATAGAATCTTAGGGGGTACGCTTGACCTGCCGGGACTGTAAAATAACTATCGATTTAGAAAAACCACATCCACAGATCTTCAACTGAATTTGTATTTCCCCTGTTCACATTATCATCATTCCATAAATAATATATTATCATATTTAACGATTTACCAGTAGTACATCCCCAGATCTTTAATTCAATTTGTATTACCCCTGTTCACATAATCTTCACTCTATGAATAAATAAATTGTCATAATTAAGGATTTAGTAGAAGCACATCCTCAGATCTTCAATTCAGTTTGTATTTCCGTAGTTCACAGTATCTTCGTTCCATAAATACCGTAAATCCTCTACTAAGCCCCCCGGGGGGCTTATTTTTTTCAAGCACTTTTGAAGGGGGGCTTATTAGAGAGGGGGGCGCTTATTTAATTTAGCGAAATGCATCACCTGTAGCAAAAATACCGTGGTATGAGACAGAGTAGACTTACGCATTGTACAATTAAAGTCACCGTCAAAAGTATTAATTTTAGTTCACTTCTGGGAGCCTAAAAGTAACAAAAACAAAATTCTTATTCTTCAAAAATGTGCTCTCGACCTCATGTTCTTCGGTAATTTTTATGAATAAACCATAACTGATCAGTCCACGTTAATCGTTAATTTTTTTTGTGAAGAATAAGGATTGGAGGAGGGGGAGGGGTGGGGGCTTAATAGAGGGGAGGGGGGGGGCTTTTTAACTTTCCTCCTCAGAAAAAGGGGGGGCTTAATAGAGGATTTACGGTAAATATATCAACACAATTAACGATTTATCAGTAGCACATATACATCAACCGATCTTTAATTTAAAAAAGTTTGTATTTGCGCAGTTCAAATCATCTTCATTTTATTATTACATCATGAAGTTTTATGCGACGAGTCTTTTTAAAGAGTTTTATCGAGCCGTTCCTGAGATAATGAATAATAAACAAATGAATAAATAAATTCAATAAATTAATAACTGACGATTTAGTACAGTCAACTCTTTCTAAGACGGACCCCTTGGGGACCGGCACTGAGTGTCCATCTTAGAGAGATGTCTGTCTTATACTCTCCCAGTTCTCAAGGGAGCATAAACATAGAGAGTCAAATAAAGAGAGTAAAGAAGGCAGGGACCAACTCTAGGTGTCTGTTTTACAGGGGTGTATATCTTATAGAGAGTCAAATAAAGGGAGTAAAGAAAGTCAGGGGCCAACTCTAGGTGACTGTTTTACAGGGGTGTATATCTTATAGAGAGTCAAATAAAGGGAGTAAAGAAAGTCAGGGGCCAACTCTAGGTGTCCTTTTGACACGGTTGTCTGTTAAGGGAGAGTCGGCTGTAGCCCCTTTAATAGTAGTAGCAAAAAAAGAATGATTACGTTATTTGCTAGTTTAGGCCATACTGTATAGGGGAAAACTGTGCCCTAGCTAAGTCCGAACATATAAAAAATGGTATAATTGCCCATTTTTAACGGATTTTTACCCTAAAAAGGACATCTAGAATTTTCCTTAGCCTTTTTTCTGACTGAAATTTTCGAAAAGGTAAGTTTTGATCCCTATAATTTTCGGATCACCAGACTTTCAGCTAGGAAATCCGAACAGATAAAAAATTTTTAGGGTAAAAATATGCCTTTATCTACCGTTTAAATACTAAAATACGGTTAACAATGCAACGTTTAAGTGGTTATAAAAAAAAATATTCTCGTTGGGTGCCCCTGGAAATTCAGCACATATTGAATACTATTACGTGTTTAATTATCTCCTCATAAATGTTGTCGCTTGTTTTATTAACCCGCCTGAGTAAACTATGTTAAATGACATTAAAAGACGTTAACTGCATTTGTTTAAAGCAATTCAAGTGCGTAATTGCGCCCACTGGTACAAGGCAAACTTTAACTGATCCGCAAGAGTTATTGTGTTTTTCGATTTGAACCCGCGTCTGTCAGATTATGTTAGCTTGAAGAACGTATTCCTTATCATTTTATTTACCGTCTGCTTGGCGTATGTAATTTGGTTTTTTTCTTTCTTTGTTTGTTTTTCAAAGCGAATTAAATTTTTATTGCATAAGTTATACCAGCAAATTTCCTCCTAATAAACCTAGGGAAGTGTACATGTTTGATCGGCGACACTTGTAGCTTTTAAAGTTACAAATATGTGCGTTGTAGGTGTGTATAATTTTGGAAAGCCTGCCCCTGAAATTTGCTCACAAAGGATCCGAGTTCTATTGGAAAGCAGTAATGTTTAGGTGTAAATAAGATTTTACCGACCACGTTAGTGCATTTTCAAAGTTTCGAATGTTAATCTAATTTTCTTCTCCGTGCGAACGGACCATAGTTTCCGTCCAATTTCGATCGCTGTTCTATTGTCTTTTTGCTTAAGTGTCATTGTCTGAGAAAGTGTTCCAGGGGCCAAAAGTTGTGGTCAACCGATTTGGCTGAAACTTGGCACAGAAGTTGGGTATAATGAGATATTTCAAAAGCCACTTTGGCTCACTTCTCTGAGTTTTAGCTTTGGAGTTACAGGGGGGTCTCATTTTTTGCCCTTTGAGCACCAAAAATCCAGCCTTCCAGGGGGCATTTTGAAAGTGTGATAAGACCCCACCGGTAAATTATGCTGCCAAATGAATTTGACCATGAACTCTACTATAATAGATCTTTCAGTTCATGCATGTAACTTTGTCCTCAAGGTATTGCACAGAGAGGAGCCTGGGGCTAGAGTTTGGCCAAAATTGACGTTAAAATTACAACCCAAAATAGCCATTTTTCAAAATTTCACTATATTCACCTGCCTTCTTGCATAACGTCCAAACCTATACCACTGTTTACTTTTGTCACCCAGTTATCAAAATCAGTTGAGAAAAATTTGGCTTATTATGGTTTATTGAATTTTTGGAACAAACACTTCATGCCCCTCTAAGAAGATGCAAAATGGAATTTTGAGCCTAATTCAGGCCATAAACAAACCAGATTGTTGACAAGAAGTCATATTCTGTATTTGGTAAGTGAAAATGAATTGTCAAAGCCAAATCAGTTTCGTTGTTTAGAAATACACCGATTCTTACCTTAAAATTGATCTAAAACGGGCCTCTGATTAGCGCAACAAACACATAACTTAGCAAAACAAAGGTGATTTTATTCTTTGAAAACCTAGTAACCACCATAGAACACAAATGATGATATTCTGATGTACATATAACAATCTTTTTACAAGATGCTTAAATTTTTCTTTGATTTATAGTCAGTTTCACGTCATATTTCCAAGCATTACTCCAAGCATGGAAAGTATCCATATTTTGTCAGGCCCATTTTTTTATATTTTTACCAGATAAATTTAGCTTATCAAAAGGTTCGTTAACATATGATCTTCGTCTGACCTTGTAATAGCCTGCTGAATAGTTGTTTTAAATACCCATCAGCAAAGGAGCATGACCATACATACGTAGATTACACAGACATATACGAGCTTCAGTGAGCAGTATCGAGGTGAACTGTGATTTTCCGAGTCCTTTAGAGCTGAAAAAATGAAACCATCCATCCACGGTTAGGAGAGCTGGATAACAAAAAGCTTGTTTTGCTTTTATAAAGAAAATAACCCAAACAAAGCCTTGCATTGAGATGATGCACTTGTTATTACATCAAGCTAGCTGGCCCTCCATTTTGGACTTGAAGAGTGTGGGGATTGGACCGAGTTCCCGTCCAATCCTTCTCCCGTTTCGCGGGAATTTTTTTCTGTTTTTCATCAGGTGTGTTCAAAATTCTAGAAAGCGATCTGTTTCAGGATAATTTTTCGATGGCACTTTATTCCTTTGGAGGGGTAAATGACCAGTGCAGTGTCACGTCATGGGCTGTGCAAGAAACAGGAATGCTTCCTTTGTTGTCTTGCGATAGTGACATGACTGCATAGTTAAAGCACAAGTAGAAGGGTTCAGGTGTGTCCGGGGAAGAAGAGGAAGAACTGGTGATGCCAAAGCTACAGGTGATTCAAAATACCAGTTAGGGATCATACACGCGCACAAATTATTTTTATCGCATTTTACAAGACTCTTTTGCTTGAAGAAAGACAATGATATATAATTTACGATGTTGTCGTCTCAAATTGTTTGTTCACATAGTTGATTGATTCCCATGTTAACTTCCTGGGTCCTTACGAAGAGCACTAAACATTCAACAAACTCATTGCAGCAATATCTTTATAAAAAAAAATAACAATAACAATAATAGAAATAACTTGAAGGCTGTTTTTTGTCTGCTCGAGCTGTTTGTTTACATTCAGCTTGTCACGTGGGCACGCTTATCAAGCAAGGCTAAGTTTGGCAATGCACAATTCGAGCCAGCTTGCATTGAAACTCCACCGGTCTCCTTCATTTGCCTGTTTCGTCGAAGAGAAGTCAACTTAAAATAGGCTTAGCTACATAATTCCGCAGGAATTGTTTTGGGAATTTTAGACAAGAAAAACAGGGATCAAAGTTAGCGACTAACTGGTCGCATATGCGATTGGATTTTTGGTTGTGCGCCTAAAAATTCATGCGTAATCGCACCTGTGCGCCATAAAACTCAAAGCAAAGTGCGACTGACTTGCTTCCGACTATACTTACGAACTCGAACCAGATAAGACGGTGTATGTTTAATTGGTCTTTTCTCCCAATGGATTCCACGAACTCGAATGTTCTTTTCCGTTTCGATGTTTTACTCCATCCCAGACTCCTCTGTTTTGTAATAAACACCGCCGACACATGCAAATATATGCTACCAACGAAACACGTGCTTATTGCGCGATGGACGATCATGTCGAACGATCAGTTTTAAGGTCAATCAAAACAAAAACGGTGCGGATTAATAACCTTTTTTTCCAGGTAAGAAAGTTTTTAAGTCATATCCCAGTTACATGTAAGTCATTGCGCATTTAACAAATTCATTAAAGATTAAAGTGCTTCTACGATCAAATTTGGGAATTTATTTTTGATTACATATTTCGAAAATGTATGTAAAAGTGACTTACCGTGCCAAGTTTGGAGTCCAAATATGATCTGGAAGTGTGTTTATTTGCACGGCAATTTTCGTAATGTCTTGCCGCCATTACTCGATTCAAAAAATGACCGGGAGTAGTATTTGAAGGAGTTGGGGCGAGATTTGACGTAGAAACATCAACGCGGCAAAACAAGGCAAACAACAAGACGAGATATTTTTGGAAGCTTTTGGAGGTTCTTTCTTCGCTTTTTTGACTTAAAGCGAAAGTATGCCTGGTAGACGTTGTGTTGTTCAGGACTGTGGAAACGTAAAGAACGATGAATTGGGGATTTCTATTCATAATTCTCCGGATTCGGGCAGCGTTAGATTAAAGTGGAAAAGGTTCGTGTCCATTCATCGGAAGGATTTCAACCCAGTGGGAAAATTTGCCGTGTGCTCGGAGCATTTCACAAGGGATTGTTTTACGCCTGTTTTTCCGATGAAAGGCATGAAAAGGAATTTGAAGAAGGGGACGTTTCCAACCATTTGGAAAAAATCCTCTCAAACACTATCAAAGCGGAGTCGACGATCGGTGAGTGAAATTACAATGTATTTGCGCTGTGCTTATCACCATTATATTTATTTCCTCATTTACGTGTGACATGATTTTTTCTGGCATCGTTGTTCAATATTCGTGTAATGAATGCTCTGACTATTTGGACTTCCCATATTGTTGCATGTGTTTTCATACTTTTCTGCTTTCTTCTCATAGTTATAGTAAAACGGGCATTTGCGCAAAAATGGGTATTTGCGCTGAGTGGACGTGAAGTCAATTCCCCAATTTCGAGACCTTTCCACTCAAGCGTAAAATTTAGAAAAAGTGAAGCTACATAGAAATCCGGCTCTCTATTTTTTGAGAGATTATCTTGCTGTTACTTTGAGATTTGACAGTACTCCAAACTTCCCTCCAAGAAATCTTACAGCAAATTAAGAGTTACATTCGAGTCTTTTAAAACGACCAAAAATGGACTTAGTCTGATTTCTACATTCTATAAGTTCAGTTACTGTTTGCGGGGTTTTTTTTCGTTTGTATTTTAATTCTATTTTCACTGTCTGCAAATGATGCATAAATTTTATGGCAAAGATGTGGTTAAACCTTGCTTCCATTTCTAGTTTTGAAAACATCGACATAAAGCTCAAATTTAAACTTGTTTTGAAGGGGAGATATAAAAAATGGTCGTACCTATTTTCATTTTTAGCTACTAAATGAAATTCTGGCTGGTCAAACTACTAATGAGGATACAGAGGAAGAAGACAATCCTGAAGATGAGGTGATCTCTTTGAAAGGAAGTTCTGCACCTGAGGAGAGTGCTGACACTATGGGGGCTCCCAATCTCAATCCTGAGGGGTCTCCAGAAGTCGAGGGTGTTCTGAATACAAGTCAGGGTTCTTTGCTTGAGGTAAATCCTGAAAAGGAGGGCTGCATCCCTGAGACTGAGACGGGTGAGATAAGTGTTGATGCCGAGATGGCTTCAGAGGTCCTAGGTACTCCTGGTGATAAGACAGCTCTCGAGAGCCAAGGGATTTCAGGCACTGATGGAAATAAGCGTTGACAGGCCAAACACGACTCATAAGTTCGTGATAATGTGAAACGTGACCTTGAGAGTCTGCTTGAACAGTGGTTCTCTTTCTTTTTTCTCTCGCGCGAAGGTTACTAGCACTACACAGTGCAAGAGGTGTAGCATTCTAAACTTTGACTGAGTAAATCTTGTTTTTGCCGCACTAAATCTTATATTTAGAGGTCATGAAGCAGGTTTGTTACATGCATACTGAGTAATCATTTCCTGTGGTTTATGCTTCGGTAGGTGTCCCCGATAGGATTTGATTTCAGATGCAGTTGTAAAGTGTTTTTTTATCCTTTGACCTCTGTTTATTACGGCTGAATAAAGATTTTAGTTTTTTTTGGTTTTCTCCGAAATGGCTGTATCTGAATAACTACATGCATGCATGCAAGTTTCTTTGTCCGTGAATGTGATTATTTCCTGCCATGTCAGTATGACTCTGGGCCCAGCTCTATAGTGTGGTTTGCAGGATTTTGAATTTCCACGGATAGTGCGATCTTCAGATATGAGTTGTACACTGTAGCTTAAAAACTAAAGCTACACCAAGTTTGGAGAAATATGCTGTGCGTCAGTCAAGATAATTCTCTTAGCGCTCACACAGTCCATTAGTTTTTCTTAACATAATTGAGTCTTTGAACTAGAGCGCGATGTCTTGTTGTTCCTTCGTAGGTATTTTCTTAAGTTTTTGCTTAACAGTCGTCTGTGCGATTGCTATGGATTCTTAAGCAAGACTGCAGTTTCGGAACTATAGCGTTCCTCGTCAGTTGCTACTATGGTAAAGTCTTAGGTACAGAGAGCGAAGCAGACTGTTTAAATACTGGTGGCTAGGATCGAAAATACTAACTTGTCATTGGCTGCAAAAGTGACCACAGGGCACCCACATAATCTGTTTGTGTAGCCGATTGTTATTTTATAGTAAATGTACTGGATTTACCGTTTGCTTCACCTATAGCGATATATCGCTAACTATGTATATAAATCAATGATAAACAAACGTGGAATTACCTTCCCTGTTGTGTATAGTCATCCTTTTGCCTCAAAAGCGGTTTTTTGAGCGATTTTGAATGAATTTGAGTTCGCCGTTGACTGTTCCATATGGAACAGTCAACGGCGAACTCAAATTCATTCAAAATCGCTCAAAAAACCGCTTTTGAGGCAAAAGGACGACTATACACCACAGGTAAGGTAATTCAACGTTTATTTATCATTGATTTATATACATAGTTAGCGAAATATCGCTATAGGTGAAGCAAACGGTAAATCCAGTACATTTACTATAAAATAACAATCGGCTACACAAACAGATTGTGTGGGCCCCCTGTGAAGTGACCAACAGCGTAGGTGTTTCTTTGATCCGCGTTCTGTTGTGTTTCCTTCAAGGTCAAAAATGCTTTTTGGGCTGAACCGGTATGATAGTATCTGACTAGGTTGCAGTGATGGCAGGTCACTGACATGTCGTAGTGCGTGTAAGTGTCTTTCTCAGGAGATTCGAGATATTTTCTCGTAAGTTCTCCGGCAAAATCAGTAGCCCGAGTGAGATTTCTTCCCACGAGTTATGACGGAGCACTGTCTAAAAATATCACAGTAAGAAATAAGCGTTGACAGGCCAAACACGACTCATAAGCTCGTGATAATGTGAAACGTGACCTTGACCTTAATGACTCTTAAAACGTCTTGTTAAAGGGACAGTGTCCCGATTATGCGCACGCGCGAGCGTCATCTGTTTTTCCTTCAAAAGACAATAGAACTGTCATATTGACTCGACAAGATTTCCTTCCGGACCGCACCGCCGACAGAGATTTGTTGTTTATATTCTCAAGTAATATATTAGACTTTCAAAGAAGTCTTTCGTCTTATATAAAAATTTGGCTCGCGGTTCGAAGACTTATCGCGATTTTATCGCTACCTGGGCCGCCTCGCGACCCGAAAATCTCGTTCCGCTCTCTTTAAAAACATATTTTCTAATTTGAAACTCGTGTCAGAGGTCAGTTGTTCCAAGTCTAGTAATATCTGCCTGATTTGCTCGCGTTTTAGCCTCAAACGTTTGAAAGACATGAATAAAAATGCAATCTCAACGCTATGAATGATCAGAAAGGTTAGTCAAAAATTATATTATGATTTCATGGCACTAGTTTTTCTAAACATGTAGCGCCTGTTTGTTTGATTTTGTCGGACGTTAGGGAGATTCATTTAAAAACGTTTACTAACGCGTCGTTGCAAAACATTCTGCTTCACGAAGCTCCCCTCCACAAGATCTCCTCAGTCTCATCAATGTCTCAATGGTTTCTTTCTTACAGTCTTTGTTGTTGCCGTTTCATTTCTGCGTATTCCTTTCACAATTATCTGAGCTTGTATGGAAGCTAGCAGAAGTAATAAGCCTTCAATCAGCATCAAAGTGCTTCCAATCTTTTGGTCCTCCGGCCAACGGCAATAAAAGTAACGCCAAAAAATCCAGATTTTGCCCAAATCGAAACTTAACAGGACAATATATCATTGATCTGTAATCCTGAGAAGTTTTAGTGTCGTATTGAACTCGGCGAAGCGCGATGCAAACGGATTTTTCAAGGTTCTCTTACTCTCCTCGCATCTTTTGATTTCGCGACATCCTGTCCAAAAATCAAAGTTTGGTGCATGCGCAGTAACGGGATACTGTTCCTTTAAAAGGCTCTAATCTCACAAACTTTTCCCAAATGCGAATCTTTTGGTTGATGTTTCTACGTCACAGTGCATAAATCACGTGGTCAAACGCACGACCGCTTTGCGGAGATCTCGCAGGCTATTGTTTTTCAAACTTTGTAATGGCGGACGGTATTTACCCCCGGGGGGGGGGCACTTGGGTATTTTTTGGGTGGGTATGTGCCGCCCGGGACTCAAAAATGGAACCCCTTTGTAGAGAAATTTCCCCTAAAATTGATACCCCGTTCTAGAAATGGGCCAATTTTTTAAACTCCGTTCTAGAAAGTTTGTAAATTGAAATAGGCCTGTTTTTTAAAAAAATATTTCTTTATTTGTTCGACTTATACATCAAATAAATGCTTCTTCATAATCAGCAACAATTTTGAGCAGAAGATAAAGCCTTGATCCACAATTTTTTATACCCCGTTCTAGAAAATGCCTCTGAAGTGGATACCCCGTTCTAAATCAGGAGCTTCAAAACCACGACCCCGTTGGGCGGCACATACCCGTATAGGTAATGTATGGGAGTGCCCCCCCCCCGGGGTATTTACGCACTTTTCAATGGGAAATTTCCAGCCCCCGTACGCAAGTATCGTTCCAATTTTTCGCTATTTGTATAATTTTGAACATATACAAAAGATTTATGTTAAAAAACGCGGAAACAAAAACAAAAATTTTCGTCGTAGTAGCACTTTAACTCTCATTCTCGTTCGACACACTCGTTGTTGTCAGTTTTGAATTTTTTTTCAAGTGTAAGTTTTCTTTAGTCACAGCTGTACAGTCAAAAAGTGAAATTAGTATGAAAAATCACAACGGTATTACTGCGTAGCAAATCGGCTGTGTTTTATCAATCACAGGACTGAAGTAAAAGTAACAAACTGAAGATGACAAATTAACGTGGCACTGTTGAACCTTTTTACTTTTTCTTTTGAAATAGATGCTCCCAACATTATAAACTGTGCTCCTAAAATTTTCAGCTGTGCGCCTAAAATTTCGGCAGTGCGCCTAAAAATTTACTTCTGGTAGCACAAGTGCTCCCAAACTCAAATTTAAACTTTGAGCCCTGAAAAAGAATTTTAGAAAATCGCAAGAATATTAGGAAAAAAAGTTACAAATACTAGAACTTAAATAGCAGTATATATAGGAGAATACTGAATAGCAGCATTTCACAGGCAGAAACGTTGAAAAAACGTTTTTATTTTTCTGTATTCCTACCAACCAAGAGAGGGCTCAGTCCACCCACATGCTACAACAGTGTCTAGAGTACTGTTCACTGAACACAACAAATCAGCAGTTTTTTTATCAGAGTCATCTACACTACAACTAATCAGCGGTTATTCACCAAAAGAGGCCCTCGCTATCAAAAAAGAATAAAAATTTTATGAGTTTTTTTAGGGAATTTTAGAGAGTTTTAGCAGATAACACTCTTATTTAGGTATATTTTTTCATTATTCTTTTAATTGAATAGTTAACATTATTTTCAATAATTTTTTAATTAAATAATGAAACAATTTTTTCTACAAATATACACAAATCTTCCGTGCTCTTCCAGAACGATTCAGAGTCAGTTCCCATTCAAGTACCACATATGTGTGTTCATTGCCTATGCATTATTCCAAGCAAATCCAATAAATTATATCAACTAATTCGGTCGATTTTGGGACGACGTTTTAGTGACATTTCTCCCTGAAAATGTCCATTTCGTCGAAAAACTTAGATGCAGCATGTTTGCAAAGATCTTTGACGAAAAGGGTAAATAATGGAAACCGGTAACTGAATTGTGCATTGCATGATAAGCGTGTGCACGTGACAAGCTTAATGTAAACAAGCAGCTCGAGCAGACAAAAACAGCCCTCAAGTTATTCTTATCGTACTTGTTTTTTTTTTTTTGGACAAATTTGATGAATGTTTAGTGTTCTTCCTAAGGACCCAGGATATTAACATGGGAATCAATCAACCATAAACAAACAATTTGAGACGACAATATTGTAAATTACATATCGTCGTCTCTAAATCTCTTTTCAGTCAGAAGAGTGCCCTAGATCACGATAAATGCCATTTGTGCGCGTATATGATCCCTAACTGGTATTTTGAATCACCTGTAGCTTTGGCATCACCAGTTCTTCCTCTTCTTCCCCGGACACACCTGAACCCTTCTACTTGTGCTTTAACTATGCAGTCATGTCACTATCGCAAGACAACAAAGGAAGCATTCCTGTTTCTTGCACAGCCCATGACGTGACACTGCACTGGTCATTTACCCCTCCAAAGGAATAAAGTGCCATCGAAAAATTATCCTGAAACAGATCGCTTTCTAGAATTTTGAACACACCTGATGAAAAACAGAAAAAAATTCCCGCGAAACGGGAGAAGGATTGGACGGGAACTCGGTCCAATCCCCACACTCTTCAAGTCCAAAATGGAGGGCCAGCTAGCTTGATGTAATAACAAGTGCATCATCTCAATGCAAGGCTTTGTTTGGGTTATTTTCTTTATAAAAGCAAAACAAGCTTTTTGTTATCCAGCTCTCCTAACCGTGGATGGATGGTTTCATTTTTTCAGCTCTAAAGGACTCGGAAAATCACAGTTCACCTCGATACTGCTCACTGAAGCTCGTATATGTCTGTGTAATCTACGTATGTATGGTCATGCTCCTTTGCTGATGGGTATTTAAAACAACTATTCAGCAGGCTATTACAAGGTCAGACGAAGATCATATGTTAACGAACCTTTTGATAAGCTAAATTTATCTGGTAAAAATATAAAAAAATGGGCCTGACAAAATATGGATACTTTCCATGCTTGGAGTAATGCTTGGAAATATGACGTGAAACTGACTATAAATCAAAGAAAAATTTAAGCATCTTGTAAAAAGATTGTTATATGTACATCAGAATATCATCATTTGTGTTCTATGGTGGTTACTAGGTTTTCAAAGAATAAAATCACCTTTGTTTTGCTAAGTTATGTGTTTGTTGCGCTAATCAGAGGCCCGTTTCAGATCAATTTTAAGGTAAGAATCGGTGTATTTCTAAACAACGAAACTAATTTGGCTTTGACAATTCATTTTCACTTACCAAATACAGAATATGGGCTTCTTGTCAACAATCTGGTTTGTTTATGGCCTGAATTAGGCTCAAAATTCCATTTTGCATCTTCTTAGAGGGGCATGAATTGTTTGTTCCAAAAATTCAATAAACCATAATAAGCCAAATTTTTCTCAACTGATTTTGATAACTGGGTGACAAAAGTAAACAGTGGTATAGGTTTGGAAGTTATGCAAGAAGGTAGGTGAATATAGTGAAATTTTGAAAAATGGCTACTTTGGGTTGTAATTTTAACATCAATTTTTGGTCAAACTCTAGCCCCAGGTTCCTCTCTGTTCAATACTTTGAGGACAAAGTTACATGCATGAACTGAAAGCTCTATTATAGTAGAGTTCATGGTCAAATTCATTTGGCAGCACAATTTACTAGTGGGGTCTTATCACACTTTCAAAATGCCCCCTAATATCTCATTATACCCAACTTCTGTGCCAAGTTTCAGCCAAATCGGTTGACCACAACGTTTGGTCCCTGGAACACTTTCTCAGACAATGACACTTAACAAAATGAATTGTTTGCGGGGTGGATTTGCCTTAAGCTCCTGAAATTTGGGAACATTTTTTAACACCGTCACGAAATGCTTTGAGAGCGGAAAAACAACTACAGTGATATCTTTAAGTTGCGAGTTCGTGAAAGCGCTTGTTAACCGCGAAGATTACCTGCCAAATTATTACCTAAGACTCAGACAGGATTCATAATTAATTTAAACGTCTACTTTGAGGGAGGGGTGGATGGATAGTGTATGTAGAATTTTCAAGACATCTGTATACCCCTAAAATGTATGTAGGGGCATATGACAGGTTGCAACCGCAAAAGACTATAAACTATTAAAATATGTACCTGAAATACAGATGGTATACAAAATGGTATAATTACCCATTTTTAAAGGATTTTTACCCATAAAAAGGCCACCTAGAATTTTGGGGAGCCTTTTCCTGGCTGAAATTTTCGAAAAGGTAAGTTTTGATCCCTACAATTTTCGGATCACTAGACTTTCAGCTAGGAAATCCGAACAGATGAAAAGTTTTTAGGGGATAAAAATATGCTTATATCTACCCGACCGTTTAAATACTAAATGAACTTCAGTTGAGGCGTTGTGTGCGAGGAAGCCGAAATCAAGTTGTACTGAATTTGGCTGTCAACCAGGAGTTTTCATCGTTTCAAGTTGTTAAATGAACTCAAATAATTACACAAGCTTATAGAACTACATGCATTAGGAATTCTTATGTGGTTTTCATCGCGGTTTGCAGCAACATGAGAGGACATAAAGCATGGAAATTTACTACAAAAAGTAAGTTAGACACTTGTTTCTCGTTTGGTCATGTGAAAAATTATATAATTCTTGTACGTATTCCGCTGGCGGGACAAGCGTATACATCATTTAAAAAGCTATCAGCAAATAGAAGGCTCCAGAATCCAAATCTTCCCCGAATAAGACAAGATATGTGCTCTTATTGTTAGCGACTGCAGGGTCGTCAGATTGTGCGGTTTTTTCTTATACTGTATAAAGCGTTATTAATTTTGCAGCGATGGCTAATTTGGGGGGATTATCTGAAATGTCTTTATAACAGCTTACGTAGTAGAAGCTTTCAGAACCAGACGTAATTATCACTTTCAATTTCTATGGTTTTTTTTAACCAAACCATCATTTATCCTGCTCGCTTACAAATGTTGATTAGCTCGATGTGGATCTTGTAGTTAGCTCTATTAAGCTTCTTATATTTCCGTGTACGTTTCTCTGGACTGTCGTGTATTTTTTCCCGCGCCTTTTAAAATAACCCGTGATCGACCACAAGCGAATCGCGTTTTGTATGGTCTAATCTATTACATGCTCTCTCAATTAGCTAAAAAATTGGTATGTCGCGGTATCTGTATTTTGTACAATTAAACGTAAGATTAGTCGTGAAGTGATCAGCTAAGTCATAAACTTAAAAAAATCAATCAATCAAAAAGTTCAGAGCATCTTAAATTGTTCGTGATTTCCGTCGCTGCCAAAACTTGTGCAGGGTATTAATAGGGTGCTTTAGCATCGACAACGGCAACGGCAGCGAAAACGTCAGTTTTAAAATGAATTCACGTTTTTTCAATCTTTGTCGTGTTTATTCCAATTTGCTGAAAATGGCAAGTGTAGGCGAATTTCCCTGGAGTTGACTTCTTGAGGACCGCACTCAAGTTTAGAGAGAGAAAAAGAGATTCGTCGTCGCTTGTTTACGTCCTCCATAAAACTTGCAATTAGGCATTTTCACGTCGTAGCCGTGCAAGCACGGAAAAGAAATGTACACAAAAGCGTGATGCACGTGCAAAGTTGTTGTTTTGCGTAATAAACCTGTTGCTTTTTTGACGTCCTGGTTGCCGTCGCCGTCGTCGTTGCTAAAGCTCCCTGTTTTGGAAAGCCTGCCCCTGAAATTTGCTCACAAAGGATCAGGGTTCTATTGGAAAGCAGTAATGTTTAGGTGTAAATAAGATTTCACCGACCACGTTAGTGCATTTTCAAAGTTTCGAACGTTAATCTAATTTTCTTCTCCATGCGAACGGATCATAGTTTCCGTCCAATTTCGCTGTTCTATTGTCTGTTTGTTTAACAAAATAAATTGTTTGCGGGGTGGATTTGGCTTAAGCTCCTGAACTGTGGGAACATTTTTTAACACCGTCATGAAATGCTTTGAGAGCGGAAAAACAACTACAGTGATATCTTTAAGTTGCGAGTTCGTGAAAGCGCGTGTTAACCGCAAGAATGTCTTCTTTTGAGGGAGGGGTGGGTGGATAGTGAACGTAGCATTTTCAAGACTCTGTATATCCCTAAAATGTATGTAGGTCATCATATGACAGGTTGCAACCGCAAAAGACTATAAACTATTAAAATATGTACCTGAAATACGGCTGGTTTTACTGAACCACTGAATGTTAAATATTTAATCAATATGCCAGTTTTTGTGCGAAGAGTTTTAAAAAACTCTTAATCCATTTCCATTTGAACGAATGCAGTTCGTTCATTTAAAAAAGCAGCTTTACCTGAATACTATGGCGCGGAGGCGGATTTCGCTTTCTTTTTTTTAAGTTGCAGCTGCAGTACAGTAATTAACGGAGCGTTCGCGTGTCGATTGAGAGAATGTTCTTCTTTATGTAAACCAATCGATTACCCGCCCAATTATTGCCAACGAGGCAACCGAGCTAAGAAGCGAGGTCGGCAGAATTATAACGCCGCGCAATGTAGGCAAATCTCTGAAATTCTGCGTAACCCTCTAAAATTTGCATTTTTGACCATATTTGGGTGTAAGTAAGACCCCATATTTGGGTAATGACGTCAAATGGTCTTGTATTTACAACTCGTGGTTCAAGATTGGATAATTCAGTGTGCAGTTCTTCGTTGTCTGTTCAAGAGGACCTAACTGGTGAGCAAGCTTCAATACGATTTCTAGTTTGAAAGGGCAATCAGTGCCCTGGTTTGCTTCATAAATTGTGTTTAAAGCAGCAGCTGATCAAGGAATAGGGTTTTACGCTCAGAACTTGCTTGTTCTTTGCATCTCGATTTATATTGAGGTAGCGTGTTCACTTCTCGACTCAGAACCAGGGTTTTCAGTGTTCTCTTTTCCTTTGTGAACTGAATTTTAAGCGGTAGTTGATCAAGGCATAGGGTTATATTCTCAAAACTTATATCAGAACCAGCGTGTTCTTCGCAGGTCGATTTACATTGAGCCAGTCCTCACCTCCCGTGAGGAATGCAACGTATTTGCGGACCTTTTTTAAAAATTTATTTATTTTTTTCGAGAGATTTTGTCAACCAGCATGTTTTTTTGCCACTCGATTTACATCGAGACAGCCCAAAACTCCCGTGAGGAATGCAACGAATTTGCGGACCTTTTGTTTTTCAGACTATCATTATGCCTTTCAAGAGCTCTTTGTCCTGTGACACTCGCTCATTAGATCTTTGTATTTTAAGTTTATATTTTTATACCTCTAATACATTCCGTCCCATTCTTGCGCGCTTTTCACACATTTTAGTTTACACCAATTTTTTTCTTATGTATATTACCACGCAAAATATTTTTCTTATCCCTGATGACGCTGTTGCTCGAAATTTAATTATTATTTTTAATTTCAGCAGTCAAAGGCCTCATTTGAACTATATTTTTCTTTCTAACGTTTATTGCTTTGATACAATGGAATTTTCCATGAAACATAAGTGCTAACTAGCTCATATTTACCAACAAAGCTTCAAGCCATGTTGTTATTGTTTTATAAAAGTGAAAGCCTAGAATGTGCCAAAGTTGTTGTTTTGAAGTTGGGTGCCATCCCTTTTCTATAGCGGAATCCATTTTAAACCTCTAAAATTATGAAAGAAGATCTGAATAGGCACATTCCACAAAAGATAAACGAATTCGCCTCGTTGACACTTGTCGGAAGGTACCCCTAGTTAGGATAATTTAAATAATTAATAATAATTTTATGAGGGAGGGGTGGGTGGATAGTGTACGTAGCATTTTCAAGACTCTGTATATCCCTAAAATGTATGTAGGTCATCATATGACAGGTTGCAACCGCAAAAGACTATAAACTATTAAAATATGTACCTGAAATACGGCTGGTTTTACTGAACCACTGAATGTTAAATATTTAATCAATATGCCAGTTTTTGCGCTTGCCGAATTAAAATTCTTAATCGATTTCCATTTGAACGAATGCAGCCTGTTCATTTAAGAAAGCAGCTTCATCTGAATACTATGGCGCGGAGGCGGATTTCGCTTTCTTTTTTGTAAGTTGCAGCTGTAGTAATTAACGGCAGTGCAACGGAGCGTTCGCGTGGCGATTGGGAGAATATTCTTCCTTATGTAAACCAATCGATTGCTACCTTTGACAAGCGTCTAGGTATGTCTGTTTATTTCCAAACAGTCGAATATCATTAGTGTGCATACAGAAACAATTAACTTCCACCGGGCATACATACCTTCTTTTTTGTATCCGTGTTTGTCAGTGTAGGAGTGAGTTTTCGCTCGTTGAGTATGACAACGCAGAACTGTATTGTGCATTGTTATTTTTTGCAAAACAAAACGTAAAGCCAGACATGCAATACCCTCGAAACATTGAGTGTTCTACAACTCGAAGAAAATTCCAAAAACATTCATCAACGCATTGTTCTGTCTGACCTCAGAACTATAAAAGAGTTGGATATAATTATCATAATTAACATAATTACTTAATCTCAAAATTTGACCTTTCCGATAATTTTGCGCTCAATAATTCAACGCAGATGCATAACTTCATGAACTGGTATTGTAGAAGCATAAACTTGGTAGAATGTAGTGTTTCATGACAGAAGCGGAATTCTAAAAGAACGCTTTTAGGAAAAGATATCGTGGCTTAAATCATTGCCATAAGCGCGATCTACCAAATAGAAACAACCCTCCTAAACTTAAATCATTTCTTAATCAGTCTCTGTAAAATTTTTTCTAAATCGCCAAAAAACAGCCGAGATGTAGTGTTTCAGTAGATGAAGGTATTTTCCTGCTTATATGAAGAATATGTTTTCACTCCGGTCCTCTTCCTATGATCTTCGTGGCAACTACATTCTAAAACAACTACCTACGGTCTTAACTCCTTTTCTCACTTTTCAGCTAAGCAGTGGAATGCACTGCCGGACTTTTTTCGTACCAGTTTTTTTGCAGACTTTAAGACCAAAATACAGGATGTTACCCTCATGAAAATTCTTTTTGCTTGACATACTTTAACTTAAAATTGTAAATAATATTTTCTTTTCTTTTCATTTATGTGCTTATTATTATTAACATTTTTTATTATTATCACTTATAATGCATTTAATGTATATACATATTTCTATATTATTTTCATATGGTGTCAGTTCGAAGATATTAGGTTGTTAGCTACTCTAAACTTCGAGTATAAATAAAGTTTATGTTATGTTTTATGTTAAGCACAAGCGCAATTTTGCTTAAAGAATTTTTTCATGAATGAATGTCCCACGCACATCGGATGTCACTAACTTGCAAATTAGTTTAAGGATGCACACATGCAAAAAAAGCTCACACGGGGGCGTTTCTTTTATAATTTCCTGACAGATATGTTCCCAGATAAAGTGCCTACATGTACTGGACGTAAGAGAAAGGCGTCATGTTCCAAGAGAATCAAAGATACAGGTACCTTATTTTTGTAAAGACGATTTATAAGGTTTACGATCAAGCTTTCTAGAAATAAAGTGCAAACAATCCAATAGGTAGATAGGCGAGTTTAGTGAAGTTAAGTCAATAGGCACAAGGGACGGGCCACCAACCAACCCGAGCAAACCCTTTGTGAAAAAAAAAAAAGTATGCCAAATGTATACCGAATCTCCTCTTTTACCCGATTTGGTGAACACGTAACATCGTTGCTCAAGCTGAAGTTGCCCAAACAAAATGCTTCTGGTCATGTAGGATGTGTTTTGAGTTGATGTTGCAATTGTTAGGATCAGTCACTTAGCCGATGAAGCTATTCACGTCAACGTAGGAATTGCGTGACCTGCATATAGGAGCAAGCAGTGTCACATGTGTGTTGACAAAAAGAATAGACAAATCTTCACAGCTGAGGAGAGAGGGATAGTGATCGTGTGGGCAATGAAAAGATGGAGGTCATACCTGTTGTGGTCAAAGATCTCAAAAATGTTTAAACTATTTGCTGGATAAAATTGGAGTGAGAAAAAATCAAGGGAGACCAAGATGACTATTAAGACACTTAGCATGATAAGAGCAACTGTATGTATGTATGTATGTATGTATGTATGTATGTATGTATTGTATACGACTCCAAAATTGGGCAGAACAGGTGAAGAATGAGGCTTAAAATGAATTTTAAAAATATCTTCAATGTATCCCCGAGATGTACTAGATAGCCTCGTACGTGAGGTTGCATTTCGGAAAAAATAGTCCTACTAATAACTGGACCCCGTTATGAGCACTTGTCTCCACGAATGTACTCTTCGAGTTTTTTTGATGATCTTAATTTGGGCTTGAGACACTGGGCTTTAAAGTGACCGGGCCAAACCTAAGTAAAGGCAGATTTGAATGTAACTTAATTACAAAAGAAAAAATGCGTTCCTTACAGATATGTCCCAAGAAGAACAGTCTGTACATCCTGGATCCAAGAGAAAGGCGTCGTGTTCTGATCCTCAGCTTCCCAAGAGGATGAAACATACAGGTAGCCTTTTTTCGTTACGATTTGGGAGGTTCATAATCCAATGAATTGATTGTGGTTATGATTGTAGACCGTATTAAAAGTCGAAGGCACAAGGGACGTGCCAGCGTCCTAACCAGTCAAGGGGAAAAGGGCAGTTATCTGCCCGCATTAATCCTTTGTATATTGCAAAGTTATCTAGGATGGAATCTTAATTATTTCTTCTTGTGGCCCCAGTTGTTTAAAAAGTGGATAATGTTATCCACTGCATTTATCACTACGGTCCACTGGATAACTTTCCCTAACACGTATCCACCGGATAGTGATTTGTCCGGTGGATACACAGAGAGTCTGGGCCCCCAAGCCAAATTATAAGGATTTTTTATTGAAATTTATGGCGAGTTCGGTAAACAGTAAATGTGCCAAAAACAGGCTCATGTTTTTGTGATGTTTTCTTTCTGCTTCCTGCCGTATGAATGCCGTTTTAGCAATTTATAGAATGGCGTTCATTGGGCAGGAAAGGGTTTACAATACACTCAAATTTAACTTGATTTCATCGGTAAAATGTCTTCAATTAATGAAGTAGGGTTACGTTTAGCCTGAGAAAACAGCCGACATATCGCGACGCCACCACTGGTTTCCTCGCGAAATGATCAGACGTACTACTCTGAAATCACCCCTAGAAATTGGTGTGAGAAACCAGTGACAGAGCAAAAACGTCCCCCGATATGGGTCTGATAATGAAATTTACACATTAAATATTAAGTTTCAAGCTGTGCAAGTCAATGTTCCCCTGTTCCTTGTTAAGTCATCGAAATATTATATCTCTCATTCAAATAAAGTAAATTGGTCATGTTCCCTTGTTCCCCAAAACATATCATCCACATATGTCTGTCATTTCATGTTTTATGCGCAGACTTGGCTTTTTACTAAATTGTACATGTATTCTGACGTTTTCTGTATACCTTTCCCGCATTCCGAGCGACAAGAAATGTCAATATCACATTGCTGAACACCATTTACGTACGAAGCACCAAATCGACTCTCGGACTCTGCGACGTACTATGTATTCTACAGACTACTACCAAGCGACTCGTTAGAAAGCTGGTTTACTGACTTAGAATCGTAGTCAACAGTAACCCTTCACTGCACAAACGACTTATTGACGGACTCAAGCAAACTAACAATGACAGAATGACTCGACCACCGACAACTATTAAACGACCGGCCTTAAACTGTGCCAAAGGACAGATCCAAACGCACCAATGACATTTCGAGTCGAGTCCTCATAGCTAATAGCATAAGGACTTAACTGAAAGACGACCAATAACATCGCGACTTAATTGACTAATCAGGTCAATAATCAGAGTTTAATACGTGATACAACCCACATTGACTCTGAAGGTGACTACCGCACAGGTTGTCGAAACGTCATTCACTCTCAACAACAGTCCTGAGTCAGGACTATACTCACCCCGAAGATCATGCTCCCCCTATATATACAAATTAAAACGAGGTCAAGACTTGGGCAGACAATTTCATACAAATCACCTGTATTTTATCAACTCAAGCCTTGAGTTGGTGCCATTCAGTTCACAGCGATGCGGAAACTGTCTATTAAAACATAGTAATCGTCTAATTCTTTCAGTGAAGAAAGGCACTCCATCTGACGAGGATCTGGAGGAACTCGCACATCAAATTGGTATGTCGTGGAAATCGCTTGGACGACGATTAAAGTTTACAGAAGCAGAGCTAATTGCATTTCACAAAGAGAATCCGGATAAATACAGTGAGAAGGCGTACCAAATGCTGTTGCGTTGGAAAAGTAGAGATGGGAAAGATGCAACTTACCAAGTTTTATATGACGCACTGGATCATAAATTGGTCAAAGAAAAACGTTTGGCGGAAGAAATTTGCTGCGACTGACATGGAACTGCTTGCATGCGTGTGTCGGGTTTAATAGAAACCCGCTCGGAACATTTGGGTCAAAATGCATCCATTGAGGTACATCGTATGTTATAAAGGGTCAGAAGGTAACATCAATGTGTGTACTGGGATATTTTGTGATTTGAAACTCCTGTGTTAGATAATCAGTGTTTGGCAACGTTGACAAAGAAACATTTTGCGAAAGAGAATTTAGACATCCTTTTTAATGTATCAATACCTTGCGCAAGAGGACGCATGTGAATGTCCGTCCAGTCCCCCCGGGGGCCCCCTAATGAAACTGACGGGGATGCTCGTCTTTTCGGTTAGGAGAAGATATTGCGGTCAGGAGTGGAAGCCAACATTTTTATCCAAAAACTGAAAGGTATCGCTTAGTTGTGCGTGAAGAAATGTCCACATGTTTAAAAATCAAGGGCCGTCATACTTTGTTAGAGCATAGTCTTCTTCAGGGATCAAATAAAGCCAGAACCGCGCCTAGGTTGGTTTCTTTTAGGGCTTACATTTTAATTTTGGACGAGCATCCCTGTCTGTTTTAAGAGTGAACCCCCTCAGGGGTCTTTGTTTTTTTACTTTGGTTGTTGCAGACTTGAGGAAAGCCCTGTTTTTGTTGATTGTAAACTTTCGCCCACGAAAATGCCTTCGTCTTCTCTCGCTACCCCTGCGTCTCCTAGAATGTAACAAAAGCACGTCTTGAATCCATAGATTTCTTTATCGTACTCTAAATTTAGTTAAACTGAGGAGTTTCAAGAACAAAAAATCCGTTGCAAACTTCGTGGAAATATTAGAGCTCAAAATTGTCAATATTCGTACATACCTTTTAAATTTCCTCCAAACTTCTGGGAGTTTAAGGTCCATTTTTACAAACCTTTACATGTTTACTAGCCTGAGCAGATTCAGCTTTTCTTTCACAATCTTCTCTCGGCGAGTCAGATATTTAAAAAAAAAAAGCTGAAAAAGGCTTCCGATGGTTACTAACTTTAATATGAAGAATAGATATAGTTTAGATATATCTCCGTTTTATTAAAAAAAAATACGAAACAATTATATTGTACAAGTGTACTATAGTTACCATGCAGTTTTAGAGGTCTTAAAGGTATATATATACTTTTCTCGAAGATATTAAATATTGTAGTGACCCTAAAATACGAAGTGAAATAAAAGTTATGTCGGTATATATTTAACTAAAGAAAAAAGCATGGAAAGTGCGAGGTTGAGAGGAGGGCTCGTCCAGGAGCTTCTCCCCCTCCTCCTTCCCCCCCTCCCCCCCCCCCCCCAACAGTCTTTAAAGGGAGTAGAGAAATAACCTGGGTTTTAGCTATACAGGTCTTTAACTACGGTGTGTCGTGAAAATTCTAACATTTGATGAATTGCACTCGGTTATTCCATTCCGTTCGATGTATCGTCAAGTTCTTTAACCCGTGGTGTGATGGGTTTCTATATGCAAATGTGTCACTCGCTCACTTTGCGTTGACTTTAGGTCGTGTATGTGTGCTACACCGAAGTATCTCGATCATAAGCAATGGGCCGATTTAAGTTTCCAGTAATTATAACATGACAAAGGAAGAACGTTGCCCGTAAATCGCCCGTTTAGCGTGGTATAGCGTGGGAAGGGGCCCGGGGGCCCGCCCCACCCCCCCTCTTATTTTTAGACCAAAATGAGGCCCGAAGGGATTGGAAATTTATCAAGGCGTTGAAATGTGCAACCTGTACCTTTTATCATGATCAGTGGTGTGGCGCAAAAAAATTCGGTTGCTTTCCGCGAGCAGTTCATTTCTTTACTACTAATAGCAGCCTGCCTAGTAGGTAGTTAATATTTGGTGTGTTTTTCGTTTGTGGTTGAGATACAGCGGCGCGAAACCTCTGAGGTCAAAGCTATGGGAGAGGTTCCCTACGGGTTTGCTTTGATTCTATTCATTTGTTTGTTAGTTAGCTTGCCTGTTGTTACAGATAAGTTGCTTACCTCTGTTGTGGCACTCCTGCCTAATTAAGAATTTAGTATTCTTTATTTCAGTAATAGGCGAAGCTAATAACAAATTAAAAAAATAAAAAATAAAGATACCCACTGGCAGTCCTTTATTCGTTTTCAGTTTCACTTTTATATGTCTTTTTTTTTTAATTTCCTTTTTTTTCTATCGCAGTTATCCTTTTCATTCCTTTTTCATTTCATTTCTTTTTTTTTTTTTTTTCATTCGAATTTTTGGAAATTGTCACTTGTTTCCATCTGCATTTTCTCCTCAAATATTCCCATCCGCCGGTTCGCATCCACTGTCCTCATGTATTGGTCCTCGTTACACAGACACGTATCGTTAGCCGACTGTATTAAAAGACTATAAGTCGGTCTGCAGTTTACTTAAGAACATTTTTGGCATCTTTTTAAACAAGCAACGTAAAAAAATTATGATGTAGAACGTTAATTGTTTGATAACATTTAGTATAGTTCACTTGAGACTATTGGCCGTCTGACTAAGAGGACATAAAAATATGCCTAAAAAGAACAACGCAGTTTTTCGTTGATATTGTTTTATTGAACTATTTCAACACGTAATTATGCAACGTTTTAAGTAGTTTTGAGGCTGAAACTGCTAAATAATAAAACTTTTAGCCCTGGCAAAGCGTCAGCTAAAACTTCAAAGTCCTCATCAACAAAAAGGTAAATAGAGATATTTTTGGCCTCTCATCGAAGCCATGTCGGGGGTCTACAATTCTGAGCGACTTTTTTCGGCGAAATTATTTTCCCTCTTATACTCTAGTAAAGCAGCCTGTTCTGACGATTGTAAAAATCAGTTTTTCGTGTAAACTGTTCATGAATCTAATTTTTCACATCGTCCTCAACCATGCCCGCAACTGGCTATAGCCCGGCAGTCAAATATGCGAGTGACAGCAAAGTTCATTTTTGTTTGGTACTTTTTAGCGAGTTTTAAGTCGATCTGAATTTTCTGCCAAAATAAAGTTTCTTTTTCAGGAAGCATCTGACTGCAAATTTAAGTAACAAACGCTTCTACCTTTGTGGGGATGCTGTGAGGGTGCTTATAAGCGGGACAAGCGAAGTCAACTAAAAAGATCGAGACTGCTCTAAAACCAAAATTTTCAACCTGCATTTATAGCTCTTTTGGAGTTGTCAGTTTAATTTATCCTTGAGGTACGTGTTATCTTTGTCATCTAACGGCTGCCTAACTATGCTAATGTTCGTCCTAACACTCGCTCAATGCATGTAAACCCTTTAGCTTTCTTCCTTCTTTTCTTTTCTCGTGTAAGATTACTACTATTTTTTGTTGCTGATTTGATCAGTTATGGACTGTTCTCTGCCATTTTTAAAACTGACTCGTCGCATCCGTGTTCCTTTTCTTTCTCATGTTTTACTTCTTCCTTTTATGCACAATTGTTCATTATTTCTGTTGAGGTTTGTTCTTTTTGTTTTTTCTCTTTCTTCCCTGCCTCATGTCTCCACTTTGTCCTTCTGTTTTGAAACCAAACTTTCACCCGTGTTTCGGACAAACCCAACATGGCGCCGATCTGAAGTCGCCCTTGTTTGGTGACGTACTTGGTTGCCTGGAAACGCTTTTCCAGGCCTCGACGCTGCAGCTGCGTGAAGACTGAGCGACACCAAGGGCGAGTGGAAGTGCGCATGGGCGGGGCGTAAAAGGGCTGATGGGTAATAAAATTTAGGCCTTCATTTTACAGAAACGGGAAATCGGGAAAATGGACTTCTGGGTGTTCTGAAAATAATAATAATATTAAATTAATTTTGACGCCTTGGTAAATTTTTCTGATATGCAAGAACCTGAACTATCGCAATTTTGGTACATCTTCCGTTTAGTCATCGCCCTCATATAGCAAAGTTATCAACACGGATCAAATATACCTTTTAAAATGTGTAAATTTCATAAAGCAATTAACCCTATTAACACGAGAGTTTGTCAACCGCAAATTAAAACCAAAGCTAAATACGTAAAGCACTCCTAATACTTTGCCAGTTGATATCAGCTATTTCCGGCTTAGCTTAAGCCTTGGGAACTTTTCATTACAAGAATCAAATCATCGCTGACCTTTGCTAATATTCTTAAGAGGAATGTTGTTCATGTTATGTAGGTAATTAGCTGCAAGAATTAACAAACGGAATCAATTAAATTTCCACTCAGACGATTAATTCTTGAAATCGCCGACCTTCACTTTGAACAAAGGAGAAATTTTTAACAGTAACGGTATACAACAAGACTTCTGCTTGCGTTGAGAGATTTGGACATAACCCGAACCAGTCAGGGACAAAATAAATAAATAAGCAAATATAAAACGCCGGCTAGGCTTATTAAATCTCTCTGAAGTGGCATAAACTACATCCAACGGAGCCGCATTTTGTTTGGTTTTATTTTTCCTTCCTGAAAAGAAAATTGTATACTGTACAAGTATAACTTGTTTTTTGAAAACCGGGCTACTAAAAAATGTCAGTCTCTCGCACTGATTGTTAATTTGATGGCCCTTGTTACTTGAAAAGTAAAATCTCACCTCAAAAAGAAATTATTGAATACATGAGCTTCCATTTGATAGAATCATCTGTCTTGAAAGTAACAAAAGTGAAGTTTTCCTCATTAATCTGGAAAATAAGGCATTTTAAGAAGCAATTTTTAGTGTCGGTGTCACCGATTGCAAAGCCAATTCTCCAGTTCACCCCATTTTTAATTGAAGCTGGTCTCCCAAAAACAATCTAAGCCAACACTGCTCAACAAAACCAAGCCCTAAAACCAGCAGTTTAACTGCTTGCTGACTAGGAACATTATCAACAGAGTGGGTCATTGCTTGCATGCAAACAGCACAAACAAACTGCATAAGTGTGCAAAAACACATCAAACTTTACAACAACCCCACTCCCCTGGAATTTAACCAGGCTACCCCAAATGCATACCAGACGATAGCCCCGTGTCTGTGCAACAACATGGCACCCAGCCAGACACAACCCCTCCTTAATTTGAGTGAGACATTGACCTTTGAAAGACAGGGGTAGCCCCGGTACAAAAACTCAGCGAATCCGCACTCTAGCACAAAGCATAGTCTTTACAACAACCCAACCCCCTGGAATTTAACCAGGCTACCCCAAATGCATACCAGATGATATCCCTGTGTCTGTGCAACAACATGACACTTAGTTTGACGGAAGCCCCCCTCAAAAAATATTATCTGGGCCAACGGGGGCAACAGCCCGTCCCTGCGGGACGGACTGTTGCCCCCCTCGTGCAAATTTTCTGGAATTTGCACTGATTTCTGTCACTTCCAGGAAGTTATTTGAAGCCCATGGTTAAGAGGTGAGGGTGGTTAGTCCTGAAGAGCGAGATTGTTATTTTTACACTAAAAGTATCTGGGCTTTAAGCAAATTAAGTTTTGAAAGATTGCCTGCAATGTGCTGGACTTGACTTAACATTTCAGGCAACCCGGTTTTCAAAACTCCAGGTAGAAGTATACTAGGCTTATTACAGGGTCTTACAGTGTATAATTTATCATTGGTTTGTATAATGAGCCTGTATCCTTCAAAAATTGCAATATTGACAGGTTGAAAGAATAAATTGGCAGAAGAAGGCTCATTTAGGGGGTTCGAAGTAGCGTCATCTGTTTTGATTGACAGATTAAAGGGTAGTTTTTCCCTGGAAACTATCATCATGTTAGTTTAGATCATGTAATGCTGAAGATCTAAAGAGAACAATGGGTATCATTTAGTGAGAAGAGATGAAGGAGGCTATTTTTCCCGAAACCTCGTGTGCATAAGGACAACAACAACTCGCCGCATGGAAATTTTGATCGATTTTTGTTTCCATTTTATAGCAAATTTTCAGACCTAAACCTTCGCCCCATACGTTCTCTATATTAACTCATGTTTGGCGACATTAACATAGAAACGACCGAAGCTCTGATCAGTGCGAATTTTTGTGAGCGTCTCCTTTGTTACATTTGCCAGGCGTTGTCCACTCGGACAGCAGCCATCATCTTAGTACCCTGAAGATCCTATATATATCCTTAGATAAATTATCTGTGCGAATAAAGCCGCTCTTCGCAGCAAAGATAGAGTCAAATCGCTCCATTTGGGCCTCACATCTTATTATCCTTGCCGACCCACATCGAGCTGTAATCGTACGGACAAGCAAACATCCCACTCAAAGTCAAAGTCCAATAATTCTAGGGGAACTTTTTTCCATGTCAACTGGATTGCTAGTAAACAGGAGCCCCCTAATTATAAGCTCCGGTCAGGGAAACAAAAGTAGTAGCCCCTCCCATTCCGCGGTCCCTGATTTAGCCATGCCATCAGCTTGTTGACGTGAAAGTATTGTGAAACCTTCAACCCACCCCACCGCTACCCCTACACCGACAGCATGGAACGCCACTACTCCCCACAAAAAGTCGAAGCGTGTCTCCCAGTAATTCCCCCAGGCTGTCCCCCAGGGTTTGAATCAACCTCATCCCCAGGGTCTTCTCGTTTTCCAAGATGGCGACGGAAAACGAGGCGACCCTGTGAACGAGGCTGCCTGATATTTGTTCCAGTTTCAGCCCTGTTTCAAGTCAGGCCTGGTTTCAAGTAATTTGCTGTTTGCCAACGGTAAGTACTGTACATTTCTTTTCAAACAATTATTGACATGAAGGCCAGTTCATACGGTGTGCTTTTGCAGTGACGAACTTTATTTAACGTAAGTTCACGAAACATAACCATGGCCCTAAGCACAACATTTGAATCAAAGTTTTGAATCCGGTTCGGCAAGCTCTTCCTTTCTATACGACTCTGGCACTGCAGTGATTCAAACGATGTGCTTATGCTGTGTAGAATTAAATTCATAACGATGTGCTTATGCCGTGTCGAACAAAATTCATAATTTCTTAAATGTTTTTTCGCGGGATTATATTGACCGATTTGTGGTACGGCGCCAATTATTGACAATTTAAGGTGGCTTACTACAGTTTTCGGATGAATAATATCGTATAACTGCCAAGTGTCATGCAGGCATGATTGTAGTCTATGTGAATGATCGACTTTCTCCGAATTCTCTAACTCGCGCATGCTGTGATTGGGAAAAAAACTGTAGTAAGCCACCTCAACCGCTTACTACTTACACAATGAAAGAGAAGTTGACTGGCACGACTAGTTTCAGACTAGTTAAGCTACTTTTGAAATCGCTGTTTTTATACTAAGGACGCATTATCTGTCTGGACCAACTTGGCCAAACATTTTGTAGTTCGTCTGCTTAAATGGGTCTTTAGTATAAGGACGGGCGCAAGGTGCATTATGCTTCCAGATGAACTACCTATCATAGTGCTTCATTCAAGATGTATTTCGAAGTATATTTTGTCCAGATGCATAAATTTTTGCGGCTCACAATGGCTGAGATTGATTTCTGGTGCATACATGCTATGTAAGAGTAAGTTTGGGGGCTAATCTTTTAAAGATTGGGGGCTAGCAGTGCAGGGCTAATTGTTCCTAATTGTCTAGGGGCAAATTTTCCACATACTCCTCTGTTGTGCTTGTGAAGAACCCAATTATAATATTATTTTCAGCACAGCAAAAAGCAAGCACTACACATATATGGACTGGACCTTACTCACGGTTCACAATACGCCAAATTTGTCATATTTTACACCAAAATTTTAAGATGACTCCACTGAGGTTATGGAGGCAGTTACTTTGACTCCAGAAATTTTGGTTGCAAATTAGTTTTTTCCTTACCTCTTTCAAAACAAATACAATCTACATTAAATGCAAACATTGTTAACCTGATTTAAATGACCTAAATTGAAGAATTATTGATGTGTGTTCACTTAAGTTAAATTTCAATAAAGATCACTCAAATGATGATCATCATCATGGATTTGAGCCTTTTCCTGGTCAGCGGACTCTCTTATGAGGCCGTAGCTGCCTCATGTTTCCTTCATGATAGTGTAAACGTGCAAGAACCACGCGCTGAAATGGCATACTCGTCGAAAAGAGATTGACAGGGTACATGTAGAGAACTTAATAAGGTTATCCAAAGTTGTCAAGGTTTTTGTTATTATTATTTCAACTCTTGTTTAAGGAATATTACATTGCTTTTTTGTGCTACCTGACTCCAAATTAATATTCCAAAATGACTCCAATTTTGTGATGCAGAAGTAATTTGCAAGCCCTGTTAGTGTATAGAATATTCTACCACTAACAGCCAGGGATCGAGAGGGCCTGATGTTAGCTGGTTAAACTAAAACTGTGAACCTACTCAAAACGCACAAACGATTTATTTCTTTGGCTATAAAGAGATGCGTTATGACTGTATTCTACTGATACATGACTAGTTGACATGCTCAGCCTTGAACAAGCATAATTAAGTTGTTATTGTACAGCAACGTGAACTTCTGCAGTGGATGTTTAAAATGTCCATAACTAGTGAGTCCTAGTTAAAAAAAAAGGAGTCCTAAATTGAAAATGCTTGGGCTTTTTTGCTGGAGGCAAACCATTTCAGCTGCCAGGTGGCTATTTTACAAGTGTGGCTAAGGATTTGAACTGAGGACTACCAAGAACAAATGCAGCCAGCAGACAGAGTGGGAATTGTACTCAGAGCCTTGCAATTACAATTCTAGCGGACTTGCGGCTTGACCATGTTGCCTCCTTTTGAATTGATAGATTGCAAGTACCAGTAATTAAATATGACAGTGAGTAAAAATATATGTCAGAGTCATTAATAACCTAGCATTTTGCACTGTAATTGGTGTAACAGATTTTATGATACACTGTAGGTTAAGACAGGATGCAGGTAGATTTACTTAGTTGTCCTTCCTAAACAAAACTTAATTGACCATTTTTAAATCCCTCATAATACTCCCTGTTTGCCTCCCAGAATTTGCATAAGTTATTGTTTTCACATTAATGCTCTTGGAAATATGCAGTCCTCCAACATGCCCAATTAGCTTTTGGAAACAATAGTTTATGCAAAATTGGGGGGGGGGGGGGTGGTGGGGGTCAAACAGAGTGTATTATAGGGGATTTGAAAATAGAGAATTTGGGGTAAACATTTTTGGAAATTACACAAAAAGAATGCTGCATCAGACAAGCAATTGCTCTTTGATCAAATCCGTAGGGACAGATATTATTGCATTCCCAAAATAACTTGAGGATCATTAATTTTTGAAGTTTGGATTATTTCAGGGATTGTACACATCATTCAAAGCTTATGAGTACTTCACAACTATACCGAAAATTACAGGTTCTTAATTGACAGTGTCACGCAATGGGTTGTTGTTTTCACCCTGAAATTGTGCATTTAGAAAGTTTGATATATTTTAGTTCACATATCTCATATCCAGGGTATAATCAATCATTTCAATCATCAGGATATATTTTTCTTGGCATTTTTAGTTATATCCAACTTTCATGGTCTTGGTGCAGGAGATTATAAATATATATATATAAACTATCCCTGGTGACCAAAACTCCTTATTTACATTTTGGTTAGTGCCCTGAGGTGCTCACATTCAGTTGAAAGTTTTGTGTAATTAGAGAGCTTTAGTTTTGGGGATGAGGATGACTACAGTTTTGTATGAGTACGAGATTTAACTTAAAGGTTTCTCACTTATTCTCAAAAAATATTCAACCCGCAAAGCTTCACTGTACTATTTCTCACCTGAAAAGTTAGTGGGGTTGTTTTTATTGGAGACGGTTTAGCCCTTGCCTGGTTGCAAAATGATTAAGCTTCTAAAATTTTGATCATTTGCTCCTGCCACTGTGACATTCTCACTAAAACTCGTACCACTTTGTTTTGAGGAAATCTCATACTTGTAGGCGTCCTCATCTCAGAATCTAAAGCTCTCTATTAAACTGCCCCCAGGAAGAGAGGTTCTACAGTTGATCTTATATCAAGCTGTATAAAGCATGGGTCAGTTGCACTACCTTATCTATCCACTTTATTTAAATGCAGATTTAGCATTTATAAGCAAAATATCCACTGGAAATGATTCTGACCTTGACCTCCCAAAATGTAGATTGGCTACAGATCAGTGCTGATCCTTTAATATGCTTTCAGAGGCTGAAAGAGTTTTAACACCCTCCCTAAAGGCGTATACATGTAAAATGTAGATCAAGAATTAAAAGTGTCGAGGTGCAAGGTCTCTGGCCACCTCAAATAAACTGTCGTTATTTTTCCTTTATGTTTTTACATACTGTAAACATCCACATCTTTTTATGATAGTTTTCTGCATTGTCCATAACCTCCGACTATTATTATCCATACTTTGTACAAGCTTAATTTCACGGAACACTAACAAGTATTTTTGTAGTTAGAACACAATAGCCATGAAAATGGAGTCATATTAAAGTGTATGTACATATGTACAAATACATGTTTGTGGGCTGTTTTGCAAGGCCGGGTGATGTGACACAGGTTTGGCTTTACATATTAAGTAGTAGTGAAAGTAGATGCGGCTTAAAATTATGTAAATCACCCAAAGGAAATCCGGTCCTTTTTAAATTTCTCAAGAAACTTTGTGACCATTGTAACCTTTAATATGTTCTTTGATTAGATTGTTTCCATTGAGCTTTACTAATATTTACTAACAGAAAGGTAATTTATTTTTCTAAAAGGTCTCAAGACTTGCTCATCAAGTAATTGGCCCTTTCAAAAGAATATACGAATGAACAGGTAAACTGTTTTTAAGTTTTTTTTGTAACAAGTGAATCAATGGAGTTATAATTATACATACAGCTGTACCTCAGTGGATGAGAGAAACTTTTAAAGAAAAATGCAACAAATATTGTACAAAAGAACAACAGATCAAAAATTATACACCATTTCTTTATTTGCATTATCAAAAGCATTATGTTAGTGGATCAATGTGCCTCTGGGAACTGCCACCAAATTGAGTGAAACAGAAAACTGACTGTTCAAAACATGTAAAGGACCAGTCATTATTTATGAAAAGGAGGGAGGGGAGGGATAAATCATGGGGGGGGGGGGGTCATGCTTAATTTTTGATATAATGATACGGGGTGGGTCATTATTGAAATATAAAATGACAGGGGGTGGGTTGAATTTTTTTATCATAACACAGGAAAAAATGACAGATTCCCGTTTTTGGATATTTTACGATATTTAAAGAATACCCATAAAAATCCCAAATTTGGCAAAGTGAGACAAGTCCCAACCAGGGAATTCCCAACCAAGTTCCCTGATTGGGACTTGTCTCACTCTTCCAAATTTGGGATTTTTGTGGGTATTCTTTAAATACCCTAAAATATCCAAAAATGGGAATCTGTTATTTTTTCCTGTGTAAGGAGCTTCATAAAGGCAGAGAAATAATAGTCATTTTGAATCTCTTACAATAAATTTTTGTTTTCCTTTCTTCAATAAAGTCGGTTTACAGGATAATCTTTGTGTAAGATTTTTAATCATCAATATCACAAACAACCAACACCAACAACAAAAGTAGACATGAAGTTCTTACATCAACGAAACAAAAACAGCCAACAACAGAAATACTTAATTGTCATTCTCCAAAACCAAGGTTAGCTAATTGCTCAAGACTGGTTTAATAACAGTCTGATGTGAATTATTGGCTGGAAACACCAACAAAAGACTTGAACTGCTATTTTTAATTTCTTGACTTAACGTAAGTTTTTACATCATTTCAAGTCTTTCAATGGAACTTCCAACCAATATTGACAGTCCAAAGCAAAACAGCCTTGGTTTTGACAAGTATTTTTTGACAAATATTTTTGCAGCTGTTTTCTTGTTTAGCTTTTCTTTTTTAATGTGTGTGTGTGTGTGTGTGTGTGTGTGTGTGTGTGTGTGAGTGCGAGTCATAGCCTATAAAATAACAACTGATTGATGAAAATAAAATCCCTTCCCCCTCCCCCCCCCCCCCCATACATAAATAATGACTGGTCCCTAAAGAGGGTATAAATCATTGTTTTTAAAACTGGGTTTCTGATTGAATTATTACCTGCAGTGCATTGTAGACATGTCAAAGTGTACTGCAAAATGTTTTTTATTGCCTTGGGCAAAATTTTTCTCAGGGGGGGACACAAAGTATGTATGTGTTGATTTTTCCTTTGATGATCAATCTCTGCAATGCATATTTAAACTAATGGAAACTAAGCATGTAATATTTTTTAACTTAAAATATTTACATCACAATTAATACCTTGCTGGGAACTAATCACATGTCATGTAAAATTTCTTCCAAATTATTTCTTAAAAGAGGGACAGTGATTACAAGTTTTGTCACGGACGTTACGTAACATCCGTGACATTAAGTCTGTTTTTTCCCTCTCCTTGAAAAAGCAACTGAAAAACAATTAAACTATTGATGTTGTACAGCTATCAGTCCATCTGATATAGTTTGATGAAGAGAAAACTTTGATTTACTGTAACCTCTAATAAATATATACAGTCAAAGTCTGTCACGGATGTTACGTCACGGATGTTACATATTCAATATTTGGAACACAACACATTTAATTGTTTTGAAACTTATACAAAACAAGCCTATAACGAAAAGAAGGCAAACATACATGCAAGTCTGTAAAATACACAAAGTAAGTCCATACAACAATCAAACATTAAAACACTGATATGTCAAATAACAGTAGCCAAACGGTGGCTGAATTTCGAAATGTTCACTTTATACTGTACAGTCATAAAGTATACATTGTACTGTCATTACTTTGAGAACTTTCTGAACTTTCTAATGAGTTTGAAAAGTTTTTCTACGTGTGACAGTTCTGGAATTGTGAAAGGTCCACTAATAAAACTAGGTACTGTAACTGGACCATAAAATATACTTGAAGTGTGTGCTTGGTCCACATCCTCTCTTCTAGGCCAATGGAAGGTTGTTGCCCCAACTTTATGCAGAAACTTAAACTGTACACAATCTTTAGTGACATCCAAAACTCTGCCAATGTAAAAATTCTTCACATAGTCAACTGCATAGTATTCTCCTTTTTGGACAGGTGTTGGTGGAATGGGAGAAAGCTTCTTTTGATGTAGTTCTTTAATCATCAGTTTCCTGTATGCTGGAATGTGTGGCTGAGTTATCATGAGGCATTTGGTTGCCAAACATCTTGCGTATAGACAAGTAAAAACACCACAATCAAATTGATTCACTTGTTGGGGAATCTCACCCGGTTTATTGACATAGAAAGACCATTCGCTGATGTTGATAGACGTGTCTGTCCTTTGGAGGAATGACATCATCTTTTTCACCCGTCTGGATACTGTTGGCTTAACGAATTGCCCAGGCAAACTATCAAGGACAACAAGACTCTTTTCCATTGGAAGCACCACTCCAAGAAACCAATGCTCACTGTTTGGACTGTTGCAGGGGAAAAATACTGCATTTTGTTGTAATAGATTCCCTTTGCCTTGAAGAAGCTGTTCCACTTTCCTTTTCCCCACTCCTTTCTCAAATTCTTCCCACCCGAACACTTCAACGCCAGCGCTTTCTGATTTTAGTATTTTTAGATATGAATCAATGACAAAATTCGAAAGCCATTTCAATTCATCCTGAGGAAGATTTCCTTCTAATTCTTTCAAGTCATTCATAACAATTAATGAATCACCCTCAAAATCAACTCCTTCACCCATAATCAACTGTACCAGAAAGTTACCACATGGGTGAAGTTCAAACTCATCACACTCTTTGTTGAAACATTCTTTGACGTGATTAGGCAAGCCTAATTCAATTTGAATATCACTGTCTCTGGCACCATCACTATTATTATCAACACTGTCATCATCGCCGTTGCTATCATCATTATCATCAACATTTCTCTCAACTTCATCATTGCTGCCATCATCATCATCATCAACACTATCATCATCCTCATCATCGCTGCCATTGTCATCATCATCAACACTTACAGCATCATCGCTTCCAGCTTCAGAGACTGAAACTTCACTATCTGAGCAACCTGAATTGTCACTTGACAAATCAATTTTGTTATGTGTAGAGGGTTGATTTGAGTACAGACGGCAATGCAGATGATCTCCATCTGTTGGATCCAAGCAGTGGATCTTTTTTATTCCAGGAATGGGTTTTGCCTGTTTAAAGCATTCATCAAGGCCAAGTTTGCTGCTGGATTTGTCAATGTCTTCATTCAGATACAGGTGAATGCCTATTGACTTGCACATTTGGGTAGCACCTTTGGCAAATTCCTCTGCATTTAACACCTGTGGCACTTTTCTGGTCGACACTGCAGTCCACACAACTCTTTTCACGGTTCCCCCCAAGCCATCAACAACTCCTTTGCCATGTGAAGTGGCAAAAAAATGCCATTTAATCTTCATTCCTTTCTTCTGTAATATTCTATAGAAATTGGTCATGTACCTGTTCTTAAACTGGGAATTGGGCCCATCTGAGAAGATATCAACGACTTTAATCTGTGGATAACTCATCCTTATCAAAGAGTTGACCACAAAGTCCACAAAAACAGCAATTGATTTTTTTTCATGGCTGTGGTCATTACTCACAATGACATGAGAGTGACAGGTTGTGGTGTTGCTTGCATCTTTGACCCAAATGGCTACAGTGAACAATGTTACTTGTTCTTGGCTCCAGTGAGCAGCTTGTATTTCATCTTGGTATTGGCAGGTATAGTTTTCTGCGAAATCTACCTGAATAACAGCTTCATCTGCTTTCAACTGAGCTATGCGGTCTTCAAAAAAAGTTGATTGCTTTCTTTTAATGAAGACATGTTCTAGGAAACAGGGAATTTGACCTTGAAGACAGTCAAGTGCCTCCTCAACAGTTCCCTCTTTTATCACTTTCTCCATCTTATTGACAATTTTTGGCTTGCCTTGTTTTGTTGTTATTGTATGGGTTACTCTTTCCCATTGACTCCATTTAACAAGGTCATCCATAGGGGCATCTTTCTTGACATCTGCTAGCCAGTTTGGGCAGTTTTCACATTTACTCAGCATGCAATCTTCTGTGCTGCTGTTACACACTAGGTGGTCAACAAATGATCCAGAATAGGGAGGAAAACTGGAAATCTCTTTACTTAAACAGTCACAAAGATTCTTCACATTGTCATGATACCTACAAAGGCAAACTTCTCTTGGCATTGATGACTGTAATAAAACATTCACTGGTCGCAGGGAACTAAATTTACTTAGACTTATCTTGATATCAGGATTTTCTTTTTTAAACAATCCAAATGTCTCTTTCAAAGACCACATTAAGTGTCTCTTTTGGAGTTTTGACGTCTTACCACGCTGTCTTACTATCACATAGTCACGGCGTCCTGGGGCTTGCCGAGATATTGAATCTTGAAAGTAGAATTTTTGAACACACTGAACTGTGGATTCATCTATTTTCTTATTACCACTAGGTGAATGCTGGGTGTTATCTGACAATGATAGACCACTAGATTTGGCAAGTTTTGATATAACCGCCTTTCTTTTTCTTGGGCTGTGAGGAAGAAGAGGAGTGAGTTTGTGCACTGCCTTTCCTAAAGCTTGAGGAGATTTGTATGCAAATGCGATATCATTGGGATCATGAGCAGGGGCTGGAGTTCCTGTAGCAGCTGCTTTTTTCTTTAACCTGTGCAATCTAACTCTTTGTCTGCATTTGATTCTCTGCTTTTCAGCTTCCAATGGACTCAAAACTTTCTTTCTACTTGCACGTTTGCGCTCCCTGTCTTTTTCTTTATATGCTGCATATGAATCTGCATTTGCTCTTATTCTTTTTCGGTAATTTTTGTTTCTTTCTGCTCCATTTACAGGCTTTTTGAAGGGATTCATTTCAGACAAAGTTGGCAATTATACATGTGCTTTAGCAATGGAATTTGAATTTTGGTCAGCAGTATTCCCAAAACTGCAGGCCAGGGTGCATGCTCACAGGTTAAGGCTGCTGACCATTTTATCCACTAGTCACTTGTAAAAGATACACATGTACATGTAATACCTATATTTAACACAAGATAATCATTTACTGTACTTAGCAAAGAATAAAGCCTCCTTATTCAGTGGATTGGGACAACAACTCACACAGTGTAACGTCCGTGACATTGAATGTAACGTCCGTGACAACACTTAAAAAGGATTCTACAAAAGGACCTAAGAGAAATGAAATTGCTCACTACATTTTTAGTTAACATGTTCCCAAAGCTAAATATTTCTGGAGAACTTCTTATCAAGAACATTCAAAATTCACAGGAATCTTGATTTAATGCAAATGTATTTATAGGAGTAGTTGTTTTTATGTAACGTCCGTGACATACCTTTTTCTGTTTATTTTCTCTTTATCAAAGAGGTCAAATTGGGAAACAAAATTACCTATTCAACCAACCAATGTTTGTAAACACATATATTGAAGATAAGTTGCAAAAAATCATTTTCATATATTATAAGTAAAAGTTTAAATGTATAAAACTGAGTCTGAATGTAACGTCCGTGATGGTGGAATTGCCCTTTTCTAAGAGGTCAGGGGCCCGTTTCTCGAAAGTCCCGTTAACTTAACGGGCCCGGAATCATATTTTTAAATCAAAGTCTCAAGAAAAGTAGGGTGTGTTCTGACCTCTAATGAAGTCCATTTTGTTTCGTTAGCTAATAACTCTACTGTATAATTTTCAAAACTTTTAAAACTCCCTTCTAAAATGGAAAACAAAACAGCTTAACGGGCCCGGTAATTACCGGGAGCTTCGAGAAACGGGCCCCAGGTCCGTTGCACTGATTACTGGAAGCAAAATGGCATACATGTAACAGTTTGTTTGGGTTTAAACTTCAGAACTCGCCAGCACTCGACTCTTAGAAAAAAAAGAAGAAAAAACAAAATTCTGAGGTCGACTTGTGGAAAGTGTAGTTTTCAAAAAACAGTAATCAAATCAACATTCCATTATGGAATCGAGGCTAAATATGAATATTGGATTGTTCATTTTATAAATGGATTATTGAATCAACAAACGAAATCATTTTTCCGTTAATGAATTTATTAGTTCGTTAGTGACGGGAACGCTTGACCTGGTTTGACTGTAAATGTACAACTCATTGAGGTGACATGTTTTTTAAAGTTATCTGCTGACCAGTTGTTGGTTTTAATTGATTGCTGGCTCACGTCCATAATGAAAATTAATTAACCTCATCCGTTTGGTCCTTACAGGGAAATCTGAGACCTCGGCTTTGATGTATTGACCTCACTATCGCTCAGTCAATACATAAAAGCCTGAGTCTGAGATTTCCCTGTAATGACCTCACTCTCGGTTGATAAGTGGTACATGTATGTATTGAAATAATTTGTGTTTTTTGCTGGGAAAGCTTATTAGCATAACAGTTCTTAAAAGTTTACCTTTGTTTGTTAAGATATGATGTTTGGGAGACAATATTTCTTTAACACAAGTTCTAATTTTGCCATTCCCAAGGGATTTCTCAAGTTCCATAGCAACTAAGGATGAGCAATTGGTATTGTTAGCAAAATGAACAAGACAAACGTGACACAGCCCCTGTTAATTATTATTTGACTGCCTGAAAAATTTCTTACATGCATGTGATAATCCAAAGAAAAATCATTTGCTCACCTTTTAAGAGTCTCCAGTAGCCCAGTGGTTAGAGCATCTGACTATACTGTGCAACCCAAGGATGGTTGCCTCCTATATACATTGAAAATACTTTTTAGACTCTCCAGAGTACTTTTAGATCTCTAGGAATGCATTCTTATTGGTGCTATAAAATTTGCACCTGTTTGGTCATCCTAGGAGAACTTGAGTCTTCTTGAAACTACAAGGACTTCAAGATTATTTTTCAGAAAATTTTGGATGCAATTTAAGGTGGCCCCAACCCATTTATATGCATGTTGAGTATGTTTTTGAAAGATTTAACCGATTTCTATGATTTTTGGCATCCTTAATAAAGAATGGTCGAACTTTGAGAAAATGCTATTTATTTTCTTGTAGGTTTCAAATTGTGTGATATATTATACACTTGATGTCAGATCCCGAGTACCCTGGGTGCCAGAGACGAAAGGAAACTCCCCGTCGAACGCGAGAAAAAACCTCTGGTACCCAGGGTAGATCCCGAGGGAAACAGTTAGTTTTGTTTTCTCGAGAGTCCTGATGTTTCCCGAGACGAAGTCGAGAGAAACATCAGGATTCGAGGGAAAACAAAACTAACTGGTTTCCCGAGGGACCTGACCCTGACATTAAGTGTTTCGTTATATTTCGAGACTTTCACTTGAACAGCAACAAAAGAATAACCGGAGCGAACCAAAACAGTCGACTCCGAACTTTTAATTTTTAAAACCGCTAAATGAATGATTTACAAAGTACTTTCCCTATATTATCTGCATCTTTTTCCTCCACTAGCCGCTGTTTCTCTTCTGGGATGACTTTAAAAATCGTTGCTTTTTATCTTGAGGCTCCGTGTTTGTGTTCAAGTTGTTGTGTTCATTCACGAAAAAGAATGCTGGCAGTGTTTTTCCCGCCTTCCGTCACACCACTTTCCACCATGCTTTGATCACGTGCTGTAATGTAGCCCGAGCGGGGTACTTTGCTTAATGTATCACGATCGGGATACATTTGATTTTGGTCAAGGACACGTAACCAAGAATCAACCAATGGCAGTCCCTGTTTAGTTGAGTGAAGGTCTAGGAATATAACAATGGCATATATTTAAAACCGAATTTTTACAAAAAATGTAAAATAATAAGTTTGAAATCCCTAACTTCAGCAATATTACTAAGCCTCAGAGCTCTCTAGTTTTATATCTCCAGGTTTGAAGTCAATCGTGACCACAGAACTCACTGCACAAAATGCTGGTAAAATTTAACGTTAAAATGCTACGCCTACACATTTGTGAAAGTTGACGCACAAATTGCGGAAAAGTGCCGACGGACTATCTGCTGTCTGAAAGGGTATTCTTACCCAAAGCTTTACTGCAAGGAAACTAAGTAATCAGAAATCTACGCCGAATATAGTTAGCACTACAAGAAAAACAACTTTATGCTGACTGCAGGCTGAGATTAAAGAACATCATTCCTTCATTTCGATTGATATTTTGGATTACATCTCAGTATGACGAAGCGGAAGGAAAAAAGCGGAAGAAACGAAGAGGGAGAGAGGAGGGTTACTTCCCCCTCCCACGCTGTTTTTCTTCCTGCTCACTTTTCTTTTCGCCTTCTCCTTCATCACAACGCCTCGAGCAGGCTATTTTGGCGCTACTCGTCGGTGACCGCAAGATAGAAGGACATCAATATTATGTCTTATTCACGGGAGCCGACCGGAAGAGATCATTGTACTGTTTGCCAGATTTTAATTTTAACTGATCAAGTAATTTCAAGTTTAACAATAAATGTAAAAAGCTTGAGCAGTTACTGGTCTACTTGGACCACGAGCACATTCCACTGAAATATATTTATGTAAAAACGCTATCTTTTACAAATACTGGTGTTTTCAGAGGCTAATATCAATATAATATATAGATTTAGCCAGGGCTAAAAGCGAAGCTCTCGATAATATTTAGAGTTTGTTCCAACAAAATATAAAACCGTGTAATGCTAAGCGGCGAAGGCATGCAACGCCAGAAAACGGTGAAAAACAACAATAGGTCTGATTAGCAAAAGCAACTTTGCACGTGCAGCACACTTTTTTGGTACATTTCTTTGCAGTTGTTTTGCACGACTACAACGTCAAACTTCCAGAAACTTCTTAGTTACACGTTTTATGGAGGAAATGTCGTACGTGTTCCCGTTACTTTTTTTCACTGCCGCTCATTTTCACCTTGCATTGGTGGCCGCTAGCATTTCTCATTTTGTTACCGTCGTTACAAAATTTTTCTTCTTTTCATGGTTTTTTATCTCTCGCTCTAAATCCCTGTCGCCCTTTTTCTCGTTGAGCTTTGCTGGCCTGCTGCCCATTTTCTTTTTTTCTCTGTGTTTCTCTTGCTCTATATTCCAAATTTGTCGACATGACAATTTATCTAAGCTTAATACTTTAGACAACACGGATACAGAAACAATTTCCGCTTTCCGTTTTCGTCTTTATCTTTATTGACTCTTTTGTCGTCTCTGACGCCGGTGGCTATGCGATTTACCGCCAAAATAACCTCGAGTTGCATTTGGGTTGCCATACCTGTTGATTGAGTTATTTTACCTTGGTATGCCTGTGGTGCGGACGGACGGTCTCTTGGGCGGCGGTGTACGGTCACGTGACTACCAAATTTCCTCAGATGAGTAGATTACTTCATTTTCTTACCCATGGTGCACCGCTGGCGCTCTTCGCGCGCGAGAGCTCCGCAAAAAACCCAGTGTCGGACCCGAAATGGGGTTCCTGTGGTGCGTGTGTGACGTAAGCCGAACCGGTCAGGACCGGTTTAGGCAGTAGAACACGAGGAGAAAGAGAGCAAGCGATCTTGTGAGTACGAGCGAGTTTATCAAACGAGAAACGAATAAATTTTGTTGAAATCATCGCAACAAAAGGTGGCGACCCTGCCAGGACACCTGTGATTCGAGAAAGTAACAGCGAGCGGCGAGAAGTGAGCGACGAGAGGAATTTTACATGTAAACACAGCGAAGAAACACCGAAGTCAACAACATGAGCGCCGAAGGCGAAATCAAAACAATGCAGGAGAAGATTCAAGGTAAACTGAAAATGCTTGAATTTACAGCGGGAGATACAGCGAAAGTAATCGAGACCGGAGACCTGAAGACAATTGAGAGGCATGGAAGCGCATTGGAGCACGTTATTGACAAAACACATCAGCTCAAATTGGAAGTTCAAGAGTTGCGTATTGAAAGTGGGAATGACCCTGTAGAGGTCAGACTTTGGACCGAAACTTTAGAAAGCCAAATCAGTAAATTTGAGGGAATTCTTAAAGAAGTGGAATATGTAGCTGCCGGTATTAGATCAATCGAAGAGGAAAAACGCGAGGAAGAGAAACGGAAACGGAATTTGGAGGAAAAGATTCAGCTTGAAAAGGCTAAACACGAAGCGCGAGCGAGTCTTGAGAAAACGGCGAAGGCATCCACGGAGGAATCTGGGAATTTGAGCAGTGTCGGAGCGAAATTGCCAAAACTGGAGATAACTAAATTTCAAGGGACTTTCCTGGATTGGATGAGGTTTTGGAATCAATTCGAAACTGAAATCGACAAGGCTAAACTAACTCAAGTTGCTAAGTTTTCTTACCTGAAGGAGTTACTAGTACCCAGTGTCCGCGCGTCCATTGACGGACTCCCTTTCACGACGGAGGGTTACGAAAGGGCCAAAGCTATATTGAAAACCAAGTATGGTAAACCCAGTGAGGTAGCAAACGCACATATGCAATGCATAATTGGATTATCCACAGTTCATGGTGGACACCCAGCAAAAATCCATGATTTCTACGAGAAGCTAACAAGTCACATACAAGTGCTAGAGACCATGGGCAAGGTTAACGAAATAGGAGGGTTTGTGCGTGCGACGCTTGATAAATTACCTGGAATCAGAGCGGATCTGGTACGTCTAGACGATAACTGGCAAGAGTGGGGATTTGCAGAGCTAATCGAATCCCTGAGGAAGTGGTGTGACCGTAACCCTATTGTCAGCGAAGACCTTAAACCTGAACCGCCAAAGCCTGACCTGCGAAGTCGTTATCCTCCGAACCGTGACCCGCGAAATCGCTTCCAAGCAAGGAAAAATCCTGCTTACCAGACCAAAGATGAGAGTGCGAAGGTGGGGCGTAACTGCATCTATTGTAATGGCGAGGATCGCAGCTCCACCCAGTGCAAGAAAGTCCCTGGCTTGCACCAGCGCAGGCAGATCTTGAGTGACAAGAAACTATGCTTCAACTGTACAGGAACAAGACATCAAGCACGGGAGTGCCACAGCAAGTACACTTGTCAACATTGCGGTGGCAGACATCACACGTCTATTTGTGACAGGCTGCCTAGCAACAGTCAAATGATGTTGGCAACTGGTGAGGGTTCTGTTATTTATCCGGTGGTAGTGGTGTTCGTCGATGGGATCAAATGCAGAACATTACTAGACACAGGTGCGGGTAGTTCTTATGCGTCAGCGGCTCTGATTGAACGGCTTAACAAGCGACCAACTCATATCGAACATAGACAGATTGACATGATACTTTGCTCAACAGTTCAAAAGGTACAAGGGTATTCAGTAACGGTTAAAAGTGTTGATGGGAAGTTTGAGATGATGACGAAGATCAATAAGGTGGACAAGGGTGTTCTACTCACAGTCCCAAATCCGAATTATGGAGAACTGATCAGCAAGCATCGTCACCTGCAGGGAGTGGTCATGGATGACGATGACAAGAAGAGTGAGTTACCCATTCATGTAATACTCGGCGCCAGCGAGTACTCAAGGATCAAAACTGAGACGAAACCTAGAATTGGTCAGCCGTCTGAGCCCATTGCTGAGTTCACTATGCTGGGGTGGACGATGATGTCCACAGGGAGAGAAGCCGCGCTATCCAACGTTTATTTGACGAAAACATCGGCAGCAGACTACGAACAACTCTGCTCTTTAGATGTTTTAGGACTCGCAGATAGACCAGAAGCAGACCAGCAAAACGTGTTTGCCGAATTCTCTGAGCAACTGAACCGAAGTGACGAAGGTTGGTACGAATCGGGTTTGCTATGGAAGCCGGGTCACGATCACCTGCAATCGAACGAACGCGGAAGTATCAGGAGACTACAAGGTCTAGTGAGGAAGTTGCAGAGAGAGCCTGGTCTGATAGACAAGTACGATGAGATCATCCAAGAGCAACTCACTGAAGGGATAGTTGAGAGAGTTGTAGACGAGCCAAACGAGAGAGTATTTTACATCCCTCACAAACCTGTGAAAAAGGAAACTGCCGTGACCACAAAACTCAGAATTGTATTTGACGCATCGGCTAAGCCAAGTGAAGATAGTCCGTCGTTAAACGAGTGCTTAGAAACGGGGCCTCCCTTGCAGAATCTGTTGTGGAACGTTCTTGTGCGAAATCGACTAAAGCCAGTAGCCTTAGCAGCTGACATCAAACAAGCCTTCTTACAAGTACGCATAAGACCTGAAGACCGGGATGCACTACGTTTCCACTGGCTCAAGAACAAGGACCCTTCAGTTATTGAAGCCTTGAGATTCACGCGAGCGCTCTTCGGGTTGGTCCAGTCGCCATTCTTGTTGGCGGGAACACTAAAGTTGCACTTGCAAAGCCTAAGAGAGAAATACCCAGTGGAGGTAGACGAGATCTTGAGGAGTCTATACGTTGATGACGTCATCACGGGGGGCAACACCAAAGAAGAGGTTCAGGACCTGAAGAAGACGATCATATCAGTGTTTGGGGATGCTAAGTTTACCATGCACAAGTGGAACTCCAACGAGCCTCAGCTAGAGAGTGAGAATGTTGTTCCGGTGCACGAGCCTCAGCTAGACGGTGAGAATGGGGTGCCTGTTGACGAACAGCAGAGTTACGCAAAGCAACAGTTGGGAGTTAAGGAAGGTGAATCCAAGATATTAGGTTTGCCGTGGAACAAGAGAGAGGACACAATTGCAGTGACTTTCCCTGAGGAACCTGTTGATAACACTAAGAGAGGAATGCTACGATTCTTAGCTGCGGTGTACGACCCGCTTGGTGTAGCGTCGCCCACAACATTAGTGGGAAAGCTTCTATACCGCGAAGTATGCGACAGTCGACTACCGTGGGATGAGAAACTGTCAGACAGAATTGGACAAGAGTGGCTGAAGTTTGTGAGGAGCCTCCCCAACAAGGTTGAAGTACTGCGGAGCATACCAAGGTTCAAGGAGCCGATCGAAGGAGTCCAGTTGCATGTATTCGGTGACACAAGTGGAGTTGGTACATCAGCGGCCGTCTATGCAGTGATTACGCAAGCCTCCGGGGTGAGCAAGGGCTTAATAGCAGCAAAGTCAAGATTAGCAAAGAAGAATCTTACAATTCCAAGATTGGAACTTGTGTCCGCTCACATGGCCGCTAACCTTGTGGAGAACATGAGAGTCGCACTTGAAGGATATCCAATCAAGTCAGTCCATGGGTGGAGTGACAGTACTGTCGCACTCCACTGGATCAAGGGGGGAGGTACTTACAAACAGTTTGTGGCCAACAGAGTCCGCAAGATCAACGACAAAGATTACATTGAATGGAGACATGTCGACTCCAAACACAACCCAGCCGACATAGGAAGCAGAGGCTGCAAGGCAGATCAGCTGTGTAATGTGTGGTTGCCGGGACCACAATGGTTGTCCAAGCCAGAGGAGTGGCCGGGAGACGTAGTGACAGAGCCTAACAAAGAAACGGAAGCAGAAGCTAAGCTTACTAAGGAGGTGTTTGCAGTGGCAGTGGAGGCGAGGGACGACTTCGATGAAGTGCTGGAAAGGCATACCTTCTGGCGAACGATCAGAATCAGTGCATGGGTCATGAGATTCCTTCAAAATTGCCGGAGCAAGAAGTGGAACCGAGTAAGCGGACCCTTGACAACAGCTGAGACGGAGATACAGGTCAAGTGGTGGATAAGGCGGGAGCAGCAGAGACACAGTGTAACAGACAAGTTTCTGGAAGACCAAGAAAGGCTCAACCTTCAGAAGAATGACCAAGGAATCTATGTGTGCAGAGGAAGAATTCAAGGACATTATCCGGTGTATTTGCCACCCAGGGTAGTCTTATCAGAAAAAATGGTGCAAGACGCCCACATCTTGACGCTACACGGGGGAGTCGGCCTAACGATGGCGCATGTGAGACAAGAGTATTGGATTCCCCGTCTCCGGCAACTGGCGAAGAACGTGGTTAACCACTGCTATGGGTGTAAGAAGTTCCATGTGACAAAGCTCCAAAATCCACCGCCTGGAAACTTACCAGTGGATCGTACAGAGGGGACATTTCCGTTCCAAGTAGTAGGGGTGGACTACGCCGGGCCCATAACTTACAAGATTTCGAAGAAGAAAGAAGGCAAGGCATACATTTTACTGTTCGCATGCAGTCTAACGAGAGCGGTCCATTTAGAGTTACTAACTGACCAGACCACTGCTGGTTTCATCAGGTGTTTGAAACATTTCATTGCGAGACGGGGGAAGCCTACGAAGATTTATTCGGACAATGGAAGAAGTTTTGCGGCTGCATCCAGGTGGCTCAAGAGTGTTATGAGGGAGGAGAAATTGCAAGACTATCTGGCCCACCACAACATCCTTTGGCAGTTTAACCTCGCCAGAGCCCCATGGTGGGGCGGTCAATTTGAACGGTTGGTTGGAGTTGTGAAACAGTCATTTTACAAATCTATGGGACGAGCGTACCTGACATTCGGAGAGCTTGAAGAAGTTGTGCTTGAGGTGGAGGTGGCCGTCAATAACCGCCCGTTATCCTATGTTGAAGATGATGTTGAACTTCCGGTGCTAACGCCAAACGTCATGATGCACGGGCTACCTAACCTCCTGCCAGAGGAGGATGCAGAGTCAGTGGAGGATGTGGAGCTACGTAAGAGGACAAGATACCTCCGTCGCTGCAAGGACATTCTGTGGTCAAGGTGGACTACAGAATACATCAGAAGTTTGAGGGAGAGACACAATCTCAAACACAAGACCAAGGTGCTGACACTGAAAGTTGGAGATGTGGTGCTAATTCAGAGTGAGGAGCGCAACCGTGGAAAGTGGAACATTGGAGTTGTAGTGAAACTCATCAAGGGGCGTGACGGCGTCGTCCGAGCAGCGAGGTTGAGAGCGGGGAAGTCCTATTTGGAGCGAGCAATCCAACAGCTATGTCCAATGGAGCTGTCGTGCGACGTACGGGACACACAGTTGAGAAATTCGGTGCAGCTTAATCCTCGAGCCAGAGAGTTCGCCCCTAGGCGGGCTGCTGTAGCTGCGGCGAAGCGGATCAGAGAGATTGCAGAGCAAGAGAACAAGTGAACAGACCCAGGGACGAGTGGGGTCATGAACTGTTAGAACTGTTAAATCTGTTAGAACTGTTAAGCCCATGGAGCTGTATGTTCGATTTGCTCCTTTTGCGAGAACTGATTCAGTGACTTGCGGAGTCACGAACTATTAGAACTCTTTAAAACTGTTGCTGTTATATAAGCATGGAGCTGTGTGATTATATTTGCTCCACTTGCGTGTATCAAATAGGGGGAGAGTGTCGGACCCGAAATGGGGTTCCTGTGGTGCGTGTGTGACGTAAGCCGAACCGGTCAGGACCGGTTTAGGCACTAGAACACGAGGAGAAAGAGAGCGAGCGATCTTGTGCGTACGAGCGAGTTTATCAAACGAGAAACGAATAAATTTTGTTGAAATCATCGCAACACCAGCTTTTTTTCGGTACCGTTTTTTTTTTTACACAACAAGATGTTGAGTTTCATTTTCAGTGATGTTAATCCTTTTTATTCGTTAAGATTTAGGGCTTCGTTAAGCTTTCCCTCCCCACGAACGTGAGACGAGAAACAAGTAACGAAGTAAAGAGAAAACGGGGAACGGGATAAACATTCAAAATTGCCAAGATGTTAAGAAAATAACGAAATAATAAAATGTAGTAACGATAAAAAAAATTGAGTAGTAAAAATGGTTACAATATCCTAATAGGGTCCTTTTTCCATCGTAGAAATATGTTTATTTCAGTGAGTGACAATGATAGTGACGTCATTCTAAAATTCTTCTCTACAGCAAACTATTTTCGCTACCAAAAAAGCCATTTCACTAAAGTCAGCGGTTGTTCTTTTCTCACAGCACTAGGAAAGAGCAGTTATGGAAGAAGGTAAGCAACAGATTTTCTTTTTATTGCCACGATAGTTTATTTCATTAGGAAAAGCTATATCAGGTATAAAGTATAAACTCATATTTCGGTCATAACGACCACTGACAGAAGATGTGATAAACAAAAACGATTTTAAAAAGTGCCCGCAGAAGCGGATTCGAAAACAGACGTACTGCCAACACAGAAGTACTTTGATAGCTCCCATAAAAGGTCAAAAAACGTTGACGCACATGTCACAGCGAGTTTTAAATGTTCCCAGATAAATTTCAGGAAAATTCGACAAGTTTGGTGGTCATGGCTTAAACGTTTTATTGAACCTTTTTAACTAGGGGATCTGCCGTTGAACGCGAAAGTGGAGTTTGCATTGGAACTTGTCTTTTTTTCCCATTCAGAAACCGGCGGGAATAAATATGCTTTACAATACGCATTTTAGATTTAAGTAGGACAGTAAAACCAAAAAAGAAGAAGGAGAAGAAGAAAAGAGAGAAAAATATAGGGTGCTAGGGTTTCAATTAAGTGCAAAACCGAGTTTCGTGAGGGTTTGCGTGTAACGTATTTTTTAGTTATATTTCATTTTTTTTCGGCTAGAAAAAGTCACACCAAAAGAAGGCACCAGTGTAAGTGGGCAGTAGGCCGCTTTCTCGACGTCAAGGTAACCCTACCCGCCTAATTGCAAACGTTCTGAGGAACAGCTCGCCTAATCTGAACAATGTTGTTTTTTTTCTGTGTACGATGAAGTTTTGTCTTCACTGAATTCGTGACTTTCCTTTTTCTGAGGAGATCTTCAAGGTATATTATCATCTCGGACCTTGCAAAGAAAAATTCATTAACTCTTATGTTTGCACGCGTGAAGAACACGTAGTGTCAAGCACGTGAAGTTGACATGGGTGATAGGGTCGGTAGACAGGGTAAAGCTAAGCTACCTTTGAAATAATTTTGTTAAGTTTTGGCCCTTTTGGTCGATAACCCTAGCTCTAGGATTAACCTTTTTCCTTCTAAAAAGAGGCCCTTTAAGTCGTTTTCTTGCCATTCTCACTGACAAGAATTAATATTTATAGCTTAAATAAACGCCTCTTTTCTTTCTTTTTTTTTTGCATATGCCTTCAGAACCGTTTTTTGTTGTATTTATATCTGCAAATGGGCAACTAAGCAAACATTGGTAGTTTCAAAGTGCATGGTGACACAAAATCCCATTAAAATGAAATACACGTCGGAACAATTAAACTATTTTAGAGCCTGTCACATCGCCTTCAACTTAATTCCTGAAGGGCTTCGAACTGTCTTCAAACAAGAGTGGGATTTCCTTTACAAGGCAACAGCGTTTGGGGAATGGAAGGACACCCCACAAAATGGCCTCGATTTCTACAACAACGAATCGCGAAAAAGCCACGCAAAAAATTGGCGCTTTTTAACGACAATAAAAAGGGGAACCACGGAGGAGTGGGGCTGCACTTGTCTACTTTTTGCAATTTTAAACTCGGATACTATTGGTAATACACTGAGTCCGGGAATAAGAAAAGAAGTTGAGGATCTTCGGCAAGTTCGAAACAACCTCGTTCACATCCCTTGGGGCGAACTTACTGATGCTGAATTCCAAAATTATGTTTCAAGAGTGTTAGTAGCTTTCTCATCATTGAAACTTCCAATTAATGACGTTGTTGATATTAAAAACCAGACCGGCTTTCCCACAGTCGACTTAAATGCTTTGAAAGTACAGGCTGATAACCTTAACGCTGACGTACAAACGAAAGAGCAAGAAGCCTATAATTTAACCTCAGAATTACAGTCGAAGAAGAAAGAAGTTGAGACCCTAACTCATGAAATCAATTCCAAAATCGAATCTTTTTGTATTCTTACATCATGTAAGCCATCACATGCGATCATCAGACGTGTAAACGATGTCACAAGAATCTTGAAAAAACTAGACGAGCTGCAAAATGAAAGCAAAGGAGCCATCAGCACCATTTATTTATCAGGGATTCCGGGCTGTGGCAAAAGTCAAATCGCTCGGCAAGTGGGTCAGGAGATCTTCGACAAGAGGTGGCATGAAGGCGAAGACCTAACATTTGTTGCAAGCCTGAATGCAGAAACACTAGATTCACTTGCAGAGTCCTATTGTAGTCTGGCCAGACATTTTGGGATTACAGATAACGCTTTGGCTAACCTAGAGGCCTCGAGAAACCTCCCTGAAAAAATCGAGTATCTTAAGACATTAATTTTTTCTAAGACAAAACAATTTTCAAACTGGCTGATAATTGTAGATAATGTTGTCGACCTATCTTCGGTCCGCGGTGATCTGCCTCCTAGCGGCAGGAAGGAATTGGGTCATGGTCAGGTGTTAATAACTACTCAAGATATCAGCTCAATACCCGTCAATGCTCCTCTTACTTACCATGAGTCTCTCAGCAAAGGAATGCATCCAGATGAAGCAGTGAACCTGTTACGACACGTATCCAAGATCCAGAATCAAGAAGAGGCTGAAAAGGTTGCTGAGGTTCTTGGGTATCATCCACTTGCTTTAGTAGCCGCTGCCTTTTATGTGCAAACCGTTGTGGTCAATGGTTCTCCAAACTACAGTTGGGCAAACTACCTGCGCATGGAAACAGCTCGCCGCCTTGGATTTCCTTGCCATATTTCGTTGGCCGTCGAAGAGCTGATTAGAACTGATAGATTTTTCAAACACCTGTTTACTTTACTTTCCCTCCACGCACCCCAACCGCTAAACGAAAGCACAGCAATAAATCATATTATGAACATGGAAGAATGTGTTGATGAAGTGGATGAGAAGCAAATCCGCACGAGATTCAGAAAATGTTCGTTGTTGCTGTATGAACAGCTTTCTGGAGGGAATGTCATTCGTGTACACCCGATTGTTCTTGATGCTATCAAAAATGTGATAGGTGCGTATCCAGAGAGTCAAACGCCACAAGTTCCAAGTGAGATTAAAGCACGACGGCGAAAAGCAATGCTGGCCTACGAAAATGCTTTGAAGACTGGAAAAGTTAAGGTATATCGTGCTCGAATCATGTTCATAGGTCAAGATCGAGCAGGCAAGACTAGTTTGAAAAACTCTTTCTTAGGTCTTTCATTCGATCCCAAGCAGCAGAGTACTGACGGAATTGAACTGGACTTGTCAAAATTCGAAGTCGACGTAGATCAAGTAAGCAACTGGAAACGCACTGATGAAAAACAAGGTGTGTCTAAATTTGTGCCCAATCTTGTGAGAATGGTAGCTGGAAAACTCGAACAGGAAGAAACAGAGGTGGATCCAGCTCAGGATGATAAAAAACAGGTTAGTGTCTCCAAATAAAAACTTACAAAATAAGACGTAGATATCGATTAAGAATTAAAAAGGCTGGTTTTCATTAGCGACAGAGTGTAGAACTTTATGATCTAGTGAAAACAGCGTTCTAATTCAGCTTACGACTCCGTCGTTTACGATCAAGTGAAAACTAGGTTGTCGCCAGCAGAAGCGGAAGAACTAAACCAATTGCAAAGCGTGTGAACGTGTATTGTGATTGGTTAATCCATCCGCTTCTGCTTTCGACTCCGACAATCTGGTTTTCACTAAATCGTAAACGACGGAGTCATAAGCGGGGTCGGAAGAAAATGGAAACGTCCTGGTTCTTCCGACTACGATTTCGACGCGCTTATAACTCTCTGCTTACGACTCCCATTTTTTATTTTCTCTTAGTCATAAGCGGTCTTAAGATTCCGCTTACGACTCCGACTCCGACTCCGTCGCTCACCTAGCCGTAACAGAAACAAAATGGTAGGTTTTTAACGTATCAAACACGAGAGAGAGTGTTCGATGTTTCAACGGCCGAAACAATAAAGCGTGGCTGCCGACGTAGTAGATAGTTGGACTTAAACACTCTGTCAAGTCCTTTTTATGTATATATGTAACCTGTCATGGGCTAGTAAAAAATATAAATAATAAGAGAGGTACTGACTACATGATTTTCGCTGGCTCAGTTATTTTCACCTCAATGATTTTATGAGCGTTCACTAGTTACTCCGTGACGAATTTTAGGAGAAAATGTGACCCTTCATGTCTGTCTTATACTGTTCTTTGTCGCATAAATAGAATGCGTCAAAATTCTCATTAACGGGTATGGGTCACTCGTAAATGTAATGGACGTCAGAAAATGTGACGCCTTTGGAACAAGACCTTTATCGTCACAAACATCATTTTTGGGATACAACACTTGAAGTGATCTCTTTGCTACTCATAGTAATCCTCAGACAATCTGAGAATAGTCCTTATGAAAATGTCAGAAAGTAATGTGTTATTTGTCATTTTAACCAATCTTTTAGTCAGTTGGATTTGACGGTCCCGGTCCAAGAGAACCTGAAAAACAAGAAACACAGATGGATCCAAAACGTCAAGTTACTCTGGCAGAGGATAAATCTCAAATAAGTCAGGTCAGTGACCACTTCCTCGAATTAACTTTATGGTTAAATGTAGGAACTTCGTTATTGGAACAGCGAGGCAGCTGGAAGCTTGTGGTGTCATGTGTAATATAGGACCCAAAGGATTACGGTATTGTTGTGTTGAGCATTTAAAGTATGATTTAGTAGAACGATAAAGGATTGCTGAAGGGATCGATCACTGAAAGCTGATTGTTCGATAATAATTGGCAACAACCATGATATGTCCTGTGATGTTATAGCGAACCATAATAACATAACAGTCTCCAAACTCCCAAAAGAAGCTGACGTGATTAAAACCGCTCCACAATTTCAAAATGTACACCCCCCAAAAAACCCTCTTCACTGCATTGTTTCCACGCGTCATTTACTCCGGTTTTCTCAGTTTAAAGGCTTACAAGCATTCATTCTCTTTAGAATAGCCGCCATCTTTACGCATTTTGTTAGGATTGATGGGACAAAATCAATATCACATGGTTTTTGTCTGGGCGCAAACCGACAAGTTTGCAGTCGAGTTTGTTTCTTCCCCTTGAATGAGATAACCGTTTCAGTGTTGTTATTGCTATACCGTAATTTTTAGGGAGTTATTATAACTCCAAAAATGGAGTGAAAATGTTAGGTACAGGATAACCCCATTTTGGGGGTTATTTTAACTCCTAATTTAACTCCGAATTTGGGGTCATTTTTACTCCTGAAAAAGAGTTCTTTTTACTCCCAGTCTGGAGTTAAAATTACTCCGAAATGGGGTTACTTGTACTCCTTACATGGGTTGTTTTTACTCTTTTTGGAGTTAATTTAACTCTGAAAGTGGAGTAAAAATTTTAGGTACAGGATAACTCCTTTTTTGGGGTTATTTTAACTCCTCAATATCTGGGGTCACTTTTACTCCTGAAAAAGAGTTCTTTAAACTCCTTTTTGGAGTTAAAATAACTCCACGAAAAATAACTCCACTGTAAGGAGTTAAATTAGCCCAACTAGAGGAGTTATTATAACTCCCTGAAAATTACAGTGTATAGTTTTCACTAAGACTTTAATTGCCCCCAATACAACAAAAACAATCCAAATCAGTATTTTATTTCATCTGAAAAATACTGTACAGTGAAACATGCACGTGTCACTCATTATTGTGTCAGGTTAGCGACACAGAGGAGAGGCACAGATAAAAACCAGAATTCTTCAGGCTAAGATTTTGAAAGAACCTGATGAAGTACAAATGTTAAAACAGATCGCTATGGAGTTCTTAAAGTCAACTAATCATTCTAATGGCAAAACAAGTTTCTATTGGCCTAAATTGCAGTCATTTAGACATAACAACATGCATATTTTGTACAAACATTTAAAACCACCAAAATTCTTCCAAAAAGTCTTTTTTCCTTAAGAAAATAAGAACCTCGAATGTTTGAGAACCTAAACAGCTTAATTTCCAAGAGACAAAAAAATTTATAAGAGCCTTTTGAGGCTAACTTCGAAAAGCACCTATTACTTAGTTTTTACTGTATACTACTAAATGTAAGAGCAGGGGGGGGGGGGAGGGGGAAGAAGAGTTAGGGTTAGGGTTAAGGTTAAGGCTGGGGTTAGGGTTAGGTTAGGGTAAGGACTAGGGATAGGGTTAGGGTTAGAAATCAGATTAGGTCGAGGTTGGGGTTAGGGTTAGGAATAGGTTAGGGTTAGGTTGGAGGGTTAGGGTTAGACGAGCAGTCTCAACTGATTTCAATGGTCATAACACATGAGTTGATTGACTGAGTTAAACGTTCGCCTTGTCAGGAAAAGGGTGTTACGTTAAGCTGGTTAGGGTGGATAGCTAAAGTTGAGCTAAGGCTTAGGGTTAAATAAGGATAAAGGTTACGAACAAGAAGTACGGTTTGTTGAGGGTTAACTTTTGAGGGACTTCTGGGCAGGATACCAAATTACGTTGCGTTACATATCAATTACATCGCCGTACTGAGCGTAGGATTGAATTTCAAAAGACGGGTCAGGAGGTGAGAAATACAGAGATGTAGTTTCAATATAGGCGATTTTCGAAGACTAATCACTGGTCAAGCAAGTAGTTTTGAATTAACGTTATCTTACAAGACGTTTCGCTTCGCTTTCGTCGTGTTTGACCACAGCAGAGCACAGACAATATAAACATTTCAGAGAGTAAATATTCCAGCTCCGAGGGGGCGGGTAAAACCAACGGCCACATCTGAAAGAAAAGGACAAAAGGAAAACCTTGTTTAAAGAAAATTCCTCAACACGTGTTTAAAAAGTAATATATCTCTTCTACATCATTTTCCCTAGATCAGTTTCATCCTGCAATGGTTTTATAATCGCCGTACCGGTGCATAAAGCAGATTAAAAACATTGTACCGAACATTCCGGAGAATCAAGCATAAATGGCGCTCGTCGTCGCGACGGTGCTATAGCGCGGGAACTTTAACATCCTTTGAGGAAAAATAGTTACTCTTCCGCGATCCGATCAGCATTTAGCTTGCAATGCCAACAATGAATTGAAAATGAACGACAATTCAGCCTGTGCAGTAGGACGGCGGCTCTTTTTAAACACAGTAAATTTTCAGAGTCGCTCGACACATGACCAAAATTAAACCTTTGCTATACGAAACCACAGACTTTGATTTGAACTACACTTTCACGACTTTGTAACATAACCTTTCCTGGCAAAAAGCCTGCTACTCACCGTTGTCGCTCGCTTATTCAAAGATCAGCACCTCCGTCGTAGAAACTGAAACACAACAACAGAACAGTCTCACTGTAATGGTCAAATATTAAACATGTTTTTAACCTTTCTCGCAGTGCATGCTGGGAAATCCGTGTTCAACTCGTGCGGGACACGTTACATCCTGGCAATAACAAGACAATTTATAAGTCTCCAGCAAGGCAAAAATCACAGCCAAAAACTTCGTTGGCCCTCTTTTCTTATGTCCAAACTAACCAATTTGCCCCTTATTGCCTGCTGGAGACTTCTTCACGGTGTGCAGAGCTGGGCAGAGACGTTATACACCATCCACCGGATGGTCTCTCGGATTGTACCCGAAGCTCGGTTCTTTGAGCAACGAGCGCCCATTTAAGCATTCCCGGACTTAATGATGTCCCAGGCACTTTGCAAACCGTGGAAATAGAATTTCTTGCCAAACTCGGCTCATATTAGTCCCCGTTTCGCACACGCTCCGATCAAAACCTCTCCACTCACGAAGAGAGCCGTTGAAAGGAGAAAGGTACCGCGCAAACTCGAACCTTTCAAAACTAGAACCGGTTCCCCTCGGCCAAAAAAAAACCGGAAGTCCTTCCTAACGCGAGTAAAAAGAAAACAAGAAATAAAATAAATAATAAACTTACTTCTGTTGACTTCCACGCTGCTCCTCCCTGGTTTTCTTTAATGAAAAATATCTATGATAAAAAATGGCATTTCATAAAATTAATTTACATATATAATATATACACCGTAATTTTTAGGGAGTTATTATAACTCCAAAAATGGAGTGAAAATGTTAGGTACAGGATAACCCCATTTTGGGGGTTATTTTAACTCCTAATTTAACTCCGAATTTGGGGTCATTTTTACTCCTGAAAAAGAGTTCTTTTTACTCCCAGTCTGGAGTTAAAATTACTCCGAAATGGGGTTACTTGTACTCCTTACATGGGTTGTTTTTACTCTTTTTGGAGTTAATTTAACTCTGAAAGTGGAGTAAAAATTTTAGGTACAGGATAACTCCTTTTTGGGGGTTATTTTAACTCCTCAATATCTGGGGTCACTTTTACTCCTGAAAAAGAGTTCTTTAAACTCCTTTTTGGAGTTAAAATAACTCCACGAAAAATAACTCCACTGTAAGGAGTTAAATTAGCCCAACTAGAGGAGTTATTATAACTCCCTGAAAATTACAGTGTACGGCATTCAAAATGTGACAATGATCACTTCTACTCATAATTTGCCATTATCGTCTTTAAGGTTAAAAGTTCTTTACTTTCTGTTGTCTATGGCCCGTTTCAAATGGCGTCGTTCTACTGCCCTGTCGAACTCAAATGAATTTGACCCGGCAGTTGCACGACAATAGCACGGGAGTGGTTTCAAACGATGAATTTGATTCAGTCGTTCCAAATTCAAAATAAAGAAAATGTCAAACTGAACAAACCCTCCATCCATCCAAAATGGTGGACAGAAACCCAAGGGAAGATCGCAATCGGAACAAATTTGCTTTGCTGAAGACGATTTTAAACGCCAGACGGCAACGGCAGCTGATGCAGCAGTCCATTTTAAATCATTTTATTGCAAGGAGAAGGTTAATTCTTAAAGTATGCGCTTTTGCTCTCCTCCTGCTTTCCTCTCACGAAGGCAAGAAAGATGTCAGCTAGATTTCCGTCCCTTCTTAACTGTTTTATTTTTCTTGCGAGGCCTCTTCGAGTCTTCTTGTTTTCTCTCTTTGGGGCCGCTCTCCGTGTCATAACTTTCTTGTTCAGAGTCTTTCTCTATTATTTCACAATCCACTGTGTCTTCTTCATCAGAAAATTCAGAAGTAGAGATTGTGTACGGACTTGAACTACTTTGACATTTTGCCGCCATTTTGTCAAAACCCTCATCCCAGAGCCCGCCACGGTCAGCTACAGCTTGCGCAGTCAGGCACAGTAGAGTCAAAACGCTTAAACATATACATTTTCATAGTTTATGAACTGAGTTCGGCACGGCAATAGCGCGACGTTTGAAACCGAGCCGTGTCACTGCCGTGTGGCACGGCAGGCCCTGTCGAGTTTAATTGCCATGTCGACCTAAATTCAATTTGCTGGACTGAATGATTTCAAACGTCGCGCCACCGTAGGCTCAATTTCCGCCGTCTCCTGGGTCCGGTTTTTGATCCTCCCGAACAGCGGCTGGTAATCGAGCCTAGCCACCTCCGTGCCAAAGTCGAATTAATTCTATCAATTGAGTTCGGCACGGCGGTAGCACGACGTGTGAAACAGGCCTATGTCATTTTATCACTTGTTGCGCCCTGTGAAGCCACTTGACATTGCCCTTATCCTATCAGTCCCTAAGGGCGTATTTATTCATTTTTTATTAAACTTGAACTTGAACTTGAAGCAAGGAAATATGCTGAGACAAGATTTTTTCGTTGATTTTGATTTATTAGCACGGTCGTATTAGTTATGTCATTGGCAAGTAATATTTATTGCATAATTTTGTATTGACTGCGTAACAAGCAGCGAAAGGTCAAATCAGACAGTTCTGATGCTGCATCAACCTTCCATTAGCAAAATCAAGCAATAAAGTTTGGATCTTGAGAATCAATCAGATTCGAGCATTTTGGTTATTGACACCGTTTTTTTTTCAATTATACGGAGCGTTAAACTTAATTTGCTCCAACAACTTCTCACTGATACTCCTATTTCAAAATCTGGTTTAGGGTACTACTGAGAACGGAGGAGAAGGGAAAACAGAAGCAGCTGCGATGCCTGAACTGAAAATCGACCCTTCCTTACCTCCAGAAGAATTTATGGAACACCTTGTTCAATATCTGGAAGGTTTAAATCTTGACAACGACACCTCAGCAGTTGAACACCACATGGACCTTGATCTGTGGGACTTTGCCGGGCAACATCTTTACTATACATTTTGCCCAGTTTTCTTCTCGTGGCGGGCAGTTTACTTACTGGTTTACAACCTCAGCAAAGGATTAAATGAAATTGCGATGCCATGTTTTACACGAGGATTTTTTAACATTCCCCTTGAGAACTCAAATCGCCAAACAAATTTGGAAAATTTGTTGTCGTGGTTGGTCACCCTCAGCTCAGTTTGCTCATCAAAGCCAGAAGCGAATGAAAGAACACCGTCAGTATCAGATCTGCTCTACACTAGCCCACCAGTGTTCATAGTGGGAACACATGCGGACAGAAAACAGGATCAGGATGTGAAAGAGATGGAATTACAAATAACGAAGGAAATGTCCGAAAAAGACTACGAAAGTCACGTGATCCGCCCTTTCTTTTCAGTTGATAATACGCAAGGATCATCTGATGAGGGGGTCGCTGCACTTCAGAAAACAATTATCGAAGTTTTGAAGAAAGAACCATATATGGGGGAGGAGATACCCCTAAGGTACACTTATTTTCAGTCCAAAGTAATACGAAGTAAACTTAATTTTCTTCCTAGTTTACACTCTTTTTTCTAAGAACCTTTTTTCATAAGAACGTTTAGCCTGAAATTTGCCAAAATATTAAGAATATGCTAAGAACATACCGGCTCAGAGAAGAACAATTTGTTTTTTACTGCTTTTAATTTCCTAAATCCAGAAAATCGGAACACTTTCATAATTTCCTATACGTGGAATCAGAGTGCATGTAAAATTATGTTCTTTCATCACATTCTTATTGTGTATGGTCAATAACACATTTGCACTGTACTTGTTCAATCCATTAATGTGAAAAATATAATCACTGTCTTTAGAAAAGTGTCACTAACACAATGTCCGTTATTGAAATTTAAGAAAATCTGTAACAACATTTCCAGGCTGAAACTGCCTAGAAAATAAAAACGGTCCAAACTCGAAAAATGGACGTTCTTATTAAAAAAAAAAAGAGTGTATTAAAGCTAATGGTTAATTTAACTAAAAAGTAGGGTGATACAAGCGTACTGATTACAGTGTTAGAGCGGCTATTATTGGTTGGTCGTAGTTTGAAACCCCTGCTTAAAGAAACTTTCTCGCTGCTGTTGCGGCCTTCTTAAGAATGATGAACCCCCTTTTGAGCTGCCTGTGTGTGGATCATGCTTAACGTTGCCTGTTGTCCTAAGGCGGACACTAAAAATATTTGTGTCCGTTTTTGTATAAACCCTTTAAAAGCTCCAAAATAACGAATCAGTAATTTGTCTCATTTAGAAAGTCTAAATACTTTTTTCATATAAATACGTTTCATACTTATTCGTGCAGTGGCACGATTGCTTCAACTTTGAAAGAACTGCGGAAAAAGGTTCAAATAAAATTTTGATATTTGTTTCTCAGGTGGTTCAACTTCGAGAAGGTTGTACAAGCTTTGGCTGCTGAAAATGTACATTACTTGAAACTTGATCAACTTAAAGACATCATCCGGAAATTTTGCTTCATTGAAAATGAGGATGACGTCGTCGCTTTGTTGGATTACTATCATGACATCGGAAAGATTGTCCGGCACCACAACACAGTCGTACTTCGGGCCAAATGGCTGATTGACATCTTCAAAAAGCTTGTAACCATTTGTCCCTTTGATGACTCGGTAAGAACAAAATGTCAAGTGCATGTAATACTGTTAGGAGAACCCCCTAGCTAACCTTTTGGCCCTGTCTGATTTCATGTGACTATAGAGTTATGGTCTGAGTTCAGGTACAGGGAAGGATTAGGGCTGAGATGGCTTTAGCTGCCCTTCTCACACCCTAACATATTTACAAGAAATAACCTTTTTTTAATTTCGGCAAAGGTAGGATTGAGATTCGAAATTAAATCGATTCTTGACCTGCACACACATTTCAAGCTAACTGAGCTTTCAATACACCCACTTTTCATCTTGCCACCTTATAGTAGAAAGGAAACTTTTTATCAAAGGAGAAAAGAATAAACTCCTTATAACGTATTCCTCAAGGGAAGACATTGTAAGAAACGAAATCAGCTCTACAGCAAACGAAACGATACAAAAACAATATTGCCTTTTGACACGCAGTACAGTCCATCTATGCTCAACCCCCATTAAGCTGTTATGAAAAACTAGTTCGCTCAAAAAATCCTCAAGAAATCTCCTCTAATATCCTAGGGAAGAACGGATTGTTAAAAGACATTCTTGTTAAAGCAAAACTAAAAAGCAGTGGTCTCGACTGTTGTGCTGGCACCAGAGGCATCGCTGCCCTCCCTCTTTCAACAAAATTCTTAAAACTTTTCTTCCAGTGTATAGTAGAATAATAATTCTTTCTTGTAGAGTACAGTCCTTTTTTGGGGGTCTGAAATTGTTTATCGGGCAAAGTATTCTTTTGACGAAGAACCACAAAAATAGATAAGGATGCTTCGTGGAGTTTTTAATAGGTGTGAAATGTAGTAGCCTATCTAAAACCAAACAGTGAATGAACAACCCATGGAAGCCACGCTTTAAGTTGTAGTTCCTAGGGCACAGAGAAAATTTTCTCCCTTCACACGAACAATCAATGAACGGAACTCCCTTCCCGTGGATATTGTAAATACCACCTCTGTAGATAGTTTTAAATCTAAGTTAATAAGTTTTAATATTCCGGTGTATTAGTTTTATTCAGTTTTCATTATCTTAGTGCATAATTCATTATGTTTCTTTTTTCATTAAGTTGGTGTGATATCTCGTGATTTTACCGACTTGTAGAATTGTAGATGTAGATTCTTGAAGAAATTCGTCAGGCTAGTGAAGTTAAACAGTCGATTTAAATGTTCTTAAAACATAGCCAGTCTTAACGTCTTATTGATGCTGACAGTTTCGATGACTGTCAGCCATCTTTATCAAAACTTGAAAAACATTAAAAGTGTCACAAGCCTTAAATAGGCTTCTGAAGGTGTTTCAGAAGCCTATTTAAGGCTTGTGACACTTTTAATGTTTTTCAAGCTTTGATAAAGATGGCTGACAGTCATCGAAACTGTCAGCATCAATAAGACGTTAAGACTGGCTATGTTTTAAGAACATTTAAATCGACTGTAGATGTGGATACAGATCAGGCTTTTTTATTTGCCGGGTGCTGTTCGTTTTTTTAGGAACCAAGTCATTCCAAGTTGTGGAAACAAATGGAGAAAACAGGTGTCCTCGATATGGAGCTTGTTAATCACGTGTTTTGCGATGAGTTTCATCAGCACAAGGATGATATTTTGGACATGATGGAGCAGTTTGGACTGATCGTCAAGTTTACCAAATCTCCAGGAAAAGACATTTACCTTGTTCCCTGTCAACTTCGAACACCTCCTGACGCCCTTGGTAAAATTGAGCCTTTTCCTTCGGATCCTTGTACATTATACCTTCGTTTTCTCGGAAGTTTTGTTCCTTATGGTTTTTTTTCTCAGCTTGTGTCACGATGTGTCACTTGGTGCTGTCCAGCTGGATCTGAACTGCCTAACTTGTACGATGGAGCATCTCGATTCTTCATCGGAAAGGAACAAAATCACCAGTTGATGCTTGTATGCAAGAAACGATTTATCAAGATCATTTTGAATGAAATACAGCGAGATGATTCGTCATGTGATGGTGGGGCGAAAGTGCAAGACGTGGCTATCAAAGTGCGAACATTTCTGGAACACACAATGCAAACTATGTCACACGAGCTGTCTGGGTTTAAAAACTTGGCTTATGAATTGTGTGTTGAATGTCCGTTTTGCCAGGAGAAGCAAAAAAAATGTGATTATCATGGCCAGTTTCTTTGCCCCAACGAGTACTGTATGTGTCTTCTGAAAGTTACCGCAGATGGGTCATTTAAAAACTGCACTAAGAGCTTTGTCTGTGTGAAACCGAAACTTCCTCAGCTCCAAAGATGGTTCCCTGTCAAAGGTGAGGCTGACATGCATGATACAACAACAACATTAACAACCCTTATTTGTACTCACTTTTGTTCTACAAGAAATTAAGATAATGAAAATATTAAAAATAAATTAGAGTACTGGCTGCCTGGAATAACCATAGAGGCCAGCGGAGCCAGTCAGCCAGTTGACATCAGCATTGAATAGAAATAAATTGATAAGGAAACTGATGGCTGAGTTGCCCGTTATTAAAAAAAAAAACTTAGAACAATCGGGCCTCACTTTAGCCTGAAATTCATCCGATTGCTTCGAGTCGTTTTCTCCTCTCAACAACGTCTGAATCGACCGGCCGTTAATGCCGTCCAGTGTCGTCACTCACTACCCGAAAACCGGGTAGTGATTTTGATTGGTTGATTGTCTAAACATTCGCAAATTATGTATAACTATGAAAAATTTTAGCGGGATTGTCGCTTGATATTCAGCGGATCGCATCCCTGGCATTCTTTCGTTTAGCTCAAACATTTCGATAAGCTTAATCTTTATCTTAAACAGCAAAATTGCCCTTGCCTTGGAAACTGAAATGCTAAATTGAACTGCGAATGAAGAATCATTGCGGAGAGTCGGTAGGTTTTTCATTTAGAGCCGCTTTGTGGTTTCGGTGGCCGGTGATTTTGTTTACGCGAAGTTTTCTGAGATCAATGTTATAATTCGACCTTCTTGCTATTCTTACCGTCAAGTGTAATGGTTCTGTTAGCTTTTCTTTCTTGTCTCCTTGTTTTTTTGTTCTTCGTTAAGGACCAAATAGCTTCGTTTCAATTAAAGCAAATCATTGTGTTTTTGAACTAAGTGTTCCGTGTGTGTGTTTATTTCATTGCGTGATTGCGACCGACTAACCGAGTTTGATTCTAGAATTTAGTACAACCGGTTCAGAGTTGTACTGCTGCAGTTGATAGTTTGAACGTTAAACATGAATTACGATCGAAAAAAAATAAAGCAATTCTGTATCATGCAGACATTTCCAAACGATATTTCTCGGTTTGGTACGTGAAGATCGTGTTTTACTTTTTGCATGAATTAAAACAAAGGTCAAGGAGTAGTGACGGCATTAACGGCCGGTCGATTCAGACGTTACTGAGGGAGTAATAACGACTCCAAGTAATCGGATGAAATTCAGGCTAGCCTCACTTGAGAGAAACCTTTTCTTTACGTGCAGTTTTGTTGCAGCTGGTAACTTACTCAATTCTTGCCTTTTTATAAGGCGGTTCAGCTATAACACGCACGAAATTGTAGGCCTTGTTTCAGTGTAAAGGTGGACAAATGGTGAGCACTATGTATTGAACAGTCCAACTAAATTTTACAAGGCAAATGTTTTCCAGTGAAGGCCGGCATCCTCTGTCTTAGTCTCTTGTTCTGCTAGCCTTTTCATTCCTTACATATGTTAAAAGCTCGGGCAGTTTAAGCTGAGGTGACGACGTACTATGTTATTTATTTGAAGTGAGACCTTAAAGTGAGTGAGATATGGGCCGATTAGAAAATGATGAAAACAAGGTATAAAAGTAACCATAACATATTTGAGGATTGATATATTCTGCTTGAATGTACTGCTGGTCATTTTCATAGTGAAATACTAAATGTTAACGAGGGAGAACACTTCAAGTTTAAGGCTTCTCATAGATATTATTATAGGTTCTCTTTGATTTAGTTTTTATGTTTTACAACTGTTTTGTTTTTCTCTTCTTGTTGCAGCGGATGAGGCCAGGTTTACGGAGGTAATGAAACATTTTGTTTATCAAATTAACTTTTCTTTGTATCTTAATAATTACACTTTTGATTGACTGATTTTTGATTGTCAAAATTTGGGGTGCTAATTATCTCAAGAAATTTTCTGTAGTATTCTTTCATGAGGAAGGCGGTGAAAACGAACGTTTTACAATAACTGAATCACCTCTCGCGCGCTCATTGGCTAATTTTCATCATCAATGAGAGAACAGACACATAAAATTTTAATTTATGCAAGACGCGGTCATTTGCCGAACGAATGCCAAACTTCTATGTTTTTCTTTAGTTTAGTTTCGAAAAAGATTCACTTTCTGTCTGCTTAGAAAAATAGCCAGATAACCCTGATGCAAGACTTGCATCCCGTTTGAATTCTCTACAAAAAGCTCAAGCAGAGGAAACTGAACAAAAACGCGTAATTTCCAAAAGCGAAGACGACTTGATGGAACTTGTATTGCTTCAAAACTGCGAAGGATTCAGATAAGCTTTTAACATTCATACTTAGTTTTAAAGTTGAAAATAGAAAGAAAACAATTCTGAAAGTCTAGGTTATTCAAAATAAAGACATTGATTACAGTGGTTTTCTTTTGACAAGTACCGAGTGTTTTTCAGATTCCTTTTACCGAAAGGAAAACAAACGTTTTGTACAAAACTTTGTGAAACTTTGTAAGCTTCTGGTAAGTTGAATTGAAGACTACATGCGTATAAAACCCAACTTTTGGTTTGAATGAACGCAGTTCATATAGCTGAATGGTGTTCAGGACGAAAAATAAGACTTGAACTGAAGTAAACAACAGTAACACGATATCTGTTCGTACTGTTCGGTCAGCAACTTTTCAAAACTGCTTGGCTAGTCGCTTCACAGACAGCTCCATCGTACATCGCTTCGCTTTGCTCGACTATTTTAACGGCTCCAAAATCTTTTCTTGGGATAATTTCTAACCTTGGGCTAGTTTATGACTTTATAATACCCTAAAATGGCTTTCATTATTCGAGACAATAAATATCGCTGACTTCATTCTTGTTCTGAATAGAAGTTTGGAAAACAATAAATTCCTAATTTATGCGGGGCAGTGGCCTGACTCAACCTGTCAAATTTTAGCCAATGAAACTCCCGTTGTTTGTCTTCGGTAGCCAATCACCAACCGAGAAAAGTTATTGACAATAACATTGCACTTGTTTAAAAAAGTCATAAATTTTCTTGCGTTTTCTTCATTTTTAAAGGCAAATTTGACTTTTCCGAGCTTTTGTTATTGAAAAAAACAAATTTACGCCAGTTTTTTATATGTCTACCCTAGCTCTTATTGATGATAAAATGACGGCACAACGTTGTCAACGTTGTTGTGAATCCACGAGCGGTACTTTGACAATGTTGTGACGTCATTTTATCATCAATAAGAGGACAGACATAAAAAACTGGCGTCAATTTGTTAATTCGAAAGACGAGCGGTTAGCGCCTTAGCTCTTGAAAATTCTAAATAGCGTTATTGTCTTCGTTAGTATCGTCAGTATCGTTATTGTTAGTATACCTTTTTCATGTTTCCTGTAAAAGCAACTTAGCTACATAGCGCTTGTTGCGACTATGACGTAAACTTTGAGCGGCCGTTACGAGAATTCAAATGGCTGCATATTTTTTAGTCTCTGACTAGTTAGTAATAGAGCTAAGTTAAATTCAAAGTTAAGTTTAGAATAAGCTAACTGAACAAATGTTACTCGACTGAAGTTTGTGAAATTTGAAGAACAAGCCCACTAATTTGATGGGTTGAGAGATAATAAAGTGCAGATTTTTTACTCTCTGGTAAACGCTTGCAAAATCTAAAGTGGTAGTTAAGCTTAGAAAAAGTTGTTCTTGGATTTCAAGATGGTTTGTTGTCATTCGCAGGTTATTCAACGAGGTAATGTCACTTCGCTTGACAGTAGCTTGCTGATCTCGTGCAGCAGTGCTAAAAATTCTTGTCTACTTTGGTTGCCTAAGATTTTTTTTTTGCGCAAACATCCGTCCGTCCGTTCTTCGGCATATTCGTTTGCGGTCCTTTGCAGTCCTTTGTGGTTAATGTGTTTGTACAATCCGTCAATCACCCTGAATCTAAAGTATCTTGAGAAACCTAACCATGATCTGTGACCCAAACATTATGCAGGGTTTATTCTAGAAATTGGCCAGTAAGGATCAAATGGGCCCCCTTCTGTAATTTAAGGGGGCCCTTTTCCAAGAAAGGGGGTCCATGGGTCGGACTCGCCGAACGCTTTGCCGCCATTTTGGAACATTCTGGGCAACTGAAAAAGCCTGGGCTCGAATTAAATCAGAATCCCGGATGTTTTTCTGGTGAAATAATGACTCCAACGAAGAAGGGAAAGGCAAGTGAGACAGTAAGAGGCTTTTAAAGGTCAAAGTTAGTTTATGGAGAGGCCGTCAAATTAGTGTTGTTGTCAGTGATGTTTTCGAATACTTTATTTCAAAAAATTTGAGGTAGGGGAGGGGGGCGCCATTTGACGCGGCAACGTAAATTTTATGCGGCATTTTTTTCCAAATTGCGGAAATCCCGTAAAGCCGCGCTCTAAAATAAACCCTTATTATGGGCGGACACTCCGAATTGATTGGCTCCTGTGTTTAGTAATTGGATTCCCTATTCTCTCCTTAGGATTTGTCATCACCTAGCACAGCAAGGTCCTCTTCCAGCAACAAATTAAGAGTAACTCTGTTAAGCAGTGAATGGAAGTCAACAAAAGGAGGCTTGTCAACAATTAACAGAGTGCTGGCCATTCAATTAGCAAAACATCCCGGCGTGGAAGTCAGTGTTTACCTCGCTCAGTGTAGTAAAGAAGATAAACAAGTCGCTGCAAGCCAATACAGTGTAAAACTAATTGAAGCCGAACCAATGGCAGCTTTTGACCCAGTCGATTGTTTGTCCTTCTTACCAAAAGACCATGCTGTGGACTGTGTGATAGGACATGGGGCCGTTCTTGGTCGGCAAGTGCAGGGCATAAAACGTGATCATCCTCACTGCAAGTGGATTCAGGTCGTCCATACCGATCCAGAAGAACTTGCAATGTACAAAGCATATGAGAAACGCATTTCCAAAGGTGAGACAAAGCACGAAAAGGAGGTTGAACTCTGTAAATTAGCTGATAAAGTTGTAGCAGTTGGACCCAAGCTGGCTGAAGCCTTCTCAAGATATCTCCGCCCTTGTGGAAAAGATCAAGATGTTATCAAGCTTACCCCAGGCATTTTTGCTGAGTTTTCTGATGTAAAGCAAGCCCATGGCGAGTTAAGTTCATTTAGTGTTTTAGTGTTTGGACGTGGTGACAGTGAAGACTTCCAACTGAAAGGATACGACATTGCCGCTAAAGCGATTGCTGAGTTGAATGACAAGACCTACAAGCTAACGTTTGTTGGAGCAACAAGAGGAGAAGAAGAGCAAGTAGCAGAAATGTTACTCCAACAAGGCATTGACCCAAGCCAACTCAAGGTACGTTCTTTTAATGAAAGCAGAGAACAACTAGCTGAATTGTTTTGTGAGGTTGATCTTGCGATAATGCCATCCCGAACTGAAGGCTTCGGGTTAGCTGCCCTTGAGGCTTTATCAGCTGGTCTACCTGTGCTGGTCAGTGAAAACTCTGGTCTTGGAAAAGCTCTGAAGAAAGTTCTCTGTGGTTCAAGCTGCGTGGTAGAGTCAGAGGATCCCAGGGAGTGGGCCAATGCAATCAAAGCTGTCCGTCGCAAAGAAAGGGAGATGCGACTTAGAGAGTCTAAAATGGTACGTGCAGCTTATGCAGAAGAGTACAGCTGGAAGGAACAGTGCGATAAACTTGTACAGGAGATGAAATTTTAATATCTCGCTGGTAGGTAAATTAAATAAGTTATGGTGATACCTGTATTTTATTTAAAACAGAGAGGAGAAGTCGTTACGTCACGTTGCCATGTTACCAAAATTTCTGGATCGCGACAAACCGCGGTCCTGCAAAAATGGCCGAAAAAAGAAAAAACAATTAAAGAATGTATGACTTTCCTGCGCATGATTGCACCCAGGAACAAAACGGTAGCTCAAGAGGCCCTTCGATCTTCCTAGATAAGTCGGGAAGAAGAAGGAACCTTGCTCTTCAATGTTCGACAATGCAAATGGCCTTCTCTGTCAAGAAAGATTGTTCAGATCCAGAAATTTTGCTACCATGGTAACATGACGTCACAGTTCCCCTCTTCATACAGTTTTCCAAAGAGAACGTCATATGAGTAGTCAAATACCATTCACAAATGAACAGTGGAAACAATTGGGATACTCCCAGAGACTATAGCGATATACGTTTGCATTAATTTGGTTCTTTACTGAAGTAGATCAATTGATCTATTGATCTATTGACAAACAAATAAAACGATAAAACAAAATGTTAAAACTGATCAACGGGTAATGAAGCCTTAGAGTTACGTATTGCAAGGTGAGTGATTTCCTTGTAACTGGTTAAAAGATAGACTGACAGACAAAGGATTTATTGTATACTTACCTGTAAAGTCTTCGTGTACGTGTCCTGGGGAAGGTACTCAGTTGACCAATACAGTCAACTCTCGGCTTGCGGACACCCCGATAATACGGACAGCGACTAAATCCCAGGCAAGAATAAGTTGCAGACATTTGACTGAAATATACTCCCGCTACTACAGACTCTCGCTAATGAGGACACTAACCGAGTCCGGTATCAAGAGACTGAGTTGGTAATTGGGTGTATACACCCGCTGAGTGTTTGAAACCCTGAGCCTGTTTAGGGCCAAAAATTCCTAAAATACGTACCCTGTTTAGGACAACACCATAACTTTTATTACCCTGTTTAGGACAAAGGACGGAATTCACGCCGTCTTGTTTTAAAGCCATTTATTGGCAATTGCAATTGCCTAGTTTCAAACCGAGAGGGGCTGGGTACGATTCCGTATATTATGGAATAAACAAGACGAGACCCATATAGTGAGAGAGAGCACATTGAAAAAGGCAATTGTAAGAATATAAATGAGTATTTCATCCACTCTGTATGTGTCCGCGTCCGCTTAATAGAGGTGTTGTTTACAGGAAATCTGAAGGGAAATAAATTTGGGGACATTAGCTACTCTCCGCTTCGCCAAGTACAGGGTTCAATCGACTCTCACCTTGCGGACACAACGATAATACTGACAGCAGCTGAAATACACTTCCGTTATTACGGACTCTCGCTGGACAATAACCCAAGGTCCCACAGTGTCTGCTATGAAGCATGTTGACTGTACATTCCTTAGTACACGTAAGATGACATAGTATGATATACGTGTACCATGTCAAATATTAAATGTGAGAGCAATTTCTATATGCACCACACATTTAGAGGCAGAAGTTATAAAGAAATATCAACAGTCGCGTCTCCGTTTTGACAGAAATATGCGCGAACGAGAATATTGGTTTGGATTGAAAAACTTGTTTAAAACATTAAAAACTTTATGTAGCTTACATGAGGCATAAGAAATCAACGGAAATGTCGAGAAGCTCAAACCAACTGAAGTGGTATGATTTTATTTAAGTTATTTTTCCACAAACTTTACTTTGTACCAGATTTCAAAACATCAAGAGGAAAGACACTTGGGCGGATATACCAGGAGTCTTAACTGGAAAAATTGCTTTTGTGGCTTCAATAGGGTTTGGCGGAAAACAAGTCAACTAAGCACGGCCTCTTTGTGAATTTACTAGCAGATGAACTGCCTGAAAGCTGGTCCACAGTCTGGGCAAATCAGTGGGTTCTGGTTTTACCCACGCTCAATTTAACAATCCTCATGTGCAGAATCAGTGTAGTAAAGTCAGTGAAGGCTGGTATACATTAACAGATCTTTGCGACGCTTGAGTGAATGGTTCCTCGTTGACAACGGTTAGGTTCTGACTACATAAGCCAGGCTTGCTCTTTTTTACCAAAATCAGTCGCGATAGGTTAACTGAACGCGACAAAAATCAACTTAGTTTGTGATTACTTGACAATCAAGACAGTCCGGTCTGCAGGGATCCCGGTATGAAGATGGCGTAATACTGGGATAAAAGTGGCCTCGACAAAGACAGACGGTGCAGCTCAAGTAATTAGACCCTCAGATTGCAAGTTAACATACGTGACTTTAGAAAACCTTGGTTGAAAAATGGATTATCCTCAGTCATTTTGAAGTCACTGTAACTTTTAAGCAGGGTAAACTATCTAAAGGTAGAAAATATTTTTAGTTTGGGCGTTATGGGTATTGGTAGCGTCGAAGCTATTAAAATGAAGAACACTAATTTCTATGGTTTATTAAGATTATTTTAAACTACTCTCGAAGTCGAAGCTTTTTCTTGTTCAATTTCGGACGCTTTTTTAAGGTTTCTAGTCTTTCATCTGTAAATATTATTTGTAAACAGTATTAGCTGTAAACATATTAGTTGTAAATATCACATTTATCGTTTTTGTACTTAAGATTACTCATTACTACTCGAACTGATTTTTACATCATATCGTCAAACAATAGTCAGATCAGGTTCCCTTCGTTGAGTATAAGAAGGAAAATAATCCTTTATAAATTAGCTTAAAACTTGTACATGTATTTTTTTCATACAGGGACACATTTTAACAAGAACATGCGTGCTCCTAGGTGTTAACGCGTTTATAATAAATTTGATTGTTTGATTTTTTTAAAAATGCCTTACCGAATGCAAGCTTATAAACTGAACATTCCTTTTACTCAACCGAAATGTGAGCTGTAATTTTTCATAACCATTTTAGTTTTTTGGCGTTAAAGCGCTGAAGTGCTATTCTCTGCTTTTTTGTAAACGTGTCTTTTAGTCCGAGGAAATAATTTGGAATCCGCCTGATGAATTGTTTTTCATTGGATGTTACCTCGGTGAACGTTGCACTACCCAGACAAACTTGTGCATTTTACCCCAGTATCTGCAAATTTATTTCTTTAAAAGTGTCTGAAGATCCATTAACACAGAAGCACAAGTGCCTAAGAAGCAAGGCGCCCCAATCAGAATCCTGCTGCCTTTCGAAGACCAGGAATCGTCTGACGCAGTACGCAGACAACTTGGAGACCAATGGAGATATCCGCCCGGGGTACACAAGACAAAAGATCAAGAAGAAATCAAATGAAAGTGAGCCAACCCTTGTAAATCAACAATGCGATGTGTATCATTGTTAGTTTTACACGTGCCACCACCTTCACCAGTGAAGGGAGCAGCACGAAATAGTCCCAAATCACATTATAACTTACCATTAACACATTTTTTGTCACTTTTAAGCGTTCATGACATTCTTATCTTTGGCTTTTTTGTAATGTACTGTATATGTATGTTAATTTGTATTTGTAATTTTACTCGCAATAGGCCATTTGCACGATGGTGTCATCTCACCACGACGACCAGAATCCTTTTCGTTTTTCCTTTCATACTCCATAACGAGCCGCACCGTCTTAGCAACCAAAAAAAATTTGTTTATCTAGCTGAGATAGGGGACTAAAAGTCCCCTATCTCAGCTGGATACTCAGAAGCTTGTAACATTCACTATTCCATTTATCTCTGATCATATTTCGCATCTAACACGATAGAGGCGTCAATTTTCGCGCCATCATGTCATCATTCTAGGGCGAGAAATTTAATTAAAAGCGCGGCATTCAACAAATGTACGGCTCAGGTTTCGGCTAAAATTATTCAGTACCGTCAAAGAAAAAAACATATTATTAAGGTCTGCGTATGAAGTCGATCACATTGCTAACACAGACAAAAACGCTTAAATATCTCCTACAAAATGAACGGCTGAGTTTGTTTTTTCTACGGGTCAAACTGCTACTATATATCCTAGAAGCGCTCAGGCATAATAATATGCCAGGACTTCTACCTGGATGAACCAGAAAGGATATAGAACAACTGCCTAATTTTTTTTTACGGCTACGGGTTGAAATGCTAAACGTGTTATATATCCTAGAAGCGCTCAGGCATAATGATATCATGCCAGGACTTCTACCTGGATGAACCAGAAAGGATATAGAACAACTGCCTAATTTTTTTTTTTTTTTGACGGCTACGGGTCGAAATGCTAAACGTGTTATATATCCTAGAAGCGCTCAGGCATAATGATATCATGCCAGGACTTCTACCTGGATGAACCAGAAAGGATATAGAACAACTACCTAATTGTTTTTTACGGCTACGGGTTGAAGTACTAAACGTGTTATATATCCTAGAAGCGCTCAGGCATAATTATATCATGCCAGGACTTCTACCTGAATGAACCAGAAAGGATATAGAACAACTTCCTAATTGTTTTTTACCGCTACGGGTTGAAATGCTAAACGTGTTATATATCCTAGAAGCGCTCAGGCATAATAATATGCCAGGACTTCTACCTGGATGAACCAGAAAGGATATAGAACAACTGCCCAGTTTTTTTTTTTTTTTTTTACGGCTACGGGTCGAAATGCTAAACGTGTTATATATCCTAGAAGCGCTCAGGCATAATGATATCATGCCAGGACTTCTACCTGGATGAACCAGAAAGGATATAGAACAACTGCCCAGTTTTTTTTGTTTTTTTTTACGGCTACGGGTCGAAATGCTAAACGTGTTATATATCCTAGAAGCGCTCAGGCATAATGATATCATGCCAGGACTTCTACCTGGATGAACCAGAAAGGATATAGAACAACTACCTAATTGTTTTTTACGGCTACGGGTTGAAGTACTAAACGTGTTATATATCCTAGAAGCGCTCAGGCATAATTATATCATGCCAGGACTTCTACCTGGATGAACCAGAAAGGATATAGAACAACTTCCTAATTGTTTTTTACCGCTACGGGTTGAAATGCTAAACGTGTTATATATCCTAGAAGCGCTCAGGCATAATAATATGCCAGGACTTCTACCTGGATGAACCAGAAAGGATATAGAACAACTACCTAATTGTTTTTTACGGCTACGGGTTGAAATACTAAACGTGTTATATATCCTAGAAGCGCTCAGGCATAATTATATCATGCCAGGACTTCTACCTGGATGAACCAGAAAGGATATAGAACAACTTCCTAATTGTTTTTTACGGCTATGGGTTGAAATACTAAACGTGTTATATATCCTAGAAGCGCTCAGGCATAATAATACGCCAGGACTTCTACCTGGATGAACCAGAAAGGATATAGAACAACTGCCTAATTTTGTTTTTACGGCTACGGGTTGAAATGCTAAACGTGTTAAATATCCTAGAAGCTAGCGCTCAGGCATAATAATATGCCAGGACTTCTACCTGGATGAACCAGAAAGGATATAGAACAACTGCCTTTTTTTTCTGCGCGTCGAAGTTCTAAACGTGTTATTCTTAGAAGCGCTCAGGCTTAATAATATGCCAGGTTTCCAGCGACTGATTTTAGCTGATTTTGCGGTGCGCAAGAATGGATAATTTACCCGACTTGTAAACAGATATTTCCTTCAGCCGATTGTGTCTCATGCAGGAGAATGTCATGTCTGCGTTGTTTTGTTTCTACTGAAGTTTTATCAAAAAAAGCTTAAGCGAAAATAGGGAGATCGCAATTTATACTCTTACGAACTATAAATTAGGGCTGACCTGGAAGACGCGTTGAATTGTGCCGCCATCCTTCAAAATATAATCTGGCTGCGTTTAGGTAGACAATTTCCTCTTCCATCCAGATTTACTTGGTATATGTGTTTGCGAGAATCTTCAGACAAAGAATTGGGTATACACTGATTCGAATGGCTTGGCGATACTAAGTGCTTAAGTCTACTTACCGATTACAACATGTTTTGGAAGTATTGAGAAGCGCGCCAAATGAGGTTGTCACAGTGTTCTCGAGCGAACACGGCCCGACCTGGTTTGATAAAACTACCATTACATGCAGCTATCATGCCAGTGATTTCTCCTTTCGTCGCATAGTGAATAGTTTGTGAGCACATCCTCGACTCTCGAAACATTTGTCTTGCGCCGCTATAGAAGTTGCTTCTCCCGCGAACCATAGGTAGATTTCCCGCTTAACATAATGTTTGATAATTTATGCAAAAGTTGACCTCGTGAAAGTCAGCAGTGCATTAATCGACTCAAAAATAAACAGACTTCCTACAGGGTTTTGAACACGGTTTTAATTAAAGAAAGTACTTTACGAGCGCTGCGGTAGTTGACCGCAAAAGTGTTACGGTGATGGATACTCAACTGGATGATTACGTCACTTCATAGCAACCAGACGGTACGAATTTTTTAACTTCCGGAGCGCTGAGGCTCGTAGTGTTAAATTTGGTAATCCCGGTGAGGTTTGAGTAACAATAGGCCTAATTTGCAGAAGAAAAAGAACCCTGAAGGATTCTGGTTGTTGTAGTACAATAAGGTCTTTATGCAAATGACTTATTGAAAATGATCTAGCATGGGTCTAAATGTTGTGACTTTTTACTGTTGACTTAATATATCACAAAAGCCATCGTCTACTGTTTAATTTTTGATTGTTTATCACTTCTCAAGTGCGCCACTCGTACCTATGCGCTTCTTGAGATTTTCGACGGTAGTCGCGGTTGAAGGATCATCGGAAGCTTCAAAAACCGAGCTTCCCGTTTTTCGTCCTTCCCATAACCCCTTGTGCTGCGAATAATGCAGCGCCTGGGTACGAGGCAGAGCCGTGGTTGTCTCGATGGGCTCACCCGGGCGGGGATTAGCGCGGGCGCATCGAAACACCCGCTGCTGACTAAGCCGAAAATAAAAATGGACTGAAAGTTGAAAAAGTTAGCCCAACTATTTCAAGTTTTACTGCTTTGCCTGCAAAAATCAACAAAAGATTATTATGGTCAGTGCTGCCTGATCAATGAAATGTGTTTGATATCCTCCATGACTCTACAGGAGTATTTTGTCTATAGGTTTAGAAGCCAAGTAATGACTTTAGCATAGAATCCTTTAGCAAAATCCACGAGACATATCCCCTTAAGAACATTTTCTATCATTTTATCATTTTATTATGGCTCTTGATTCTATAGAATAAGCCACGCAATGTCTTACAAAGAAAAGCAGTTTTTGGTTCATATTATTTTATTGAAACATTTCAACATGTAATTATACAACATCTTAAGTAGTTTTGAGGCCAAAAAATATCAACTATTAGTACTAGTGAAGCCTACTCTCCTACGACCAGTGGTTTCTCCAGGCCGGACGCTACGCTAAGAAGAGAGAGAAACCACTGCGAGCAACCGTTTGCTTTTCCATCGAGCATGCGCGTCCACGTGACGCCTAGGTCAAAACGTCAAATGACATCACTTTCTCTTGTTTTGCAGGAAACATTACGGGAATTTTAGATCCAACGACTCCACGGTAACGAGAACATCAAAACAACAATAGGTTTAATGAACAAAACAACAACTTTGCAAGTGCATCACAATTTTTTTGGCCGCCTTTTTTTTGCCGTTTTTGCACGACTACGTCGTGAAAATACGTAATTTCGCTTTTTATGGAGGACGTAACCAAGCAACGACGAAATTTTACTTCGCTCTGTGAGCCTAGATATGGTCCCTAAGAATTGAACTCCGGTTTGGTTCGCCAACATGTATAGGAATAATCGCGATTAAGACTGAAAGAGCGCAAATTAATAGCAGGCTCGCCTTGAGGCAGCGGTTATAATCGTAAGCAAATGTGCGAGAGCCTTATCTTGTTTTTCAACACCTGCAGGTTTCACCTGTAATCGTCCATGGAGCTGGACGGCGGCTCGATCAAAGAAGCAAACGGCTGCTCGCAGTGGTTTTTCTCTCTTCGTTGCGTAGCGTCCGGTCTGGAGAAACGCGCACCACTACTCGCACGGTAGGCGAGGCCTCAGCTAAAACTTCAAAATACTTATCAACAAAAAGGTGAATAACAAAAATATTCGTGGCCATTCATCGAAGTTTCAGCCATGTCGTCTTCATGATCAAGTTCTGAGCGGCTGTTTCCGTCGAAATTATTTCCCTTCTTATACTGTAATATTAAAGGTAGCTTGTTCTGAAAACTGTGTACAACAGCTGCTCCGCAGACAACTCCTTTTGTTCCAGAGGAGGCTATGTACAATAATAGAATGTAAAAATCAGTTTTACATGTAAACTATCCCTGAATCCAATTTTTCACATGGCCCGCAACCATAATACCACAAATGGCTGGCCCGTTCCCATGTAAGGTCACAGCAAAGTTCATTTTTGTTTAAGTTTTCGCTAGTTTTCAGTCTGAATTTGCTACAAGAACGGTAAGGTCTTCACTAAGTTATGGAATGTTCTCTGTCTTTTTCAAAACTGACTCGTCTCATCCGTCTTCCTTTTCTTTTTCGTTTTTTACTTCCCCTTTCTGGGCACAATTGTCCGTTTCTAACGAGGTTTGTTCGTCTTGTTTATCTTCTTTCTTCGCTTTCTTTGCTGCCTCATGTCTCCACTTTGTTCTTCTGTTTTGAAACCAAACTTTCACTTGTGTTTCGGACAAACCCAACATGGCGCCGATCTGAAGCCGCTCTCGTTTGGTGACGTACTTGGTTGCTTGGAAACGCTTTTCCAGACCCCGACGTTGCAGCTGTGTGAAGACTGGGCGACACCAAGGGCGGGTGGAAGTGCGCATGGGCGGAGAGTAAAAGGGCTGATGGGTAATGAAATTAACGCCATCATTCCACAGAAACGGGAAATCAGGAAAATGGACTTCTGGGTGTTCTGAAAATAATAGTTTTAAATAGAAATAAGAATTTTTATCACATGCAAGAATCCGAACTATCTCTCTTAAGTTGGTATATCTTTCATATAGTCATCTCCCTCACATTGCCAAGTTATCATATAAACCTTCTAGTGTATATTTTATAAGGCAATTAACCTAATTGACACAAGAGTTTGTCAACCGCAAACCCCGAGGAAAATACATAAAGCACTCCTAATGCTTTGTTAGTTGATATCAGCTATTTCCGGCTTAGCTTAAGCCAGAGAAACTTTGCAGTATGAATGAAATCATCGCTGACCTTTGCTAATATTCTTAAGAGGAATGTTGCACATGTTATGTAGGTAATTAGCTGCAAGAAGTAACAAACGGAGTCACTTGGCTTAAATTTTCACTCAGTTGAATCATTCTTGAAATCGCCGATCTTCACTTCAAGGAGAATTTTTTTAACGCTAACCGTATACAACCAGACTTCTGTTTGCGCTGAGAGATTTGGACATAACCCGAACTACTCAGGGCCAAAATAAATAAATAAGCAAATATAAAACGGCTAGGCTCATTAAATCTCTCTGAAGTGGCACCAACTACCTCCAACGACCCCGCGTTTTGTTTGATTTTATTTTTCTTTCCTGAAAAGAAAACTGTATACTGTACAAAAATACTCGGCTTTTTTCATGGTCCTACAGTTTATCATTGGTTTGTACAATGAGCCTTTATCCTTCAAAGACTGCAATATTAACGGGCAAAAAAAATAAATTTGCAGAGGAAGGTTAATAACAGTAGGTTCGAAGTGGCGTCATCTTTTGTTACGTGACAGATTAAAGTGTAGTTTTCCCTAAGAAACTATCATCATGTTAGTTTAGATCATCTAATGCTGAAGCATGTCTAAAAAGAACAATGGGTCTCATTTAGTGAGGATATCTACTTCTAATGGCCTATTAGACAAAATCACCAGTAATGCTAAAAATTTAAAAACACGACCTATAAGGACAAGAATGAACCTTGCTGAATAGATCTGAATACCATACCTATATGCTAAAACGAAAGAATGCAAAGAACAAAGTTACAACGCTTTCTTAAGAGTGTTTCACGTGCATACTGCCTTATGAACTGCTAAACTGACAATTCATATCCCGGAAGTAAATCTTGAAGCTTAATGCATAAACAGTATTAGGTGGCTACAATCACGCTGCTATACTTTGATCTCAGGATTGATAAGCGGAAAATCAGACCCCTGTTGTTCTCGACACTCTATAAAGTGTTATTTTGAACTACATCTAGAGCAGAAAACCCTAACAGTATTATGTACAGAGTTGCTATCTCATGGTTCCGTGTAGTTCGCACAAGAAAGTACCCCGCCCCGGGTCTTTCACCAAGTACTTACAGTGACTGAAGTAAAGAATATTTGACATTTTTGAGAACCTTTTCTTTTTTGGTCGATATTGATGACGAGTAAAAAGTGGGGGACCAGACCTAACACCTTTGAAGCTCCAAATATTTCATGGAAAAGAAAAAAAATACGAAGAAGGAACTTAATGCCATTCGATGACTAAAGGAGCTATTTTGGGATCGGATCAGCATTCGATACTTCAATCACCATCAAATTTAATACTGAAAGAGGATTTCTCCTGAAAGAAGGATTTTAACAAATATCACTTTGCAACTATTTATTAATAAACCTTAAACACAATTTTTTAAAATCGTTGCCAGCGATAAAGACCGTTTAAATTCAGAGCATCATTCAGATGGTACCAAGTACGGCAATATTTCTCGTCAAGAGGTTTTTGGTTTTCTGTTTTTTCCAATCATGTGATATGCCATTAATGCTGACATTTGTCAACTCTAACCCTTATAAAATTCGAGGTCTTTGGAAACCGAAGATAAAGTTAACGATGCCTTCTCAACGAAGAAAAAACACACAAAGAGTTATTTTGAAAAGTACGTTTATGAAGAAATGAGTTTTATTATATAAACACCAATGAAATACCAAGTGAGCTTTCGCGCGAAAACTAGATATCTTCACATGTGAAATTAACATATTATCTTCACATGTGAAAATATCAACGTTGGAATGGCTGCATAATAAATCGCACCTTTCATACCAAAATCTGTTGAAGTAAAATGGTTTGGTATTTCATTGGTGTTTACATAATAAATAGAATATTACATGGTCGCTTGGAGGTACGAAATTTCTCTTCTCGTGTTGAAAAAAATATTTCACTCGTTCGCGAATATTTTTCAACACTCGAAGAGAAATTTCGTATCTCCGCGCGGCCATGTAATATCCTCTATATCGTGACTGTGTTATCGGAGAATCGTTTCGGACATGCAAAAAGAGACTGAAATGATAATAAACACGGATCGTGGTAAGGTTGCGGATATTTGAAAGGGGTCGAGAGTTATTAAATCTTGCTTTTTGCCAAGACAACAAATGCTTTTTATTTCGCAGGCAAATAAGCTGAAACTAAATCCAGTCATTGATAATGAGAAATTTCTTGTCACTTTCAACTATTGTTTCCAAAACGGCCTAGTGTCTAGAGGGTGTAGAACCGGCTAGGAGCTTTTTCGGCCCCTAACGTAGCTTACGTTGGCGATCCTGGTTTTTCCTAAACATCTCAAGAGACGGTAAATTATGCCTATTAACTAATATAACTATGTACTGTATTGTATCTGTTCCCTGAAAAGGTCTGTTTTTTATCCACTTAAAAATCTTTAAAAAGATGAAGCCATTAGTATATTTAATGCGACTATATATGTAATTAAGTTTCTCTTTCGCCAATTCCGTTTGAAAAAAGGGAGCAAACACCGTGTTTATAAAGCTTCGCAGATAACAATCGTCTGAGATTGCAAAAATTAACATTAGAAGACTGCGCTTTCCATTTTTCTTTTAGAGATCTAACCACATTCGACTAGGGACTACATTTCACAAGGGTACAGCATGAGCTGTTAGGCCAAGGATCTTCAGGGGAGATCGAAGATGCATGCTTTCGTTTTACTTTAAAGTGAATCCAACAGAATTTTGAGAAATTCTTATGTCGTGATCGCAGCGTAGTACCCCAGATTGGGTTTCTTATAGATAAACAAATTTATGATTTAAAGCTGCTAGTAATGCTCTTGAAAAGGTAGGATTGTTAAAACATTTTCTGGCTTGACATTATAAAAACACTTACTGTATGCAAGCCGTAAGGATTTAAGATACAGTTACACGAAACTGTTTCAAGTGACGTCTTAGTTCTTACACAATTTAACCAAATTCAACGGGAATGTAGTTTACTCTGCAGAGTGTAAGTTAGAAACCAATTTCTAGCCGACGCCTAAAATAAATGAAGCACAATAACACACACCTGATACACACACTCATCGTAAAGACAATTTAAACCCACGGTGTGTTCGACTGCTAACTATGACCTTCTCACCTCATTCGGGTACAATGTACACATTTGTAAGCTCTTCTGAGTGATACTCACAGCTCATTTTGACGGCACAGTACGTTGTTATTAGATCTCGGGACAGAAGAAGTCAATTATGTAAAGATGTCTTGTTCGTGGGTAGTTTCTTTAAGCCTTGTGACCGAGCTTGTATGAAGAAATGTACATATTTAAATAAGCTGTTAGAGAAAGCTGTTGGAAAATTGGGTTTCATTTGGTAATATTACGAAAGAGAGAATGAATATGAAGTACTTCAGAGGCTCTAACTAATACAGGGGACAGTTAACGAGAGACTGCATTCGAAATTCATCTCATTTAAGTACACTGTAAGTACGGCAAAACAATGACATTGTCCAACTTTCATTGAAAGCTTAAAAAGCAACACTGAGTCTGGACGAAAACAAATATTTAAGATAAAGGGTTAGAGGTAGAAATATGTAGAAACCCTTATCTAATACCCCCGCCACCAACTTCCCTGCTCAGTGTTTCTTGAATGTATAGAAACCCTTTCAACTTACCAGCTTTCCTTGATCGTTTGGAAAGTCTTAGTGACCTTATTTCAAAACGACACTCTTGATTAATCCAATGGCGTTAAGATTTAAATATTTAGTCACAAAATATATAGTCCTGTAGATGTGAAATTCTCTCTCGGTACTGTATATTTAGTAAGCTGTACAAGGTGCCTGGTACTGACTGTTGAGTCTGTGGATAAAATACCGCTAAAGCTGACTGTGTTCCAATTAAAATGAAAGCCACTTAAATATGCTGCTGTGCCTGGTTCGACAAGGCGTTTCTAACTTTTAAGACTGTGGATGAAATCCTGAAGTTTGACCATTCAAATAAAAGCCACTGAGCAGTACTTTCCAGTCGGTGACATGTTTAATATATTGTGCAAAATGGCACATTTCGTTATATTTTGAGTCTGTTGATGAAATCCTAAAATGTTGTGACTGTTGAATACAACTCTGCTCTGACAATAACCTAAGTTTTATTAATATAGGATGTCCGATGGACATAATAGTGATAAATAAACTAATGGTTTGTTTAACTATATTAGCGCCCTTGTTTACCGAATGCCGCGTAATTGTTCTTCGAGTGAGCCTATGCTTTTGCACATACACTCCTCAGTCCTAAAAGCCTTTTAATATTCCAGTCTTTGTTTGCACCGAGAAGAATCAAGTAAACTGTTTTTCTCGGGCGACTGATAAATAACACAGATGACGTTGCTCAGCTCAGGACCTGTGCCCTAAAAAAATGTGAACCAATTTAAATCCAGTAAACGAGTCTGAAGTATTCATCTCGAACTGAAGAATACAGAAAAGCAAAGATGACGGCAGCGACATTACTGCTCAGCCAAGAAGTGCCGGCTTTCTAACGTTCTGTCAATTCGATGGACTTTCACAGGATCGACTGAATTGGCTTTAGCAGCGAAAAATTGCTGTCAAAATGCAATTACAGTTCATGACAGTCGCTTCTTTAAAACTAACAAAACTTAAGGCGCGCAACGAAAATGTAAACGAAGTCGCTAAGTTGATTATTACGTGGAAGAAACTTAAAGAGTGTCATTGCTGCAACTTCCCCAAAAGTGAAGGAAACTGTGTACCTTCCCTCTAACTTTACCTTCGTCGTGTTTCTACGTTCCTTTACAAGCCTCCATCACTTACACGGAGATCATAGCTGCACTGAGTAACAATTTCTAAGTTCACCCGAAGAATTATTTCGAGTGAAATAAGAAGACGCTTATCTTATCACATAATAGCAAACAAAATGAGATCACGCAATAAAACGAACTGAATGAATTTTTTTATAATACTGAGGAAATGTGAAGTTTAGATTTCTTTTCAATCAGTTTTATTTATGATTATTAGCCATTAGTATGATCAGACGAATTCCGGAAGAACTTGAACTTAATTTGAATTGTCCCCTCAATCAATTATTGCTAACGCACCAGAGTAGCCTACCCACCTGGTTGCGAGTTTGTTCCATAAAGTATGTTTTCAATTCCAAACTTTAGACTCCGACTTTTGCTTGGTTCGCTAGTGCTGTCCCTTTGCTCGATCGCGCGAGCGTTTTGTGTGACCATCTCGTCTGAAGATGTCCTATATCCTGGAGTTGGGGTACGAACAGGACAGTTCCATGGTGGGAACACAGAAGAACAGGAGATAAAAGGCACCGAAACACAGTTACAGAATGCCAGTGGTGATGGGTTCAACATACTGAGTGAGGTGCGCACGATAACAACTCAAAATGATATGGCAGCTTTGATACCACATAGCCTAATTACTTACAGACCTCCCATATTAAGAGCTAATACAGAGGAACAATTGGCATTAAACTGGCACTTATCTGTGACATCAATGCCAAGGATGTGTTTATAAGGACCTGTCTCTAAGATTTTGTGTGTGTGTTGGGTCGTGAAAATAACAAATGTGGCTGTGAAAAGCTTGTTCAATTTTGCGCCCATAGCTCTCAGCCGGAAAAAATAAATCTCGGATCAACGTGGCAACCAATTAAAAAGGTATTAATGTGTGAATTTGTTAGGGTCACAAACACGTTTGTGGGCGTCTGTGTTATGTAAAACGTGAACCAACATTTAACTCCGCCCTGTTTTGATTTAAGAGAGGGGTCAGTTTAACATCAGATTACTTAAAGGGTCGCATTTTATGAGTAAATATTAGAGTGTTGAAGAATCACTGCTTGCTGTAATGAATCCAATATCGTTTCAGCAAGCTCACTAATGTAATCTAAATGGCCTCGAAACAACTTAACGATAATCATTAATTTAATTACTTTCCTCGTAATTTTCGTCTCGTGATATTTACTAGTTAAAGTGCTTAGCAGCATCTCTTGTATTTATTTTTAAAAATAGAAAGCACATCCCCCTACTCAGTTTCTTTTCTGATTAAAATTTTGATAAATTTGGCGCCATTTTGACGCTTATATTCGATTCTCTTTCAGTGACGAACCGAAAAGAAACTACAAGCCCTCTCACCCTCATCCCCAACCCCATTACACCTCCCCCGGCCAAACACTATTTACAAACAGGGAGGCTGCATAGCAAATTTAAAATTGTCTCCTTCGATATCAACTGATATCTTGTATTCTATTGATTGACTCCACTAACCCCAGGGGGGATCTCCCGGAAAACTGGAGCAGCCCGACCACAGGAGAATAGCGTATTTATTCGATTAACCACCCTGGGCGTTTATCAAATTTTTGTACCTTGAAAGTGGGCGCTTATTCGAGTTGGGCTCTTATTCGAGGTGAGCGCTTATTCGAGGTGGGCGCTAAGTCGAGGTTGGGCGCTTATTCGAATAAATACGGTGCTCAACAAAGTGGACCACTATAAATGAACCACCCTTAAAAGATGAATAAATCGCTTAACCTGAAAATTTCGTTATCTTTTTCACAGCCATAAAATGCATTTGCTAGCCCTATAGGTCCTTTCACAGACTTGACAGATTTCCCCCGGCCCTTTTATATATATATACCTGGATCCTGAAAAAGGCACCCCTCGGGGGGGGGGGGGGAAGCCTCCCCGTATGGGCCTTTATGAGACGTACCTATCCGCCCCTTCGCCCCCCTCCAATTCCAGGAGCTCTACAGGCTTCCGTTGTTGTTTGTTTGTTGTTCCTTTGTGGAACTTTAAACTTAGTCCCATATCGCTCAGAGTCAAAGTACAATAAGGGACAACTACCATTTACTAGAATGTATCTGCATCTCCTTTTGATCTTGGTAACCAAAATATCGCCATATCTGGTTCCCTTCGCTTTGGAAAAGTTTTCGAAAGCGAAGGAAAAAGTTCTGGGTAGGACGCTGAGCAACAATCTCAACCCAGATGTGGCGATATTTTAGTTACCAAGCAAAAAGTCCTGTCCAGAGGCTTCCGCAAAATAATAGCTAGGGCGTAGAGGATCATGGGATTACGTTTAGCAGAGCTAGCTCCCAGTTGTTCGAGTCACACAAAAGAATGTGAGACAAAATACTACTACAGTATACAGTGTAACCTCTCCTTTGGGACACCTCTTTTCAAGGAACACCTCCATTCAGAGGAAACAAAATTTGGTCCGGGAAAAAGGTTCACATAATATTTGTATAGTGCTTCCTCTATTGAAGGGACCCGAAAGGGACACTTTTTCTAGATCCCGAAAAAAGGGGGTTTTTTAACCTCAATCGAGGGGACATCTTAGCACTCAAAAAGTGACAGGAAACAAAAGTAAATCATGATTTATTTATACATAACATCTAGCTGTTTGTAATAGTGAATGCAGCAGATTATAAGGCAGAATAAATCAAAAATATTTTATTTGTTGGTAAATTATTAACTTTTCCCAGCCCAACCTCCATTCAGGGGACACTTACCCTGGTCCCGAGGGTGTCCCATGAACAGGTTTAACTGTAGTGTGAGATTGCGTTCATTCGCCTCTGTCGCATGCAGTTTTTTTTAGAATCATATTGTTAAGGAAAGAACTGTAACTTTATTATTTCGTATGAAAACAAAACCGTTGTCCTACTTGTACCAGTCTAGTTAAACAGAAACCGGTTTTCCTTGTACTTGTATCATAGCCTGCAAAGCAGACCCATTTTGCAGTGTGAAAGATGATACTAATGTTCTCTTGCACGTTGCAATTGCTTTTAAGAATGCGCAACCTCGTCGCAAAGGCCTTTTAAGGGAAAAGCCCTGAGGACGAGGTTGAATAGTGCGGCCGCGATCAAAATACCTCTGAGCTTCGTTAAATAAAAAAACGACTGGTCTGCAGGCTACTTGTATCATTGCTATTAAGAAAGTGGTGGAGGGACAGGGGACCGTTGGGATAAACCCCAACAACTAAGACTCATTCACGTCTTGCTTAGTTGCGGACACTCTTCAAGTTTAGACTTTGATAGATTGTGCTAGCATAATTTTAGGCATAATTCATTATAACGAGCACAACTTTCATCTGTTTATTGGAAAAAAGCACTGCTAGCATAGTTTGTACTTTAAGCTAGTTTTGCTGCAAAAATGGTCATTTGTTGATCATGCAACCAATTTTTTGGGCCGAGATTAGTGTTACAGGCAAATTTAAGTAACAAAACCACTTTTTTGACAGCTTATTGTACTGTCACATTCATGAGACCTGGATCTCACAGAAAGTGGTACAGGATTCTTCCTACAGGACTCCTCAACGCATGTGTTACCCAAGATGGTTTCCGCGTGCTGTTGTTAATTGTTTGAGTTTTATAGTAACTGTTGCCAGACAATGATTTTTGCACTGTTAAAGTTTCTTGCCATTTACTTGCCCTCTGCATAGTTTTTGAGCATAATTAATCCTGCAGTTTTTTTCCTTAAATGAGCATAAATCTACAAAAACTAGCCTAATTATTGGCATAATTTTAGAAATACATGAGCACTGCTAGTAGCATATTATGCTACTTTTGCGAGCGCAATCTATCAAAGCCTAATCAAGCTAAGTGTGGTCTTAGTTCCAGTGGTAACAGTGGTGGCGGGGAAGAGGAGAATAGACTTAGTTTTCAGGTTCCTATTATAAGAAACAACCTTTTATAACACAGGTCCCGAGTTACACGATTAAATTTTCGATTATCGTTTTTCAGCTGTACACATTTCACAGTTGAAGCCAAGTTAGACATTCAAGATGAATTGACTTGACATCGGCCAAGCAGAGCTTAGTCAAAGTTAGTTTCTGCCTTTCCTTGTTAAAATCCTCTCTGCACATCTTCTATTGACTTACTCCCCTACGGAATTGCTTTGCTCTATGCTCCTCCGCTTTTTGCCCATTTCTGAACTTGACCCTCCTGTTTTGAAACCACACTTTTATTTGATGTTCCGTGAGTCCCAAAGAGAGTGACACGTGGTATCTTTCTTGTCTACTTAGGTAGTGTCGAGCCTGGAAGTGGTTTTCCAAGGTCATACGCTGATGATCTGTAAACACTGAACGAGACAAGGCTGCAGATTTCGGCCTCCTATTTGTACTCTGAGGAGTAAAGTTTGGACCACATTGTTCTGAAACAAAAATCAGTTACAAACCGTTAAGTTAATCAATGACGGTCATCTTTGGGGAACTGAACACCTCAACACCAAGTAACCGCTCCTATTTGATACGTCAAATACGCCAGCGAGTTTAACGAAAGTACTCTGGTTACCGTGTTTATCTGATTAAGCGCCCAACCTCGAAAAAGCGCCCACCTCGAATAACCGCCCACCCAATTGGCAGGAAAGTTAAAAAGCGTCCATCCTCGAATAAGCGCCCACCCCACGCCACCCTCCACTAAAAAAAATAGCACTGGCAATGAAGTGAAATACCCTAAAGACCGAGTTTTCTTAGTATTTTATAGAAGCTTTCAATGAACAGTTGAAACTCTCCTTTTGAACATCTCCATGTTTTGTTGCAAAATAAAATCACTATTCCTGGAAATTGCTTGAATAAGCGCCCGCTCTCGAAGACCAAACATTTATTAAGTGCGCCCAGGGCGCTTAATCGAATAAATATGATGCTCTTCAACACAGATAGTCTCCCACGCAGCCGTTTTTGTCTCGTTAAGCAACGCTCCTCCTCCTCCTCCTCCTCCTCCTCTTCCTTTTGAGGAAGAGCGTTGCTTCACGACACAAAAACGGCTCCTGCTAGGACACAAAGCTTGAGCGAGTTTACACTCAATTGTGAAACGAGTCCTAAAACCTATGTTTTCAGGAAAGAAAATAAAAATGTTGCAATTTTACGTCAAAACTAAGAGTAGCGTACTAACGTTTAACAGTTGTTGAGAAAGATTCCCAGGACTATTCTCTGCTAATTATCAGATTACGACCCCGGAAATGACCTGAGAATTAGGCTCAAATACTTCCATCCAGACATATCAGACTGTATTAGCCTTGAGGTGACCAAGATTTAATTCATTCGGAACTTTTTCTCGACATTATTTTCTCCCTGGGTGTTCCTGATAGATCTTGGTAGGTAAGAGGAAAAATCAGTGCCAGTGGAAATCAAAAAAAAAAATTCAAACTCTGCTATAGAAAGCAATGATGTCAGACGCTATACTGATCAAGGACAGAAACCTCAAACTTTGATGAAAAGTTTGACAGACTTACGCTTTGCAAGTTTTGCCGATCGAGGAGTTTATCTCGGGTAAGATTCAAGGACCTAGTCTACAAATTGTACTGCACAGGAATGAACTTTTTGCAGAGTAACGAGAAGTCAAGACGGGAACTTGAGATCAATAAGGCTTTGAGTGCTCAAACCTTCGTCTGAGTCAATAGTAAAAGCAAACTTTTTTGAGTATGCTTTGAAGTCTAATTCTTCAAATCTTAAGAGATAAAGAATTAGGGTAGGTAAACCGGCGTTTTCTTGAGAGTTGTTGAGAGTTATAGCAGGAACACAAATAGCAAAAATTCTTTTCTTGATGTACATTTTCATGTTTTATGGTCGTGGTTTTGTCGTTTTGTTTAAACATTTTTATACTGACCCAAACAGCTAGGAAATAAAAAAAAGAAACGAGAATGACTCACAGGGTCATCCAACGACTGTTTTCTGTAAAATATCTGTTCGGAGAAGCACATTACCTAGAATCTTCTTTTACTTCAGGACGGCTAGAAATTTCTAGGTGACAGTTTCATTCATGTACAATTTTCGAAGCTTATCTAATAAATTCCCCACGATTTTCTGAGTTTAATTTTCCACATTTCACTGCCCAAGTTAGGCTATTTTTCGCACAAAAAAGGAAACCTAAGATTTTCGGATTAAAAACTGAGATGCAGAGAGGAATGAGAAAATTTCTCACTTTCGTAATTTAAATTGCATCGGGAAAATATTACTGAAGCCCTTGTAATTTCGAAAAGACTCAAGTTCCCCTAGGATGACCGAACAGATACACATTTTATGGCGTCGCTTAGAATGCATTTCTGGAGATCCAAAAGTACTCTGGATAGCCTAAAAATTGTTTTCAGTGGCATGTATTAGGAGGAAACTGTCCTTGGGTGCCCCTAGACACCACAGTTTAAGCGTAGAAAGGAGCTTTCAGTCTCGAGAACTTTTACTTCTTAACTGCACACTCAACACGCTACTTGTGCTGAAAAAGCCATGCTCCTGTTAATCGCAAGCAAGCGTGCATCAGGCTGCATTTTACTCAAAAAGCCTTTGTAGCCTGTGCCTGTCTTTCCAACCCCGAGAGCTTGCTCATAGGTTGGATATTAAGTAATGGTCCGTGTAAAAGGTAGGCAGGCGAACGGCAAAAGTGATTAAAAGGTGCTAACTTTTAATCATTAATTTCAATTAAATCAAGCGTTCTGATTGGCCGAAATCCAAAAATCGCCAAAAAAACAGTCAGAAACGTGACAAAAACACCTTTTTTTAGCTTTATTTTCCCCATTCCCCTGTCTTATACCTCACGGCCAAGTTTCAGCATTGTTCTATGCGCCAATCAAAAAACAACAAGTACAAATCCTTCCTGAGAGACTTCCATATCTGAACAGTGACGGGGATGCCAGTCAAAAATGTAAAGGAGAATATAAATTGAAGGAGACCATAGAGTGGCTCAGCCATTATTTGACCCCTAAAGAAGACAATACTCCAACACAGTGTTAAGGCAGTTGCTTTTTTATAAGGATATTTCTGTACGCACAACCCTAAGTCGGCTAAGTGATACTATTATGGACGAAATTTTGGCATTTCTTCCTGAAGGGAGACATTCGAGACCCTAAGTGCAAGTGAGACCAAAATCTGTTTTAATTCTAACCCTAAGTGAGAAGATGTGCCGTCACTTTAACACGGTAGTCCCTTACCTGAGAAAAAAACCCACTCGCGAGCTCATTATACTTGAACCAAGGAGGCAAGATTACATCTTGTCTCTGCCGATTTTTTTTGGTGATCATAATTTATCGACGATAACGTAAACTCTGGTTAAAATCCCCCTAAAACCCTACAACAGCTAGAATTCTTTTGCTACCACGTCACGTTCCCAGGATTCTCTCCTGAACTCGTCCCCTGAGCAAGAGAAAAAAATTTGACTCCTCTCCTCCCTCAAGACACGTGGGCAGCGTTTTATAGGGTGCGCGAGCAAAGAGTTTGAGCACCTGGTCAAAAGAGGAAGTGTTGATTAGTGTTTGACAGTTTCCAGTTATGTTATTGTGGATGTCTTCTTTTTATAGCCAGTCGGAATCCTTTGTGTCTGAATGACCGGTTATTGTAGCAATTTGTAAAAGAAACAAAAAACATTCGCAACGCTAATTTTAAGAGCCATGTATGATATATGTCTAAAATACTGTTATTCTAAACTTCTTCACTTGCAAACCGGTTCAACATGGCCAACTTGTCCGCTTTCCCTGGCTTTTCAATGACAGCCAAGTGGACATGCATTATATTGTATCAAGAGCATTGTCAGTGATACATTAGTTGGTCATAATTTGGGGGAAAATGCTCACAAAAGTAGCTTTTTAAGAGGTTGGGATGTGATGAAAGATAAGATATAGAGGGATGTTTTTCCCAGCAACTACCGACAAAAAGTCGGCTGGAAAAAATAAGAGAAGCAGGTAGGCAACCCGGGAGAGTGGAAAGATATGCTCCCTATGATAAATCAAGAGTTTAGATAACGGGAAATTGTTCAAAGGGGTAAATTTTTCTGGGTCTGTAGAGACAGTTTCACGTTTTGAGATAGAGGAGGTCAAACGTTGAAATAAATAAGGGTTAGAGGTTTGCCCTCGGGGCAAAGTATCTACGTAGAAAATTCGTTGAGTACCCGACCCCCAGGCGTGATTTCCAGTTCTCTGCGATTTAGTTGAATTATTTCGATCAAAACGTCGGCTTTTATAACATCAATTTACAAAGCTTATTTTCTAACCTGTACTTGCCGAGCCGTAGAGGATGTTCTCGATCCCAAATTTTAGTTCTTGTTTTCGTGTTGTAATAACTTCACGCTTCTTGACCGCCATCTTTGAGTCAGGTGATTTGACTTCATTTACAGCGATTGTTTGTACATTTGAACGTATGAACGCCTGCATCGGAGCTGCATAAGCTGACCTGGGGAAGCTGTTAGTAGCGGCAGCTTGTTGAGCTGCCCCACAGAAAGTACATGAGCAATAAATCATCGGCGAGCTCATACTTGTCGCAGTTTCTAAAGAGTCACTGTCTTCGTTTAACAGACCTCACACGAATACAAAACTATTAGCCTTCAGACTTACGCCTCGCTGTGAGGTGTGAACTAACCATGCCCCGACACCTGTTGATATCCTGTCCTCTTATCTCTCGTCGCACGGCGTAACAGCTTGAAAACTCAAGATAAGTGAGTCTATTTAGGCCGTATTTCTCGGGCTTTTAGGAAAGAGTCACGGGACTTAAGTCCAGTTTGTAGTTGTTCTAGACAACGTAATTTTTGTAATAGTAAACTCAACTTAAACTTTTAAAATCAATGGCGTCAGGTTGAGGAAGACTTAGGAGGTTAACATGTTAGTAAGGAGACTCGGAAATTCAGAAATGTCCAGGTTTTCTCTCAGTTAGCCTCTGTAAGAGCCATAATGACCATAATGGCTCTTTCCTGCGAAAACAGCCATCTCCCCTCGCTCCTCGCAGTAGGGGACATTTCGCTAGCGGGACTCCTGGCGAAAAGTCCTAGCATCGAGGAGCGAGTAGTCTCAAGTCACTGTCAAGTAGTAGTCTCAGTCACAATCCTGTTCAAGACGTCTAGAGTAATATTAGTGGGGACAGCACAAAGAAAAGTGTGTTGGGGAGGGGGTAGGGGGGCAGGGCCCTATTCGGTAGCAACATTTTCAGTCAGTGTGCGCAGCGGCTCGCCACCATTCAACAAAATGTTTAAATTTGCAACAAGCCCGCCCCCCGTGCACTTGATATGATTGGCTGATGTAACTGTCTTATTACAGGTGTCCAATTACACTGTCCGATGACGGCAAAACAATGATTAGTGAAAAATAATTGAAAGTAAATTGTGCACCAATGAAATTTGAGGGAATTGCAATAGTTATGATTAATTTATTTGTTTTATCTTGCCATAATATTTTAGTATCCTATTGCACTATATCCTTTCCCTGAAGGTCTTAGTGTCCTTAGTTCCTAGTTTCCGGCACAGACCCATATGGCTTATACAAAGGAGTAAACCCCACACGGGTTCAGACCGTAGTTACCTTTCCCGGTACATATTATATTGTACACTGACCAGCCCCATAACGTCTGAGTTCACCCATGGCCCCAGATGAAGAAAACCATATCCTTTTGAATTGTTTTTCCAGTGAATGCAGCGTTGATACCCAAAGAAACTCACAAAATTGTTTTGTTTTGTTTAAGGGTTACAGATGGGCAGTGGGGGATTGGGAGCAAGTTTCCTCTTAGTACAGTAATTTTGGTTCATGGCTTATTTCATGGTGAAAACATAATTATAAGCGACAGAATGGCGCCGAATTTATCAGGCATGAAATCAGAGCAGCTATGATAGGCTGGTAATGCCTTCAAGGTAAAAAAAAAAAGCGACAAATGCTTCTTAGAACTTTATCCTAAAACTAATCACGATGCGATAATTATGAGCAGTGTAATAAAATTGATCGATATCATCCAGTTCGTCCGAGGTAAATTAGATTACAAAAGCTTTCTGAAACGATATTGGATTCATTACAGCTTGGAGTGATTCTTCAACACTCAAATATTTACTCATAAAACGTGACCCTTTGAAAACATGAAATTAAGTAGTTGTGATCTGATGTTAAACAGACCTCCCCCTTAAATGACTTCAGGGCGGGCTCTCCCGGTTTATATTAGACAGACACCTACTGAACTTGGGTTGTGACCGCTAAAGAATTCACACATTAGCACCATTTTGTTACGACGATGGTCCTAGAGTAATTTTTTCCCGTCTGAGAGCTAGGAGGTATTGATATCTGTGCAAGTAGTTGTGAAATCCACATTCGAAATTTTCATGACGCAACAATAAAAACCTTAAAAATACATCCTTGGCGTTGATGTCAAAGATAAGTGCCAGTTTAATGCCAATTGTGCCTGTGTATTAGCTCTTAATATGGGAGGTCTGTAAGTAATTAGGCTACTGGTATCAAAGCTGTCATATCATTTTGAGTTGTAATCGCGCGCGACTCACACAGTATGTTGAACCCATCTTCACTCACATACTGTAACTGTGCTTCGGTGCCTTTTATGCCCTGCTCGACTGTTTTTCCGTCATGGAACTGCCCTGTTCCCACCCCGAATCTCGGATATGGGACATCTTTAGACGGGATGGCCACACACGGCGCGCTTGGGTTCGAGCAAAGAGACAGCTCCACAGAGCCAAGCAAAAGCCGAAGACTTAAATTTGGGATCGAAAACATACTTCACGGAAAAACCTCGCATCCAGGTAAGAAAGGGCCTTAGAGTTGGTTCAGTGAGATGACGACTAAATGTAAATTTTAAACGGCTTGAGAGTTCTTCCGGGATACAATTGAATTTTATTGCCTGATCTTATGGCTAATCATAAATAAAATTGGATTGAAACAGGAATCTAAACATATAATGCAGGAGACTCAAATCGTTTTTGCGTGATCTTTCCGCAGTTGTCATCGCAAAAATATTCAGTTTCATGCACTGATTTACCGAATATGTGATAATTCAGTTATAGATAAGATTTTCTTCAGCCGCAACATTTCATAGCAAATGTCTTTTCCTTGGCTGAATGGGTAATTGTTTGCAGCGCTTGAAGTTCGTACAAGAACGTGGAAACATGAAAATAGTAAATTAAGCAAGGAAGTAGTGGATTCCTCGAGCCTTCCAGCAGGAGCTTGATTGCAGCTCGTGAACTTCAGTGAGTGTTTCTTGATTTTCCGTTTTTAAGACTGAGGGTCTACTGTAATAATTTATCGCATCAAGATCCATCAGCAATCTGTTAGTCCTTCCGTGCCTGAAGCCTTCGCAAACACTGCGACCATAAACCGTAGTGTTGATCAGAGTAATCCTTACTGACCCAAGAGCAACTTTATTCGATGTTGAAGAGCTTCGAGTCGTCCACAACAACGTTGCGTAGTTGATAATAATGTAACCACGGTCGAAGAAAACAGCACTCTTTTGGAATTACGGCAGGTATGTATGAAGCTAAGACCCACGCGACTGTTTGCTATATTCCTTGACTAGTTCGATGTGATCTTCAGCAAATTCATTTCACATCTTGGCTTCAATTTGAGCAGTTCTTCTTTATAGTTAGTAAGCAGTTCATAGACTGCGTTGAGGCTTGAAAGGTCAAAGACATTGTTTAGTAGCGGGAGACATACAGTTCAGTGTGCTTCTTTTCAGTAAAAAAAACGACTGAAATGTAACTGTGGAATTATGGGGGAGGGGGGACCTTGGTTTCATGTCCTCTATCCAGAGTCAACAAATACATTCAGTAAACAAAAGTGTTAACTAAACAAATCATTGATATGTATGTAGCCATGTAATATTAGAGGGATTCAACGCGAGACGGCATATAATTCAACAAGTGAAACGAGTAGTTCTCAGAAACAAAAGACAAGCAAATTTATTTCAGGGGAATACTTGTCTTAACTGGCTCCCTACCAAAGCCTTTTCGCTCACAAAAAAGGTTGAAATGCTAGAAAAGCCAAAAAAATAATGAGTTAGTATAAAGATGCTTCTGAAGAGTTTTTATCTGAATAGATTTCATCCACACAATAGGTCAGTACACAAGTGATTTCTGTTCCAACAAACGATAGCAGCTCAGTTTCAACAAATGTTGAACAACAATGTGCTATTCCAAGTCAAATGTTGAAAAACGCCATTCAACTGACATGCCTTGAGCGAGAATATAGATCTCTATTCCGGTTGAACAGGTTGCAACCCGTTCAGAACAACAACATCGCTCGCCGTTTCGAGCGACAAATCCTGAGCAATGATGAGCCGTGTAGGATCCAGTAGTTTGACGTTTTGTATCATTGAGAAACAGAGCACAATTTTCTTTTCGTTTGATGTAATAATTGTCCCCCGATATTTTCTGCTTACGAAGTTTTCAGCTGAATTACATCTATGTAGGGACTTAAAGGCTACAGACAACACTGTGTCTTGTTCAGCTGAGGCACTGTCTTAATTAATACGAATGCACTGAAGAAGATTGAGCTTCTTTCTCCGAATCGGAGAGAGAAAAAGAGATAGGATTAGCCAGCCCTCACTGAAGATCTAATTGCTATATACCAGAGGCACCCAAGGACAGTTTCCTCCTAAAAATACACTGAAAGCACTTTTTGGGCTATCTAGAGTACATTTAGATTTCTAGAAATGCATTCTAAGCTGCGCTAAAAAATTTGTATCTGTTTGGTCATCCTAGGGGAACTTGTAATGAGTCTTTTCGAAACTGAAAGAGGTTCAGTACCATATAATTCCCGAAAATCTTAGAAGCAATTTAACGTATTACGAGCGTGATTATTTTTTTGGATTCCTCTCTCCATCACATTTTTGAATTCGAAAATTTTAGGTTTCCTTTTTTCTACGAAAAAGAGCCTTACCCTGGGAGTGAAATGTGAAAAAATTAAACTTCAGAAAATCGTAGAGAATTTATCAGATAAGCTTCGAAAATTGTACTTGAATGGAACGGTCATTTAGAAATCTTTAGCCGTCCTCAAGTAATAGAAAATTCCAGGCAATATCTGCCTCTCCGAACAAATATTTTACAGAAAACAGTCGTTGGGTGCCCCTGATATCATATACGATTACCAATAGTATTTTGTGACAGTTATTCTCTTTTCGTAACATTACATAACGAAAAAAACTTTCTATAATTATATACAATGTAACTTACGCTTTTTTCTAGTGCTGGATCAGCAATCACTGAAACTCTTTTATGTATGTTATGCTTAACAAAAAACAAAGCGTATTGCAAGGAGGTCTTCCAAACAAACTAATAAGTCCTATAAACCAGTAACCTAGACTGTCCAAGAGGGTCAAACAACGACTGTGTGCAGACCTCCATTTCATGAACTAAGAAGTACGCGAGGTTTGAGCTTTGTAGCCGTTTTTTCTTTCTTTTTTTTTTAAGTTTTTTTCAAAACTACCGAGCTAAACCGTTTCCCACCCAGCCCCGTTAAATCATTTAACGGGGCTGAAAACATCAGAAGCAAGAAGTACTTTCTTAATTTATAGTAGTTACTAACGAGAAAACTACCGAGGCTCTGAAGTGAGTCTGAACTGGCAAAGTGGCAACGAGTGTGTCTCATGAGACGCAGTTTAGGAGGGACCATCAAATAAACTGTGAACTTGCGAGTTGTTCGTCTATTTCACTAAAACAGCTGGACTTCGTGCTCTTACAAAAGAAAGAGAGGAAGATCAGTCCTCCAATCGAAGACTGATTTTCTTTTAACTTTAAGTGTGGAATTAGATTCTGGGGGTCTAAAGGAGTACATTGTACCACCAGGCTGAATGATCCATGAAGATCATTCATTCAGAACGTTATTTTCACCCAATTGCCTTCAGACAGTCTGTTCACCACGACTTCCAAGTTTTCTAGCCCTTCTCTCTCTAGTCTCCCCCTCGTTTTTTTTTCTTCGTGAATTTTTCTCCCGCGCTCTACTGTCTGAACGCCTGGAACAGGCTATAAAAAGCATTTGTTGAATTGTCTTTATTTGAATTCAACATTTTCTACTTCCGTTTGAAATGGGTTCAAACACCAACCTACTAGAGTAAAGTACACAAGAATTTTTGTTAAATTTGGTGAGTAACCTTCGACCAAGCCTTTCATGTAACTGTATCTTTAATTCCTACATACACAGTAAGTGTTTTTATAATGTCGAGCCGCAAAATGCGTTAATAGTCTTAATTATTCAAGGGCATTATAGCTTTAAACCATAAAAATTATATACCCTACAGAAACCAAATCCGAGATATCATACTGCAATCACGACATAAGAATTTAAAAATTTTTAGTGATTTTAATTTCTTTCAGTTCCTGAATTAGTAGATATACAAATTTTTACTCTAAAAGATTCTTCTTGTGTTACTATCAGCAACAACTCAGAAAAGCTTAGCCTTTCTAGAGGACAATTTTTCAGCAACTAAAAAGACCACAAAGACTTGTATTGTAATTTTGTGGTCTTTAAAGATTATCAACTGTGAGTCAATGAGTGTTAGCTTCCAATCTCAAAACAATTGGGAAAAGAGACAACACTATCAGCTAGCAACGAGACGGAGTAATTGTTTGATCTGTTTGTTGAATATTGAGAGGATATAAAACAGGCCTTTTTAGTACAGTTATAGTCAAGAAATTTTTTTCAGCGTATTCTATTCAAATTTATGAGAAAAGGAATGGCCAACGTAAATTGACAACAGCTACTACCCCGGCCAGTGGGTCGACATGTTTCTTTGTTTGCCAATCAGTTCACGGCGATTCGTTTCTAAGGCAGGTCAGAAATTTCATTTTATCATCAAAACTAGACGTAATCGTTAATTGATAAGAAATTTCTTATCAATGACCGGGTTTGGTTTCCGCTAATGCCACTGTAAATGTGGAAGGCATTTATATTAATTTGTCTTGATAGTGCAAATGAAAAATTTAATAGCACTCGACCTCTTTCATATATCCGCAACCCCACCGCGCCTTAGGATCTGCGTTTATTATTATTTCAGACTTTTTTGGGTATGTAAAGATTCTCCGATAACACAGTCACGATAACTTTATTTCTTTAAAAAACGTAGTTACTTTGCAAAAGAACGTTTAGTATTTTTTTCTCTGAGTTGCGACGGTATCGTCAACTTTTTTAATTTTCTCACTGTTTCCTACTGTGACTGTCAACGAACTTACTGACTTGTAGTTGCAAAGTTCAGCCCTTGGGCATCGATTCCTCAAGTGAGATGTAAGAAATACAGTTGACGAATGTCGCTATCAAAACGAATTTTGAGCAAGGGCACGTACTACATCCATGACGTGTAAATAAAATAAAACATAAACCAAAAACTTCGCAAACTTGTTGTCAAAGACTGGATGTATTGGGTACAGCATTTACTATAATAAATGCTCAGATTTGTAAATGTCTTTATCTCCCGGTACGAATAAAAAAAGTTGCGTGTTAAAATTTGTTAATACCTGCAAAGTGATATTTGATAAAATCGGCCTAGCAAGTGAAATCTTCTTAAAACGAATTCGATGGTGATCATTCGGCTTCTCGGTCGACTGATATTGATCCCGGCCTGTCGAAGGTTTTAAAATCACTCCCCGCTCACGTGGTAATCCCGGAATTCATTATATTGAGATCACTTAAATGAATTTCTGTGTTTGTTCATCAGCACTGAACATTACATTGTTTAATTTAACTCTGTATATAAGGGGAATTGCACCCGCTTTCTAGTGTCTCACAATGTTATGCAAGTTTGACCCAAACAGGGTCTGTTCCGCCCCTTGATTAAAGGGTTGCAAAATATGGTTGACTATGCGCTTGAGCGATGAATATTGGTATTGCTTATAAATACAGATAAAAGTTTATTCAACTCCAGAATCGAAGACCGCCTTTCCGCAGTTTTCATCAGCTTGTCGTCAGTGTGATATCGCGAAAATAAAACTTGAGCCGCTGGTTTTCCTGCTCTATAACTAGACAAGACCCCCAGAAAAGTGTTTGATCTGGTTCACGGTGTAGGGTCATGCTATCAAATATTCCTTTATAAACCTAAACGGAGTCAAACCTCCAACCATTTGAACTTGAGTTAAGTCCCCCCAAGGAACAGAGTCCCTTCTATAAGGGGATTTTTCATTCAGTCGAGAGACCAAGGGGGAAAATCGGCAACATTGGGGGTAGTTAACACCACTTAAAAGGGATTTTAGGAAATATCCCTTCACATCTTATAAGCTCAAGACGCCCGGAATGCAAAAATATGTCAATATTAACCATTTATTCTCAGCAAGTGTTGGAAGATTCTGTCTTGACGTTCAATGCACGTACGGTCTTGACTTTAAATGGATCGACTGGTCACGAGTTGATATTAAAACAGATATACGACCACCTTAGAACTGGTACCCATTCTAATATGTCTGTCAGGACGCTTAATTCTTTGAGGGTACTAAAAGGTTAGCGATGATTTAATTCTTATAATGAAAGTAAAGCCGGATACCCGAGATAAGCTAACAATGCATGCAGAGCGATTTATGTGTTTGTCTTGGTTTTGCGGTTGACGAACGGCTCGTGTTAATTGTGGTAATTGAAACTTATGCATTTTCGAGCACGTCTTTGCTTTGGGAAGGTGATAACTATATTAAAGATTACTGCCGACATCTTTTAAGTGGTATTTCTTCTTCTTGCACATTAACAATTATCCGTCAAAATTGCTGCAGGACGTTCGCGAAACGTGACAATCATTTTTCAGGTCACAAGTGATCACTTAATTTTTGGTTAATTTTTCAGTTCTTTCTTTTTTCAGAACACCAGGAATTCCGTTTTCCTGATTTTCCGTTTCTGTGGAATGAAGGCCTTAATTTCATTACCCATCAGCCCTTTTACACCTCGCCCATGCGCACTTCCACCCGTCCTTGGTGTCGTCCAGTCTTCACCCAACTGCAGCGGCGAGGCCTAGAAAAGCGTTTCCAAGCAACCAAGTACGTCACTAAACGAGAGCGGCTTCAGATCGGCGCCATGTTGGGTTTGTCTGAAACACAAGTGAAAGTTTGGTTTCAAAACAGAAGGACAAAGTGGAGACATGAGGCAGCAAAGAAAGAGAAGAAAGAAGAAAAACAATTAAAGGAGCAAAGCTCAGCAAAAACGAACAATTGTGTCCAGAAAGAGGAATTGAAGGAAGAGAATGAGCAGGAAGAGGAATAATTTGAAAATTGAAATGGAAGAGAGAACTTCCCAACATATAAAAATGTAATGGTAATCTAATAATAATAACAACAGTAATGATGATGATAGGGAATACTGTAGTACTCATTCGAAACCATCATTACCATCATCATCTGGTCAAAAGAAGAGTTAGAGCCTTAAAGTTTCTTTACATGCTGCTAGCGGAGCGTTAGAACGGGACATCATGTCTTAAAAGGATTTTTTCATAGCAGTAACAGAGACAGGATTTGGAAGCATTCCATCCATAATTAAGCCGACTCTCCTTCCTTACGAATCTGAAGGAATCCGAGACTGAAGGAAGAAGAAAGCGTTGGAGGAGGTCGTTAATGTACGTTTAAGAAAAAGTAACTTAAATTTAAGGGGGCTTAAAAAAAAGATCAATTTATTATTTTAACACTTACACAAGCTACAAAAACACGACCAGAATTCCAGTTTTACACAAGCATGTAATCCAGTTTTATCTTGTTTTGTGTCTGTCTCGTTCATCAGTAAACACTAGACTACCATTCAGCGCCCCCGTTTTCTTTTTTTGCCCAGGATCAGGCCTAACATAGCCTAAGAGTAAATCAATTCCAACTCGTAAAAAATAGAGCTAGATATTAAAATACCTGGACTTAAGGTTCCCTAAGCAGCCTGCTGTCAACTTTGTACTCATTCAAAATTTTGCAACATAACAAAACATTTTCAGGAAACGCTGATGTTGAACCATGTCAAAGGAAAGTCCAAAAAATGACAAATTATTTAAATAAATTAATAGTCAAACACAAGATTGTATTTTGCCGTTGACCGCAATTTGTTGAGGATGTATTTCAGCCAGACATTAGGTAAATTGCCCTGTTTATTCAGTCTGTTTACTCGTTCTAAGCCTCCAAGACCCTCTACTAGTGAGGTTGTCGCCCTACACAGGTTTTTCACAAGTGCAATTTAATACAGTGGAACTTCGATATAACGAACGATTTTCTTTACCCCAATAGTAAAATATATAAAAAAGAACCTCGACATAGCGAAACCTCGTTATAGCGAACTAATTCTGTCAGTCCTTTGGCCCTTCATTAAATCGCCTCACTGTAGCGGTCTTTAAGGTAGTTTGAAGTTGTACGTTTGTACTAAAAGGTTTACAGTTTTTATTGTAATTATGCAATTGAGGATCTCTGGAGAACAGAGCTGCGTCTTATTTCACGCGTACGGAACCGAACTTAAAAAGTTCAAAATATTGGGACCTTGATGTGATTTAAAGCGACATCAAGAAATGCTTTTATGTCATTTCAACGGAAATTTAACGTTCGGATACGTTTAAAGAAGTCTTTTTTATGAGCCCGTTCTAATTTTATTGTTGTCAAGGAACACTGTCGAACCAAAATTAGATTACATGAGCTTGCATTTATTGCTGTGAGGATTGATTGTTTAACACTCAAACATGATACTCATAAAATATGAACCTTTGAAAACATGAACAAATTAGCTGTGATCTGATGTGGTCAATTTTATGAGGGTGGGTTCCGTTAAGCCTGGATGTTCACAGTTTAGTACCTTTTGTATTTAAGGACTGGTTTAATATTGACCGGTAAGTAGAAAAGCCTCGAAGGTAGAATTGCCTACCAGTTCTTCAAATGAATCCGTGTTTCACTCGAGATGTCAAATCCGGCTATTGGAATGTCCGTGACATAGCCAAAAAAACTTATGCTCAGACAGACGTTGATGTCAAGATCAAGTGAATGCAATTTTAAAGCTGTCAATCGTGCCTCGGTATTATCTCATATCATGTGCTGTCTGTAAGTAGCTTGAGGAACCGCAGACTTTGTATTCTACCACTGCTGCCGTGTCATTTGAGTTGTAAGCGAACGCGTCGCCATCGGACACAGCATGCTAAATTCATCATCCTTTATACAATGTAACTGTTTTACGGAACATCCTCTGCATTGCTCAGGCATTTTTCAGTCAGTGAATTGTCCTGTTTCTACCTCGACCCTCGGATATAGGACATCTTTAGACGGGATGCCGGCCACACACAGCGCTCTTGCGAACGAGAAAAGAGACAACACTAGCGAGCCAAGCAAATGCCAAAGACTAACGTTTGGGATTGAAAATATACTTTACGGAACTAATAGGCCACAAGGTAGGTTAACTTCGCCATGAGAAGTGCGTATAGTCGGGTTTCGAAGGGATCTGTTCATGAATAACATTAAACTAAGTAACAAGCAAGCTTCATTTGTCTAGTACTTTTCATCTAGATTGTAGTTTACAAAATAACAAACGTGACTGAGTATTTTAGAGCTTTTGATTGCAATCAAATCACTTGATTCATCGCTAGTCATTTGGACTGTTATTTACTCCCAGACTTGCCCATCCGTTAACCGCTGGTTAATGTGGTAAAATGTGCAACTCAGTTTCCTATTGCGCACTTGATTGCCGCCGGGAGTGTAAATTTTTCTTGATCAATCAGATGTCCGCAGTAGCGGGATGCAAGAAGAAGAATTTCCTCAGAAAACATTTGCATTAGAGGAGTAACGTTTTGTTTACATTTTCAACAGCTTAGTTCACTTGATGCGCAACTGAAGAATTGATTGAAAATCCTTAATAGTCGATTATAATAAGCAAATACGATGATAAAAACAAGTGACATTTTTAATGTTGCCTGAATCATGTTGAAATATGCAGCTTGCTGTCTGTTTTAGGTTTTGTTAGAAAAATGAAAGTATCTCAATAGCGAGAGTCCGAAATAACCGGAGTTTGTTTCAGCCAAGCGTTTGTTACGTTTCCCTGCGGGGATTTTCCAGCTGTCCCTGCGCGTTATAGCGAGGTTTCTGCGAGACGAGGTTAACATTTTTATTCCGCGTAAATTGCGCAAAGACTTGCTATGTTCCGGGTATGTAGTTCATTGCGTGGCGAGATAAGATAAACTTCTGTTTACAATTTCTTGTTATAAGAATAATTCAAGTTTTTGTTTTTCTTTAAACGCTAAAGCTGTGGAGCGATTTGATTAAAACCAGTAAAACTAGAAACAGCGATGTGTAGGGGTGTCGAACTGGTTTAAGGCCAAGGCTGCTGCCTAACGGGCGCCCGGTCGCCAGAGGCGCCCAAGGTAAGAGCATGGGCGACCAAATTTCGGTACAAGGAGCCCGCGCGGGCGCCTGACTTAACACACGGCATTAGACTTAACCTCCTTGTACATTATATTCCTTTAGCTGGAGTAGGACTTTAAACAGTGGAACTGTTGATATGGTTAGCGATGATGCGATTAGGCAGTATAAAATTTCCACAAATAAACCGTAAATTATGTAAACCTAACGTGTTCAACTGTGAAGCTTTGTCGAAACGAACGAAGCCATCGTTTCCGAGTCCGGATGGCAGTTGAAGACTGGGTCTGAGATTTGACTTCCAAATATGGAATAGCAAAATTATGGGCTGTTTGTTGCCTATGTTGACATTCGTGCAGTTCATCGTTTGCTTGGGTTTTCGTCGATTTGATAACTTTTTTGTGGCGAGAATGGGAAGCTATCTTGCGTGCTATCGACTGGACGTGCTTGATGTTCGATTTCATGTACCAGTTTGCAACGTATGAAAGTAAATAATTCGGTTAATTCTTGTTTACGTGTTATTTATTAGGCCCGGCGAATTCTTATTAAAGTGTGCAAGAACCTCTATAACCTATGTAATGATCTTGGAAAAACAATACATGGATTTCAAACTGGGCTCCTAACAATGTGGCTCGGGCTCCTAACTTTAAACTTTAGGAGCCCGAAGGGCTCCCTAAAATTTTTCTTAGGCAGCAGCCTTGAAGGCTATTCATGATTGTGACAACCCCACCCCTTGCCTCTCACAACGCTACCACAAGCACCCCATGTCATCCAAAGTCAAATGCCTTCTGTCAGAACCGCTTTTTTAGTATTAGATTGAGCAAATAAGTAACAAACCAACCATTGTGGCTTTAATTCATGGTGACCATAATAGGGACAGACTATAAATTTAACTGGTTAAACTAGCTTAAACTCATAGCCATTTCACCGGTTTGTAGAGCTTTTACTAAAACTATCCGATCAAATCCGGTCCAAACTACACTTACTTTAACAGGCAGTTCGTTTCTGTGCGGGTTGTAAGATCTGTAAGCTAATAGGTGAGAGCATCACTTGCTCTTAAACCTAAAGCTGGGAGTCGGCAATAAATGTCTTCATGCAAACAATCCTCGATCAAGTTCCTTGAACTTGAGGAAGTGACAAAACCGATTGTCCTTCAATATTCATTATGATTATACATTTTCGGATTCTGTTCACATTTTTGTGTACGAAGATCTCCAACTGTATGCATTTAAACAGGCCATTCGTTTCTAGGCGATACATTGTGAGATATTAAGTGATAAGTGATTAAAGCTGAGGTCCGATTTTTGTTTTAGTGTTTTGCTGCTTTTGGTAAGGTAATTGAAAACAAAAAGATCGAGAATTAATCGTGAAAATGATTCCTGAATTTGGTCGAAGTGGGGAGAAAACTTTGACGCAAGCATTCCGTGTAACTGAGTTTAAATACCCTGTAAATTATAAGTGTTTTTATTGTGTCGAGTTATACCCCTAACGTGAGAATAGTAGCATTAACTCCTTAAGGACATTATATAGTATGTCAGCCAGAAACAATATTTATTTCAAGAACTCAATCCTAGATACTATGGTGCGATCACGACCTAAAGATCTTCGATATTGTACTAGCACTACTAATTTTTCTAACTTCGTTGCAATAGGTAGTCCGCGATCGACCGTTGCTTACGGCAGCGCGAACCTATTTATCTTTCAGCAGGATCAAGATGAAGAAAAATATGACAATCGTTGACTTCAAACTTGCAGATATAAAACTAGGGAGTTCTGAGGCTTATTTGCCCTGGCTGAGGTTAGGGGAAAATTTGTCGTAGAATTTCGAAGTTATTAACGTTATTTGTAAAAATGCGGTTTTAAATATATTCCGAGATCTCAAATGATTTTATACCTACAAGAAATGCATAACATTATCTTCTAACCCAGAAATCATAGAAATTAGTTAAACCGTTCATGCCGAAAAACGCGGGTAAAAAACAACCAACACCCAAAACAATAAGTTCGCATCACCTTAAATTTTTAGAAGGGCGATCATTTCATGAAAAAATTTTTACTAAATGAAATAACGATAATAATAATAATAATAATAATAATAATAATAATAATAATAATAATAATAATAATAATAATAAAATACCTACTAATAAGTCTGGTTCAAAAATAAAGCAAATATTAAACCGTGCAGTGTAGCCAACCACCCATTGTCTTCGTTAATACTAAATATCATTGATACCAAACTGTTTCCTGTATAAAACAATAAAACGATAGAGCTATTGATGAGCCACATTTAGAACAACCAACTTAAGACTAAAATGGCCGGCCTCCTCGGTGAAGTGTTTACTCATCTTTAGGTATCATCCTTTGTAAGTTAATTCCGATAAAAAAAAGTAGAAATCCCAATTAGTCTATCTTTTATTTTTTTAGTTTGGTATGCACATTCATCATTAAGTGGTTACAGTATACGACAGGCAATTAATGAGGTTATAATCTTTTGATACTTTTATCTTCTGTTATGAACTTTGAAAACGGATATTTTGCTAGGAAACTGGCCAACAGAAGTTGTTATTATGCGGATCTATTTGAAACTGGATCTTTTCTGAGAAATAGGTACTAATGATATCGCAAACATCGTCATATGACCGAGTGTTTAATTGGAACTGTAAAATACAAGGAATAACCAGGCATTTTTTATACGGATATTAACTCTCGACCTCTTTCTTAAATCCACGACTAACCACGCCTTTTAAAGATCCTCGTTATTATTGTTTTAAGATATTCAGGGCGTTGGGAGATTCCCTGATAAAGTAGTCACGAATTTTATTTTCAGAGAAAGTTCCGCTAAAATAATTTTTTAAAACACAACGGTATCCTCATGATATTAATTTTGAGGAGGACTCGGAAAAAAAAATCCGAGTCCCAGATGTTGTTGTTGTTTCATCTTTAATATACTAACGGTATCCTAGACAAACTATAAAATTCCCATTTGTTGTTCAAAAAAAAAGAAGTATCCAAATGAGTAGCAATGTTAATTAATCTGGTATGTGGAATAACGTTGGCAAATTAATGTCATAATAAAAAGAAATGGTGATGGTACGAGATTAATCTGGCGAAGACTAAAAAAGATAAGCCATATAGAAACAGGAATAACTCGAGTAGTGATGCAGGTAAAACAGTCGAATCTCGATTTACGGATGAACTTAATACATGCATGACACCTCGTTGTTACGGACCGTTCAAGAACCTTGGGAATAATGCGGATAATGAACAGTCCAATTAAGATTACCTAGAAGGCTAACTTTGGTTATTAATCAAGGAACGCTATTTCAGTAACTGTATGCTATGAAAGTGCTTAACTTTTAAAAAATTCCGTTGTTCAAGCATGCCAGTTTGCGATGCAACCCGTTTGATGTTTTGACTATTTAATGTTTTGGCTGATGCAACTAGCTATTCTCAGAAAACTTCAGCAGTTTTATCCAGACAGAGATTTTCCCCGATAAAACCTGTTGACGACCACGCCTCTGTCCGTCTTTGGGAAAAGTGCGAGGTGGAGGCCACTAGCACGAAATTACCTCCACGTCCTTCCTTCAAACTCTTTAAAAATGTGAACATTTGGCGTAACCTGCATCTCTTTTACAGTCAGTCTTTCCTGCTTCAAGCTGATGGCCAAGTTTCTTTTACAAAGGCAAATTAACTACAATTTTTAACTGATATTGTAGATTACAAAAAATGCGAAATTAATACTTTAATCTTATCCTTAAGTCCTTCTCATGGAATGACCTACCCCCAACGTCGCCAAAGATGCGTTTTTGTTTTGTTTTTTTTTTTTCGCCTAAAACTACAACTAAACTGACTTACCATTTTAAAGTCGGTTGATAGCTTTGCAGTATTGAATTTTATCGGGCCAGAAAAAAACTCATCTTTGACGACCTTGGGGGTAGGTCATAAAGATAACATTAAGTTGTTAATTTCTTGGCTATTTATTTACGTTTGAGCAATGTAAAAATGTTAAGTACCAATCCTACGGCGTCCTTTTTCTTTCTTAGGCGTAACGTTGCTGGTCTCCCTGTTGACTACCCTTCCGGCCCGTACGTTAATTTATTTTATTCTATTTAATTTTTACTTTATTTTTTTCTTTATCCAGATCAAAGAAAAGTCCATTGCCCGTTTTCCTGCAATAGGGGCCTTAATTTTATTACCCATCAGCCCTTTTATTACTCTCCGCCCATGCGCACTTCCACCCGTCCTTGGTGTCGTCCAGTCTTCACGCAACTGCAGCGGCGAGGCCTGGAAAAGCGTTTCCAAGCAACCAAGTACGTCACCAAAAGCGAGCGGCTTCAGATCGGCGCCATGTTGGGTTTGTCTGAAACACAGGTGAAAGTTTGGTTTCAAAACAGAAGAACAAAGTGGAGACATGAGGCAGCTAAGAAAGAGGAAAAACAGAATGAAGAACTGAAAAACGAGGAAGAGAAGAAAGGAGAATGCGGTGATAACACAGGAAAAGTGAACTTCATAAAATAAGAATAAAAAATGAACCGACAGGAAAGGAGAAAAGGCAGAGAAAGATTCAAATAATAGCTAAAAAAAAATGTAAAAATTATAGGTCTCTTAGAGGCCACACATTCACATCACACATGCGTGGTTACGACTAAACTGAGTTTGCGGTTAGTACGTAACCGGTTCGACTGAGTAACAAAAACGATACACGTAGTGAAGAAGTTGGGAAACGGTTTTAAAGTTATAACTAGCATTTAGAAAAATTGAGTTCCAATAAAGGAAACGGAGTAATCCACCTTTTCATCTGAAAAAAAAGAAAAAACCCGCCCGAAGAAAACACAATGACAATGCCATTTTTACAGGGGTGGACTTGAGCAGTCTCATTTTCCAGGGGCACCCAACGAGAATATAGTTCAAAACCACTGAAACATAGCATTGTTAAACGTATTTTAGTATATAAACGGTAGATATAGGCATATTGTTATCCCCTAATAATTTTTCATCTGTTCGGATTTCCTAGCTGGAAGTCTAGTGATCCGAACATTGTAGGGATCAAAACTAACGTTTTCGAAAATTTCAGCCAGAAAAAAGGCTCCCGAAAATTCTAGGTGACCTTATTAGGGTTAAAATCCGTTAAAAATAGGCAATTATACCATCTTTTAGATGTTCGAAAATCCTAGGAGAAGGAGGCAAGCAAGAAATTTTACAACAAATGTTCCGAAAATTCTAGATCTCAAATCGCAGACACCTCTCCGCCGATCTTCAATCGCTTTCTGTGAATCTCTTTAAGGCGGACACTTTAAAGTCTCCTGATCCATTTTACGTACTTACAAGTTTACGGTTACAACATGCGTATGTAGTTCAAATGGTATAAAGTACTGTAGTACACAAAACTGTCTTAGTAACACAAAAACTCGAGTTACGAATAGCGCCCACAATAGACTTGCAGATTTTGCTCTCAACCTGAGAAATATGGGGTTTCCATGACAATGAAAAACATCTAAAATAACACCAATAAAATTCGCTTCTTTAAACTTGATTTATTTTAAGACCATTCAACTCTGTATTTAAGGGGGGCGGGCGGAGTACGGTTAAAAGTATTATTTTTCGTTGATTTCCACCCTTTTTCTTAAATATCTGGCCAAGATTTCATTCAATCCAAAAATACCTCAGTTAAGTTACAGTCCTTAGTTTAATAATTATTTGTGAAGTTTTGGATGATTTTTCGAATGCAGTTTTTAATGTGTAAAATCAAAGGGGGGATGTTTGAAATATGGAGAAAAAGAGAAAATATTGGATTTGGGGGGGTGGTAAAAATTGAAATATGAAGTGAATGATTAGTAGACAATTATCAGATACTCCACCACCACAACAAGGTGCCTCCGATCCCATTGCCATTCACTTCAGTCTTAAACCGCGTGAGGTTCTCTGGAGGTAATGGGGAGATAAAGCAAAAAAGACGGCGACGGCGACGGCAACGAGAAAGGCAAAAAAGCAATCGGTTTATATTAGCAAAACGACAACTTTGCACGTGCATGACACTTTTTTGTACATTTTATAGCTGTCGTTGCAAGTCTGCGGCATGAAACTTCCCAATATCACGCGCACGCTTTAATTGAGCAAAAAATCTCTCGTTTCCCAGAAACAGTGAGTGATCCCATTTCTAATCAGGATCTATTTAACAATTATTCCTCGAGCCCTCTGGGCTCTGAGTCAATAGCCCATGAGGCCGAAGGCCGAATGGGCTATTGACTCAGAGGCCATGAGGGCGAGAGGAATAATTGTCTTAGTAAAATCCAACTAGTTGGTAAAAAAATTCGAGAATAAAAAAAATTTAGCTACTTAAAGCTAGACTTTAATCCTTTTTGGCAGCCAAAAAGCGCGCGCTTTTCTCTAATAGTAGGCTATAACATATAGCCTAGTAGTAGCTCAACCAATCAGAACACAGCATTGATAATGGACCACTAGTTGGATTTTACTAATGTAAATTAGTAAAAGATTAGAAATAGATCATAGATTGTAAGCCGTTCTAACTGTTAATTATTAGGCTTTTTAAATAGCCCTTAATTTGCTCGACACCTTGCATTTGCATAGGATTTTGAAATCGTAGGTCTTAAAAGGGAGTTGACGTTGCTGCAAAGTTATACGGAGTGTGTGTTTATGTACGAGGAAGAGAAACTTTAGGAAGCACAGTCACTACTGAACTCTTCAGCAGAAGCGACTCTGAAACTCAAAGCGCAGAATCATTTGTCACGGAGAAGCAAGTTGTGCTGCCAAAAATTACGTTGACGGAACAAAAGTACCGTGACGGAACGCCAATACGAAGAAATACTTTTGGTGGCAGTGAATAATTTCTCCGAGAGTAGCTGCAGAAAACCTGAACAACAGTATAAATCCGGAGAACCGCAGCAGAATGGGAGATTAAGGCAAGTTGGAGGAAAGAATTGACCTAAGACAGAGTTACTGAAGTTTGGCAGTTTTTTGGATCGGGTAAAAGGGGTGTTGTAGCTTGTTGTGAACGGAAGAAGTCGTGGCGTGGTGGATAAAAGGAAAGACGAGGAACTCTTTGTTTGTACGCAAGGTGAACTGAAAAACAAAACAAGAAAAGTTAACTTGCATTTGAAGAAATAAGTTGTAAATATGTACTAGATTAAGTGGTTAAAAATCGCTTTGTATTTTGTGCTTAATAGTTAACAATTATTCCACGAGTGCGCGTTGGATATGAGATTGTGATAGCCAACGTGTGGCGTAGCGCCGAGTTGGCTATAATCATCTCATATCCAACAAGCGCGAGTGGAATAATTGTTTTCTTAAAAACGCCCAGAAAATATCGAGAATTCTTCCTGACTATATTTGTAAAAACAACCGATTTTCAACTTGTTTTTAATTTTAATTTCAACTGTTTTTAATATTTGGAGAGCATTGTAGATGGCTCATATACCATGATAGCGGAGCCAATCAGAGCTCTAGAATTTCATTATCCAATGACTCAGTTTTTAATAATTAGGAATATTGCATAAGTCATTAGAGTTTAGAAGAATAATCTCGTTTTAATCGTTTAGTGGAACTAGTATACAGGAACGCTTGCTCAATTTTAGAATTGTAGAATTTTTGGAGTATTGTTTTAATAAATGCTTAAAGTATTATTTTGGTGCGTGTTTTCTCGAGATCGTTTATGCTCTTTGTTTTCCGTTAGAGAGGACTCACTGTTGTGGTGGATTTCATCACAGGTGACCCGAAGTCTTGAGGTGAGGCACAGCAGCTTTGACTTGTCTGAGTTAATGAGCAAGCGGCCCATTTGAAAACCAGGTAGCAAAATCTCCCGCGGATCCTCTGTTAACTGAGCCCTTAACTACGCTGGTGACTCCGACAGGAAATGACATAAGGAGTTGCGAATCATCAACATAACAATTCAGTGAGGCTGCATTTGGGACTGCTGATGGCAGATGGCAACAACATAGATATCAAAGAGCGCAGGACCAAGAATCGAGCCTTGTGGAACGCCAGTGGATGATACACATCCCAATTCTAACTAACTCTAGTCTGTTCTGTCGGTCAAGTAACTTCTGAACCACTCAGTCGCGTTCCTGGAGAGTCCCAAACCTCGAAGTTTCCTCAAAAGGATTCTATGCTCGATGCTACCGAGAGCTTTCGACAAGTCTAAGAGCCTTTACGTCGGCTTCGAATTGATAAGACAGGATGAGGGCCAACGGCTCGACGTCACCGCCCAATTACGCGATCATCTGAACTATGACAAGATCATAACTCACAGCCAGTATGATCTTGCGAATTTAAAAGACTCTGGTTGTTTGTCAAGGTGGGGTTCAAACCCAAGTCCTCCCGCTCGGCACCCGGCAGACTGTCGCTCTCCCAACTGAGCTATAACTGAGCGACGGTATATCTATTGAGAGTGCACGTCAACAGGATTAGCTTGTGAAGGGAGAGGAAAACACCCTCTAGCAGCTTTGTGGCCCGTTAAGCCCGTTAGCGGCGTAACTGGTTTATGCCGGCCAAGTTCGCTCTTCATCCATTCACCCCCTTTTCCAACAAAAAACTCAACCACAACGTTTAGAAAATAAGCGTTTAATATTGGTGCATCTCTAATCAGTTTATATAAACGCGACCAACAACGTCGATATCGGCGACAATAATCTGTGATCAAACTTAAAACCACAAAGCAATTATTACAAACCAAGCTAAATTTGCATACATATCAGTTGGTATAATTATAAGAAAAAAATCCTACCATCTTGATTCTAATTGAGGTGTATTGCTATTTACAGATCGGGTAGAGAAATATTTTACAAAAAAGTAATGCAAAATATGTTTTCTTTCTTTTCTGGAAAAATAATCAGCTATTTAGGATCAATACAATTTACAAATCGAATGTACCACATGAGTTTCAGCTTATTGTTTACCGCTTGGTTATCACATTACTGTTTAATCTCTCTTTCATTTCACTTAACACATAACTTATTGAAACTGAGGTAGCCTGCTCTTAGTCAGTTCTTTCAAAATTTGAAACGCGAAATGAGGCATTTTCACGTCGTACACTGTAAAACCCCAACCACTCGAAACCCCGTCCATACAAATCAGATTTTTTCGCTGGAACATTTAGGACGTCAATGCTTCGAGTAAACGGGTTTCTGCAGAACAATCGCTAAGCAAAGACTCGACAAGCCCCGAGAAAAACGATGAACGGACAAGACAATAACGAGATCTGAAACTTTTTTGCGTGTACGAAATTACGAGTTGCTGAAAGTATCAAAATATTCCTAGTTCACTCTGGGCTTAAAGAACTATATTAATAAAAGAAATTGATTTTGGTTTATTTACAATTTCAAGAGGACTTTTAGGACCTAAAAGGTCACATTTGACAAAAATTAAAAAGCTCTGCAAGTTCTTGAATATCATTAGCTAATGCTTTAAGCTAAAGCTTAGTATTACAGTTTCGTGGTGATGTAAATGATTTCTTAAAAACAAAGAGCGCAACTCTTTTGGAGCTAAAACAGTCAATCTACTTTGTATTCAACTATCACTTGTTCGAAATCTGAATTCACGAGTACCAAACAAAAATTCATGCGTATTAAACCCTAGCAGGTCTAGTTACTGTCATTCTTCCGACTTTCAACATCGGAGCTGGTCGTTTTTCGTCGGAGCCTTTGTTCCTGACGTCGTGTTTCTTTTTGCTGCGAGTCGGCAGCCTATTGGCGCGGTTAGAGGGTTTTTCTTGCCCGTAGTGATTGACAAGCTGTCGAGTAGGCTGCTCGGGGGGAAAATCGATTAGTACTTCTCTGTTATACGTGTGCTTGAAGGAAAGGCCATCGTTGTCTGATAAATTGTTATCTCCTTTCCTTTCTTTTCCAATCCTGAAAAGTGAGTAAAGATAAAATGCTTGACTTTATCACCTCTTAAAATACTCAAAATACGCATAAGATAAGGGAAAGTAATTTCCTCCGGACCGTTAGTGGTAAATTACAGAAGATGGCTGGTGATAAAGAAGAAGAAGGCCACCTGTCTTCAGCTGTTAGCAATCAAAGCTACTGACCACAAATGATCACAAGGGGATGCGCGCCATTTCCACCAGACATTACGAACTGCAACTTTCACCTTTTTCCAGATCGCAACACGGAATTTTGTAAACGCCCCAAGCGATGGACAGCGATGGGATGCACTGGCAGGCTACAGGCATCCACGCTTCTACGCTTCAACGCTTCCACCCCTACGAGCAGCGGTTCAGAAAGAAAACGGTTCTTGTGAAGTGTAGGTCCTGAGCCATTACCAGAACAAAACTGGACCCGCGCAAACCCACACAGTTTATTCAAGGTATTGACCTGCCACCTTCAACATGCATGGCGAACTCTTTGAAAAGAGTTTAGAACAGATTAAGGGCGTATATCTACTAGGCACGGCGGAAACAGCCACAAAAGCCCGCGAATACAGCTGTCTGTCCTCGCTCTTCGCCACTTGGGTTATTTCCCGCGAAAAGTCCCTAGCGGCGAGGGAGGAGAGAGGGGTGTATCCGCAAGCTAAACACTAGTGAACCACTTAGCATCTTTTAATGGTCGTTGACAAGCCAAAAGCCTAACGAACTACGTACTTGAATATTCCCTTGTAGAATGGTTTCTTGACAGCAAGTTTCTGTTGCACTGCATTGAAATCCGCGTTACTTTGCATTGTTACAGGTACCTCTTCTTGAGATTGACTGCGTGCGTGACCATTGAGCATGTCACTTCCTGTAAACATGTCACGCAAGGAACTCATAAGTCACGCGATATCTACTTGTGTAAGTCGAGTGGCTACTACTGCCTTAGAACGACTTTTGTTTCTTCCCAAAGCGGAATATCGTTATTTTCAGAAGAATAACGAGAAAATCAGACCAAGGGGTCAATATTTTCAGAGTCATCACTTCCAGGGGTCAAAACCTGTTACTCTGTACTGACTCAAAAAACCGTGAACACCAGAAAAATTTCTCGAGCACTATTGTGTTACAATAGCTGGGAGTCGGCAATAAATGTCCGTGTATCAAACAATCCTCGATTAAATCTTTGACCTTGAGGAAGTAACAAAACCGATTGTTCCTTCAGTATTCATTATTATACATTTTCGGATTCTGTTCACATTTTTATGTACGAAGATCTCCAACTGTATGCATTTAAACTGATCATTCGTTCCTAGGTGATACATTGTGAGATAAGTGGTTAAAGCTGAGGTCCGATTTTTTGGTTAAGTAATTGGGAACAAGAAGATCGAGAATTCATTGTGAAAAATGGGTCCTGAAATTGGTCGAAGTGGCGAGAAAACTTTGATGTGAGTTTAAACTAAGGATACCCTGCAAATTGTAAGTGTTTTTAACGAGAGAATAGTAGCATTAACTCATTAATGGCTTACCCTTTGGCCTTCATTTATATTTTCATACAACTTTAACACATTCATAAGCTCTAGAGAGAATTCAATAAAAACAAACTTTGAGAATTTTTTTGCATCGCAGGTCTAGTCACCAAATTTACCAAAATTGAGCTACTTAGAACTCATCCTTTTGGCATGTCTTACAAAATGACTGGAAGGTTCTTAGAGATGAAAAGATATTCATTGCATCTGGAGTAAGCTTGCCAAAGGTCTTTTGCTCAAAAATCTGACTAAGGCAAGCATTGCAATATATTTCCAAAAAAGACGGGCATTGTTGTCTTAAATAAACCCAAAGAGGTTCCTTGACTTCTTCCAACAATCTACTGTTTTCTGGTGACTCAATATATCTTGAGCGTGTGTTAAAAAGAAGCTCTGTGAATTCATTTCTCACAGCCGGTCAAAGTTGATAAATGTGGCGAAAACAAACTCGATGCTATTTCTAGAAAACTATCCAAGGCACAAGAAAAAATTCGAGGAATGCTTAAAGCTGAATTCATGAAACTATGACTTTTTCGTTTCAGCATTATTAAACTTACCTTTCAACTGAGGTAATACCGTATGAACGAAAATTCGAAATGTGACATAAGCTTTATTTAAGCTGACGCGTGACACGATACACAGAACAAGAGTTTTCGAAGCGACCTCTGGACCTCTAGAACTCTGAAAACATGCCAATATCACAACCCATGGGTCACTAAACCAGTTTTTTGTCCTTTTCTGAATAACTGAAAATACTTTAAGATTGTGGTGCGAGTCTTTCGCGCCCAGTTAGGTTTGACTTATGTCTGAAAAATCCAAGAGTGACCGTGTCTGTCGGTCAAAGACATCGACGAGCAATGCGAGTTTCCTCAAAGTCCTCGATGAGCAATACGAGTTTCCACAATTTTGACTCAAGATCGAATGGAGTTCGATGCGATTTTTCAACAAACAAACTTAAATCTATCTAGAAAGCTATACACACTTACCTTAGTGGACTTCAGAACCTCGTAGCGTGACTAGTTGTCTACCATTCATAAAAAAAAATTCCAGAAATTTTGGTTGAGAAATTTTGGTCGGTTAGAACGGTACGTGTCGTTTACCATTTGCCTAAAATTTGCGGATTGTCGCGCCGCGCTAGACTGGATTCTAGTTACAACATGAAACTAGTATCACGATGACGATGTTTGACTACAACTACCAGAATTCATTTCGTCTTTGCTTTCTTATTTAAATTTGTCAATTCCACTGAGGTTTATTGTCCTATTGTACGAAACTCGAGAAAGTTGTAAATGGTAAACAAATTTCCATTCGGAACGTCCCCATCGGGAAAACGGGACTACCTTTTCAGAATTTCCGTTTGTCCCGGGAATTTTCCAGTGGGAGGAACCAAAAAAACGTTTAACATTTACATCCCAACTGGAATTTGCTGGAATTTGTGGTAAATGGGAAACAACCATAGACTCCGCTCCCAGAATCCTTCGCGTGTTTATTCTACCCCAGCGAACTTTCGGCAATCCCTTGCGTACTTTTCGGCAATCTTTTGCGAGCCGTGTTCTCAAAAATGGAGATTTTTCCTGCTACGGCGAAATTCTCCTCCCTATATACGCGGGGACTTGTAGGGTGCCTCCTCGGGTTTGGCCGTCTGGGACGAAACCCTGCGGGGGCAATAAGTCTGGTCTAAAAATAAAACAAATATTAAACAATGCAGTGTAGCCAACCACCTGTTGTCTCCGTTAAATACTAAATATCATTGATACCAAGTTCTTTCCTGGAAAAACAATAAAACGATACAGCTATTGATGAGCCACATATAGAATTTACAACCTAAGACTAAAAAGACTTCCTCGATAAAGTGTTTACTCATCCGACAAAAAAAAATGTAGAAATTTAAGCGCGATTACTCAGGGAGTTAAGGCCTGGGTCTGCCATTTTTTGCTCTGAAATCGTAAGGGGGTGGTCTACCTTCAAAAGAAAATCATGTGGCAAGGGTGAAACGTGGTCATTGCATTATCCCTGTTAAGATAGTGTTTTTGAGATTGACATCATCATTTGCGTGACCAAGTAACGCTTCACTTCCGTATTTTTTCTTTAAGGATTCTACAAGCAGGGTAAAAAAACTTTTATTGAGCATTTTTATTGGTGTTGTTTTTACCTACCTTAAGTACTTTCCAAAATGCAACCTTTAACCGGATGGTGGTATGCCTACCCTTGATGAATGTTTTCTGGCTGTCACGTGACAAAAAATCGTTACATTTCAACGACCACGTGACCTGGACATGCATTCCAGTTTGTTTTATGTCAATCCCGATACGCAAAACACTTTCCGCCCGTTATTAACTGGGTGGCCTGTGGCGAGCCCAGTTTAAGAATTGGGGGGTATTTCTGGGAAGTCGAGGTGGGGGGGAGGGGTGCATAGTCCGCCTCATCTAATCTTTACACTATTTAAGGTTAATGTAAGAGAGTTCCTCCCCCGGGATAAAAAGGACAAAAGAATGTCCTGGGGAATGTGCTCATTGTAGATCACCATGTCAAAAAAATATTATATATATTCACTAGGATAGTTAAAAACGCAATGTCAGACGAAAACAATCAAATTAAATTTGCTGTGTTAGTTTTAAGGACCAGAATTGATAAATGTACTGCTTGTTATTAACAGCGTTTTGACCCGTAACGACAATTATTTTTGGAACTTCCGCTTAGGTCAAATCAGTCACACCATATTTTGGGAAGCAGAGGGATTGGGGGAGGGGTGCGTGAAAATAACGCTTGTTGTTTCCTGCTTAGAATGGCTCACTCGCTTATTTTTATTCATAATGGTGGAATTTGAAGAGGTACTATACAACCCCGACTTAAAAATGGTACTCATTTTTCTTGTTACGAAACTCTTCCAAAAGGGTACAATGTGCAATTGAGTAACTGTTTTAACTATCACATGAGATGTACGACACGCAATCGTAAGCGACATGCCTCATGGCATAAGGAAGCAGCCACCCCCTCGACCGAGGGAAATTGGCCCGCCTAGTTAAAAGTGCCTTTTGGCGATTCTGGTTTGTTAAGATAAGTGTGCATAAGTTAAAAATGGTAATTGGATACCTTAATGAGTCACGTGATCCTTATCCGACCGGCAGCAGATCGCAGGGAAGGGTTTACTTCCTTATAAGAGGTTAATGGGGATATGCCCCTGGATACGGTAACATTTTCACGACTGGATTGACTAGAATGGGGTCGCATATTTTCGGCTTTTGGGGGTAACAAAGCTCTTCATATTTTACGTTTAGCAAACGTACCAGATGTTTGTACTGTAGGTTAAAAATTCAGTGTTCTTTATTCATTTTAAAAAATGTGTCAGTTCATTTTAGGATGACCTATTTAAAGGATTGATAAGGTAGATTCATAAATAGAAAGTGACTAAGTTGGGATCGTGAAAATAACATATTTGCCAAAAAGCGACTAAGTTGGGGTCTATAATTGGCCACAGAATAGACTGTAACGGGGTAAGGGCTCCGAGAGGCCAGCGGCACATACCCAGCAAAAATTAACCCAAGTACGCCCCCCACCCCCCTCCCAGGCAGCAGATCTGAAGCTTGTTCTAGCTGTTCTTATTTCTGAAATTATGAGAGTGCAAATTATCCCTTTTTTTAAATCTATTGCAGAGATGGGGCGGGGCAAGTCTTTTAACACATCTAAAATTCATGACAATGTCTCTTATTTCTAATAACAGTGCAACAGGCAGCCAGTGAAGCTTCTCTAATGTGATCTTTTTTCGTAATCGTTACTTCTTAATTCCTTTTGAGGAAACTTCGAGGTTTGGGACTCTCCAGGAACGCGACTGAGTGGTTCAGAAGTTACTTGACCGACAGTCTACAGTTAGTTAGAAATGGATGCATATCATCCACTCTTGTATTAGATCATGGCGTCCACAAGGCTCGATTCTTGGTCCTGCGCTCTTTTATATCGCTATGTTGTTGCCATCTGCCATCAGCTGTCTCAAATGCAGCCTCACTAAATAGTTATGTTGATGATTGATAACTCCTTATGTCATTTCCTGACGGAACCACCAGCGTAGCTAAGAACCCAGTTAACAGAGGATCTGCGCGAGATTGCTTCCTGGTTTTGTCAAAAGGGCTTGCTCTTTAACTCAGACAAATCAAAGCTGCTGTTACTGGGTACACCGCACATGCTTAAAAGAATGCCTCTTCTCACGATTTCTGCGTCACCCTGCTTGGAAACTCTATAACACCATCACAATCAGCAAAGAGCCTGGGAATTTTCTTGGATGCAAGTTTGACGTTCAATTAGCACATCACTGAGGTAGCCTCCAAAACCTCGTCTCCAGAGCTTTTCCCTTAAAAAATTAGGAGGGGCGTCAAGAGCCTTCAAATGTGCTCAATCTCTGACTCTGTCAAGTTTTGAAATCTTGTTAAGCTTCTGCCTGAAAATCCACTCTATTGTCAGTAGTAAATGCACTCGTATTTAGTAAGCGTTAAGTTCATTCCTCCTCCGTTTAAGAAAACACTACAAAGAGATGCCTTGCGCAGAATTTTGCTACCCACATTGCGGGCTATTAATACTGTACTACGCTCGATGATGTCGAGAGCTTTCGACACCGAGTCTAAGAGCGCTTTACGTCGACTCCGAATTGATAAGCCGACAAGATGAGGGCCATCGGCTCGACGTCATCGCCCAGTAACGCGATCGTCTGAAGTGAGACAGCCAGCGTGATCTTGGTAGAAGACTCTGGTTGTTGGTCAGGGCGGGGTTGTAACCCAAGTCCTCCCGCTCGGCATTCGGCAGACTGTCTCTCTCCCAACTGAGCTATAACCAAGCGGCGGACAATCTATTGAGAGTACAAGTCCACAGGATCAGCTTGTGAAGGGAGAGAAAAACTCGCTCTAGGAGCTTTGTAGTCGATTGAGCCCGTCAGAGGCGTAACGGGTTTATGCCGCCCAAGTTCACTCTTCATCCATTCACCCCCTTTTCCAACAAAAACACTCAACCACAACGTTTAGAAAATAAGCGTTTAATATTGGTGCATCTAATCAGTTTAGATAAACGCGACCAACAACGTCGATATCGGCGACAATAATCTGTGATCAAACTTAAACCACAAAGCAATTATTACAAACCTAGCTAAATTTGCATATATATCAGTTGGTACAATTTTACGAAAAAATTCTACTATTTTGATTCTAATTGAGGTGTATTGCTATTTACAGATCGGGTAGAGATATATTTAAGTTATTTTACAAAAACGTAATGCAAAATATGTTTTCTTTCTTTTCTGGAAAAAATAATCAGCTATTTAGGATCAATACAATTTACAAATCGAATTAACCACATGAGTTTCAGCTTATTGTTACCGCGAGGTTATCACATTACTGTTTAATCTCTCTTTCATTTCACTTAACACATAACTTATCGAAACTGAGGTACACTGTAAAACCCTAACCACTCGAAATCCCGTCCATACAAATCAGATATTTCGCTGGAACATTTAGGACGTCAATGCTTCGAATAAAGGGGTTTCTGTAGTACAATCGCTAAGAAAAGACTCCACAAGCCCAGAGGAAAACGATAAAAGGTCCAGACAATAACGAGAACTTTTTTGCGTGTAAGAAATTACGAGTTGCTGAAAGTATCAAAATATTCCTCGTTCACTCTGGGCCTCAAGAACTATATAATAAAAGAAATTGATTTGGGTCCATTTACAATTTCAAGAGGACTTTTAGGACCTAAAAGGTCATATAGACAAAAATAAAAATGCTCTCCAAGTTCTTGAATATCAAAAGCTAACGCTTAAGCTTGGTATCACAATTTCTTTAAAACAAAGAGCGCAAAATCTTTTGGAGCGAAAACAGTCAATCTACTTTGCATTCAACTATCACGTGTTCGAAATCTGAATTCACGAGTACCTAAGAAAAAGTCATGTGTATTAAACCCTAGTAGGTGCAGTTACTGTTACTCTTCCGACTTTCAACATCGGAGCCGGTCGTTCTTCTTCGTAGCCTTTGTTCCTGACATCGTGTTTCTTTTTGCTGCGAGTCGGAAGCGTATTCGCGCGGTCGGAGGCTTTTTCTTGCCCGTAGTGATTGACAAGCTGTCGATAACGCTGCTCGGCGGGAAAATCGATCAGTGCTTCTCTGTTATACGGGTGCTTGAAGGAAAGGCCATCGTTGTCTGTTAAATTGTAATCACCTTTCTTTCCTTTTCCAATCCTGAAAAAGTGAGTAAAATTAAAAACTTGAGTTTGTCACCTCTTAAAATACTCAAAATACGCGCAAGAGTAAGAGTAAGTATTTGCCTCCGGACCGATGGTGGTAAATTACAGAAGATGGCTGGTGATAAAGAAGAAGACGGCCACCTATCTTCAGCTGTTAGCAATCAAAGCTACTGACCACAAATGATCGCAAGGGGATGCGCGCCATTTCCACCCGACATTATGAACTGCAACTTACACCCTTTTCCAGATCACAACACAGAATTTTGTAAACGCCCCCAGCGACGGACAGCGATGGGATGTACTGGCAGGCTACAGGCATCCACGTTTCAACGCTTCAATGCTTCAACCTTTACGAGCAGCGGTTTAGAATGAAAACGAATCTTGTAAGATGTAGGTCCTGAACCGTTTCCAGACCAAAACTGGACACGCGCAAACCCACAAAGCTTATTTAAGGTATTCACCTTCCAACTTCAAATTGCATGGCGAACTCTTTGAAAAGAGTTTAGAACAGATTAAGGGCGTGTATCTACTGGACCCAGCGAAAACAGCCACAAAAAAACCGCGAATACAGCCTTCTGTCCTCGCTCTTCACCGCTTGAGTTATTTCCCGCGAAAGGTCCCTAGCGGCGAGCGAGGAGAGAAGGGCGTATCCGCAAGTTAAACACTGGTGAACCAAGTAACACCTTTAAATGGTCGTTGACAAACCAAAAGCCTAACGAAGTACGTACTTGAATATTCCCTTGTAGAATGGTTTCTTGACAGCAAGTTTCTGTTGCACTGCATTGAAATCTGCGTTACTCTGCATTGTTATAGGTACCTCTTCTTCAGACTGACTGCGTGCGTGACCATTGGGCATTTCACTTCCTGTAAACATGTCATGCAAGGAACACATAAGTCACGCAATATCTACTTGTGTAAGTCGAGTCGCTACAGGGTTTTTATCCTGCCTTAAAACGATTTTTGTTTCTTTCCAAAGTTGAACACCGTTATTTTCAGATGTCTACGAGATAATCAGACCAAGGAGTCGATATTTTCGGAGAGTCATTACTTCCAGGGGTCAAAAACTGTTACTCTGAACCGACTCAGAAAACTGTGAACACCAGATTTTTTTTTCGAGCACTATCGTGTTGCAAAGAGAAGGCCAGTCCTACTGGAAAAAAACGAAACGGCAGATAACAACGCGTATTTGGATAGAAGTTTTGTATTTAAGTGTCCACGGTTTTCTTAGTTTGACCGTAACTGTTTAGGTAGAAAAGACAGAAATTGAACCCCACCGATTGCCTACTTACGATACGTTTAAGACTAGAATTGGGCAAAAGAGGAAGAGTCGGGAGGATGGGGTGGCAATTCTCACCTGAATATGCGTTGTTGGCATTTTCAACAGCCTTTGTAAAACTTAGGTTGTCGTTGCTTTTTGACCTATAAAAGCCAAGATCAAAATACATTTGTATTCATAATTCACTCTATTTGTTTCTTTTAACTCACACAAAATATGCACGGTTATGATAATTACAAGAGGAGGGTTCTAAACAAAATGAACACAAACGCATAAACTACCAGAGAAATAGTCCAAATAATTTACAAATTCAATATAGACATTATTAGGGGGGAAGAGGAGACGGAAAAGAAACGTTCTTAAATATTCCATGTAAGTGTGGAGTTTGGGACACCTTAATAGTTAATAAAATTATAGAGTAGATACCCCGAATAATAAGGTAATAATACTAACAATGAAAACTACTTTGTAGTCATGTAGGGTTTGACACAAAAAAAACTGGGAATTTTTTTGGCAAAAACCAAATTACTCACTTTTTATTTTTGTCTTTAACGCCGACATGTTTAAGCTGACCAGTTGATTTGCTCTTTTGCATACGACTATGAGGAAGTGATCTTCTTTCGTCCTGGGAACCTACAAGGGGTAAAAACACCAGCAATGTTTCTAGTTTGTAAATCCTAAGCTACAACCAATTGCAAAAAGGCTTGAGACTGAAGTCTAATAAGCCAAAGGTGGTGTTTATTAGACTCTCTTGTACTCCTAAGAATTCTTTTTTTACGAGAATTGAAATAAGAAAACCAGTGGTTTTTTTTATTTCTATTGTTTGCAAACGTGTCTCAACTATATTGTTACTGGTTGTAATTAGAAGAGTTTTGACTCTACAAAATAAACCAATCAACATCATTATCCTCGTCATCATCATCATCATCATCGACAGCTAAATGAAAGCTACTGAGCAGTGTTTCTCCTGGTGCTATTTAATATGCCTCACAAGGTAGTTCTAACTTTTGAGTCTTTGGATAACTGCTTAAGTTTAACCTACTAAGCAGTGCTGAAGCAGAAGTGCGAAGCAAAGTGAAGTACACAATTCAAGTTCATTAAATCTTACCTTTGTTGAACTGCTCTCGTAACAACTCCTCAGAGTCAGCTCGTCTGAGGGGCGGATGTGTATTTGCTGCGGCGGGTTTTTCCTTCTCCTCTTCTTCTTCTTCCTCCTTTTCCTCCTCTTCCGAGGCACTCCCTAAAAAAAAGGGGGGGGGGGAAGTACAATCAGATTTGTCGCTTGGAAACCTGAGGCTGATTTGATGCTGATCTCTATTAGGGTAGCGTGGCCGAGCAGTTGGGAGCGCTGGGCCTGCAATTCGGAGGCCCAAAGTTCAAGTCCCGCCCTGACCTCTAGCTGGATTTGTTCACGGCAATCCCGAGTTCAAATCCTCGACCACGCTTGTAAACAGTCAGCTGGTTTTGGTTTGCAGTTGCATATTTATAGCATAAGTGCTATAAATACTGCCGAGGGCAAATAAAGGAATTATATAAGTGTCAAGAGCTACTATTACTGAAAAGTGTTGCCATTTATCTCACGAGGAAGATACAATCCTCACGAAATATAATTTCAGGTGTTCACGCTTTTCAAGATTCTCACCTTCGCTCCTTTCTTGATCTCGTTTCATGAAGAATTCTGACTGTCTAGCGTCCAGCGCCGCTCGGCCTCGTTTCTCCGACATGGACAACCTACCAAAGCCATCCCTCTGGAATGGATTATCGTCTTCGGATGAAAACGGACTAGGTGGCCGGATGATTGGAGTTTCCCCGTTCACGTCCTCGCTCCATGACTTCCGCTGCTCTTTGACCGGTGTAGTCGGTTCCGAGCTAACAGAAGGATGAGGAGACCTCCCTAGCCGGGCGACCGCCTGGTCGTAGGAGGGAGGAAGCTCCCGCGTAGGTGACTGGTTCGAAAACTGAGAGGGAGGGGGAGGCGGTGTAGTTGGGGTGGCCCCTCTCTCCGGTGAGTTCTGTCCGTCCGGCATTTTAAGCCGTAACTGCAGCCCAGATGGCGCATCGTAATTAACTTTCGTAGTATCGCTCTCTGAGTCCCATCTTGGAGGGGGCTGGGGTGGAAGTGCTTTTGGAGAAGCCTGCGATGGACTCGACGGCCTGTCATCAGTGCTTTCCAAAGGAGGCGTTGGCATAGCAACAGTACTTATAGGCCTTCCGGCGGGAAAATTGATCGGAGGGTTTATTACTCGATTGTCCACTGGCGTTGACGTCCTTGCGGGAGTAATGGGACTAGGAAATTGTGTTCGGCCATTTCCAACAGCTAGAGGACTGGGTCGATGAAATGGACGTGGCCGTAAAGGGCTGTAGAAGTGTCCGCCAGGACTTTGACTTTTATTGACTGCTACATAGTAGGAATTATTGCGTTGAACGCCATTTCGAGCTCGGAGAGGTGTCAGGTTTCTGCTTACGACGGACTCATTAAATTGGTCGTCACTTCCACTGCTCGAAAGTCCTAAGTAACAGAAAAAATAAAATTTACTTTCACCTTTTTTCAAGTACTTATTTCACGCAATAAAGTTTTTCTTCTTAGGTGTAGTTGTGTTGACATACTGCTAGGTCAAGTAGATAAAGTAAATTTGCCACCGTGAAGAGTTTCGGAAGCTGACGTCTCGGGCGGTAATGTATGAATTTATATATTATGATTAGAGAATTTAAGATTATAAGACGAGTACCAGATTTTATCAATACTAAGTAGACTAGTGCGCACGCGTTAACCAGCGTCATTTTGGCGGGAAAACCTGGTAGCCGTCGTCATTCGACTGGAGTTTTAGCGAAATATGATTCTGATAGAAGCAAAGGCTTAACTGACTTCAATAAAATCAACTGTTCTAAAATTTCTGGTAAAAAAAAGGTAGAATGAAGCTTTTCAGTTATATAGGCGAAAAACAAATTCCGTAAATTTCGTCCTCGCAGTCGTCTTCGTCCTCGAATCTGCAAGTCTCTATTAAGGCAAACAAGGCAACATGAAAAACAAGAATGCATCCGTTGAGGGAAAAGCGTGCATTTATCCCACGAGGCTCTATAGTTAGAGACCAATTGCTACTTAGTTGGAATGATCCGGAAAATCTACATGCCACGAACACTGGTCACGAGCGTGTCACTTTACATTGGCTTTAAACCACTGGAAACTTACTTCCTTTACCAGGGACACCACCGTCAGTCTCGGAAACACCCTGTACTGGCTCCTCGACACGTTTCTCCTCAGACTCTGCTTCTATGGGCCTCTCCTGGTCAGGAGCATTAAGCTTCTCTAGAGACTTGCTCTGAAGCAACACTCCAGGGGGAGGGGGTAACTCGTCTTGCTCCCGAGATATAGTGACGTCAATGAATGCTTGATTAGGTCGCGTGGACTGCATCGCGTGTCTAAGCGTTTCCATGGCTGATTGGTTAGTTAAACCAACCAAAGATTTTCCATTAACACGAAGGAGCTGATCTTCTGGGCGAAGACGGCCATCTTTAGCCGCTGCCCCCCCGGGAATGATGGACTTGCAAAAGATGCCTTTGTCTCTTGGACTGTTCCTACCCTGGTCAGAAGATGCTCCTGATTTTCCCTTCACGCTGACCCCAAGGCCCGCGGCACCTGACACGTCCAAAGGGATTTTAAACGTCAATACTTGAAGGCCTTCTTCTCGGAAGTGACGTAAGCTGTCTTCATTCACCTTAAGAGGCAAAATAAAGCAAGAAAACGATAAGCTTTGTTGAGAGAAAGCTTAAAAACAAGTTTTAAAAATTTGCTACAGTTGGATGAAAAATGTTTGTCAGAACGCGTTCTGTAAACCTATCATCGAGGGGGAAAATGGAGCCACGAGTTCTTACATAGCGTGTGATTGGTTGAAAGAAAAAATGTTCGTCGTGATTGGTTAGAGCAGAGATTTAGAGAAAACAAACTATGGATAATGGGACAAACCGAGAAAAAGCGCGCGAAAAGATAAAGTGAGTATCAAGCGAAGGGCCGACCATTTGGCTTTTCAGAAGGGGGGAGGGGGTTAAGGGTGATTTCAGTAAAAAATATCCTGCAAACTGATTTCGACCAAAAAAATCTTTCAAGGAAACACCTGCCATACAATAGGCCATTTCCGAGTTCCTCCGGGCCTCTTTATAAAAACAAGGTTAAGTGCTCAGCCTTTGATATGGAAATGCCTTTTCATTCTCACGCAAATAAAACTCATTTTCTCAAGACAGGTTGAGCACTTGGCCTCATTTTGAAGGTGACGGTTTAGGAACACGGGAGTGGCCTATGGCTTTGTATGTCAGGGAAAAAACCTATCACCAGATATTTGGGAAAAAAATCTTACGTCAATCAAATCACCCAGACCCCCGTCAAAAGTCAAATGGTCGACCCCTATTTTTTTTTTTCTTTTTTAATGTGTCAAAACGCACGGTAATTAGAACAACTTGTGCGCATCCTTCGAACCAATACTAGGAATGTCACTGCCACTTTTTTTGGCCCTTCAAACAAGAGTTCTTAACGAGCTTCCTCAGTTTTCTTGCAAAAACAGACGCCAATTGTGAACTAGCTCACGCGACTACACTGTATATTGGTCACCGGTTCAGTTGTTTAACTTTGACGCAAGCCACAAGAGAATACCAAACCACTATCGTACATCCGGAATTTCCTGATTTTTGCTCCTAATATTTTGTGTCTGCACATCACATGTAAGACCAAATATCGACTAGCCCAAGTTTCTAAGGCGATAAAAAAGTCTTGTTCCACGTGGAAACCTGCTTTCACTGCCAACATGCATCTAACTTCTCCACGCTTGCCCTGCCCCAGAAAACGTTGGAGTGCCTGTACAGTAACACACGTTCAGCTCACCTCAATGGCCGGTGTTCGGGGTGACTGCATGACTTCTTCTCTTTGAATCAAAATCTTAACCAAACCCCTCGTACTTCGTAGCACGTTTACAGCTTCGGCTTGGCTCTTTCCATTCATCTTCTCCCCGTTTACCTAAAATATGTACGTGTTAAAAAGAAATCAGCTTTCCGTCTTACCAACATTTTACCTGACTTCGCTCTAGTTTCAAGAAACAGTCTTTTAACTCGCTAAAAATTGTTGATGAGAGTACAGTGACTTTGAAGAGAGTCTATGTAGTGTAGGATTAAAGGGAAGCGAATGTTCGTGAGCGTTGAATGAAAGAAAGTTTACAGAGCGAGAGTGTTCTTCAGAACTCCCAAGCGTCATCTCAGGATGCCAACAAGGATCAAAATTTGACAGGAATAGAAGGAGTTCTAAAATAAAAAATTTTGAAGAAAAGCATAGTGAAAAAACCTCACCAGAAAGGTCTTGCATCATAAAACTCGACGGGACGATAAACCTCACCCAGGCTCCATTTCTTTCGTTAAGCCCACAAAATTAAAATTCACTGTAACTGCAGATCCCAAAACTCCCATGCAGCTCTCAAGCCAGAGCCAAACGAGAGGAAAACAGCCTATCAAGGACTGTCCTAAAAACTAACTGGTTTAAATAGACAACAGCCGTTCAGAGTGAGTGAGAGTCGCCGAGAGTTATGAGAGTTTTTAGACCAAAGGAGAACAAGAACTGTACTGGCGCGGAAACTCTCGTCCTCATTTGGCCAGCTTTAAAAAGGGTTTTCAGGCTGGTCCACAAAAAGCCCTCAAAGAAAATAGTACATACCTCTACAATTTGATCTCCACTACGTAACCGTCCCTCTTCAATTGCAGCTCCTTTTGGCATGATACTTTTAACAAATATCGGCGTGTTACCTCCCGCCGGATTATCTCGCGTCGTAATGCTAAATCCAAGCCCATCATTTCCTGGTGAGGGAAAAGAACGTTGTTTAGCGGCATTGAAAGACCTCGAAACGTTACTGGGATAAAGAAGCGGGACAACACTCAAGACTAAGGTCTGTCACTTAGAAAAAAAAATTCTCGCAAGGCAAGGAAAACGGAATTACAGGTTTTAACAACTTAACGAATTAAATATTGAATATACGAAAATCATTGGGAACCCGCTGCACCGTTATGGTTCGAATCCCATTAAAGCCCTATTTTTTTCAGGCTTTCTTCTCGCAAGTGCAAAATTTGCTTCCACAACTGAGACGATCTTCTTTTATTTAACTTTACGAATAATTAATAAAACTCAGCCGCTACAGATTTTAGCTCGCTAACTCAACACCAGCTCTACCGAACACCCATACCTTTCATTAGTTCAACAAGAATTCTCTTGTTTATTTTCTTGAAGCTAGAGTCAGGAATGGAAGGCGAACCAATAAGCGATTGGGGAGTTAACGGCAAGACTTCTCTGGGCGACTTTTCTTGTTCTTCTGTCTCACTGACTTCAAGTTTCGGTTCCTCTTGCTGGTCATCTGACTTCTGACCCGGTACAAATGAGTGCGACCGCGATACACCAATGTTTACGACAGAGGACTTGATGGCGGCAGCAAAAAGCTCCTCGGCTCTAAAGGAGAAAAGCAATTTAAAAATTGCAACAGTAGATGAGATTCTTTAAGAGCTTTCAGGAAACTATACTCTTCGAACAGTGTTTCAAGGCAGATGTCACTCTTTGAAACTACCATTAACCCGTGTACACGTATCCGTTTTCGTTTGAAAACGAACATTTCTTTTCTCCGTTTTCAAAGCAAAATCCACGACCATTTCTTGCGTTTTTGAATCGCTGGAATGAAAACGGTACCATCTTTCATGGGAGCATGCACATTTACTGGTAACCAACACCATGATGGGATCGATTTCAAAAAAAGCTCAGTTTTCATCCATCCACACGAGTACAAAACGGCGTTCTCAAAGATCTCAACGCCGGAGAGGATTTTTGAAAGACGCGTTTTCCGTACCGTTCTCACCGGATAGGCGTGGCCGATAGGCCAAACCGTAGCAAACATCTCCGTTTGATGCAAGTTTTCATGATAGATGGGATGACCTGCCGCGAGATACCTCACCTATCTGTGGCCCACATCCATGTAAACAGGCTCTTAGTTACCGCCGGCGCCCATTTATTCTACTGCAGTAATCTTGAAGCCGTTATTAACAGGAACAGAACGAAAGGTTTAAAAATAGAACTATGATGCTGTGGTGATGTAGTTACCTTTCATTCGGCATATTCATAAGACTCCAACCATTCACTTCAACTATCCTATCAGCTATCTGCAAGTTAGATTACAGTTACCATGAATTCTCAAATAAGCGCGCTCATTCAAATTTGTTCGAATATTTACAGTATCGATGCCATTTATATTTAACACCTTTCCCCAAAAAGATAAATATTTCTTATTTTAATGTTAACAAGGATTCTTAAGGCTGTTGCAATAGCCTGGGACCAGGCTCCGCAGCGGGGAAAAAGGCAAAAAATGGGGTGAAACTACAAAAAAAAAATGAGCGATGGACTGAGGAGAGGGGAAAGGGTGGCGGAAAGTAGAGAAATAAAGATGGGTTGAAAAAAAAGGCATTGAAAAACAACTCGTAGTAAAATTGCTTACTTGAAGTCTGCCATCTTTTGCTGCACAACCATCTGAAGTGATGTCGCGAACAATAAGACCAAGTTCCCTGGGAAAGAATTTAAGAAATAATACTAATTTGAATATGCACTGGAGAAACTGGACTGCAAAATCTGCATATCAAACCATTCGAACCCCAGCCCCATTAACCAATTTGGTTGAGAAATGTCATTGTAAAGTGAATGTGACTTTATAAAATTTAGCCCTGTAAAATACTGAAGAGAAAAGAATTGTATGAGGAAATATTAATTTGATTATTTTAATGACACTTGTCTAGTAAACTTAGCAACTATTGGAAAAAAACTGGCAGAAGGAAAGAGACGAAATCTTCGGCTAAGGAAGATCGACTTTTTAATGACATATCAACTGTCATCTCGAAACGAGGTATTTAGCCAAGTTTTTAAACACAAACAAAAGCTTTCCACACGCATCAAAAGCCCTGAATATACTTACACGCACTTGTAGCCTAAGTACATTTAGTCAACCCTCTCGTCTCCCAAATAAATACAAGATTGATTTTGCGCTTTATTGAGTTTGCTGTGGACTGGAAATATACTTCTGGAGGTTGTACATTCAATGGTGACCTCCATGTTTTCCACTATTTACATAGATTGAATGAGTACTAAGTGATATTTTTTGGTACACTGCATTGTAAAGTGAAAGTGCAAATAGTTACAAAAAGGGACAGAAACAATCTGTTAGTGCCTAGTCTTCTACCCAGCCGTTTTTTTCTCATCACTTAACACTCCTAAAACACACTTGTTAACACACACTTGGCACACAAGCTAATTTATTGATGCAGGTATCAATGTTTGGACGGAGAGAAAGGGGTGGGGAGGGATGGGCATAGGTGTGGCATTTGAATTTTTTTAATCAAATTCCTAACTGAATGAAAAATAGTTTAAATTTGATAAAATATCCCTTTCTACCTATGCCCATACCCCCTTTCCTCTCTGTCTAAACACTAATACCTGCATTATTGGCATTGCCACATACCTGCCATCAGCTGTGCAGTATCCCGTGACTGTGATGCCCAATCCCTCTGAAGAATCCTCTCTCTTTAATTCTATCATAGTCATATCAGCTTCACTGAAGCCACCACAATAAAATGAAAGGAAACAAATTTAATCAATAAAATAAAGATGAAATAAAGGCTTTCTCATAATACAATAATCAGTAAATTATGAAAAAGCTTTCAGTGCAATAAGTGCACCTTAACTGCACCTTCCATAAGGTAACTTTGAGACCTTGGTAACTTAGTATGAGAGAATGTATTCTGTTTCCCAGAATAAGAATGCATGGGATAAACTCTAAAAATTACTTCTTTTTCAAGTCTTCATTCTCTGGAGAATTAAGAATTAAATCTGGTAAAAATTAATAACACGGAGAGAGGAGAGAAAGACAAGCAAGTTTTGTCGCAATTTCTGTGTATTATTATTCCAGAATACAATCAATCAAACACTCCCTAACTAACTTGCTTTACACTTTGGGTTTTCAGAGTTTGTTTTTTAATTATGATAGTTATTATCATTATCATCATAATCATTACCATTGATCATCATTTTCATTTCCATCACTTTTCATGCACATGTATTGTCATTTCTCTATTTGCATTGTTAAACTGTGAGATGTTCTTACCCACTGCTTTCTGAAGCTTCAGAGTGTTCATCACCATCATTATAATGATTATCAAAAACTGGTTCATTAGAGCTTGGCTCTGAAGGAGATGTTACAGTACTGACCGGCTCACCCCTATGGTTATTTACCTACAAAATAAATGAAAAAGAAATATATTAGAAATACAGTTAATAAAACACCTTATTAAATGGCTGAATTTGTAAGATGCAAGAGGAAGCAAATCCTGTGTTCTGACTGGCTACCTGAGTGGGTTAAATGAGTATATCTTCCACACTTGGGATTTCCCATGTTGGTCCTGCAAGAAATAGTTTTCTTCTTGGCCAAATAATAATCCTTAATTCACCAAGCTCATTTCATCAAGATGGCTGGATATTGGATTAAATTACTGACGTACCAACAACCAGACCTTATATAAGTTACAGGTCTAATTTGATTTTAGGTTAATTTTTTAACCAAGGTTGATTCTCAATTTCCTTTGTCTTCTAGGGCTAGGAGAAAAAAGAATTGAGAATCAACCTCGCTTAAATCAAAATTAACCTGAAATTAAATTTGACCTCACCTGTACAAGTACATACAAAACATACTGCAGTGTTGAGGTTTCAATTAATCTTAATCTATGTGATTGTTTATTTTCATACATTACAATACCCAAAACCAAAGGCAAATAAAATGGCTTTGGACCAACAATAAAATTGAACCTGAAAAATACAGTGCACCTCCATTGTAACTTGGGAATCTTATTCTTTTTAAACTCACCCCAAACATTCTTTCCTCCTGCAGTTCAGCCCATCTGTCCAGCATAGGACTATCTACAAACATTGATTTTCTTGTTGAGTTCCGTCCCAAAGAAAACGTTTCTTCTTCCACTTCACTGTGTTCATTATCTGCATGATCAGAACTGGTAGATGAAAATCGCCTCCTTTCTCCATTTGAATTACCATTATACACAGGGGATTTGATAGGTCTCCCTATCGCAACAAAAGTAGTCTCTCCTGTCCTGCTTTTATAAATTGCCGGTTTTACCGACACATTGTCATTAATTTCAGACTTTGATGAGTCTGAGCTATTTCGATATCTGTCACGGTCATCATGAGTAGATATCCCAGAATCTTCTGAAGGAAGAGACTCTACAAATGAACTCCTAGCACTGAGGATATGTTTAACCTGCCGAACAGGTCTCACAGGTTTTGGAGCCACAGGGGGTGGAGGACTTTTCATGTGTCTGGAGAAATGTTTGACTTCACCATTAGTGTTTTCAACAGTGTTACTAACTGGAGCAAATGATTTTACTGGCTGTTCAATAAATTTTGTGGTTTCATCTTCGCGAGGAGACAATTCAGGACTTGCCGTCCCCACTGATGATGCACTGGTGCCGTATCCTCCATTTTGCGCCGGCCGGTGAAGAGTTGAGCCTTCTTGAAACACAGCTAGCAACTGCAATAGCAAGAAATTTAATTAGTTAATACCATTAAATTAATAAACCTCCAAATGTTGTGGTATTTCACATCCTAACAAACCTAAGAACACAGTTGTACTGTGTGGCATAAAAAATTTTGCAAGATTTATTTTTATTTGTAAATTTCTTGTTACAGCTGCCTTTCAACCGTGTCTTGAAAGTCAGATCCTATAAAAATAACCTCTCATGTAAAAAGGAACCATAAAGCATTATACATTGTAACTCACTTTATGCAACTGAAATGATGTACGGTGCAGTAAGGATTTGTATGGAAAACCATAAGACAGACACATAGTGTAACAAGATGGACATCTCTCTAAAACAGACACATAGTGTCCATCCCAAAGGTGTCCATCTTAAGAAAGAGTTGACAGTAGACTCCAGCTGCTCTTAGTAGTTAGATCAAAAATCATTGTCTCTATTAAAATCAGAACCACATTTTCATTACTTGGTCCATTTCAGGTAGCTTTTAATAAAACTAACTCCATTAATAGTTTTTGGCTAAAGTACCGAAAATAATCCACAAACACATCAGTAATGTGCTCTCTAGGAAGAAGCACCCTATGGCTGCTAGCGACTAACTCCTGCCTCTGGAGGACAGGAAAAACTTTATTTTTTTTAAGAAAATGTTGAAACTGCAAAGAAGCTAGATTTCATAAGTTCAGACGATTTGATCTTGCAACAATTTTTCTTGGAGAAAATAAAGCCTTGCAAGAATTTGAAATATTCAACTTAACATAGCCTTCAAAATAAGTTGTCAAAAGACACTTTTTTAATGAGATAACAGAAGCCAACAATAACAAAGGACATTGGCCTAGTGGTTATTTAATGTCTGCAATGTTAAACAAATGCATGGAAATTTAAGTTGAAATGAATACAAAGTAATCTTGCATCATTCTAGCTCAGATCAAATTTAAGATAACTGCACACTGCAAATATGTGTTATAAAGGAATTTCTTTTCGACAGTTGTCTCTCAGTATTATAAACCTTAGTTTAAGCTTTGTCATTTCATGAAACGTGAAGTCCTTTTCACAAAGATGTCAGTGAGTGCGACCAAGTTTATATTGTTTAAAGCATTTTGTTGCATTGTTGTTGAATCTTCAACTCAATAATGTAATTCACCTACAGACAGCTTTTACACAGAAGCGTGAATAACAAAATAAGCCACAGTCTGTGCAAGCAAGCAAATATCTGCCACATAACTTTCTAACATGGGCCAATATTTCATTCCCAACCATAAGGACATTACTTGACCTTGCACGTGTAGTCAATGAAAACAGTAAGTTATACTCAATAATAAATTATTTTGGCAGAATATAAAGTTTTAATTTGTTTCAGGTTAGTGGCTATTTCTCATCAAATTAACAACTCTTTTATTAAAATGGAAATTACCAAAGCTACCACCATTCAATGGTATTTCACAATATCCGTTTCAAAACAAATTTTGGCTAATTAATGAAGTAAATTGTCCAAAAGAAAAACTTTAGGTGAGATTTTAGAGGCACAATTTTAACACTTGTGTTATGACCTCACAGCAGCAAAAGAAGCTATAGTGGAATCTGCCTTCATGACAATTTTTTACATTGTTTACAAAACGTTTGCATTTTTCTCATGATCACAACATTTGCAGGAGGGCAAAATACTTAAAATTCACTAAACAAACATTAAACTGATCTTCTTGAGAGCATTCATTCTAAAATTACTTAGCACATCAGATTGTTCTTCCTAAGCCACAGTAATGAAGAACAGATAGTAATTCGTATCAACAAAGAAATAAAAGCAGTACCAAGCTACAGTTTCTGGACAATTGGTAAAGTGTAAGCTCATCATGCATCACGCTACAACAATTGACTTCATGTTCATTTCAATGTTGTAGATTTCATTTAAAAATAGGAATCATAACTAAAGAATTTAAAAAAAAAGGAACATTCAGTGTAATCCTCCTTTAATAAGAAAGAAAAATACTGACGTAGATATGAGATAGTATAGATAATAAGAAGGGAAAATCAGAACCTTGTCTTTGTCGTCGACCACATCTGACAGGACGTCGTCAGGATCAAGTATTCCATGATCTTCAGTTGTCTCCAAAAAATGTACTTGAATAAGTTCCTCGGAAGACTAGAAGAAAATGGAAGAAAAGCTCATGTTTTGATTAAATTGGACTTTTAACTGTTTCTTGTAATGACATACCTTCTGTACAATGTGTCTATCAAAAAAATTATAAATCAATGCTGAGGCCTTAGCAAATTGTGATTTAAGCTTAAGTTGTATACAAACTGAAGACTGTACAAGTACGATTGATCGATACTCGATTATATGCTCTATCAACAAAAACGAACAACACAGAATGGGAACCTTAGAACTAAAATAAAAACAACGATTTCCCGTCAAAAAAAAGGAATGAGAAAACTTGGGAAACTGTAGACTAAATGCTGAAAATGATTTATGATTTTTCGCATGTGTCGACATTTTGACGACGAATGTTCTGGTGGATCGACATGAAAATTTGCAGCTGTAATCCCTAGTTATATTTACTTAAGTTGGATTTGAAAGGTTAAAATAAAATATGCAGAGGTTTGATTGCTGTAACCTGATTATTCTTAACTGCCGGTTCGATACAAACTTTAATAGGAACCTTGGATACATAACATTTGTAAATTTATACGAATCGAAAAACTCATCCGGCGACGCCGGAAAATGAACTAAAACATCGCAAGTTATGGAATACAAGCTCGCAATTTCCAAGAAAACGCGAAATCAATTAAATCAACAGTTTTAAATTCAGCAACATACATAGTAAGATGAGTAAAGCACGGTTTGAATATTCAAACTGGCAAATAGAAAGAGTAAAATTATATCGCGACTAAATGAGAATTTAATCAACCCTGGGGCAAATCTTGTGAGCGAATCCGAGGTATAATTATATCAAATGCAAGGTCGGCATTCAAGAATACATAAAGAATAGTTAAAAGCAAGGATGTTTTCATAACACCAATGTCTGAATGTCAAGATAGAGGCTTAGCAGTATTCGGACTTGCCTTGTTAGTTGCTTTGCGATACCTTGAAATCGCGCGTTGTATGAGTTCGGATACTGTCAACTCGCCATTTCCACACGGAACGATGACACAAACTGTATCAAAACAAACCGTAACCTTCATTCTGTGAGCGCTATATTCCGCCCAAATCCTTTAACCAACGTTACAATATTACAACATAACGAGAGAATCATCCCTCAACGACCAAAATTTCGGCTGCCATTTGTATTCTGTTATGAAGCTATGAATAAATTGAGTTAATTTTTGTGGTTACGGCCTTCCACGTGATTTATTCCCGCCAATCACGAACCAATACTTTGGCTTCATTCTATTTCGGTCACGTGCACTCTTCCAGGGAGGTGTGGGTGGAAGATGATCGATGACGCCACTGCGGTAAAATAGTTTTCGTTTGAGTAAGTCGCTAAGTAACTTAAAAGCCGCTTGAAAACGCTCTTTAACGAAAGGCATTCGAGACTTTTCCGGCTAATTGTTGAGCATATTCTTCTGATCATTAATCAACCGTGAAAATAAAAGTTAAAAAAATAAAAAAAGGATTGTTCGAAATTATAACTTGCGGTTCGTGGCATTTCCGTGATAATAGTTGACGACTTGAATTTGATCTCTTTTGTACTTAAACCTTTTAAAAGCAGGTGCATGGGTTCAACGGTGACATCATATATGTCGGTCCCTCGCACATTCATTCACGAACACATACACGATCATAACAAAAAGCGTGCGCTTTGGAATAAAAAAGTCAGTGTTTACTTCCGGTTAAGGAACGCCCGTAACATGACACGGCATTGCGTAATTTCTAAGATGGTGATCCTGAAATTACAAGGAATGAACAATAACAGTAAACTCTTGTAAAAGACCCCGTAAAACATGTAAACTCTTTCTACAATCACAATCGTATCAGAACAAATGTGCACATGCAGGAGCCGATTACTAGTAATCGGCTCCTGGCACATGAAAGTGATGAAACTTGCAATTGCTCGAACACTCGAAAGATACACATGTTCAAAAGGAGATAGACCGCGAGCTTCGCAGGGCCCCCTTTCTCGTGAAGTCCCGGTAACACTTCGGGCCCGAAATCAAATATTCAATAAAAAGAATAAAAGCACTGGTCCTAGCTAACAAACTCCTGCATTTTGTTTCCCCAACTGATGGCTAATGTTAAATGCCAAGTTATTGAAACCTCTGTCTCATTGTAAACAACAACAGCTTTGCGGGCACATTGATTATCGGGACTTTCGAGAAACGGGCCCAAGGACTCGAACTTCGAGAAAAATAAGAGACTTTCTGCAGTCTAAAAATGGAAAGAAATGACAACAGCTCTCTGGTTTGTTCTCTACTTTCATCAGCCCAAATAAGGACCGCCATAAAAGACTATTAAAATAAAATAAAAAACTAGCAAACTTTTGCTTTCTGCTTTCGGCAATTTTCAGTTTCTTAATTTCGGATTTTCTATAATCTGATTTCTGATTATTTCTGATGGCTAATTTCTGATTTCTACTTTCAGTTTTTGGTTTTCTCATTTCTCATTTCTAAAATCTGGGGGTGATATCTAACTCCTACTTGTTTCAGTTTCCAGTTCCCAATTTTCTGATTTCTAGTGGGAGAAGTTCTGATATTTGATTTACGATTGCTATTTTTTATTTCTGTTTTCTGAAAAACAAAAATCATTTGCTGTTAGTTATTAGTTTTCTGACTTTTAAGATTAAGAAAACGGATTGGCTTCAAAGCTTCCTGATTCTATTAAAGGGATAGTAAATGTGGAATTCTTTACTCCATTCACGAACTCAAAAATTACAGCGCCTTATATGCACTACAGAAACTTACAGATCAAAAGCTTCTTTTGAATGTTCACACTATATAGACGCCTATCAGTGTCTATATTCAACTAAATACTATGCATGTAAGAAGAAAAAAAAGCGGTGCCTTAGGATGGGTAATTTTTGACACCTTGGGCTGTTTACATGGTGTGTTCAACCTTTCTTATGAACCAGATCATTTCCTAACCCATCCACCCTGATTCTAAGAGAAAAGCCCTGGGGATACGAGGTTGCACAGCCTCGGCGGGAACACAGAAACAGGTCAACTTTTTCTGCCATATGCCCCCAGGGTAGCCTGTGTACAGACGCCTCCCCCCCTCCCCTCCCCTACACAGGCTACATAAGGGCAGACCGTCAAACAAGTTAGGGCAAACGCGGAAACCGTAATAAATGATGCTGCCGGAAACTTGAAAAACTCGCGGAGTATTATGTCACGAGGGAAACCTTACGACTACCGGTTTTCAGTGCACGAAAGCGGCAGTTATTACATTTTTTCTCGCAATTTCAAACATAACTTGATATCTAAGAAGAGTCTTAAGCATGAAATCAAACAGAGCAAAGCCATGACAGGTGATGTGTAGACTGATAGGATTTAACGCCTATCACATCATTTTTAGACAAGAATAGCTGGATCAGTGTCTCCAAATGCTATCTACTTTTGCAGAATTGGGCAGTCATCTGGGTGATGAAAAAACAAACAAACAAAAAGAGGTAGAAGGAAAGGTTATCTCCACGACCGTCTTGTTTTGTGGAAGGGCAACCCCATCTATAGTGAAAGTAGGCATTTAACAATAGTACCATTTAACAGTAGAGCTGGGGCCGGAATACATCTGATACGGAGTTTTAGCTGTCTGGGATTTTACACACGACAGACTAAAAAGTTAGAGGTTCACATTACATATGCTACTTGTCCTCACAGTAAATAACTAAAGAGAAAGATAAAGTAAGATAAAGCCGAATAAACATAGGTTGTTTATTTATTTATTTATTTATTTATTTATTTATTTATTTATCTAGATGTTTGTATATTTACCTACTTTTCTTCTCGTGAGACATGAATAAGTTTGGTCTTACAGTTGCGTGAGTTTTTAAAGTGAGCAGTTAAAAAAAGCCGTAATTGATTCCACATTAATTTTCAATTTTCATTAAGCAGTCGGTCTTTCAGGCGCCCCTTAACAATGCCAAGCTTAAAATAACTGAGGACAAAAGTTGTATGATTCCTTATCAATAATCTCGTTGATTGCGATAATATAATCAAACCACAATGAAAGGGAGCATTCATGCTTTGTACAAGCAGACAACACAAAAAAATGGTATCTACAAAAGAACATCGAGACTTAAGACGTAACTCTGTCATGTAACCATTCAAACGAACCTTTATCAGCAGTACTTTCACGTAGTACTGTACACGTATGCTTTTCATTATTTTGGCTTTCTTTTTAATTCGATTCTTGGAACTAATTGGCTCGGGCACTTCAAATGAAAGTTACTGATCCGCGTAACTCTCTATGGGTTTTTTTTTTAACACCGCAGGGTACGGGTTTTTCAATAGTCTGGGAAAATCCATTTAAATAAGATATAGCGGGTCTTTTCCTGTGGTAATGTTTATTATGCAGAACAAGGTGGTGAACTATTGAGTTCGTGAATAAATCCTAAAGTGTGACCATTCAAATGTAAGCCACTAAAGCCGAGTACTTTCCTGTGGTAATGCTTATAATATAAATGCTGTGCAAAGTGTGTTGTAACTGCAAAATAATTAAAGTGGTTATAATTTTTCAGTCTGCGGATAATCCTAAAGTGTGACCATTCAAATGAAAGCCACTGAGCAGTACTTTCTTGTGATACCGTTTATTGTACTGTTTCAGGTGGTTCTAACTTTTGAGTCTGCCGATAAAATCATAAAAGTGTGATCATTCGAATGAAAGCCACCGTTTCCCGTGGTGCTTTATTGTTCTCTCCCAGGTGTGGTCCAATCTCTTTGTGTACCACAAATTTTTCCAAGCTCAAAGTCTAAATGTGGTGATTGCATTGTGGATGAATTTCCACATGCAGCACTGGATGGCCTTGTTTGTTTTTCCCATTTAAGATTGAATATATGGCCTTTTTGTTAAGTTTATTTCGGACGTTCTAATTAGTAGTCATATTTCAGGTTCTTGAAATCGATGTCGCGATGTCTGTAACTACACTTAAAATATTACTTTACGTCGCGACGTGTTATATTATGGCGATATTCGTCCACGGAATAAATGAACGGGGACTCGACAAGGTAACGACGACAATGAACAAGAAAGATGGAAAATTTAATTTCAACACAATTGATCAGTTTTATCCGCCTCAAAGCCTTAGTTGACCTATAGAGCTGGGCCAGCAAGCCTCTGGGTATAATTTGGTTTTATTTTTCGTTAAGTATACCAAATTCTCATAACGGAGCAGAAATTATTTTAGTTGTTGTTCAGGAGTTTCTCTGTAGCTTCTGCTGTGCCTTTTTCGATAGGTGACGTTTTTTTTCCGGTACTCAAGTGACGTGTTAACCCCTCCTAAGGCAAAATTGTTAGTTTAATAGCAGTTTTAAACTGTAACTCAGAAAATTCTAGTTATTTATCACAATTTCCATCAGAATTCTAGAATATATTAAACCGACTAAGATCTCCCAAACATATGTACATCAATGAAGTTTCCTTGGCGACACCCCGCCTGCCTTACAACTTTTTTAAACATCAAGTTAGAAATTATACTTAAAAATAATTTGATATGAACTCGTTTTCGAAAGTTTTTCTAAGGCAAGAAATACAGTTTAAAAATATCTTGCGAAGGAAAACTGAATAGAAGGGACCGAATAACCAAGACATAAAACTGCAGATCAATATAAGTGGAGCTTCAACTGACCACGATTTCACGCCATAGACAGAAATCAAAGCGAACTGGAATTAAACAGCGTGGAAGAGTACCACCCAACAACCTTCTCGCGAATGATGACACTATTAAGATCTTATCCACGTCCATTAGAGATCAATAAGGACTTAAAAAATTCGCTTCTACTTAACTGTGTACTTATATCAAATTTGAAATGACTGTTAAAGGCACAGAACACATTTAATTATCAAAAATTATAGCAACACCAAAAGGCTACTGTCACCCACCTTCAGATACAGAGCAAAAACCACCATTACACTTCGAGAATTGCGTCCGTATGCATCGAAGTTACAATCACAAAACAAACTGACGAAAGATTAGAAGATCGGACTGCCCAGGACCGTCGCTATATCCGCCTACTTTTATATAAGAAATATTTTGACAAATATCGCATGACACATGCTGTTTGGGGCGAGTTTTATAACAAAGGGAAGCGAGTATTGTTTAAGGTCACGCCACATCCGGTTTAATAAAGTTCTGGTTTTCTAATGTTCGGGATCTTTGTAGAGTCAAGTAGAACTTCATTCCCCATCACGACGCAGCAGCAAAACGTCTAAAATCCTAGCATTTGCTAACATAACAACTGAAAGAGCAATTTTCAAATGTGTTTTCAAGAGATACCTGTACGTGTTCAATTTCGGAGGTAAATCTCGGCTTAAATGGCTAAACCCTCAAGATGTCCGGTAAGTCACCGTTCAGTTTACACCCTTTCTTGAGGGAAACGTGATATAACTTTAAAAAGAGGTGAAAAAAGCCGGACTCATCTTAAAAGCTGCATTAACAATGTGGATCCAAATGCCAACTAAAACATTTAAAAGTTTAGGTGGATTAAAACATCTATTTTGGGAAATATTCTATTCTACGTACCACACGCGTCCAAATAACAATGGCAATACATCACCATAAGTTATAACCGAAAGATTAGAAATTGGTTTGTATATTTGGTCAACACTCGGGTGGCATAAAACTTCCGCAATTCTTATAAATTCTATTGTCAGTGACTGGATACAAAATGATTGTTCCGGCCGATGTCTTGTTCAAAATTTCATCTCATTAGAGCAGGATATCCCATCAAAGGAAGGTGTATATCAGTTTTCCTACACTTGCTCTGTCACCCGGGGGGGGGGGGGGTGGGGCGGCCCTCCCATATGGAAGGGGCGGGGATGCTCGTCGTCTCGCTTAGGGGTATGAATTTCGGATTTTGGTCTTACTTAGGGTGTTCTGGGGAAAATGCCATTACATTATTAGCCGTAAAGGTCTCTTTTTAGGGCTGCACGCGAAGAAATATAAAAAATTATGTATTTTCAATTCGTTTTATTTAATCGTTTCATGTAATCAAAGTTTAAAATGGTCTCTTTTAGGGGCCTTAAAAAAGGTTGAGCCATGCCCAGATTGGTCTCCTGAAGGGGTTTTATTCAAAATTTTCCGACCAGCGTCCCAGCCCCTTTCTTACGGGAGTCCCCCCTCCGGGCTCTGTCATCTCAAGGCGATCAGAAAAGAGAAAGCAGAGATTGCTGCCCAAATGCATCGGAATGCAGTTAAAATGCAAGCTAACAGCTATAGTTAGGAAATCACATAATTACTTGACCTTCTTCTTTAGCATTCAGGTTAATAATAAAATTAGAAAGTTATTAGGAAGCGCTGTTAACCCAGTAATCTCACTGTTTGAACTTAATTCCCTTCGATAACCTCTTTAGTCACCAATCAGCTCTAAAATAACCCTAAGCTCGTGAATTAGGGGCTGGAGCCTCTTACACTTATCAAATTAAACATTTTTACAAATTAAAGATTTCAGTCAGTTTATTTCTCTAGGCGACATGACGTCTATGACTTCATTTCGGTTTAGAGATTTATCAACGTGCTGTTTCATTAAGACAGTAAAGGCATGAGTAAAAACTAAAATAAAATTTAATAACAGTTTTTCCAATCTGTCAAACACTGCTGAGTATTTTCTCAAAACTTATCGGGAAAGAATGGGCAGATTTAGAGGAGAGATTATAAAAAGATCTTCGGAGACCCGAGTTTATTGAATACCCTTTCACTGCTGTAAACTTTGATCTATCGTTATTTTTCTGGGCTAGGCAAACTAAGAAAAAGCCGGATCCTGAAAGTACCGGGTCACACTAGTCCGCGTATCTGGCGCTTTCCACATTACGGACCAGGGGGGTGCTCCCTTATATAGGCTATATAGGTGTGTGGGGCGCCAAAGGGTATGGTTTTTTAGCCGTTTTGGTCTGAAATAGGGTACGGTTTGTGTACAGAAGTCTTGAATTGGGTATGTTTTTTAGAAGAAGCTACTTCTTCATCATTAGGCGGTGTGACTGCATTTCCCTTTAAGCTGGAAACTTTGTACAGTTTTGTATCCTTCTTAATGAATGAAAGCGTATAAACATTGCCTTTTACATTGGTATAAGGCAGGTCTGAAATAGGGTATTGATTTAAGGGCCAGGTCTGAAATAGGGTATCAAATTTTTGATCAGGTCCGTAAAAGGGCAGAGAAAATCACAGATTTTTGTCTGAAATAGGGTAAGGGTTAAGGAAACGTGCCGCACACCCACACCCAATTTTTCTGGAAGTACACCCCCCCCCCCCCGGGCCCGGGAGATTACGGACCATCGTATTGCATGTTCAGCTTGTTCTTGTAAACGATACTTTAGTTATAATTGAACACGATAATACCATAACCAGATTTTACTCAGTAAGTATCGAATTATAAGAGATCAGATCCTTCCAGGTAAAGCAAATGAAAAAAGAAGTAAATAGCCTGCGTAGCAAGCGTTTCCGTTTGGTTTCAGAGCAAAGAAAGACCCAGGGACGGGATTCTCGGTTTTGGCCATGCGAGAAATCAAACCCCTCCCCGCTTTTTTACTTATGCTATTTTTCGCGAGGTTTTTGACTCTCGAATTCCTCGTTCTTTGCTCCTAAACCGCACGGAAACGCTTGCTACGCAGGCTAAGAAGAAAAGAATACTGTTTGCGGAAAACGCAATCAAGATCGTATTGCGATTCACAATTTAGCATAATAGCTGGGGGGTTGCCGGAAAAGTGGAAACTATCATTTTCTAATCGTTTCCTTACTCTGATCGATAGAATTATACTTCGTCAGCTTCGTGACCATAAGTCACTCGATCTCGTTGACACGTAACTCCATTGCGGCAGCCAAAAAATTGAATTAACTTTTAAAGAAGCTTAAATGAGCTAAGGACCATAGTCAGCAAAGCCCAACATGTGTTAAAACTTACACTCGTTATCTCGTTTTAAATCTGACTGAACTGGTAGTATTTGCAAGAGGAATTAATCTTGAGGTACTTGGTTTATCAACTAAACTGATACAAAAAAAGGCCAAAGTTCATGTTCACCTAGTTGTTTCGATATTCTGGATCATGCTGCCACTCTTTTTCAACTCAAGATAAACGAAGCTATACATATCCAATGGGAAAAACCTTCTTTAAACGAACAATTACACCATGTTTATTTCAAAATCTCTATTTTTTAGTCATTCATAATCACGTTTCTTTATTATGTTGTTTTAAAAAGCTATCTTCCTCATTAGCATTCTATGTACTTATTATAAATTGAAACTTTTCATTTACACAGGAGCTAGGCTCTGATTTACTGGATTTGACCTGTCGAAACATGTTTTTAAGCATAAAAAAGGTTGTCGTTTTTCTAAAATTATAACTTGTCTGCTACTATCAAGATCAAGTTTAATTAAACTCACACACCAGCGACCGCCAGGCCTTCATTCAGGCTAAGCAAATCTGGGGTTTGGGGCGGTCCGTTCACTCAATTACGTCATACAACGTATCAGGCTGAAATATAAGAAACATGTGAATCTTGCCCTGGGGTTTTCCACTGAGCTACACTGAGGTATGTTTCAATAACGATTAATGTTGCCGTGGTGATCAATGGTGCGGAATGAGACTGAGATAATTTTGACAAGTTAAGGCCACAACTTGTGAGAAAGTCGGTTTGTTTGTGAGAATTAGTCATAAAGAGAAAATACCAGGCACTGGGTTGGCGGATAAAGGGTCCATGTCGTTCAACTTCAGCCAATTAAAAGTACCGAGCCAAAAACTCAACACACTTTATGTTACACACTCCCCTCCCCAACCTCGCTCGCGCCGCGTAAGTATTCCACTCTTCTGTTCTGCTGGGTTCATTAAATTTTCCAGCGCTTTTTGTGACGGGGCTGGTTACGTTGCATTTAGCTCTTAAAGCGCGCGAAGTTTCCTCGCTCGCGCGCTCGAACGCTCGCACACATAAAAACGCCCTTGCGACAGGAACTGCTGTCTATCAGGAGCCGATTGGGGTGGGTATGGCGCTATCATCAACCACCAACAAAACTTTAAAACTATAGGCCGAGAATCAACCAAAAGCTTTATTAATAAGTAAAGAAACGCTTTAAATGCATGTCACTGAAAGAATATGGTCAGCTGAATGGTCTCTTGAGCATGTCTGTACTGAGTTGTATATTGCCTAAGCTGATTTTTACAATAACTGAGCGAATCATCGCGCGCTGATTGGTCGAGAGCTTTAGACAGCTGTATAGACTATGGAAATGACGTAACTTGTCACGCAGTGCAGGAGGTTTTGTTTTTGGTTATTCGCCAAAAAATAATAAGTATTATTGTAAAAAACAAATCGACCACAATTTCCATGGTCTACACTCTCATAGACCACAGAAATGACGCCATAAAATGTTTGAAACTTTTCAGTGAAACAACTCGCCTGCTGCTCGTGGTTCCACTTGAGTTTTGAACATTTCATGACGTCATCTTTAAGGTCTATAAGAGTGTGGACCATGGAACATTGTGGTCGATTTGTTAAATAACTTGCAAGTGAAGGGAGGGGAAATCCCTTATGAAAGAGACGGGAACGCTTGTCAGAAATAAAGAATTAAACGCCGGCCTAAAGGTGACCAATCTAGGGGTAGCTCAGGCTTCATTTGACCCCTAAAAGAGAACGGCATACTCCAACACAGTATAAGGGTTTATGTTTTACTGATATCTAGCTGGATTTTTGAAATGTTGGACTGCCAAATAGGCCTCTTCCGTCAAGCAGATTTTTTAGTTCAAAAACTATTTCCAATTAAGGTACCGTAAAATTCCGAGAATAAACCCCGGGGCTTACATTTTTCAAAGGTCCTTTTTTGGAGGGGCTTATATTCGGAGGGGCTTATCTACAGGGGGAAATTTGCGTTTTGCCTTATTCTTGGAAGGAAATTCACCATTTTTTATTGTTTTACTTTGTATTTAAGGTGATTCCCTGGTTTTGTACTGCGCATAACAAAAAGCCTCCGTAAAAAAGAGCATGTGAAGTAACATTACTAAAATGAAGCTGACCGAAGAGAAACGCTATTGAAATTTTTTGCTTGCGGTTGTTTCTTGCCGAGGTGAGACTCATTGTGGTGGGAATGTGTATAACGTAGGCAGTACGCGTGTTGCTGAGTTCGACCTCCTCACGGAGAACCTCGATAGTGGATGTTTAACTTGTGCTTATTCACTTTGATTTTCATTTAAACGCTTTCTTTATCACATTGTGTCCTAAATGTGATATCTCGATGTAAATTCTGTAAAAACGGATTTTTTAATACTTTCTTCCCCCTTTCGCATACATTCTATTTTGAAACTCGCCCCAGTCCTCTGTCAAAAATCAAGGAAAATGCATTTGGTGCGGACTTTCTGCAGCTCTACCGCAAAAACGAATACGGTGAGCCCCATTTTTTATTTCATGATTTTAATAAGGACAGTGCTTCCTTTCGGTGAGAAAAAAATTGGCACAAATCTATGTTCAGTTTGTTGGCAATTTTACTAAATTGTACGGATTGAGCTATCACGTGTCGAATAGCGCGTGTCCAATTTAATTCTACTTTGGAGCGTAAAGTAAAAACAAGGGCATTAAAAGACATTTTTATAGTACGTAAGTGGATAAAGAATACAGTAAAGTCAAATTCTGTGCGATACCATATGCATCATTGAAAAAATCTTTCCTTTTTGTCTAGTTTTGGGCTGCGCGCGGTTTTTGTCAAAGGGTCCAAAATAGCCGTATTTGTCGGCATTGTGACGTCAAAACGAGCAATCTATGTCTATCTACAATCTATGTTAGGTTCTTTTACTAGGGAATCACCTTAAGGGCAATTTCCAAGTTCAAGCCCCCCCCGGGGGTGGGGGAGCTTATATTTGGAGGGGCGATTTAACGGAGGGTTTTTTGCGTTACGAGTTTGGTGGGCTTATATTTGGAGGGGCTTATACATGGAGGGGCTTATTATAAATCACAACTGAATCACTTTTTGAAGCAGCCAATATAAAAACCAAGAGTGCAGCAATGCACTGCTTTTTTTTTTCCCTACGGCCTCCTTTCAATCTTCCTCCGCGCTCTCTCTATAAGTTTTCCTTCCTTCTCCTTAATTTCGTAGTGTGATTTTCGGGCTTATAGGATGCAAGACTGGACTGCTTTTTGGCCTCCTTTCAGTCAAACGTGTGCAATTTTTGGTTGATAGTTACGTTTCCAAAAATCCGGCTAATTAACAAGTCGACAACAATTTTTCATGGTTTGTAGATTTGAACATCTTGCCGGATATCATTTCTATGGTCGATAACAGTACAGACCATGGAAAATCGTTGACGATTTGCTTTTTACAATAACGTTGACAATTTTTAACATCCATCCACCGATTAATTTCTCGGAAAATCGTGCGCGCAACAAGCCTGCGAAAACAGCCGTTTTTCCTCGCTCTTCTTCCCCAGCGGTACCCTGCGAGCAGAGGCTACATTTTCGCGGTATAAGCTAGCATGCGAAAAGGCGAAAATATAGCCTCTGCTCGCAGGGTACCCCAGCAGCGAAGTGCGAGAAGAAACGGATGTTTTTGTAGGCTAGCGCGCAACAAAAACAAAAAGAAATTGCAGTGCCATAGCTCTCGACCAATCAAGGCGCGAGGAGTTGCACAGTTATTGTAAAAAAAAAATAGATATTTCCTTTAAGCATTAACTTGTAAAGCGATGACCTTCATGAGTAAAAATATCAGCTTTCCGTGGTCTTGAGTCAAAGTGAGGCAAAATTTGCCGGAAAATTTTTACTCCTTGGCGCGACGACGAGCTTTCCCGTTACTTTCAAGCGTGTGTGCCCCACCGTACCCCCGCCCCCGGCTATATGGAGAGCTTGCTCGATCGTGAGAAGATTGGACGACATGGGCCTTCCTACCCTCCTTGGTAGACGTTTGTAGGGCTTTATCACGCATAGCGTTAAGAAGGTCTTTGTAGGGCTTTCGAGAAACCCTTTTTACCAAGTCACATCAATCAATATCGAGTAGGCTCCATCGAATCGTTTCATCTATATTAATATATCTTTTTGACAGATTATTGTGTAAGCTGTGGTGAGTAAATACGACAGAGTGACTTTTGCCCCACCAAGATTTTAATGATGGTCTTGGGCGACCACAAAAGCGCTCGCTACATAACTCTTCTTAATACTTCACTTTCCATCAACCACACTTCCGTATTTGTGGTATACATTTAAAACACTTTGGAGTATTTAAATGAGAAGTGTCCACTGGAGAAAAATAAAGAATTCCTGTGGTTACATTGTAAATTGTATGCATTCCCATTAAAATCATGATGGAAACCCAAGTTGTTTAAACGCTAAAATATAATTGCATATAGCTGGCTAGTAACTAACAGGAGGTTGCCTTATCATGTTTAGTCACATCTGTTGATATATAATAAAGATATTACATCTAATGGGCAGCATATTAACGTAAAATTATTTACACTTCCTGTGTAGGCTCTGTTAATCACTGGAGGAAAATAAATCCTTTATTCGTGTTCATTTACACATCTTATATTTTCATTACACTCGTGAATTACTAGAATTTCGAATGCTGACGAAGCAGCGTTCGCACGTCATAAAAACAGAGACCTGTTCGATCAAATATAAGTAGGCACGGCAATTAAGGTGGTACTATACAAAAAAAATGCGAGTTTTTTGAGAAATTGTCCGAAAATTTTTTTTGCTCGTTTTCATATCTTCAATGATTTATTTTTCATCCAGCATAATTTTTTTGTCAGTATTTAATTGGTATAGAGAAAAAAACTTTAATTCCTAAACACTGTCGCTTGGTTGTCATGGTAACGGGTTTGTTTACGCGTCGTTTTGGAGCCGAAAAATGCTTGTTTCGTGGGCCAAAATTGGGCCAAAAACGAGTTTTTTTGACCGAGGATCATCTATTGGAAGACTGGTACCGAACAGTCTCGATTTCATGTGCTTGCGGTAAACAATCAGCCATTTTGCAATCGTCAAGTTGTAGATCTTCGCAAGTGAATACTAGTTTGACCTACAAAATGCCGAAATTTTCATCTCAAAGACGCAAGAAAAGAAAATTTTATGGAAATCGGTTTACTAGTAGGCAAGGAGTGAATTAAGAAGGGTTAGTGCCGGTGGAAAGCACTTCAAGTGGATCGGCAATGAGTTCTTCGCATGGTCAAGAGGAAGCGAAGGAATGTTCAGCGTCGTATCAAAAGCTCGTGACAAATGCTGAAGACGAGAAGCCTAAACCAAAGGTACAAGATAAATATTCAGAAGAAGATAGTCCCACTATCACCGGATTTAGATTTTTCGATATGGAGGTGCTGTCATCTGTTTTTGAGCAGCTACGGTGTGGCGATTGTGGCAGTTTCAGCCTTCTGTTGATGGAAGATAGCACAAAGCGGAGGGGATGTGCCTCGACTTTGCGCTTGTTGTGTGAACACTGTGGCTGGAAATTTTCTTTTTGTACTTCAAGAAAGCAAGGAAAGAGCTATGAAGTAAATAGACGTCTTGTGTATGGCATGAGAACTATTGGCAAAGGTTATGCTGGAGCAAAAAAATTCTGTGCTATAATGAACATGCAAACTTCCGGGGATCAGCACCAGCCATGGAGCCGGAGGGAGCAGATCGCATATTTCGGAGGTCTGTTGAAAAACACAACCTCAGATACACTGAATTTTATGGTGATTGTGACAGTAAGAGCTTCACAAGGGTGAAAGGAGTTTATGAAGATGATGGAATAGAAATGGAAGATAAGGAATGCATTGGACATGTCCAGAAGAGAGTGGGAACTGCACTTCATAAATTAAAGCAAGAGAACCCAGGCTTAGGAGGCAAGGGTAAACTGACTGATAGTCAAATAGACAAACTTCAAAACTACTATGGCATAGCCATGAGATCAAATGTTGGAAATCTTGCTGGCATGAAGAAAGCAATTCATGCTAGCCTAATGCATTGTGCATCCACTGAGCAACGCCCCCTTCATGACCACTGCCCAACAGGCAGTGCAAGTTGGTGCCGTTATCAACAAGATAATGCAAATCAGAACAAGCTGTACAAACATGGAACTGGCTTACCTCTTGAGGTAATTGCAAAGTTAGAGCCAGAATATGTTAGACTCAGCAATGACATTTTACGGGAAAAATGCTTTCATGGTAAGACGCAAAAGCAGAATGAATCATTAAATGGAATGATCTGGCAGAGAGTCCCAAAAGAAGTTTATGTTGGAAGGGAAGCACCAGAACTAGGACTGTATGATGCAGTTGCTCATTTTAATATTGGAGCAGTTACAGTTATAAGAATTTTGCAAGCCTTAAACATTCCCCCTGGAAAATATACAGAAGAGGGTTGTAAGCTTCTTGATCAGCTACGCGTGGATGATGCAGAATATAAAAGCAAGCCAAGCACCAAAAAGAGAAGAAAAGTCATAAGAGGACTAAAAAAAAGAAAAGAGGACAAAAACAAACAAAGAGAGGGTGTGAACTATGCCTCAGGACAGTTCTAGAGAGTTGTCTATGTGGAAACTCTGTTACAGTCATTGCGAAGTCTATTTCTCAAACTTTAAACCATTTTTTCTCATAATTTTATATTTCGCGAAACTATGAACACTCTAGCAACCATAACTTTTCATGGTTTTATTCAATTCTTCTCATTTTTGGAGTGAGAAATCTTTGTATGTTTTTACATGCAATGAACTACAATCATTTATCTTGGTGTAATCTTTGTTGTCTGAGGGCCCAAAACTGGATCCTTAATTCAGTTTATTTTGAATGTCAATATCTTTATTGCAATAATTTTGTATCTATTAGTCTGATAAGAATGCCTTTAGTTCATTGCATAAAAAAGAGTATGGAGATGAAATTCCAAAAGTTTCAGCAGTTTTCCTTGTAATGTCTTGGAGATAGAAGTGTTTTTGTACCGGTTATCCCAGGGGAGTTATTTTTAACATTATTGGTTGCCATGGTAATTAAACAAGACAAAAAGTACAAAAATATACTAATCTCACGCTATAGTTTAAGAATACCTGGGAATACTTTTGCAAAAGAACATATCAAAAAATAGTGATTTTTGAGGAATGTACCACCTTAAAAGTGGAATGTATCGAAACGTAACGTTAAGTAGTAATTCGAAGATATGGCTTCAAGATGTTCGTGTGCGTTATATATCCTGAGGGCTTAGAACGCGGCGAAGACGCAGTAAATGATACGAAAAGCTTACCTTAAGATCTGAATCCTCGGTGGTCGATTTCTGTGGCCATTCCAATGATGAAAACCACGATTCAAACTTTTCAGCGAACAGTCTCACTTGTCCTTTGCATTGTACACTCATCGTTACGCTTGAAGATTTTAAGAACAATCAGCACTTAAGGAAGATAATATTCTATGGAATGTAAACTTCCGAAAATAACTCTGCTCCGGCGGCTAAGAAATGTTTGCGCCATACAGGACATAGTTTGGTCTCCCTAAAGAAGTTTTCTCCGCTGCCTCCATTATCACATAAGAAAAATAATTCATTTTTGCTTCAAACTATTTTTCCGTTCCTTTTTAACGAAAAGCAAAAGTCGTAGGTTGTTTGTGAAGTTCTGCATGACGTAATATACTGATTTCGTAGTTTAGATTTTTGAATGCAAGTCTCACCCGAAACCAAGCTAAGTTTAAGCCAATACGAATTCAGTATAGGTTCAATATACTGATCACTGTGTTTTAAATGCTTGTCATTTCTCAGTGCTGTTGCATATAAGTTGCAAGCTTTGAGTTAGGAAAACTGAGGTTTGCCTTTATTTCAGGACACCCAATCACAGCGGGATTTCTCTCAAATAGTATTTTTAAACCTTTCGGTTAAAGTTAGGCTATATAGGTCATCGGCAGAGTACAAAACTGCATTCTAAGTGGCGCTTTGTCCCTCAGCGGTCTTTCGGATTTATTACGGAAGGCTTTCTTACTGTTTCCCCAAAATATGAAGCCATTGTGATCATTATGCTAATCACAGTCGTACATGCACAAACATGAGCTTTTCTGGTACCTCAATTTCTGTGAAACCGAAAATTCTAGGCCAGAGGAGGGGGTACTTACTATAATGGCCTATAAGGTGAGGCTTCGCCCGAAAGGGTTTCCTTTTTTAGGCTACAGCCTACAGGGATATGAAAGGGTAGGGAAATTGTCATTGTGGTCTGTAAAAAGGCCCAAAAGAGCTAACAGATGCATTTTATGGTTGTAAAAAAGTCGGCAATACGTTCTGGTTTTGCGATTTAATCATATTTTAAAGACAGCGCAATAACATTAATTTCTGAGTGATGCAGTGTTTTAGAGTAGGTATATATGTGAAAGGGGCTCACCTCATCGACAAAGCAATGACATTAGAACCCCGTGGAAGAAATAGACGTGATGAACTTAATCAGAGTGTAATTTACCAGTTTTAGCAGCTTATATAAATCATTTTCGTTTTCTATGTATTAAAATCTCGCAAATGTAACGTTCATCTTGTGTTTGTATTCATTTTTCTTTTTTAGCCCCCGTTGAACTTGGTTTGGATTGAAAACTGAAATATCGGGCAAAAATAATTCACCATTTTATTTTTTCTATTTTTGTTTTCTTTCTTTATTTTTTCTATCACTCTTCCTGCCATAAGGATCAGTTTACCGTTAGTTTTAAAACTTGGTATTCAAGATTTTACTGATCCAGGTCTACTCATGAAAAAAATAAAGATCCCGCTGAACCTCACTGGTTTGTCGTTGTGGTTTTGCCCTCCCAAGTGTATGTGAAAGGGGTACCATTTGTCAATAGAGGGTACACGAAATTGGTACCGTTTCTGTCAAGATTAAGGGGTTGGACCTCAGGGCGGCCGGGAGCCTCCTCGTATAAAATTTTGTTGATACTCCTCGGGATTCCTGGGGTCTTTTCTAAACAATACCAATTCAGCCTCCCCCTCAGGAGCTTCGTTTTTCGCATTGTAGAGGCGAGCGCGAAACGCGAGCGACTGGTGATGAACCGCAAGGGACCATGGGGAGGGTACAGACGGCAGGCGAAGCGCCGTCTCCTTCCCGCCTTCCTTTGCCCGCACTTTTTCTTCGAGAGAGAGACGTCTGGGTACGAGGCAGATATCAACTGCAGCTATCCATGGCTGCCACTGCCGGGGTGGTTTAGTTGCGTGCATGTGTAAGGTACTGGCCTGACCATACCAAGCCATACCGCGGAGTTGGCCGTACGTTTGTGCTTAAACTGGTATTCGACACATCTCCCAAAATTCACCAACCTCGTCCCCAGGGCTTTTCCCTTAAAAAGTGGGTGGCGCCCCACCCAACCATTTTTTAAGGGAAAAGCCCTGGGGACGAGGTTGAAAATTCACCTTGTTTGTGCCCAGAAATTTTGCATGAAAAAAACAAAAAATCGGGGACAAACAAAGTGTATTATGTATTATACCTTGCGTGTAGTTGGTTTGTTCTACAGCTATTTCGCGAAAGGTTGTCGGAAAAAATGTGCACGTGACAATCCCAAAAGGTAATATGGGACATGATCAATACACTGTGTCCTGACGACACTGTAGCTGTCAAACCTACTTTTGTTGCTTTCCTTTAGCACTCTCAAACATACGTCCATGGCCTCTCGTGTCATTCTTTCAAACTTCTTTTTAAAAACCACCCACAATACATTTCGGGATTATCGCGTGCACTTTTTCCGACAACTGTTCTCGAAATAGCTGTATACGCTCCGTGACGCACCCAAGATAAGCCACACGAACGACTTCGTAAACGCTAAAAGTCATGTAGGAGAGAAACCTTTGCTCGATAGAAGGGTAGGTGCATGGAGATGTGCAAATAAAGGATTAAATTAGCTGCAAAAACCGTGGACGAAGATCCTGCTAGTTGTAAACGTTGGATCTCTAGAAAAGAGATCAAATCAGCCAAAATATAAAGAACCAAGAACGAGGAGTCCAAAGAGTACTGCAAAGCTGATTTAAAACAACGTATATTTTTTTTATAACAATATTTCGGCTGGCCATACCAGCCTTCTTCAGGTTAACAGATGTTACTGAACTTATGTAGCAATCACAATATTATATAAATGGAGAATGTCGCAATAAAAGGGAGAGGCGGAAATGACGTACAACATAAAAACTGGAAAGGAAAAATACTAAGGATATGGATTATAATAATTCGTCACGGCGGTTATAAAAAACAATACACGTTGTTTTAAATCAGCTTTGCAGTAGTCTTTGGACTTCTCGTTCTTAGATGTGCAAATGGCGAATTGTTGTTTCTAAATGCTAGTAGTCAAATCTGGGAATTGTTTAAAAACCAACAAATTTTCTGTAAAATTTTAGACTACAGTAGACCGTCCCACGGTGTTTTCAACTTTTGACTGTGACCAGTTAGCGAAAATCCGCCAACACGGCTCAAAACCAAACGTATCGCGCTCTATCCTAGCCTCCCACGCAGGCGTTTTTAGGGGAGCTCGTTCTTCATCCTTCCTCACAGAGGAGGGATTTAAAACGAGCTCCCCTAATAACGCCTGCGTGGGAGGCTAGCTCTATCCAGTCAGTCGTGGAATTGGAAAACGAGAAGAGCCTGGGCCATGGGCACGAGCTACCTACGGACAGCGGTTTTCTACAAAAGAAAACAAGATGGCGGAAGGTTTGATCAGTGATTGTCGTTTGCTGTTGTCACGCTTTGAAAACCTTAAAACTGTTCGATTTGAAAAATTTTGCGAAGTGTGGAGAGAAATGAACTTTTCATTAATACACTGGTATGCATTTATCTTGTTATAAGCCTCGCTTGCAGTGTCAACCAGACCTTACTTTGACGTTTGTTCAAATTTTGCAGATGAAGGCTTCTGCAACTGACAGCGGGTTAATTTGTCTTTTTCCGTTTTAGTGGTGCAAAAGACATTAACAGAAGAACGCAGGTTTGAAAGAGACCGTTACTTTTCCATTTTTATAATGAAATTTTGGATATGACAGGACGCGAACCGTAGAAATACAGACCCTGACACCTCCAAACTATACCCTTAGATGATTTGCGCGCGCTGCCATCTCGTGGGTCAAGGGTTCAAATTTCAATGACTTTTTTCAGGCTTTCATTTTTGCATAGTTGCATCTAAACTGCGATGATCCTCTTTACATTTAATTCAATAACTGTCCTGTAAAGTTAAGCTTTAGTATGTAAAGAAAGTATTGATTAGTTAAGGTAGCTTATATACAATTAGTTGGATGAGACAGCTTGTTCAAGCTACAATAGCTTTATTTAAAGTGGGGTATTCATTATTAAGGGTTCGTTCAATTGGGAAATCTGGATTTAGATTTTAAAATCCGGATTTCGGATTTGCAATCGAACGCGAAATCCGAAAACGGATTTCAACGCTGAGATATCTGTTTTTGGATTTTCATTTTTACTGTTCAATTGGGAAATCTGAAAAAGGATTTGAAAAACTGTCCTTAAGAACAGCGGTCTTTCAGGCCTACGCATACTTAGCAAAAAGAAGACCACTGTTCACAAGAATAGCTTTGCAAATCCTTTTTCGGATTTCCCAATCGAACAGTAAAAGGAAATCCATGAAATCTGAATTTGGATTTCTTAATTGAAATCCACCCTGTGGACAGATTTTTCGGAGGTGAAATCCATTTTCGGATTTTGCGTTCGATTGGGAAATCCGGATTTAGATTTTGAAAATCTAAATCCGGATTTCCCAATGGCACACACCCTAAGTGTGTGGCTGTAAAAAATTTCCTTTGATAACAAATTAGAACTTTTTAATTTATGAATTACTGTGGTTTAATGCTTTCCTTACTTTTAGAGGGAGGGCTCTGTGAACGAACTAACCTGTTGATAATTGCCATTCTTGTGTTGTTTTATTACAGCTAGTTGATTACCTTTTTCGCATCATAAGTACATACCTTGACTCAACGCCATGTAGTTTTCAGTACCGGATTGGAGCATTGTATGCGCTGTATGCCATCTATTATACACAGCTTAATCAACCAAAAGTTAAGGTAATGCTTGTTTTGGAATAAAAACTGGTACTTCATCTTAACTGTGATGTTCCTTGTCTAACTTCCATGAAACATGTGCCAGGGTTAAACAAAAAGAAGCAGGCCATATTGTGTTAGTCACAACCAGTGCAGATACATTGTGGGTAAATCTGCTCTCAGACTTTTGTCTTTTTTATTTTCCCGTGAATAATAATTAGGGCCTTGGAAACAAAAGAAAGTTTTGTGACTCAAACTAGGTTGACAGTGGCGGATCCAGGAGAGGGGCTCGGGGGCCTGCCCCCCCTCTCCCATTTTTAGACAAAAATGAGGCCCGAAGGGCTGGAAAAATTTTTTTTTGAGGCCGGGCCCCCCTTATCTGAAGTTCTGGATCCCCCACTGGTTGAATACGTCTAGCTGGTTCCCATGTAACCTGAGAATGTCAATTTACCCAAATGAACTTTATTTATATTGTAGTATGCCGTTTTCAAACTTTTTTTTTAAGGTTCAGTATCTGAGTGGCTGAAGATGATTGAGTTTTGGCTCTAACGAGCAGAAGCCAGGCGTAAACCAGTGGTTTTTTAGAAATCAAGAGTGCACTGTATATCCTCCCTTCAATTTTTGTGGGACATAAAGAATTAACAGTATTGTCAAGTGAGGTTGCTTATTTATGCTCACTGTAATCTATAGATTCGCATGACCCTTGCAATGATGAAAGATCTGAAAGAGCTGCACAAGCGAATTATTGAACAGCAAGTTAGTAACTGACCCTAATTTATTTAAATTATATTGAAAAAAAACCCCTTAAATTGCACAAATGTGCTTTTAAAAATTAATGCACTGCTTGTGAACTTGCTTATGTGTTGCATGAGCCACTGCAGTTTCTTGCATTAAGACATGGGCCGGTTTAAGATCGGGAAGGCTAATACTACGTTAGTGCTCTTGTTGTAAACATGGCATATGTCAAATTTAAGCCCTGGTTATATTAAACGTTTTACATGTATGTGATCTATGTTTTAACTGTGGCTCGTCTGAGTGCCATTTGGCAAGTTGAAGCCAAATCCTGCAATCTGATTAGCTACCAGTTATTGCTAGAGTGATTTTCGTATGACCTTTAAAAATGGTTTCGGTAAGTGTTCGTTATTTGTTTTATCAGCCGGTGGATGAAAAAATCAAAACATGGCCTCTCCGTTTTCCAGCCAAAGAAAACCCTAATATGGAGAAGGTATGGTTTGATTGGCCAATCGTGTTGCAGTATGACTTCAATGCAAAGTATCGCTTGATTTCTAGAAAGTTCTTGGGCATGAAGTTTTTTCACCCAAATGTTCGCTTAACCAACCAAAAGCCACGTGCATTTATATCCATTTGATAAACCAATCAAATAATTATTGCTCTATTTCTGTTCATTTGTTGTTTCTGTTTTGTTTGTGCATTTTCATTTCAAGGTTATACAAAAATCTGCAGAATTACTGTATTTTTTCCCTATCTATAGAGTTGATGTGAATCAATGATGAAATAATTCACCATCATTTTATCCTATATTTAGCATCATGATGCTGACTACATTCTGAGACGACTTTACAAAGAAAACTCATTCCTGTTTGTCGCCATGCCAATACCAGTAAGTACATGATAATGTTTTTTATATAAGTGGTGTATTCATACTTCTCACAATATTTATGACAAGTGTGACTTAACATGTTTGTGTGACATGAGCCTAATATTTGTAACTATTTTTAGCTCGCATTCGGATCTAAGGAAGCCATTACAAGCCAAGAAGAAGGGCAAAGTTCTGGGTTAATTGATGATGTTAATGATGATGTAGAGGAGAGATTTCGAGCTCTTGAGGTACCTAATTTTGTCTCAGTCTGTTTTTAACTATGCTTTTAGCAAATCAGATAAATACCTTAATATATGAAATTAATGCAAATATATAAACAGGCCATTTAAGAACATCCCTTGTATTATTTTGCATGCAAATACACAAACGTGGTTGTTTTGATTCTTAACTTTTACACCCTGAATTTCTTTAGTCTTTTTTTAAGCTACATTATGACTGCATCTATAATTTACATATGCCAACTCTCCCAGATTATCCAGAAATCTCCCAGATACAGCACGAATCCCCTGGTTTTCTGCACAGGTCACGTCAATTCCCATTCTTCCAAATAAAATTGACTTTTAAGCCTAGTGTGGAATTTAGCCTAAATTTTTCCAAAATTCAAATTTTTTTTGTGATTTTGAAGTTCAGATTACAGTTTTGAGTACATTTTCCATGTACATTGTACATTTATTTTATCATTGACATAGATTATTAGTACTTCACTTAAGACTATGTATAGTGTTCTGACCCACACCCACATTCTGTTTTTGAGTCATGTGTACCAGGGGTGAGGTGGGTTGATATTGCAGGGGAGGGGACAGGGGGTACTGCAAAGCAGCCAGTCTCAGCAATACAAACATTCCCTGGAATTTAGGTCTCTAACGGTTGGCATTTCTGATACTAACGTATAGTTTATTATAAATCTCTTTCTCTAGTATTTAGAAGAAGCCCACAAGAACTACAAAGAACTGAAAAGTAGTTTACTAGAATCTGGCACTATTCCTTCTTTACGATCATTCAGTGCTATCTCAGATGATCTTGTTACAGATGTTGCAAGGTACATTGTATGATCCAGTTGTTAATTTTTAACTAACAAGAAATACTTATGGAAAGGTGCCAGTAAAACTTTGAGGATAGAAATTTGCGATTTGTGTCTTGTGGACGTCAGTTAATTGCAGCTATGTTTCAACCCATTTATCCAGATAAGCAATTTTCTTTTAACTTTTAGAGGGGGATATCAAAAATTGTTTTTAGTTTTGTGAAGTCCATTGTCTCCTCCACCCTCATTCATGAATTTATGCCCTTTGATATTTTTTAACTATGCATGTCTTGCCTTTTTGATGAAGTGAATTACAGAAGTTTGATGATTGGAAAAGGACAAGGTGTCAAAAGGTATGAGCCAGGACTTCTGTTTTCAGAACCACAAACAATAAGCAGACTGTTATTGAATGAGGCCGAGTAGGATGTGAAGAATTGTGCAGATCAAGGAGGATGTGGATAACATCCTCCGAGATTTGCATAAATCTTCACATCATACGAAAGCTGAATTCAACAATTTTTTATTGTTTTATTATTCATTCAAAAGTTATTAGTAACAAGCTTATAATGTGCCTCCTTGCAGACTTTGAATTCTTCTAAACTTTGGCCAACGGTCATGGTTTCAGGATATAAACAGATGTTTTTGTCTATCAGATACTCCTCAAGCGTAGATAACAGCTACTGAGCAATTTGTTTTGCGTATTGCATTTCTGCCATTCAGTATTAGTTAGAAATTCAGCCATTTCGTCTTCAAAAAGCTATGAATGCCATTTTGATCACTGGGCTATTGCACATGAAGCCTCATTTCCATTCAAATATACCATCGCTGAACCTGGTTTCCAATCAAATAATATTCCCTGTATACCACCAAATTAATGGTATATTGCTTGCATCTTCCAAATATGGTAAGCACCTGTTGGTTATGAAGAATTTACCAGGGTAATAGCAGAAACAGCGAAATATTTTGAATGAATAATAATGTCCATTGTTAAATAATAAGTCTATACTCCAAAGTATATTTACCTGCAAACCCTCTGATACAAGACCGGGAAAAAACCCCAGGTCCGATTGCCTGGGCAAGTAAAGTTTGATGTTGGGCAAGTAAAAATAGAAGTTTGTGGCCCAGTGGGCAGGTGAAACCAGCCTCGGTGGTCCTGTGAGTCTGTCTGACAGTGTCAGCTTGGTAAATGATAATTTGAATCCAGACAGAAGCTATTTCAAAACTAATAGCCTGTTCTGGTTGTTTAGATAGTCCAAAACTAAAGACTGTAAGATGAGTGACACAATTACTTGAAAGCATGAACTAATTTAAAATCCAAGTGCACATTTGCTTGCTCACCAATCACCATCTTGGTCAAATCCAGTAGTTGCTCTGTAACTGGCACAGCATTTTACATTGTAGTACTAGTAATCTCATACACTTTGTTATAATCTATAACTTATTATAGACACCGTCAGTACCTTTAGAACTTTAGATGATAAGGCATTTTGTTCCTTCACTTTGGGCAAATAATAATTTAGTGAGGACAACTGAAAATTGAAAATTTATATTTTACTGGTTCCCTGAGCAAGTGGAATTCAAATTTTTTTTAATCCTGCCCTGGATAGGCTAGCAAGGGGAACATAGTCACACTTCAAGTCACTTGATATATAAACCAGGTCACCCTGTGATGGACAATTGGCACCCCTTTCAAGGGGGGAGTTGTTAAACTGTTGGATAGTAAGTGTAACCTGGGAACCCCGTGATGGACTGTTAAGGGCACAAATACTGTCATTGCTTCAAAAGCTGAGATAACCCTGGATACGTGTCTTTATCTTTCACGCGCACGTTATTAGTAATTAAATATAAAGTGATTGTCGTCATACTCATTGTCTGGTATCCACCTTTTTATAGCATGTGTTGGAGCGAACAACGGGAACCTTAGTGTCACAAGCAAACTCTGGCAAAGCTCCATCACTAGATGGCCAAACAACATCAGAAAAGGAAACAAGAACGTCCACGGAGCCACTCTCTGCTGCCAAAAAGGTATGCTTTTGTTGTGAATTATTTTTGATCGCTGTTATAATTATTAAGCCCTAACCAAAGAAATTTATCCAGCTCAATAGACCTGAGACTATGATTTATTGACTTCGATATACAGCCCTGTACCTGCAATATTATTTTCTTGACAGTTATGAGTCAGAAAAAAGTAACTTATTGGTTGTTGTTGATTTTTTAAAGGGTAATACATCAAAAAGCTTGAGAGTAAATGAAATAAAGAAAAAGTCATTCTCCACAGTTTCGAAGGTGCGTATTTCTAAGCCTAACTTATTCTGCTAACCACAATTTAATAAGAACATTTTACTGACAGTTCACTCGGGTTTTAACAACATCATTCTTGAGATGGTGTCAGTAAGCTTTGCATTCATTGTCATGGCAAAGTAGAAGGGTGATTTGGAACTCTGGAGATCCTTATGAACTGATAGTACTATTAGTGAAAACACAAAGACCGGGCGCTCATTAGAGGAAAGAAATGAAAATAATTAGTGAAATTTCTTTTTTCACTGACGTAAGTATACCTGATAAACTCTAACCTGTGACATTGGACCTTTCTCATTTGCTTGTCCATTAATATTTTCAATGTAGTAGTTTAAGGAAATATCGACTACTTTTAATAGTTAGACCATTGCCTAAAACTTAAGAATTTGTTCATGCTTAGCGTGCGTATATCGAGTTATGGATGCACGCGGGAAGTTTGGAGAGCACGAAAGATGCGTAAGAGTTGCACGAGGCAATAGCCGAATGCAACTCTAGCTTCTTGAGTGCTCTCCAAACTTCCCAAGTGCATCCATAACTCAATATACGCACAACTAAAAGCATGAGCAAATTCTTTTATAACATAGCTGACAAAAATGCTTGCTTTTTGATTAACTGCAAAATTCTCGTAACACGCTACAAAATAACAAACGGTTCTATTGGCTGATTACAAACACGCCACAATCGTCTAGTTTGAATGAAAATATTCTTTCTGTAAAAGTGAGAAAGAAAATTTGCTTCTTTATTCATTAATGATCAATGGAAACTAAGCAGAAACAAAGGTAAAAGAGTCTTAAAGTTCACCTAAAGTTAAAATACTAACATGTTTGTAAGAAGTCGTGGAGTATGGTTTGGATTTGCTGAAAAGATAATTTGCTGAAAAGAAAGTTTTGCTCAGCGAAACCCAGAAAACACGTTTTTAGCGAAGACGACTGTCATCCTTCTTTAAACTTGTATTCATTTACGAACATTGGCTGGTCATTACGGCTTCTTGAGAAGACCTGGCAGCAGTTGTTTTTGTGAGTAGTAAATTTATGTCTTCTTGTGTAATTTGTGTTGTTATTGCGAGAGAAATTTTCCTGCTTCAGTCGGATTGTCCGGATAACAACGTGCATAACAAATTTAAAAACAACAATAAAAACCGAAATTTTGCCTTTAAATGTTGTTGATGACCAGTTGGTGTCTGTTCTGTTCCCAGTGAATGTCTTTCGGCCAAAATTTGCTGCCGCTGGTCTTCGACAAATTTGCGAAATGCGCGACTTGCAAGTTTTTTTTAAATTCGGCTTTATTTTTGCTGCTTGTTGGATCAGGACCTAAAAGGGCAATGCCGATAGAAAAATTGGGCAGTTCTTTGCTGGTTTCTTCCGTATTTTAAAGAGAAGGAAAAGTGCACTGCAGCTTAAAAGTCGACAACTTTGCAGCCAGGTAAAAAAAAATGCTCACGTCATCTTATTTACGCACGGGCGTGCGTAAATAAAGATTTTGTTCATAGCGGCTCAATAGGACTTATATAGGGCAAGCACGCACGCTATGTTATAACAATAAATTATTAATGGCTAGTTTGTTTACTTGTTTTTGAAACATCTTTTTGTGTTTTTACAGGTTTCAAAAAGCATGAGACATCTACAGCCGAGTAAAGAAACAGAAGAGGAAGGAAGCAAACCAAAGAAAAAGCGTCAAAAGAAATAGCAGGTTGTGTACAAGGCTTATTGGACTAGACTGAGGAGTAACACATCACGCTTAGGCTTAGGACTGGTTAGTCGATAACAGAAGTACCAAACCTACACGTTGTTTTCTTCATCAGGTCATGTCTTCTGTCAATCCCATACAAATGTCTCACATTTCATGGGAACGTAACTCGGAAATTAGTGAACTTGCTCTTTGTAGGCTGCTACTAATAGTTCCTTTTTTTGGAGACCTTGAAGTAAAGTTCAGTGTATTTGCAACAAAATATTATGAAATAACTTGTGAGAGTATTCAATTTAGAAAAATAAAACACAGGATAATACGGTGAACCAATGGGGCCATTGTTTGAACAATCCATCTCTTGCCATATTTGAGGTCTGAACTGCAATCAGGCTCTTTTGGCTCTATTTTTTAAAGTGACCCACATGAGAAAACAATGAGCTTGGCAGCGACATTATGGGCTTGCATGATCAGAGCTTGCTATGACTAGTCCAACAACCATGCTCCTATGAGAACTTTGTCAAATTTAAAGATCATTCTTTTAAATAATTTCTGGTTTGAGAAGGCAAATAATAAACAAATTCAAAGAATTAAGGAAAATTTATTGCACTCTTTGAATATTCATTTTTTCTCAATACAGACTGAAAAAATAGCACCTCCACCAAAACATAGAGTTGTCTTAATTCTTGACGTAAATACAGTATTGCAAACTATTGACTCTATTTTTTAATTAAATACTGTTCTAAAATACTTCATTTCTGAAGAGATCTTCTCTTTATTCTAAATATCTCCATTGTATATCTCTATTTTCCACAACTGATCCCAAACGGACAAAAACTTTGTAATATCAGTATTAAGATGATGCAAATAAAGGCAGGCAAAGAATTTTAATTTTTTTCCAGCTGAACCAAAATATTTTGATGGCCCAGCATGTAACACAGAAATATAGGCCTCCATCATAGAGAAACTAGCAACATGTACACAAAAAACTGGCCAAAAAAGTGTCTATAATGTCCGTTAATAAGAAGATTCAGCTGTAACTGGCCTGGAGTTTTGCAGGGTGTTAGGAGAGTGTTCACTGTACGTAAAATCGATCCACTCAAGGATTATTCCCTATAAGAACCCTTGTTTTACTCCAAAATGGTGGTAATTATACCTGTCTCTTTATATTAATTACCAGTAGCCCCCTTTGCCTTGATTGCACTTGCAGAATTCAAAACAAATTTTACGCTGAAACGAGACATTGAGGGCCACTTACCATAAAGAAATAAACCATAAAATATGTTGCCATTTTGGAATAAACCGACCCCATAAATATATAGAGGATATTACATGGCCGTGCGGAGATACGAAATTTCTTTTGGAGTGTTGAAAAATATTTCCTGAGTGAGCGCAGCGAACGAGTGAAATACTTTTTCAACATGAGAAGAGAAATTTCGTATCTCCAAGCAGCCATGTAATGTTCTATTGACTATATAAACACCAATTAAATACCAAACCATTTCGCTTTAATAGTTTTTTGGTGTGAAAGGCGCCATTTATTATGTAGCCATAGCAAAGGTGATATTTTCATGTGTGAAAATAACATGTTATTTTCACATGTGAAGATATCAAGTTTTTGCGCGAAAGCTCACCTGCTATTTCATTGGTGTTTATATAATAAAATATAATCATTATAGTTCCCCAATTCACTCAATCACACTTGATCTCCTCCTAGGGAGAAGGTAGGCTGTAAAGTTCATTAACTGGCTTTTTTCCCCCATCTACATTTTTCAATCTGCACTATTGGAAGAAAAAATTCACAAACTATCTGACATAATTATGACAATATTATTGGCCCTCGGGGGGTGCACTTGGAGACTTTCTCTCTATATAGTCATATGGTGGAGGGTAGTATCGTGACTCCTCATATTCTTGTGACTGAAACTGTCTTTCCTCAGTGTACACTGGAGGTTCACGTGCAAACGGCACCTGTGGGGGTTGTTGGGGAACGTAATATTGTTCTCCATATTGCACCACTGTTCCAGACACGGGTATATATCCTTTGCTTGATGCCTCAACTGATTTTTTTGAATAATATCTGTGGTACCGCATCCAGCAGCAGACCAGGATGAGAGAGAATAGAAAGAGGCCTGATAGTAACCTGTCAAAAAAAGACGTTTTCCTTGTACATTAAACACAGAGGCTAGCAGGTTTTAATCTAGTAAGGGCTGCAATCGATCATTATTATTAAAAGAAGCTGAAGAAACCCACAAACATGAGGAGATACAAACTATAAATTACCACACCAACCCACATATTATCCTTATGTGAATTATCCCTACATGAATTTTTGTCCAGCAGGGAGTGGTCATGCAAATAATGACATAAGTTTGCAAGTCTTACCATAAATACCAGTAACCTGTCAGATAATCACAGCAGATATCATCACCACAGCAGTATTCATTGTAATTGCACCTATAGGTCAAATATTGTCAGTTAATTTTATTTAATATTTGGTATGATTCAATTCACCTATATACCCCTAGCTCTTACCGGGGGTAGGGGGGAGGGGGGTAGGGGGTTTGCTCAGCCTATGGTCCAACCCCTTAGCCTTTTATCAACCATTTTTGACAGAAGAGGTATCCATTTTGCTTATCTTCTATTGACAAATGGTACCAAGCTCTTTCACGTACTTAGTTTAGGAATGAGCCTGTTAGCCTTTGTGCTGGAGACACCAAGTGCAAACTAAAGTAATAATGAAGGGTCCATGCAAAAATGTCCTTTTGCCTCCCTTTTTCTTTTCAGAGGGACCATTTTTGCATGGAGCTCTGGCCAGCAGTTGAATATAGTGGCTGAAGTTTGATACTGCAAAATCAACATTGTATGCAAGTTTGTAGGGTAACATCAAGAAGCACTTAATCTTCAGCCATCCTTTAAGAGATCGCCCTGTGTAAGGTAACCCAGGATGGTATTGGATTCTGGATTCCACACAGTGTATTTTGGATTCCAGGTACTGGATTTGGGATTCCTTGTCAGTGCAACTTGGATTCCGGATTCCAATTGTTAGCAGGACTCTGGATTCGTAGAGCTGAATTCCAGATTCCAAACCCCAGGACTCCAAATTCCACGAGCAAAATTTTCTTAACTCTGGTGACTGATTACCATACAAGGGGCAAAAGAGAGCTTGGCTACCTGACAATATCTACATTAAAAATTATAGGTGGTTTTTAACAGAGACAGAATACGAGGGCTCTTGTTTCATATTTATAGGACATTTCTTGGAAATCCGAATGCGATTCAATATTCAAACAGCTTCCCATCAGCTTCCCATCCTTAGCTGGTCAGAAAAAAAATAATCTAGAACACTACAACAAAACAATATCTGATTGGCCTATTTTTAGAACACTGTGTACCATTTTTGAATGGAAAAACCTCCTAAAGAGGAAGCTAGTCTAACTTGTATATACCCAGCCAAAGCCCATAGTAATTACCCAAGTACCCCATGACAAACAAACTCTAACTTACCAGTCTCTTCGACAGTAATAACCCCCTGCAACCTAAACGAAGATGACAAAGAGTTATAAGTGTAGTCAGTATGTTAATATTTAAAAGGTTAACATATAGTTTGACTCAAGACCAGGTTTTGATATTCATCCTGTAAATTTTTCACTTGTTTTTCAGTATAGGGATGGCAGTTAAGGTTTTGTCATGAATTTATCCTTTTACCAAACTCTTGAGGTAGCTTATAATGCTATTGAAGGGTACTCACGTCTTAGTTTTTGGAGTATGGCAGCAGCCACTTTTTTTATTTCAGACTGCAGTTTGGGGTAAAGGAGTTTAACTTTTGTCACGGTATAAATATTTTAAGGGCATTTTCACGGGTTTAATTACTGTTTGTGCTTATGGTTTGTTGGTTATGATTCCATTTGCAATGACTTGTCATGAATGATGCGGCTACCTTTCAAATAGTAATTAGAACTTGACGCATAAAATTATAATAAAACCCATTGAAATCTGCTCTGAACACAGAAGTAAATGCATTAGTGAAAGCGGGCGTTCTATTTGGTTTTTCATTATTTAAACTTATACTATAACCATTTAACCATTATTAGTATTTTTTAAACACCTTGGAATTCTCTGCAAAACTTCCACCCCATTACTTCGCTTGCTAAACGAATAATTTTTCCCGGATAGCAAACCTTTATAACAACAAAGCTTAAGGCTATCTCTGTTTGTCTAGCGTAACACGAATTTCAACCCTGAAATGTCGCTTTTCAGTGTATTCGGTGAAAAATAATGTTTCTGAAAAAAATATACGATAACAACAATATTTCCAATCACTTGAATGTTACAAAGCATTATGCTTCTGTACAAAGTAAGTCGTAAAATGAACAGGAATGAAGTTTATTTTGTGATACTTATCAATTTGGGGTGTCAACAATTCAGCTCTGTAGAAAGAATAAAACTAACCGAATTTCGATATCGCCCAAGTTTCTTCAAATAAACGTTTCCGAATTGGCGTCAAATTTTTGCCGTGAAAATAAACAAGTAGAAAACAGCGAGCATAGCCTCTCAACGCCAACACGTCACAAAACAATTGCACAAAAAATTCCCTGTGCATTCACAGGAAACCGTGGTCAAGAAGCCGTACTTTAAACGTTACTTACCCAAACTTTTGACATGGAAAAAAGGCCAGTCCAAATGATCGAACGAAAGGAAGAAGAAATCCAAATATCGCCAGCCATGTAATATGTCTTACATCGTAAAAAACGACCGACGCTTAAAAGTAACTCAAGTGTAAATATCTTGATAGCAAAATAGATGCGCATATTTTAAATCATGATATTCAAATGAGACGTTTTTATTTTATTTTTATTTTGTTTTAAGCATTAAAATTGCCACATAACGTACTTTGAATTCTTAGACGAATTTTGTACGTTCTGTCGCTATATGTTGTCCTTCTGGAAGTTTTTCTATAAAACATCAAAAAAAAAACAAAAAATAGTAACGAATCAAAACAGAAACCCGATTTGTATAGGTAATAGCTTGATTTTTAGTGATATTTGGCATAAATTCCACGAGTGATATTTCAAAATTGTTATACGTAATTTCACGAGCCCTTAGGCGAGTGAAATTTGAGACAATTTTGAAATATCACGAGTGGTATTTATGCCAAATATCACGTACAAAATATGCTATTATTTGCTTATACTACTACCCACAAAAGGTTTGTAATTTTCACATGTAGGTATTTCAAATTAAGCTGAAATACCACTGCTCTAAGCCAATCAAATCGCAGAAATTTCTCATCTAGTAGTATAATCAATATAATTTTTCGAGTAGTTTGTGGGATTTTGACAGGTTCGGCCAGGATTTCGGTATATAACTGGGGATTCTGTAATTGGAATACGTTATCTTTGACCTGAGAACAAAATGAATGACTTCAAGTATCCGGTATATGCTATGTTTTTTATTTTGTCCGATACTCAGCGAGATAAAAAAGATTAACCGAATTTTATTTTAATCAATCAAATATTGGCTAAGTATTGCGTTATGCGTGCGCATTGGTCGAAAGACATCATGTGACGCACACAGACAGGTATTTGTCCAGATTCTTTCACAATTTAGCGGTAGAAAAACTGGGTATGATGTGAAGAACAGGTCATTTGCACTAAGAGGTCATGTGACATCGTTTTTATGAAAAAAAATTTTTATGAAAGTTATGATTTTGCCTCCTAAAAACGATTAGAGGGTCATATCTTAAACAAAATAATAGTTATTTGGTTTCTCAAACCCGCACTATTTTCTTAAATGAGAAAGTTCGTAGCTGTTCAAGTGACCAAAATGTGATTTTTAAAATTATGAATTACCTCTTTCTGAACACAAATTTTGCACTTAACCTTCTAGGAAAATGTTGAAAAGATGATGTGGTAACGTTTACAGCACATCTGAGCGTAACTGTCAAACGTTTAACAAGATATAAGCAAAAAGTTAGTTTTGGCTGCCATGTTGGAGGGCAAGAGTATGCCCTCCAACATGGCGGCCAATACAAATCATACTACTTTATTGAAAAGTCGAGGTGCCATAAAATATCTCCCTTAAATGTGTTTCCTCTCAAATTTCGCGTTTAAAATAATTTTTACGTGCTCTGTCAATTTTTGGCATCAGCAAGATTCTAACTCATTGTTTAAAGGAAGCATTGGTCACGTGACCTCTTAGTGCAAGTGGCCTAACTATCATGAAGATCATGATCAATGGGGAGTGTTACTCGCCGAGGAAACCATTTTGCGCCAACAATGTTTCCCAGCATTGTAGCCGCTAAAAACGTATTTTTTTTGTGGGTAGTGAGGCAATAAATGAGGTCATCAGCTCCTGATCGTGATGAGGAAAATAAAATTAATGAGACAAAAGTTTATTAATAGTGATATTTTTTTAATGGTTCAGGCTCATTTATTTTTTATTTATATTTATTTATATATATTTATTATTTTGTGGAAAATAAAATTTCATGTCATGTACACAGCTCACTACTAGTAGGGGACTTTCGAATGTGGCCATCAGGCCGGAGCCATATCTAATCCTGTCGACAGGCAGCTTGGGGAAGGAACAAACTCTCTATGTGAGCATTCGTATTAATATGTTTGCCTTCATATAAAAAGAAAGGTACTTTTATAGCAAGAGCCCGAAGTTCTGCGAAATTATAGATATGACAACTGCATAAAAATAAGACATTGTAATGTACATGAGGTTAAACCTAGGCTGAACGTCGAACTTTTCATGGGACGAACCAAACTTAGTGAGTGGGACTATGTGCCCAGGAAACCCAGAAAAGGTAGGCGTACAAGAATGACGCGCGAGATAAGTGATGCGCGGAACAGAGGACACGCCCACGCTTTTTCCCCTTCCTCGAGGTCAATGCCGCCGATCTTTTTTACGCCCTAAACTTCTCCACGCAAGCTAGCAGGAAAGTGAGGCGAATGAACAGTGATCACAACAAAGCAACGCCATCAGGAAGTCTTGAAACGTTCGTTCTAGACGAGCCTATGAATTGCAAGTTAACTCATTAAACTTAAAGAGGGTGTTTTATCCGCGTTTAGAAGGCCTAACTGTGTTGCTTTGGGCGTTACTCGTTTTCAAAGCAGGAAGAATTTAGTAGCAACAATCTTGTTGTTGTGTTCGTCTTAGCCAGAAGTAAGTGATCATCTCCCAAGAAGAGCTTTCTGCTCTAAATCGGAGTCTTTTTACAAGGCGCTGAACTACACACACATTCCAGTTTTGGTTGAACTGTACACGGGTCAAGTAGAAGTCTTTGCAGGCTCGACAACTGCCTTGATAAACAGAGCATCGTCCTTAATAAACTCGCCAGTCTCTAGCGCCTCTTGAGGGACAAAACAGGGGTTTCCAATCCCGAGATTTTCCTTCATGGTTGGCCGATTGAAAACCACCTTGATATTTGGTAATGAGCGGTTAGGACTAAGTTGGTGTGTTCTATGGTTCTTATGTTCACCTTGATCGATAAGATAAAACGTTATCTTCTGTTTGAAAGGCCAGTCCAGTAAAGCATCATAGTCACCTTTCATTATAATTATATACAGAGACAGATGGGTGGATTTCCCGCGATCTCTCCCATGAAGGTACGCTTTCAGCCGCATTTTGTAACCGTACTGTGAAGTATAAAAAGGCGGGCTGAAAATCGCCAGGTCCTCTGGCGAGGCAAGAGCCTGCTCAAACTGTTGTTTGTAGTTACTAATTCTCCAGATAAATACTCCATTGGTGCAAGTACTACGACTCTCATTGTCGCGGATTTTCTGCATTGCCAGACCAAGATGGGTGTGTACCGCGGTTTTCGTGTGGTCGTCAAGCGTATCTCGTTTCCCCTGAAATGAGTTGGAAAGGAAATACAACAACTTTAAAAAGAGCAAAGAAATAGTAACTGCCACGCGCAAGTACTGTATTTGGCGTGCGAAGTATACAAATACAACACAGTGGACCCCATGGGCCATATGCATGATATATTACTGTTTTTTTTTTTTACCTATTGACACTGATTTGCAACTGGTTCAGTATACAAAGCATTTACCATGCTCAAAGCTGTGAAACCAAACAAGTGTATTTTTAACCAGCGAAAAGAAAATAACAGCTGTCAGGAATAACTCTTCCAGCACTTGATGTTGTAGTGTACGTTTGCGTTTTATCTCGACATCACATTAGTCATGAGTTGCCTAGGGGAATTCACACTGGCCCCTTGTGTGGTTGGAGAGACAGGGGTCACCAATTTTGCCAGGTTTACTTTCATTTACTTGGAGTTATAAGCAGAGGAAAGATTCCATGCAAAATGGAGATGTTTCGTCGTATTTCCTTCTTTAAAGGATGCATTTATAAGTATTTAAGAAAATAGATGTCTCTCTACCTTAAAGGTGCAACCGATATCTTGATAAGAACAGGGAAGGATTGCCAAAGGACACTCGGTTAGATGAAATGAAAGCTGAAAGAAAGAAAACAATGTCTTTATGTCTAAAGAAGCGGCTAGAAGATCCATTACTGTTGTACAACATTTGTTGGTCCAATAATGAAAAGACCGATTAGAACCCATGATAGATTATGTCCGTCCAACTTTTTTTTTGTTGGACGAAAGTTCGATTTCCATCAAACATTTGGCCAACATTTCACAGTATTAAAGACACGTTTTGCCGCGCGTCCATTATTCTTGTGTAGCATGTGCTGGCAGGATCGTTTAGCTGCTTAACGGTTTCGCAGGGCCACGGTACACCCGTCTGATGTGCCATGTGCCGGCCGGCTTGTGCCTAGTCTCGTCAGTCTCCATAGAGACTGTACGATGATAGAGTTCGATCAGAAAGCCAGCCTGATACTGCGCCACTGGTCATCTGTGCCATCCCTGCTACGAACACATTAACATCTATGTAACGTAAATTTCTTTGTACATATTCAAGTGCAGATCACGCCTTTCCTTTTTCTACTGCCTTCGTAATCATGCACACCTGCAAATTAGGCAATCTATTCTCACTATAACTCACCTCTTCTCGAGGAATATCCTTGGCACCGCACTTGTTTACACATTCTAAAGGAATTCTCTTACATACTTTCATGTGTAGCTGCAATGGAAACAACAGAAAGGATTTTTTATGAGCTAGTAATAACCAAACGTTAGGGACTACGGGCGCGTTTCAAGCTCTTTCTCCAATCCTGGTCCTTTGTGTAAGTTTCAAGTCAGAGAAGGTCCAAACGCGCGCAATCCGATTGCGTTTAATGCATTTCATTCATTCTTAGAGGAAGTCCAAACGAATGCATGCTACATACCTGCCGCAAACATAGGGCAACCTGGAAATTACAATTGCGGGCTCCTTTTGTCGCCCGCAAGAAAGTATTTAGTTCTTACTGGCCTACTTACACACTAATCAGAAAGTAACATTTTGGCAAGCATGCGTCTATTCTTCTGCCCGAATACCAACGAGTTTTGTAAAAACTCCATAAGTGACACACTAGCCACTTAACGTAAGGGACAAAAGTAAGGTTTTTTTGCACGAGAGAGCCCTGGTGAAAAGGGCCTAATTCCACTTTGTGGGTCCTTTGTTGTGGTCACTTTGTTCCTTATGAAATTAAGTTGGGTACGAGAGAGTTTTTTTTTCTTACGCGTCGCGCGTTGCAATACCACAGTTTCCCGTTTGTCCTTCGAATGCCATAACCTATCACCTCGTTCAACGACCATCTTTCAGAGAAATTGCTTGAGATATTTTTTCATTTAAAGGCAGTTTTGGAATCCCTCGCCGACAATATACGTTAGAAAAACTGTGCGATAGAGGAAAAACTGTCAAAGACCATGACCTCTTATTATACGGGCTTTGCATTACGCGGACGAAAATGCCCGTCAAAAAGCTGATGTTTACCTGACACAAGAGTGGCCGGGGGCACACAGAACGTTCGCCATGAAGGGAATCAATTGTATTATAAAGAGGATAATAGCCTGCGAGCGAGCGGCAAAGCTCGTTGCTCTTGAGTCTTCTTTCGCGCGCCGCTCACACGTGACTTCTCGCGATATCCCCTAAATGGACAACTGGCTTGCAGGCTAAGAGAATAATTATTGAATTAACCAGTTCAAAATGCGCTTCAAGGCTGTAATGCATGAGAGAATCAATCCTTCCCCAAAAAACTAAAATTCAAGGTTCTGAGTTACCTAGTCCCTACGCCTCAATATTCTACGCGACCGCTGGGTGCGTTTCGCGTTTCGGGCTGTTCGTCTCGGATACGTCGCCGAAATACATTGACCGAGAAGGCCTGGGAAGTCACCGTGCAGGGACTAGGCACTCGGACTAGGCAAGGTCCACGGTTCTGAGATGTTTAGACGTTACCTTACTGTCCTTGTATGTGTACATCTCAGCGCAAAAGTGACACGACACCACCCTCCAGCGGCACTTTGACACTAAATGGTACTGTAAGGCGCGGCGAGGCATTACTTCATTGCACTCAGGATTTGTACAATGTACATCTTCATATGCACAGTTTTTCATATGCTCCTGCAAAAACAACAAAATTGCAACAAATTGTCAAATAAAAATGTTCGCCTTGTAGACTTGCATGAGTTCGCGTAGGAGGCATTGGAGCCCATAACCCGTAGCGAGTAACTTCCATACTAGGCCTCCTTGCTCGCTTCGCGCTTGCTTTCGCACGCCCGAAAAACGCTAGAAAATAACACCTGTTAGGCAGGCTAATGTCACGGCGTTTTCACCGACTAATATATTTTTTAGATACATTAGAGAGCTCTTTTTCCCGAGGAAAGGAAGCTCCCCTTAAATAACCAGCGAATAGGCCATTTCCAAGACGCCCCAAGCCTCTGTTTCAAGGCGAGGCTAAATGGGAAGCTATTGATATGAAAACGATTTTTTAGAGTTCTAATGCAATAAAACACTTTTTCACACAAAAAAGGTTTTGTATTTAGCCTGGTCACTAAGGTCTTCGCCTAGCTGGGAGTGGCCTTGTCATGCAAATCTTTCTCTCTAGTTGATCGTGTATCTAGGCAGACACGAGTTTTAAATGATAAATAAATACTACAAGTGAACATTTCAGTCCGAATGCTCAGCTGGGAACTGGAAAGCAACTTAAAACAGGAAAAAACATGATATTTTCCATTGACTGACCGTCGTTAGCTTCGTTTTCATCAGTTCGTTACCTAATTATGAATTTTTGGCACTAAGAAAGTTTATCGAGGATGAGAGTTGCCAAACAAGTAGAAATGAAGTTTAGGCTTTCAAAAAACCCCAAAACAATGAATGATCGGAAAACTATCGACGTTTACTCTGGTAATCAAACTTAAAACTCATGGCCTCTTTTCTTTTGAGTTTCACCGAATTAAAAGAAGAATTAACGACTGCAAACTAAAACAGTCTGAAATAACATGAAGAAAGATAAGAGAATGACTTGACCAGTAGAGGAATGCGTAATGAACAATGGTTTTTGCTGGGTTTACCAATGATAATGCTTACCAGTGTAAGATCTAGGTGCAAACGAAGCATAGTAAAGACTCATCAAATTTCACTAAGAGATCAGTTCAGTACTGCATAGAGTCCGTGAGAAAAGCAGAGGAATATTGATATGATTTTGGAACGATTAAAACAGAGATACAAAAATGTAGAGGAGTAAAAGAACTGTCAACTTTCTTGGACTAACTCCAACCTAAAAAACGACACAGACTCACGCAAAGATTGACGCAATTGGGGATGATTCCAACCAAGAATACGAAAAATAAATGGTCAGATCAGATGAATCGCCCGAAAACTGACAACCAAGCAAAAGATCTCTTGATCAGGCCAAACGTAATTTGTTATATCGAATTGCTTGTTTCTATGGCTAGACACGTGCTATGAGAATATCCTCAAGTGAAGAGAGCAGATCTAAACTCAAGTTGTTACATTTTTACGATAATGTCCACCTTTTTTACGGCATTTTTTTTTTCTGCTGATCAACGCTGTTTCTAATGGTTGGCTCATTTAATATTTAACACAAACCAATGGAAAAGTCATGAATTTCTTTTTTAAAAAACAGGCGACCCATAAAATATTTAAACTCCATTATCTCGCGGAACATGCAAAGAGAAACTGAACCAACATTCGAAAACAAAACCACACGTGCTCAAGATGAGCGCAGATGGCTTGTTGTCTGCTTAGTTATATTAAAAAAAAGTGAACAATGAAACAACTCGAACAGTACAGGAATTAGATGGCGTTTACCTCCAATCTCTCTCAAGAATCCGAAGACTCAGTTTTGTTTGGCAGGGAGTCACGATCTCTTATCTAAGTACATTGCTTCTGTTTGTGTTAAAAATATTTTTTGGGTATAAGAGAGTTATTTGCTTTACACAGAAATCGTATAGTTGAACTGACAATTAAACAAAGCAAATCTATTTTTATGAGAAACCGTGTCAAGGGGAAACGAGATTTTTCCAACTAATGTAAATAAGACACTTCCTCTAGATAAAATAAGTTTACTTTTTCGGCAGCTTCTTAGTCAGACAGAGAAACACGAAAGAACAAATTTCATACATGTTCACGCCCTTGAAGTGAAATCTTTGGTCGACATTTAAACAGCCAGTTTATTGCAAGGCATTAAAAATTGATCTTTTTCACGAATGAAATTGATCTTGTGTTCTCTACAGCATGCTAGCTTCGATTATATTTTTAAGAACAGATCATAAGCTTTCATTGATGTTTGTTCTATAACAAAAGATTAATCACATCGGTGTGTTCATTTCTTTGAAACATTATTCAAACACGCTATAATTGAAACAAAGAATAACAAAGGAAATCTGAAACTGGAAGATCTTAAGTCATTAGTCACGTGATTTCGAACGCCAAGCATCTGCTTTGCTTGTAAACATAGAATTATAAAAAACGCAAATCTCGTTTGATCTGATCTATTTTCAAGTGCGACTGAAAATAACACGGGTAAGTTTAAAGCGTATTGACAGTACTTTGCAAGAATATAGTTACTTCACGCTTCATGCAAATAGGAGACTTAATTTCGCACTTACAGAGGATAAAGTCAAGACGTGTGTAGTCCGCTTACCTCAACATATATCAAATCCCCCGTCCAATCACACTTTCTTTTCCAGTTCACACATTTAACGCCAAGAGACAGTACAGCACGTTTGGCTGCCTTGTCGACAAAAATCTGTAAAAATAATGAAAGAAACAGTAAATAAATGAGAAAAAAATCTTCCCTTTGATTGCAAGTAAACAACACATCAAGTTACGAACTAAACCAAAATAAATCAATATGGTTTCTTTGGCTCTCAATAAAAAAAAAACTATCGAAGTGGTTTTAATTTCATCAAAATCTACACCCCGTTTATAGCACTGCGAAGAGGTTATCGAGGGTAGAATCGTCTACGCTTCCTTTGGGTAAAGAATGGATCTCGCATTCTTCGATTTTGAAACTTTTCATTTTATAGTTATTTGTCCAGATCCACGAAAGCCAAAGCAGTAGAATCCCGCGAAATAGGTTAGATATGTATCAGGCTCTAAGCCCGTAAAAACCATACAGAGCTATTTATCAAAGAACTGAGAACAAATTCACAGAGGCATCGAAATTTCTGAGAAATTGCCTGCTATATTTTTCTTCTTGCTAAATCGTTACTCACAAATCTTTCTAGATTTCTAATATACTGCTGACATAAATTCTTCCACCCTCAGTTCAGGTCAGAATTTTTCAGAAATATGAATTTGAATATTAAGCTTGTGGTTGCTATATGATGTGTCTATACAAAGCTTATCAGAATATTCAGATTAAACTATTCCCGCTAGCGGGCTTTTGGTCTAAAATTGACTGCTCAAAAATCGCGAAAATCAGATAACAGTTAACTTCATTCTTTTTATAGACTGTAGAAAAAAACTGGTGAATCTTCATAATTCAAAACTTAAACTGTGATCGATTGAAAGTAACACAATTTAAGCGCTTTGCAGAAGTTACCATTGACGTTCGAGTATGATGGAGAGACAAAGAAATCGCAGAAACAAAAGTTAAACAAATTATACAACAAAACTCAGCCGGTTTCAACTTTTGCTAAGGTTGTACATTACCTTGGAGGATGATATAGGTTTTCTGTCCAACGGGCATAAACAAGGACTTCCCTGCCTTGATTTTACGTAAAAATAAAAACATGAAAAAAATATTTCAGTGAAAGTGAATTTAATATCTTAAAACGGCGCATATCAGAGATTAATCCAATTTTCACCATTCTAACAGTAAGATATAAAAACAACGCCAATTGAGAATTTCCATAAAATCATCCTCGATTCCATTTTCAAGCATAATTACGCGCTTCCACCTTCGTGCTTTTATTTACTACACACAATTTGGCGGTTTTGAATTAAAAACATTAACATTTTTGGAACCATGCAAACATGAACAAGGATATCGTATAAAAATATATTCTCTACCTTCGTTTTAGCTCTTGAAGACAAGACTGGCAAAATCTGTGACCACAGTCTTCGATTTGAACAGGGTCGCGAAACGCTAGTTGACAAATTGGACATTCGTATTCTTCTGGTAACGGCACAAGAAATTCAGCTTCAAATCCGCCAGTTTCTCTATCGACGCGATCGGCCATTAAGTCAAATCCCCTCTTACAGCCGTACAAATAGTAACATTACCGAAACAAAGCGCTGTTTTTCTTCATCCGCGCGCTTGAGGTAAAATTAAAATGACAGAGACTTTACTTGCTATTACTGATAAGAGCGTCAGTGAAGTTAAGCTGAGGCCCATAAATAATAATGAGCTATATGACACAGACAATTATTGTCCCTTATTTTCTGACGACGCATCTGCCTTCACAAGAATTTATTTTCGCCGAGTATTGGCGGCATTTCAATGGCTTGCTAACAAAACATGACATTTCAAGTTTATTATCAATATATTTGGCTTGAGCTTGACAAAATATTGAACTACAAATGAAAATATATTATGTTGCTAGGTACTAAAAAAGAAAAACAAAAGGGAAATTTTGTGTCATTGTTTGTTTTCCTCTCCAAGTATGACTTTAACTGACTTGAAAGTACAATTTCGTATTTTGGCAAGAAGAATTCTATTTATTTTTCTCAGCACTTAGAGATCAAAAAAATAAATATATAAGTAAACAAATGGGTTTTACTCTTTGCAATTATTTTCTCCCGGTAAAAGAAAAATTAATTATACTGAAAATACCCAGAACTAGAACAAAGAAGGGAAATTTAAAAAGTCAGTTTTATGACGTATCGTAATAGTTATTAAACACGATCACTACAGAAAAGTGTCTGGCCACAAAAAAATTAACATTATTCCAATCACTGTTCGGCTTACAACTGAAAGAAAAAAAACTAGCATGTTCAAAAGTAATTATCGTTTTCTTGAGAAAAAAGGTGAAATACCACAAGGCCATGGTGAGAGAATAAAATTTGACTCAACACTAGCCAGGGACAAGGAGCAAGAGCTAAGCTGAGCGGCTTTAAGATGATGTTACACGGGACGATTCGCAACAACGATTTTCACGGCAACACAGCGTTGCAATGTAGGAACAATGTGGCAACTATTCGAAACAATGTGGCAACAATGTTGCAACGCTGTGTTGCGCTAAAAATCGTCGTTACGAATCGTCTCGTGTAACATCACCTTTAAACAAGGCTTAAGTGTGCTATGTCTCGCTGTTTGTTCAATATTCTATTTTTGGTTACTCTTGGAAAGTATAGTAGGTGTTTTTTCATTTTCAAATATTTTAAACTTTCTTGCAATAACAATCTGAATCAAGGTAAGAGAATGTCTGCATGAGAGCCGCTAAAATTTGGCCCGATCGTAGGTTAAAACAAATTGTTTTTGTCTTCTGAGTAAGTAAATTAAATTACTAAACCAACCTACATTTTAGGTCAACTTTCAAAGAAAAGAGCATTTTTTTAAAGAAAAATAGAAAAGAAGGAATTGAGAAACATTAACAAATATGTAAACTAGCAGAATGAGAGCACGGTATTTTTCGAACCATCATGTGAAAAAAAATTATTAAAGAATGTAAAAATAGTAAAACAAAATGGGAAAATATTACAAGTATCTACAACATTCAATTTTCTCACTATTCATTAAGCCCTTATCAGCAGTCCATTACAATATTTGAAAAGGAACCAGAAATATAACGTGCGGCCAGTTTGAATCTGGTGTGTTTAGCATTCACAAAAGCAGGTGGAGGTATTATTGAAATTGATACATACATTTATCGATCCATTACTCAATACTGCCATGAAAAAGCGATAAAATATTTAACAGTTGGCAGTTTTTAGGGCAGATGACAACCATTTGGTTTTCATGGAGAATCTCCCGAAGTCCCAAGCTCTCGAGGTAATTTCTTGTCCGCGATGGTTTTTTCCACAATTGGGACAAAGGCTTTTCGCGTGGATTAAGAGTTTTACAAGGGGAACATATGCACCCCATCTGCGTGTGAAACTGAAAAAGAAAACAATTCCGTCACTCATACGTCCATTAAAACGTCTTTGGATCACGACAAAGCCACATAAATCGCTGACTGATGCTACAGACCAATGAGAGTTCGCCTAGAGGGCAGATCAACCTTTTCTCGCCCTGCTCGCAAAATGATCATCCCATGCAAAGCACACGTGCCCAACACGCGCACACGAAAGCGTGGCAGCGTGGAAAATCAAGTCACGCTTAGTTTTACTTTCGTGCTGAGTGGTGCTGAGATATGCACAAGTGTTCGCTAAGACAGAGCGGGCGACTGCTGAGTGAAGCACGTGGGAGCTTGATACACGTTATTAACTTTTTTTTTCCCTTTTGAGTGGTTACATTTGCGTAAGTTTCTGTTCGAGGGGGCGGCTAAAGCACGGACAGGGGGACTGGGAGCGAGGCGTGCTTTTTAGTGGGTAAAGTTTGTGGAATGGTATCGCTTTACAGGGCGTTGAAGTCGAAAACGACCGCCATTGGAATTTTCATGAGTTTTCAGTAAGAGGTGTTTCTGAAATGTGCCGAAATTTTCGTCATTTTTGGAAGTAAGCCCTCCGACAACGGCTTGCAGTATTTCTTCACAAGAGCCTATTATTTTAGCCACTGACGAGACAAATTCATTGCAGGTATACATACCAGTTCTTGAAGAGAAACAACTTCTGTTGCAAGAAGTTGGGAAACACTTTTTCCTTGCTGTTCTGTAATCACAGCTGCAAGCAAACGTACAGCTTTTAAACTTAAGTTCAAATTATAAGCCTTTAAAGTGCGATGGGGATATTTCTTCAACGATTTAGCTGAATTTAAAAACATTACCCTTAACAAGAACCGTAAAAAGCGCTTCCAAAATCCTCAGATTTTCCTGACAATTTTGTGGCTGAAACACAATTTGCTCCTCATATACTTCGCCGTCATCAGCAAGTTGAGGTGCGGTAAGAATGATCCCAGCGCCTTTAAGAAACGATGACATGATTGATGGACTAGACTTTAGACATGCGGGTGGGTTAGGAAATATCGCAGAAAAATCAACCAGTTGAATAGCATTCTCACTTTCAGTCTGAAAGGAAAAAGAGGAAACCAGACATAAGCCGAGAGAAAATTAGGACACAGAACAGGGGCATCCAACGACAGTTTTTGGAAAATATCTGTTCGGAACATTTGTTGTTAAATTTCTTGCTTGCCTGCCTCTCCTAGGATTTTCGAACCTCCCCAAAATCGTATAATTGCCCGTATTTGACGGATTTTTACCCTTAAAAGGTCTTCTAGAATTTTCGGGAGCCTTTTTTCTGGCTGAAATTTTCGAAACGGTAAGTTTTGATCCCTATAATTTTCGGATCACTAGACTTTCAGCTAGGAAATCCGAACAGATGAAAATTTTTTAGGGGATAAAAATATGCCTATATCTACCGTAAAATACTAAAATACGTTCAACAATGCAATGTTTAAGTGGTTTTGAACTATATTCTCGTTGGGTGCCCCTGACAGAAAGGAAGAGACACTAAGCCCTTTAAGGCAGACTTCCTTCTTTTCAAATCAGCTGGACATACTAAAAAAAGGGTACAATTGGCATCACCTCAAACAACAGCCTATATTTTTTCCAAGGCTTCCCAAGCAAAGTGAAGTCTCCTCTTTCATTTGCTGCAGGGGGAAAAGTTACTTTTCCGCGTGCAACAAAGGAAATAGGAGACTTCTACACGCAGGCCATTCTCAAAGGACTAACAACACACCTCACATGCAACAACCTGCGTGAGTTTATAAATGCAACCATCCACGCTGTCTCACCTTTTCTTTTCTCCAGTAAGGCCAAACAAATTAAATTTTTACCGCAACTAATGAACAAAGAAAAATCATTGACCACTTATCCTGCAAATCCAAAAATCTTATCTACTTAATTCAATGCAACAAATGTAAGTGACAGTACATCGGAGAGACCAAACGCCAACTAAATAAACGATTTGGAGAACACCGCCGATCCTTCTTGAACCACCAACAACTCAGTGATCCCACTCCTGTCTCCTTACATTTTAATCAAGTTGGACATTCAATCAATGACGTCATTCTAATCCCACTTGAAGTCATACGCAGTAACCGAGATGCAGTTAGAAAGGCTCGAGAAGCTCATTTAATTCACAAAGGGAACACATTATCTCCTCTAGGAATGAATAGACGTGACGAAGCAGACGAAGCTCACTGATATATGATACCACCTAGTATCCTATACCAATAACAATCCATTGTTTTTATGGTCACATTTTTAAATTCTTATTTGTACCGAACTTTTAGTTTTATTTTCATTTTCCTTTCAGCCCCTGAAGAAGGTTTGTTTTCAAACTGAAATATTGGGCAATTTGTTTAAACATATATATTTTGTTTTTTTCTTTTGTTCACTTGCCTTGATGTAAGGATCAGTTTGCCGTTTCATATTATTCTCAGAGGGACAGGATGAGGGAGGAGGGGAGATGGGGGGTGGGGGGAGGGGGGTCTGATCCCACATACCAGACCTGTTTTGAAGAGGATCACTCAATGTGTAAAAACAGGCAAAAAGACTGTGCAGGCCTGGGCAAAATCTCAATAAAAACACTACCTGAAACTTTTTCATGGTTTGTAACAAGAACTTGAGTGCTTCTTGTCTGTCATCTGGTGCAGGAAAACTAAAAAGTTTTCTCAGAGCAGGTTGCCAAATCTGCTTTTTTCTCATGCCTTGCACTTGTGCTCTCAGCCATTTGATAAAATCAAAGTCCAGCTCTGAAATATAAGAAAGGACATTTTGGGTAAAGAAAAGCACACAAGAAATGAAAATGCAAATGAAAATTATTTGAAAAAGAAGAGCAAACAGAAAGGTGGGAAAGAAATAAAATTGAAGATGGCTGGGATTGGTTTACAGTATAGCAAACTACATTTCTCCTATTCCAACACTTTAAACAACAAACTACTTTGATTGGTCAGTGCTTTATAATGCACAGCCCTATATTGACATCTTATCAACGCAGTCTTTGGTCATGCACCACTCCCCCTCTGTGAAATCCGATTGGCTTAATGTGGGGAAAGGAATGTGGTTAGATTCTCAGCAGGTGGGAGGGGAGGAGTATTGCTTGGTGACCCAAAGAATGGCTGCAAAGGAGAATAGGCAGTCTTACCTTCAGCAAAAAATGCACTCTCAGTGGAAGCTGGCTGAAAGGGATTGATTGATACCAGGTTGACATCATATCTGGGCATCCCAAGTGTGCCATCTGAGGAAAGTGGAATGCGACAAACACCAAAAGCTCTTGCATCTCTTGCATCCAAATGAATACAACATCTGTCTAGTGACTTAGTGCAAAGTTTGATTTGATTTTCTAACGAGGACTTGTCATTGCCAAACCAGGTACTAGAAACATACTCTTTGGAAGGATAGTAATGAAGTCTGTCAGAATACCACACCTTAGGGAATTAAGTTGTAAGAAGAGGATAAATTTTTCAGCCATCTATTTACAGTCATAGCAGATCCAGGACATTGATAGTCTAGAAGTAGAGTTATTTTTCTGAGAATTGGAAGGAGTACCCATGGCCACCTCTCCTAGTATTTCAGTGAAGTGTGTTAAAAGCCTTTTTCACAGACATACTATTTTCAAAGGATCATTTTCCAAAAAGTGGGTGTCCTGTGGCTTGATAATCTCTGCAAGGATATCCCACATCAGAGAAACAGAGAGGGAGATGAAAGCTTTGAAATTTTTATTTTTTAAAACTCAATTATTGAGTGGAACCATTCAATGTAGTCTTTCTAAGATTCAACGTAGAAAAAAAATGACTTTAAAAAAATCCCAACTGGCCGGAGGCAAACCAGTTGGCTATTAACAAGCATGCCTAGGGCAGGGATTGAACTCAGGAACCCCAGATAATACCATATTTCCTCAAATAAGTATCCATGCCCTCCCACCAATTAACACCCATGCCGTTTCGCCAAAATAGAAAACAAAATAATGCCTCTCTTAAATAAGTACCCCTCTCCATCACTTTTGTTAAAAAGTAGTGATATAAGGAAAACTTGTCTCTTAAAATTGCCTCTATGGTATAAATTTTAAGATTACGTTCAACATGAGTAGTGATACATCTGTGTCTTATGTTTATAATGGGACTAGGGTTAGCTTGATTACCAAAAGGAGGAAAACCTACCCCCAGCCCCCACCTCTACCTCAGTAAAGGGGCCTGTAAGAAAAACGCCGAAATTTGAAATAAGCGCCCGGCAATTATTTGAGGAAATACGGTACCATTTGTGCAGTTAAGTACAAGACTTCAAGATACCAAATGGCCTGGGAATCATTAATCTTTATCCTGCTTTATCTCGACAATCAAGTGAGCTTACATTCATGCGCCAAACAAAGATAGAGCAAGCCCAGCATACCTTATAGACAACGTATATGCAAGTTTTTCCGCAAAGTTTAGAAGACTCTTGATCTACTCTCAACATGTTTACTTTAGTAGTGAGTTTCGCGGGGTCGACATACTCAATCTGCGTGGTTCCTAAATCAATCCAGCTGAAGTATTTTCCCTCAGGACGGCCAGCCAAATCTTCCATCGAAAACTCGCTTACTTCGAGGGTGAATGGAAGTTTTAAAGCAACTAGATACTTATCTACCCCTTTCTTTGAGCTGCTGTGTAAATGCGGTCTTAATAAATGTAATAAATCCAAATTATTATCCATTAAAATACCCCCATTCTTGCGTAAAGTTCCAACAAATTCGAAGGTATGTCTGTCCCGTTTAACAAACACAGAGAGCAGGTCGAAATATTCGTAGTTTGCTGCTACAGGAACGGCGAAAAATTCTCCATATTTGGGAAATAACTGTGCAGCAATGTTTCCCAGAGCGTTTCTTTGGTAAAGTTCAATTGACTTGTCCTGTCTCTGCTTACAAAAATTATAATCGAAGCTGTTATCTTCGTCTGTATCGTCCTCCATGCCGTTGCCAAGTTTTGTCACCTCGAGGGATTGCGTGACAGGAACACAGGGCGCCCATGACAGGGCAAAAAGTACTGTGGACGGCGTAATAGAGTACTAAAGTGATGACGTCATAAAAATGAAATTCCTGAAATTATGGGATTTGTCAGGATATTCTGAAAGAACAATGTCCAAGAGGCCTACTTGCCAAAAATGAGCATTTGGGGGCAAATTGTCTCTGAAATCGTAGCCCAGTTATACTCAGAAAACTCCATACAAACCCTTCTAATTTTTTTTTGGGTCGACCCAAAAAAAATTTAGAAGGGTTTGTATGGAGTTTTTTAAGCATAACTGGGCTACGATCTCAGAGACAATTTGCCCCAAATGCTCATTTTTGGCAAGTAGGCCTCTTAGACATTGTTCTTTCAGAATATCCTGACAAATCCCATAATTTCAGAAATTTCATTTTTATGACGTCACACTTTAGTACTCTATAGCTTAATGTTTTTGAGATCCAAAAGAGTCGGCTTTTATGGTGAAATCCTAAAAAACCTAAAGAATCGAAAATTGAATTTTATTTTCAATGCTCCAACAATGTACTTTACAGGGAAGCTCCGCCTATATGGGGTACCTTTTTCATCTTTTCAGTCTACAGGCATATCCTGGGGAGGGTACTCCCATACATTACCTATACGGGTATGTGCCGCCCAAAGGTGTCGTGATTTTGAAGCTCCTGATTTAGAACGGGGTATCCATTTCAGAGGCGTTTTCTAGAATGGGGTATAATATTTCAGACGCACGAAAGCTCCACTTTTGTAAGCAGCCATCTGAAAGTATTCAAGGACAGATTGCTTTTAAAAATATGGTTCAATGCGTTAACAAGCAAACCGTTGTACTCTTGTTGCACCCTAGAACGGCGTATAAAAAATTGGCCCATTTCTAGAACGGGGTATCAATTTTAGGGGAAATTTTTTCTAGAACGGGGTGCCAATTTGGAGTCCCGGGCGGCACATACCCACCCAAAAAATATACAAAGTGCTCCACCCCCCCCCCCCCCCCGGAGGCATATCAAAGAGCAAGGATTCACGAGTCGAGTAGACTGCGTGCAGTTGCCCCTATTTCCTTTCTTGCTGGCGAGGAGATGTCTGCATGCACACTATGAGTAGAGGTTAATTGAAGCCTGTGTACAGCCACCCCCACCACTCAGGTAAAAAAAGGAAAGGGTTCCTCTTTCCCAATTTCTTCCTGAGGGAACGGGGTGGCTATTCAGTGGCTAGGAAAACTACCTCATTTTTCTTTTTCACTATTAAAGTAAATTTCAAAGCACCCTGCAAATGTTGCCCAACACTTGCCTACAAGTCGAGCTCAAATTTTTTCACAAGTGCGAAGCCCAAGGGGTAGATTTTTTATGTTTTCTGCGGAGAAAGCGTGCGAGAGAGCCAGAGCGCTGGGGCCAACTACCGGAACCCGAAAAGAGAAGCGAAGGACTTTGAGAAAGTCTGATGATGCCCCTACCAATTATTGATCTATTGATTGATCCATTCCATTTCTTTCTCACTATTCCTTTAAGTCCAAAGAGTGACAAATGTCAATTTTCTCCCAAAAACATCAATACATAATCAAGAAGAAAGGTTATGAGAATTGAAAACATGATCACCAAAGGGGAAATGCTTTGATTGTTTACAAAAAAAGAAAAACTATCAACTTATTCTTTAAGGAACTGTATGGCGATCAGTCTGGAGAATTTGAATGTGACAACTGGGACTCAAGGATTACCCAAAACACTTCTCAGGTTATGTGAAAAAGCTGGTATCTTTTTGTCAAAAGTGGTATGTAAAAGTGTAAGAAAATTGAAACTCAGCCACAGCTAAGTCCTTGCTCAAAACTGTGGTCAGTGACCAGGCTACAATTTCCTCTCCAGTCCTCCCCTTTGTAAAGAAATCCCCTGAACAAAATAACAAATTGAGGAAAATCACTATTGTAATTTTTTATTATCATTTTCCTTTTGTATTGAACCAAAGACTTGACATACATTGTCAACGTCTTAAAGTCTTCATAAATCTCTGTGACATGAAAGATAGATACATGGCATTCAAAATCGAAATCCTAGCTCTTGTATGTATAAAAGATTCATTTTAATTGAATAAACTATTTACATAACTTTGTTTGAAATCGTGATAACATTTCAAAGATTATTTACACATTTAGCGGACCCGAGAATATAAAGTTAGGTAGGGGCTGCTTTCCGCAATGCCAAGTAGCCATTTACAATATCCATTGGCAGGCTGCGAATTGAACCAAACTCATCTGAATTGTTATATTGTATTCCAGTCCTTGGGTCCTTGTATTTTGCCTTAAAAAGAGAGGATAATTCTTAATAAAAAAGTGCGTTTTAATCTTGTAGACAGCTTTGTTCTTTTAACCCTTAAATGAATAGTCCCAAGCATGATCTACATCAGTTTTCTCCAAACAATATCAGTACGTAATCATGGCAAAAGATGAGAACTGGTTAAATGATCACTATCAAATGCGTTGACCTTTTATCAAATTCTCCCAACTTATTCTCAAAGGAAATGTACAAAGATTAGTCTGGAGAACTTGTATGTGACTGGGTATTAAGGCTTAGTGGGTAAATTAAAAGGTAGAACTCTCACCGGTAAACCAGAAAGGTCAGCATATTTCTTTGACGGTTTGAATGAGGGTGGAGCATCTACACTGCTATCTGTAAAAATGAACAGACCATTCCATGTAAATGGTGCAGTTAATTTTTTATTTTCAGTTAATTTTATTTTTCCTTTGTTTCAAATTCATTAGCATACATTACCATACCCAAAAACAATAGAAAAAAAATATTAACTGAGATAAAAAATTACCTACAACATAAACACTAATAACATTAGAAATGAAAATAATGATAATAATATACAGATACCATAGTAACTTCCTTGCCTGGGTCACATGAGAAATAAAGGGAGCAAAAAATGTGGTGCCCATGAGAAAGGAGGACAGACAAAAAAAGCAACAGACAAGAGGGCAGAAAAGAGGCAAGAAAAGATCAAAAAGAAAATACGCTTGTCGCAGTTGTAATTACAATTTAAGCGATATTAAACTGCAAATTAACCTGAAATAAATTTAACAAGGGCATGGGCTCAAATCCCATTAGGTTAGGTTAATTAATATATTGCAATTATCGCTTAAATTGCTATTAAAACTGGGACAATTATATCTTCATTTCAATTTGATTTCTGCAGTTCACACCATCTTCATTTCATGATGAAAGATCATTACAACAATACTACAGTAATATTATCATAATAATGACTATCCCCACCACCTTTTTGAGCAACATCAACATCACAGTCTCAACTATTGTCATCGTCATCACTCTCACCATCATCTGCTTTATCACCAGCACTGCCACAATTTTCAACACCCTCACTGCCACCAAAACAATAACTGCCACAACCACTATCACCATCAACATACCAATCAACACCACCATCATTGCCTTCCCCACCACAACCAGCAGCTCTACTACAGTCAACTGTCTCTCATAATGACCACTTCTTGTATGCGACCACCTCCCGTAAGTGGCCACTTTGAAAATAGCAGTTTTGTTTCTCATTCAAATACTGTTTCAAAAACTCTCTTGTAAGCTGCCAATCCCAAAATTTCTTAACAACCACGACCACTTTTTAAACCAAAAATTTGGCACATTCTTTTGTCTTCTATTTCCTGTAAGCGACCACACGGCATGATCACATGTGATTGTAAGAAAACAATATTGCTCAAATGTCACAAAAGTTCAGTTTTTGATAGCGCTGATCAAGTATGCTGACAAATTACAGCAGTTGACTTACAAAAAGAGATGGCTGTAATACAATCTGTAAGTAAAAATGTGAATTGTAACATTGATGCAAAATGTAATGTACAAACTTTCAACAGTCCAAGCACTATATTTGATGAATACGATTATTGCCAGTTGTCTATTTACCTAAGTTTTTGCTTGTCAAGAAAATATGTTAATCAGCTGAATTTGAGCTTATTTTCTTGATTTTTCCCATAGACAACCAACTCCTTTAAGTGACTACTTTGTTGTGCACCAAGATTGGTCGCTTATGACTGTATCATCATTATCATCATCATCATCATCATTGTTGTCACTATGAACACTACATTTTCTTTAGACTGTTTTCCTACAATGTACTCATATGCATTGTTAGTGACTGTGCTCACATTGTGGGTGGCTCCTCCTAAAATCAACAAACCTAATGCAACAAAATGCCAGCAAAAGAAATGGGCATGCAAGGCATTGCAGTAAAATTCCGATGCACTATGGTTAAAAATACAAATGCATCATGGGTAGAAATCAAAAATGCTTGTTCCTATACAGTTTTGGTCTGCTGCCTTGCTCGCTCACATGGTAGCAATATTAGGAAGAGAAAAAAACTGTTCTTACATGTTGGATCATCTTGTTTCCATGGCAACCCTCTCTCTAACGTCATAATTTGCTTTAAATTTTTCCAAATCTTTTTCTTGCCTGCATTGACACCTGAGTGCTGTATTTTGAAATAAAGTTGAACATTCATTAACCTTTAAATATTAGTTCTCTAAAAAGTACATCTCCCATTCAATTCAATTATCAACTTTTAAGCTTATATTTTAACTTCTTTTGACTAATAGACCCCTTCACGGTTGTGAGGGCATGCTGGGTAATCAGGACAAGATGGCGGGGAAGTCCAAAGTTTGTGTGGGAATTCAAAGTCAACTAATTCTTCCGAATTGAATATATTTGTCACTTTCTAGTTGCAGACTTTAACTAATGAACTTTAAGAAACTATGCACTATTATAATTCTGTCAATTCCAAGCATGCCCATCACACCCGGGCCTTTGTCACCTTGTCGGTCCCAGGGAACGGGGATTTGTCAGAAAATCTCTGCTCAAGGGTGGGGCATTTGACAATTCTTCTAGAAGTGGTTAAAGTCGTTCCTTTTTCACTATTTCACAAAAGAATACACTTAGTTACTTAGATAGCTTTATAAAGAATATTTTTAATACCTATGCTTTAAAACGATATGTGTGGTTTTGGCTCCATCACTTCCCCACCCCACAGTACTTTTTGCATCTGTCTAAGAAATTGCTTCCCACCAGTGTGATCAGCTTGCACATGGAAGAAAAACAATCAATATATCGTTCAAAGAGTTTAAAGGAAAATACACTTTCTTTGCAAGTGAATTGTGAATTGTGATACATTAGTACAAACTTCACTTGTTGTACGATCAATGTGACAATTCAGCGGTTCCATCATGATGAGAAAATACTCACATAAAGCACCTTGGTTGTTTGTTAATTAGTTATTCACTACATTAAACATCTTCAAAAATAAGACAGGTATTACTAAAATTCTAATTTATAGTTCTGCCATTGAGATTTTAAATCAGATCTCTTTTTTTTTTTTTTTTTTTTTGTATTTTAATGAATTTTTATTTTGTTATGTATTTCGTTTTTTTTACACACTGACTTATGAACATGTAGGAAAAATACAAAAATGGAAAGGAAAACTAAACATTTATACATCACAGACTAACACATAATTACATACTTACAAAAAAGAAACAAACAAAAACAAACCCCAGTACCTTCTTTTCTATTTACATGAAAAAAAATTAAAATAAAATACACAAAAAATAAAAATTAATAAATGAAGTAAGCGGAGAAGAGATCATATGCTAATCAGATTTATATTTGCTCCATTTCATATTCTGGGTCTCCAACTTATTGTTTGACTTAGCGATCATTGTCTCTATTAAGAAGACAGTATTAATTTTGGAATGAAGAACTCTAATGGAGGGAGGATCTTTGTTCTGTGTACAAGAGTATAGATATTGTTTTGCCAGTAATAAAATATGATTCACAAATATCTCTTTCTCACATCCAATAATACCAAACAGTATATCTTTGTCTGAAAGATTTTCAATCTTGACCTTATGATCAACAAGCCATTTTATAACCTCAGACCAGAAATTCTTAGTATAATGACAAGACAGGAAAAGATATTTGAGGTATTCCTTCGATTCACCACACAGGGAGCACGCTAGAGATGGTATAATATCAATTCTGCATAAGAAGATATTTGTCACAAGGCATCTGTTTAGTAATTTATACTGAAATTCGCGAGTCTTTGTATCCAAGGCAACACGATATGGCAAGCTATAGATTTTTTTCCAATTCAAAGTATCATTAACAAAATGAGCATCAAACTTTAGTTTAGCAGTTGGTGGAGTGACTAATTTACCACCAACAGGTTTCAGATAATGCAAAAGGATTATTTTTCATCCACTCAGTTGATCATTTGCCAATTTCTTGCAGCAAAGTATTCTTTGTGTTTCAATATTATGGAATTTAAATGTGGGGCTTTAAGTCCTGTAAACTTTTTTGCAATAATTATAACTAGCGGCTAGGAGCGATTTGTGTAGGGTACTTCACGCGCGAGTGTGGTCAGATTATTAGAGATTTCCCTTAAATATGGTATTTGCAGCTTATTTACTGGAATATGCAATTTTGGTGTTCTCCCCTGGTGGGCCAATTGCACCCTACTTAAAACCCCACCGTGGCGTTTTTGTATGAACACCCGCCCCACCGTGGAACATTTGCAGCTTTTTCAAAACCAAATGGCAAATGCCCAGTGGGTAGGGGATGGGCACGCTTGGAATTGACTGAGCCATTAAATGTGGAGAGCACAGAAGTTCTTTGTCGCTTCTTAGAAAATTTGACTTCTTCCATACATTATGTATACGGTAATTTTTGTGTTGCTGGATTACAGAAAATGTATGGAAGAACTCAGGTTTTCTAAAAAGCAACAAAGGACTGCTATGCACTCCAGATTTAGTGTGTAGTTTCTTTAAGTTGATTAGTTACATTTTTCAAAGGGCAAGTGAAGAATACATTCAATTAGCAAGAATTAGTTGCCTTTGTATTCCCATACAAACTACTGATTTTCCCACCATCTTGTCCTGATCAGGGGTCTATTACATTTTATATAAATTAACACCAGCTGATGTCTAAAACCAGTCAGCAAAGCGAAACCATAACAAAATCAAAAATAAAACTTACTTCGAAATTAGTATCTTTAAAGACGAACTGACCAGGAGGAATAACACTTGCTTCGCTTACAACACTATAGGAGGAAGGACTGCTTCGACTGCTGGAATTTGATTCCACTTCATCGGCAACACAGGGCTAAAAACAAAGGGACTGTTAAACTAAACCCCAAAGAAACCTTTGCTTCATCAATTTACTTACAGTAAGTGGTCTCTTTCTTTTGCTCGAGGCGGGTGGAACGGCCGAACCTGGGCTTTGTGATCGCTTCGATTTCTTGCTTCTGCTGGACGCCATCTTGAAAATTATGAAAACGAGGCTTAGTATCGCGCGAAAACGAGGTTGATGGTGTCTTTCAAAATGGCGCCAGGGTGAAGAAGTTGTTGATATTTTCCACGGTGGTTGTCAATGTCAAAATCTAATAATGTAGTCTACTTTTTCTTGCTTGGATGAGTGGAAGAGATCTTAGGAAGTTCGTGAACTTCCACAGAACTGCAATCGGAGCCTCAGGTATGAGTAATTATTATTTATTTATTACAGATTCACTCCACTGCATAACAAGCAAATAATGAAATGAAATAAGCTAACACTACTTTAACAAACAAACAAACGAACAAAAAAAAAAAAAAAAAGTTGTGGAGAAGGAGACAACCAAAAGCACCAATGCGCCATACTAGGGATGTCCCCACTAATTAACATACAAGAAAATATATACAAATAGAAATATAAATGTTCTAGTTATCCTTAATAAACCTTAACACATTTCTTTTAAAAGTTGCAATACTGTTTGATTCTCTAATATGATTGGGTAAACCATTCCATTCATCTACAATACGGTTAAAAAAACTATATTTAAAACCATCAGTTCTGCTAAAATTTGGAACAAGGTTCTGTGTGTCATTTTTCCTCAAGTTATAACCTGTATTTCTGTCCTTACAAAATATGAGCTTATTTGAAATGTCAATATCATAATGTCCATTAATTACATTAAAAAAAAAATGTTACATCTCTAGTGAACCTCCTATTAGATAATGACAACAATTTTAGCTTAGATAGTCTAGTATTATAATCATCATCAGACCTAGTGATCCATCTGGTAGCTCTTCGCTGAACAGCCTCCAGTTTATCAATGTTACGTTTAGTATGAGGGTTCCAAGTTTCGCATGAATATTCTAATAAAGGTCTCACAAGACTACAATAAAGTGTGTTCATGGTATCAATATCCTTTAAGTCCCTACAAGTCCTCTTAACCAGCCCTAAAACCCTATTAGCCTTAGCAGTTATTTTATCTACATGTTGGTTCCATGAAAGATTACTAGTAGAAAATAATCCTAAATCTTTATACACATCAACACTTTCCAAAGGTTGACCTTCAATATTATACTCCCCAACTAATGGTGACTTTTTCCTTGTTATACGCATGATCTTACATTTCTTCGTATTAATTCTCATCTTATTCATCTTACACCAATCTGAAATTTTGTCTATGTCACTTTGAAAAGGAGACAGATCTTCTTGAGTACTAATAACCCTATACATTTTACTGTCATCAGCATACAGAGCAATTGAACTGTCCTTACTAATTACCCCCGGTAAATCGTTGATGTACACTATGAAGAATACTGGTCCCAACAAAGAACCTTGTGGGACACCAGAGGTTACAGTTAACCAGTCAGAAGCCTCTCCTTTCACTACAACACGCTGTTGACGTTCTGTTAAATAATAATATTAGATTGTAAATTCAGTTAGTCAAATAGAGAACTAAAGAAAAATCTCCCCTTTCAACGCAACCATTTATTAGCTTTATTCAGGTGACATAAATAATTTGTTCTGGTTTCTTGCGAGATCGAACTATTGACCTTAATGTGTATTCTGATTCCACAAAAGTCCAGGGCAGTGATATGGTTTTTTTTATGAATATTCATTTCTATTGCTTAAAGTAATTGAAGAGAGTTGATTATGCATGGTTCAATTTGACCTGTAACCATGATCCCCCGGGCAATTGCAATTTGTGTCCTTCCTGGTGATTTACTCCCCAGCCCCGGGCATGCAGATTGGGACAATCTGGTGACACATCAAATTGAACCATGTATTAAACTGTCGGCTGGTGGTGTAGTATATAACCCCTTCTCAGGTTAAACCAGTTTTCCACTTTGGTTACTAGGGTTGGAACCCTGGAAAAATGCTTACTCTAATTAATTACTTAGAACAGGAACCCCTCTTTGGACACCCACTTGATACAGACACCTGTATTCAACAGACAGTTTCATTTGTCTTGACGAAAAGTTTCTATATTTTGTTTAAAATTAAACCACTTAATATGAACACTGGTCAATACACACAATGGACACTTCTCTGTGTCCCAGGTGACAAACTCTCATATATCCTCAACCTTGCTTTACAGACACTGGTTACTTGCACACTGTCTATTTTCGTTGTTTTGCTTCCTTGACTTTTTTGTTTAGTCTTTGTTTCTAGTTGTTTTTATACCCTTCTTCCTCTTTGCCTTCTTTAGTTTTTGTATCAATAAAACATGTGTCCATGACCTTTTCTTTAAGAACCCAGACACCTAGATGAATATAGACACCATGGCGTACGGTGCCTTAGCTTTGTGTCCTTATTAACCATGTTCCACTGTACTTATAAAAGGCTCCTTAATTTATAGTTAGATATCAGTCTTTGCTTTCTCATTATCATGCTCTTACAATTTTGGCAAAGTTTCCCAAGTTATACCAGTAAATGCTTTTTTCAAAAGCTAAATGTAAACCAAATTTGGAATGGTTACTTTCACTTCTTTTCTTTGTTAACATAGTTTGAGGCAAGCCAAACAGAACAAGATAATCACCTGGAAGAGGAACTTTAGGAATTTTTGATTGGGGATGTGCCACAGGGAGTCCGGAACCCTTAGCCTAATTATAACAGATCTATTTAATCAGCCAAATTTTGCTACCCTATACTAGGCTTAACTACCAAAATCCCTCCCTACATGCAATAGTTGCTATTTTCTATCTATCAAGGTTTTCTTTGCTATTAAGCTGAGTTGCAGGTAAATTTAAATTTAGATTTGCCAATTTCATTATTTTTAAGGGCCAATAATTAACTTATTCCTGACTTTCCCAGTCTAGACTGAAATTTTTTTACCAGTAGACCTTATTCTAGCCTGCGAACAGCAGACGTTTTTCCAGTTGTCACTTCTCTCTCAGAAACATCCGGAAATACGTCTGCTGTTCGCAGGCTAACCTTATTCATGGTACCCACTATCTTTGCACACACTTTTAGATTGATGGGATATTTCTTGGGGCAAACTAGTGATAAAATTTGCCAATACGAGCACTTGGGGTTGATTTTGTTCATAATTTCTTAAACAAGATGACAATTTGTCATGCAAAATTTACAGCTTGAGTTTCGACAAGTTTCACTGCATTATTGCTTGCTATGGGGACACGTATGATTGCTAACATGTAGAACCGCATCCAAAAAAGTAACAATGATCACTTCCATCCATAATTTGTCATTATCCTCTTTAAGATAAAAAGTTCTTCACTTTCTCTTGTCTAGAATAAACAAATTCAACTGGGATTTCTAGTGCTAGCAGATTTTGTCATTTGTTTGACCCCGAGAAACCAATTGACATCACTATTATTCAGTCAGTCCTTAAGTATGTGCAAAGTTAGCAGGTATCAGGAAAAAGGTCTATTGTTTACTTTCCCGGAAAATGATACCCTATTCTAGACCCAAACTCTCTGATTTCTATGCCCTATCCCTGTGTGTGAGAGGCCACTGGAACCAAGGACTGCAGCTGAGGGCAATGCATAATACATAACCTTGACAACCATGAGAGTGGCGTCCACCCAGGCAACGTCACACTGCTACTAGTGGAAGCTATCATACTTACCATATACTTACCATAGGGGAGGGATGGGTAGGGAGCAGAAAAACTCTTGCAAAAACTCTGGTGACAATCTACAACAATGACAGCGACACTCAAACGTAACGACCTGACCAGCATACATGTGCATGCACCAGTATAATAGCCCATAAAACATGTATGGCGATACACCCCCTCCCCCCTCCACCCACCACCCAGGGAATAATCACAAGAATGTTTGTACAATGTAGATAAGGAAATGACTGAACAACAAAAATTCAGAACTTTGACTTTGATGCTGGCTTTCTGTTTTGTTTTTAGATAGTTCATTGGTCAATCGTTTTATAGAAGGACATGGGAGCAACCGATACCGGCCAGCTGATTATGACAAACTCCAGGCCATTGCACAACTTAAGAAAGCCGCTGGAAATAAAACCTTTCACAAGATTGAAAAGATTACAAAAGCCAGCAAGGAGAAAAAAGAACAGAACCTCCTGCAACAACATAAAGCTTGCTGGTCAAAAGAGAAATTAAGACTTCATAGTTTACAGCGGAAACTTCAAAGTGACATTGATGCACTGAGACCTGGCAGTCCATTAGATTACAGTTCCATAAAAGAATTTTTCCAAGATCTGGAAATTTATGAAGAAATTTTAAATGAAGATACTCAAGAGTTTAAGAAAAACACTATACAACCATTGTGGGACCTAAAAGAAGACTTGCAGTTCTGGCTTGGAGAAAACAGAGACAGGATCTTGATGGGTTGGTTCACAAGTTTTGATTTTTTATGTGTTTAAATCCTTGAGTTATTAAAGACAAAATATTTCTTTTAACTCAGGGATTTACGTTTTTTCGTAATAATTTTTGTGGTGATCATTATTTTCCTAAATTCAAACGACTTGTTGTGTGCTTGTACAATGTATAACAGGGAGATAATTAGTGCCTTTTTGCTGGGACTTGAAGGACTGACAACTTTCCTTGAATATCAAACTCTTTTGTTATAGATTATACAGTGGATTCCCAATTTTTCAAACCTTAAATGGGAAAAGTGAATTGGTTAGAATATTTAACGGAAAGTTCAAAAATTGGGGGTAAAATATACTGTTTATTTATTTTATACTGTTTGACAAGTGAAGTTATGGTTTGAATTATCCAAAGTTTTACTGTCGATTACCATCCAGTGTGGTGCTAATATTATAAGAACACATGAAACATTATGCTTTTTATCATAGCAAAGCTCTACAAAGCTCTTTGTATACTCTTGAAGTCCATGCAGAATACAGTGGGTGAGGAAATTTGGTATCAATCCAACTGAATATATTTGGCCATACTGTGACACACCTATCCATCCACTCCACAGGGACACCAGTGTGGATTGGCATACTCAAGATAGTGTAATTAACCCCCAATGTTTCCTACATTTTTCTAGAAAAATTGCATGGTAACTACAGTTTTTTAAAAAAAATAATGAACTGAATTTGAAAGAAAGAATATACAAGATGATGCAAAAAATTAGCAAGAAGTACACAACATTTCAATATTATCATATTATATTTCATTTAATTCTAGGTGTTGCTGAAGAAGAACATACAAATGTCTTGAAGATTGTAGAATCTGTGAAGATGCAACAACGAGTTGTAATGGAAAAATTGCAGATGGAACAAGAACAGCTTGAGCAGGAACTAGATGCCATAGTGTTGCCTGAAATGACAGGGTCAGGTGTAGTGTCTAACGTCATCACAGAGACAGGGATTCCACAAGAAGCATATGAACTAGAGTGCCCTAATGAACAACTGAAGATGTCTGTGTTAGAGGAGTTTATTTTGCTGGACAATAAATATGAAGCTCAGCTAGAATATCTAAATATCAAGTATCAGAATGCAAAGCAGTAAGTACATTTTCAAAGGACTCAAGACAGTGCTTGTAATTTTGTTTTAATTTATGATGGATTTGGTACTCCTTACCTTTGATTCCAAGAGTCAGTCATTCTTGACTTATAGGTTTCATCCAAGTAGTAGAACCTTTCCTCTCAAAAGCAAAATTTATACACTAGTCTAATGACAGGGTAGGTGATGCAGAATGAAAAATACATTGTAGTTTTTATGTTTCTCCTACAATCAGTCCCTTCTCCCAAGTAAAAGCCATGGGAAAATTAATTAAAGCTGATGGTTTGCAGACTAGAGGGAACAGACATTAACTGAAGAGCCTTGTCAAAAATTATTATTGTTTTAAGGTGCCAAAAATGAATCGATGCTATTTAATATAGTGTATCTATAGGGTGTAAAGAAAGTCAGTTTTACAGCCTGCCATTCGGGCAAGCTGTAGCTAGCATGTACTAGCCCACAAGTCATTTCAACTAGCCCCAAAACCCTTTTTTATTAGCAGGATTGATTACATGTACAATCCATCTGTAATTTGAATTTCACAAAAAAACAGCACTTGCCCATGGGGCAAGTTAAGAACAAATATCACTAGCCCGATAGCAAAATCCACTAGCCCCAGCCGGGCTATCGGACATGACTTTCTTTGCACGCTGATCTAGCATACATAAGAAATGACTGCTGAATTTTATCTACAGTATAGATTTGAATTTAGTTTTAAGTTAGGTTGTGTTATTACTGATAAGCCAAATGTCAGATGGAGGTTCAAGTAATATAAATAAGGATACTGCAGCTAACCCTGCTTCGATTCCCCGGCAATGAATGATGGTTACCTACTGTTAGTCCTAGAGACTTCTCATCCATTGATCTGACACTTGATTAACCCATGAAGCCCCAATATCCACATACAAATTCTCCATACTGATCTTCTAACATGTTAATGAAGAACTAGTTGAGAGAATTTGTTTAAACATCAGACATTTTCATTAAGGTGTTTTTTTAATTAGATTATGTATTGATAATCTTAGTGAGGAGAATATTTATTTTGGTCTGTCCTGGGATTTAAAGGGTTATTGTACTTGAAAGTGTATGTTACAGGTCAAAATTAAATTCAGGTTAAAATTTTTTAACCTACGTAGGTTGATTCTCTATTTCCTTTATTTGTCTTCTGGCCCTAATTATTCATGACTTAGAGCTAGGAGACAAAGGAAATAGAGAATCAACCTAGGTTAAATTTTTTAACCTGAATTTAATTTTGACCTGTAACATGTACAAGAGCTTTAATATATCTTGTTTGTTTTGTTTGTAAGGTCCAATACAGGAGGATGGTCAAAACAAGATCATTTCCACTTTGTGCATTTGATGGAACAGTACCCAGCTGAGCTGCCTAACAGAAGAATGCTTTACATGGACAGAATGCTGAGAGAAATGCCTCATAAAACTCGCACTAAGCTGGTAAGTACAGCATTTAATTTAAAGAAATTTGATGACCCATTATTAGCAGGCTATTTTTTGCCCTGACAGATATATAACAGTTATGTAAAGTAGATGGCATTTTCTCTAGAGCTAGTAAGGACTACTGGTCTTTTGGTTTACTGGCAATCAACAAATTTCTGGAACTACATAAATTTACACTGTAGTTTCAACAAATGACAAGTCCCCTCAAAATTATCTTATATTTTTAATTTTTGGCTTTACTTCCCCATTTTTATAGGTTTTACTATGTTAGGAATTTTCTGCTTGGGGGATTCAACTGAAGCCCCCAAAAACCAACCCTAGATCCGCACCAGGATACAGTTTAGTGTGATTGCTCTTGGCTCGTACTATGATACAATTTCAGGTTGAACATGAAGAGTGGTTGCTTGCTCACAAGTTTTACCAGGAGCAGTTTCACAGCACACTTCGTGCCTGGGCTCATGACAGAGAAGACTTGCTGGTTAAAACCAAGGCAACTTTTGCTGATGCATGGGCAGCTTATGAAGAGGCAGAAGAAAAAGCTAAATCAAGAAAGAAACAAGAAAACATATGCCAAGAGCTCTACAAAAAGGTAAAACATTTCACATCATTCTGAGGAAAGATGTAACGAAGAGGTTTCATTAGAAGGTTAGATTATTTAAAGGATTTAATTCTTATGAAAAAGTGACCATTTCAGAAATTTTCTATGATCATAACAGGACCATAATCATTAATGATCTGGTTTTTTTCTCATCTTGAGTGGGGAAACTTCAGTCTTAAATATGATTATGGAACAGGAAAAGTATAAAGGAAGAACCTTACTTTGTCTCTTCCATTTCCCACACCTGTACCAGATGCTATTAATAGTAGTAGCAGAGGTGCCAACATCTGGAGACTACAAACTGAATTTTGAATCTCTTTTGCATCAAGCCTTCCACAAAATGTTAATGACCCAGCAGTCACCTCCTCCCCCAATCCCTAAAATTATATGGTTATGCATCCATCAAATCCAACTGCAGTCATCCTCCATGTTGTAATAGTTATACAGTGGAGCTTGCAACTACGTCTCTGGAATTTGAATAATTAATTTCCACCTCCATCTCCCCTGTGGCTCCCTGTGGACTGAGCTATCAGATTTCTACCAATCAGCAAGAAGCGGAAATGAGCATGCATCTTATGTAAACAAACATTGAAAAACATGTTCCAAGGGTAATGACCTGATTGCTAATGTCATCTCCACCAATCAGCATTTCACATCAACTTTTTCAATGCAGATATTCAAATTCCAGAGATGTAGTTGCAAGCTCTCCTTCCTTTTCCCTCCCTGCAGTTAGAGCGCTCTGGAGAGCTTGCTCACGAACTGAACAAGAGACCAGGACATTTGTGTCATATCCATGACACTCTGGGATAATCTGGCATAGTTGGCATATAATTATGTAAATTAATGTAGTTTAATTTTCTTTTGTTCTGAGGTGCTTGCATTCAGAGAACAAAAGCTTGAGGCACTGAAGCTACAAACCATAATTGCTGCAAAACAGCAAGAACAGGAAGAGCAGGCATTGAGAGCTGCTGAAGAGAGAGAACGGAAACGGAGAGATCATCAACACAAACAAGTATGACTTAATTCTCTTTGTTTTCTTTTTTTAAAACATAAATAATAGAAGCACTGATTTGATGCAATCTATTGGTTCTTCTTTGAGGTTCAAAATATATTATTTTTAATACTCTATCATATTACAGCCTTTCAAAGAAATTATGAGGACTTTATTTTCTTTTATACTTTAGACAATACACCAACTTAATAGTTTTTGTTTCACTGTGTAGTGTTTTGCATGTATTGTAGCTACCACTCATTCACTTTAAGTTATGCTACAAATAAAATCTGATTTACATGCGACACCAAAATAATGAATAATATGACCATGGAATCCTGGTTGTAAAAACAAGGCTTTTAGAAGAAAAAAATCCATTTTGGTTTCAATTTTTGTTCGCCAAAAAAAAATCTGCTTTGGTCTGCATGTTGCATTTTTAAATCTTTTTTTTTCGTGCACACAAAAAGGCAATAGTGATTGAAAACAGTACCATGTACCCTTTATGGTAGTGTGCACTGATTTACTAGAATTATCCAACACTGTGATATAATTGTTTCCAGAAACCTCCATTTTCATCCATCACTCAAGTCTGAGTACAGCAAAAGGTGTTTTTAAAAATATTCTCTCTGGAGAGTGTTTTTGAAAAGATGCATTTTCATTTACCATTTTTATTGGATATATGTGGACATGCAGTTTAGGCCAAATTGAAGGGAAAAATCTCCATTTTCAAACAATAATGGATATGTGTGGATTGCACCTACATGTTTTTTATATACGATTAATAATCCATCAATAGATCCAAGAATTTAGGGAACTGAAAGAAAAGGAAAGAGAAATTTCAGCTGAGGCAGAAAGAGAAAGACTTGCAGAAATACAGGAAAAAATGGCAAAGCAGGCAATCATAGACCATGAAAGGTACTAACTGATAATTCAGCAAGTTACAACATATTTATTACTGCCCAGTCTATGATAATAATATTATACAGTCCCATCTACACTAAGCAGCTACCTATTAATTAGCGGCCACCCTCTATTAAATGACCAGTGATATAATCAAAGTCCAAAAAAAATATTGTAGAAAAAATTGGAATTTAAACCTCTACTAAGAACCCACCTCTGTTAAGTGGGACTGCAGCCACCTTTTGGCCATTTCCAATGAAAGTGAGTTCATACATTGTTGCCACCAGTATTAAGTGGCTATCAAGCGCTTGATTTACATCTTAGTTAAGCTTCATTTTAAGAACATGATGAAAGAAAATACAGTCTGAGATAGAAGGTGCTGATTGACTGTGGACCAATAATATTATAATGCTTCTTCTGTCACACATTTGTTTAAAAATATGGTGATGTTTCTGCTTAAGATTATGCTGATTTATGATGAACCTTTACTGAGCGGCCAACCTCCATTAAGCAGCTACTTGCCAACCAGTATCCTGAGGGTGGCCGCTTAATGGAGGTTCAACTGTATTTATGAAGTTATATCAATGTCATCAACAAGGCTATCAGGAGAAGACGACGTCTGGCTCTGCATACAAACAAAAACAACTTAGCTTTATATTCTGCATGTCAACAGTGTTCTCCTTATCAGGCGGTAACGGGTAAAATTTACCGTCTGAAGCAACACTTCTTATTACCTGCAACCGCTTGAAGGTTTACTAAAATTAAATAAGTTGTTTTAAAAAATATGCAAGTTGCATGTGATCTGATCTGATCAAGGTAATGAATGAATAATGGAAGTTTATTGAAGTATACACAGCTTTTCTCTTTATGGGCCATGCATTTTGGAAAGAGAACATTGAAGACAGAGTAAAATTATTGGAACAAAACATTTTAAATTGTTGTCTAAAGATAATGGCTGATTTGTGTAAAATAGGTCGTAAAATGAGGGAATGAATGACATTTCAGATAACTTAGCTCCTAAATTTCACAGTGAGGTCGAAGCCATATCCCTCACTCCTCTGCCCCCCTCCCCCAAGGAAAGTGCACCTCTGGCACATATTTTTTCTCCTTACCGGCCAGGAATGGCCCCTTACCTGCTGAGCTAAAATTTAGGGAGAACACTGTTTCAGTATCATTTATTGGGAAATTAAATTTGCAGCAAGAAATATTATTTTGAAATGTTATTGATCGCTCTTAGGCGTGTTCACACTCAAAAAGTACATTTTATAATATAAATTCTTTTAGCAGGCTATTTTGCATTGTTAATTTTCCCTCTTATCTGAGGACTGTAAATATCAAGGACTTAGTATACATGCATTCAAAATATAAGTATTTTGGTAACTTAAAAATAATAGAAACAATTTTACAGTAATTAAAAATATTGTTGTGTTAAGAAATAAAGTTGAAGTTATAATAATCATAGTTGTACAGTGTATGGTGATGCTTCAGATTGCATACAATATCCAGTTTTATTTTTACTTGATATTGATTCTACTTGTATTACTTTCCAGGGTTAAGTATCGTGAGCAACAGTTAAAACTGCACAATGAGGCAAAGCAAAAAGCAAAAGAATTGGCTCTTGAACAAGAAATAGAAAAACAGAAAAGACTTGACCGACTCAGACAACAGGTACAATAAATTAATATTATGATCCCTTCTTTAAAAAATCATGGTAATTTTGAAGTTTTTAATTTGATGACACCTTGCACTTTTTTCACTTTAAAGGTGCAGGTTCATGTTGAAGATGATCCTGCAAGAATTTTTAAAGGAACCGAGGTTGGTACTAATTATAACATTTGTCATTAAGTAATGTTATCTTTTTTTAAGAGTTAACTATTTTAGAGAGATATATACACACATTTTATTTGTATTTTGAGATTGAAGTACTACAATATTGTAACATGCCCACAGGTAGCTATGCTAATCTAGGCGGGTCATATTTTTAGGAAATAAATACAACTAAAAGTGACAAGAGACCTGAAAAACTAAATGAAAGATTTCTTAAAATTACAGGCATTTCATTCCATATTGTTGTTCCGATTCTAGAGAATGAATTCACTTGAATTGAGAGTCTGGAACTTTGTGTGTAAAAGTTATTAGAGGCAGACGATCGAGCATTATAAAAATGAATATCAGAAATATCTTGAAAGAGATCTTGAATGTTACTGGGAGCATTTCTGTGTTTTATTTCAAACATTATGTTAGCTAAAAGCTCATAATATGAAAATTTTAATGGTAAAACACCGTCATCAATAAATGAAGGAATTGCATGCTTATTTTGCTCAGAAAAATACATAAAGCGAAAAATTTGCTTTTGAAGCTTGAGAAGCTTTTCAAGGTAAGATTTACATGCATGGCTCCAGGCCAAATAAGGAGCCACAAGGGATTGATAAAATAATTTATTAATAATCAAAAGAGTGACGGTCTTGGCACCAAATTCCGCAGTTTTTAGATCAATCCTACAGTTCAGCTCATTTTAATAGCTACAGGCTGAGAGCAGAATCTCACCTGAGTATGATTTCCCACAGGCATCCCAAGCACGTGTGGCCAGCATGTATGAGGAAGAACTTGATCTTCAGCATCCTCTTTTCTCTGTGCATGGATATGATGAAAAGAAGGTTAGTATAGAGAGTAATTTCTACAGCACTGTGCAATTTTTATTCGACAGGATAAGGATTATGATTCAGTTTTGATATCATGAATATTATCAGTTTAAAAAATAAATAAAAGTTTTGAATCACATGTCCATCTTGCTGCTCAGAATGCAAAATTGAAATGTTTCAAGAGATAAATTATTTTACTGTGTGTATGAAGTTACATAATCTTGTTCATCTTCACCATCTTAGTCATTTATATTTATTCATCGTAAGCGCCAATTGAAAATAATGATCTTTGAGAATATCAAATGGAATGTTTTTGTCATCATCATCTACCCCCAAACCATAATCAATAACATACTTACCTGTGGTATTGTCATCATCATTATCAACATTATCAAGCTGGCATCAACAACGTTTTCATCCTCAACAACCTTACTGTAATCAGATCTTCTCGTCATCGTCATCATCATTATTAAATGATGACGATTACATGGTACGCGAGGTACAAGATCTGATGATGGCAAGGTTGTTGAGAATGACTTGCCTGGCTAAATTACATGTTTGTAGCAGTGCCCTTTTCCCTTCTTCATAATTTTAGCTGCTGACCTACCCTCCTTTGCTATATCTAAGTAATGTTTTGGATGTTTATTAGTGTTGTGGAAACTTTATAATGATGGCTAGATTTTGTGTTGTAGTTTGGCCGGTATTGTTCGGCATCTTTTCTCAAACTCATTAATAATACATAAAGAAAATTCAAAGGAAATTAATGTTTAATGAGTGTCTTGATATCAGATGAAAAACTGCTCAGTTTTGCATACTTAATTTCTCCTTCAAAAATGATTTTGTTTGAGAAGAAATATCAAACATTCGACACAGTGTTTCATCACCAGATGAAACACCTCGAAGTTCATCAAAAATACTCCGCTGCACGTCGTATTTTCAACTCTCTTCTCAGTGTTTCATCTGGTGATGAAACACTGCGTCTCATGTTTGATATATTACTTCAAATGTTTGTAGCACATCATTAACTAAAAGGTGATCACATCTATATCCACAACACCAAAATACTACCACTTTTTAAAAATGTATCAGTGGGTCAATAAAAAGCTTTAATAGCTTTCTGAGACATGTTCATTTCTTTCAGGTGGCAGGAGACACCAGGCTAAAAGTTGAAAGAGCCCTGAGAGATGCAGGAATCCATAACACTGATTATGCAAGAAAAGTCATGGCCTCTATAAAGCCACCTCAAGAACCGAGGAAAGACCAACATTCAACTCTCTTTAAGTATGCTTATCAACAATAATAATTTTCCTATCCTATTTGAAGCTATTCCAGCCATTTTTTGGTCACTCTCCAGCTGGGCTAAAATACAGGTCACTTTTCCACAGGTCACCATTATACAGACAAGCAAACAGCATTAAGTGTCTTCTAGCCCTAATCTCTTAACAAAATGCTCTATTAGATTAAGGGGAATCTGAATTCAAGTGTGAAGCAAACAATGCTGTTCATGTTTTCAACATTACTACTCATTAAAATCATTGCCCACAATATTTTTTCTCAGGGCATTTTGAAAGTAAATGAAAGGATTTTTATGGTGTCTCTGAATTTTTATTTCAGGTATGATTGACAAGGGATTGGCAACTGTTGGATAGCATCTGCTCACAGAAGAATTTCATTTTATTGTATAAATTATTTATTAAAACTCACAAAGTGTACAGTGTAGATTTAATATATTACTATCATCATCATTTCGAAAAAATAATTAATATCCAATAGTTTTTTGACTCAACTTAGCATCCATAGGAGACGGTTCTTTTTGTTGGGCCAAACCGAGGTCAAATGAGAAAACTCTGGGGGAGGGGGGCAAGAGAAAGAAGGCAGAGAGAGCACTGGTTATTGTCTGTCTTCTTTAGGCTAGAATCAACTGGGTCTTAGAGAAACCTCCTCCTCGGGCACTTCAGTTTTCGCACAGAGGCGAATGCAAATTGGAGTGACATGCAAGTGACTGGTGACAAAAAGCAAGGGACCATGGGAAAGAGAAAAATGAGAGGCGAAGCCCATTTTATTCTTCCCACCCTTTTTTGCACACTAATTTTTATCGAGAGAGAGACATCTGGGTACCAGGCAGGTCTTAGAGATTTACACAAGGACTGTTAATCACACCTACATATTGTAAAGTGCTGTTGTGGATGGCAATAAGAATTCTATTTTTGATGTTGTAACTGTAATACTGAAAATTGGATGGCAATGGAAGACAAATGAAGTACATTTCATTTGATGCAAACTGTTATTGTGTGAGAGTGTTGTTATATTGTGGGTCTTACCCATCTTGTTTCTACCTTAATTAGTTTAAGAAATATTGCCAAGTATGATAAATGAAGGAGTCTGTCAAAACATTGGGCAATGTGTTTTTGATATGAATGGATTAAAAAGTCTCATAAAGAGACTGTTTTTATTTTCAGTAATGGACAGCATTCATTTTTCACTTCAAGGTAATGTACAAAGTAAAAATTAATTATTTGGTACATTATGTACAGAAATACATATATACAGCATTTCGTTTTAAATGTCTTTTTGCACAAATTCAAATGCTTTTTAGTGTGTTACAGTGCAACTACTATGACCCAGGCCACTTAGACAAAGTTGACCTATCTGATTACACAAAAATAACCTTACATTCCATTCCAATCAGCAGCTCATAAAAAAAAAATAAGTTACTCAAAGCACAAAATTTAAATATTGATAGCAAACGTTTTTTCAAAAAGCAAAATGTTGCACTAGACAATGTTTTTCTCTTCAAAACTTTACTTGTAACACCCAGGATACATTTGTTTGACACAAGCTGTTATTTTGTCATCTACCAGCAATTTCTTCACTACCATTGCCACACTTTGACCTCAAGTCAGAAATATAACTATCCTTTACATTTTTCGCCTCTGTCACACTAACTGTCAGGAAACACACGCTTTCTTCAGCAGGCTCAAAACAGGTTCAAAAGTCACGTCTTTTGGTTGTAATTGGTTAACTTCAATCCATGATGTTTATTTTATTTTGTGGTAATTATGCTTGACAACTAACTTTCTCAGAATGAATTGTTATATTCCTGTAACCTTTGTCTTGGTGGCCCCGGTTATATTAGTTGCACTGTAATTTAAATAATAACTGGTTACCACCACTCTTGATTATACTGTTATGTAAAAACTGGGACAATGAATACATTAAAAAATGTTCTGAATAAAACAATATTATTGTAATACATAGAAATAATGTTAGTTCTTTATACACTTCTATCCTTCTGTTTTTAAAAGATTTGGTAAAATACATTCCACTTATGCAAGCTTTTGCAGAACCTGCCAATGCAGATACATTGTGGCTACCTTGTCAGCAGTCAAAAGTCACATCCACAAATGTGTCTGCATTTGCAGGCTACCTTTGGAAAGATGCTTCAAAATAAAAGCTAGGGATACTCATACTTTAGCCAGTGAGTGCATACATCTATGTAGCTCATTCCAGGGCCTTTTTCCTCTTTTTGCAGATTTAATAAATAAATAAATAAATATTATTGAACTACTGCTCCTGCATTTCTGGCATGGGAAACCATATCTTAAGTTTATATGATCAGCAGTTTCTCTTTGCAGATGTAGTGTAGTGTTTTACTCTCAGGGCAGGCAGTCAAGGAATAATACTGTTTTGTCAGTTTATGACACAGACTGCATCAGTGCCCACAAAAAATACTTGTACAGTGCAAGTCCATTCCTGAAATAACTTCCCCAATATTCATCCTGTAGCATTCAGTGTACCATAGCTACAGTGTCTAAATAATGCAACATGCCAGGTGTGAACAATATTATTACTGTTACACTAGGCTCCCCTCTCCAAGGTTTCTATGTCAACCAAGTATAAAGACCTTCACTGCATGTCAGCTCTTTCAAACAGCTCCCTGACAGCTGTTCAGATTCCTGGTAGTGTTTCCACTGTCCACTGGAAATGCCTTCTTCCAAATCAGATCCATAAGAAACAAACCCCTCTGACTCTGATTTTGTGTGGCTGCTTGGGATATTAAAAGCCACAGATGGTTGGTGTGTACAGAAAGTCGCTTTGAAGGTCCCTTTTTGTGAAGTCTTCAGTAGTTGACAAATTTCAAACAGACAGCCTGGCAGTAATGGTCCAGAAATTTCCAGACTATACAACTGAAAAGAAGCAAAAATCATTTTATAGCAGGTCTTTCACTTCATTCTCAAGTTGTTGGGTACATGCAAGTAGTAGGTGGGAAAGTGAACAGCTAGGAACTGCTTTTGGTTCTATTTGTTTCTTTTAAAAGTAGCCAGGGGACATGCTCATGGTAGCTGGGGAAAATCTTCAGCCGCCGGTCCTCACTGGCAGCCCTGTATAGTATTCATTTGAAGGAAGTCGGGTACTCTGAACTTGTTCAATCCAGGGCACCCAGCATGAGGAATTCTATGAAAAATCCAAGATTTCCTGGTTACCCAGGAGCAAAAGTGAGGCACCAGGAGTCACTAGGCACCAACCTTGTTGTAGGAGAGGATCCTGGGAACAAGGTTGACTGGGTACTGCTATCTGAGCACAGTCTTCACTCTTCCAATAGAAACATTGATGACCTATAAATTTTCCCAGAGGGGGAACACAGATTCTGCTCAAATGTACCTTCCATTTGAATGGACACACTTCAGGATTTTTTTTCTGTGGTCTCAAAATAAGAGCTACCTTGTTCAGTAAATGTATTATTTCACATAAATGATTCACTTGAAACTTGTTGCAGGGCTGTCACTTAGGGCCAGTGGCCAGGGATTTTCCCCATGCCAGCTGCTATGTGCATGGCCTCTGGATGATTAGTAAGAAGCCAACCCTCCAAGTTAAAGTTTTTTTGCTTGGTAATCATCCTCATAACTGTTGTACGGAGTTTTACGAATAGTCTTTCACGCACTAGTCTTTATTTTAGCCTTAAGACAAAAGGTTTGAATAAACGAAACTTGTCTTAAGGCTAAAATAAAGACTAGTGCGTGAAAGACTATTCGTAAAACTCCGTACAACAGTTATGAAGATTATTTCCAAGTCTTTCGAGGTTTCAGCAAGAAAAGTTACCCAGAGGTGCTTGGTAATCATTTCACAGGAAAGTACCATAAATGCTCAGATCCACAGCTGTGATCTGGGTGAATAGTCACACTTAATCATTTCACCTACCGGATGAGGTTTGGCTCTACTAACAAAGGGTATACAGTGTACAGACAGTATTAATTTTTCTTTACCTGTGTCATCCCTTTGGCTTGCTGATGCTTTAATATTCCTTGGCTGACTTTCAAACTTTTCAAGGTGGCACCATCAAATGCAACAGGAGCCAGAAGTGTTGGTGGCACATGTGCAAGCGGCCCTGTATTGGAGACTAAGCTCTTGCAGTTGAGCAGGAAGTTAAACAGAGCGTGTGTGTCAGGCCCTTTCACCAGCACTGTGGATGTTGGCTGTTGATCAATAGTTCTGAGGTTGTTTATTTGATGTGGGGTAATGGCTTTTGGGTTAAGCTGAGGAAACTGTTCTTTGTCAAGACCCATGCTTTCTAGCCACTCCCGCTTGTCGCTGTATTCATCATCAGAATCATTGTCCCCAGTCTCTGCCTCCTCTTCCTCATCTGAGTTCTCAGTTTGAGATTCACTCCCAGGCTCTTTCTTTCCTTTGCTCTCCAAATGTGGCATCATAAAGTCAATCCCTGTAATTTAGCAAAGTAAAAGCTCAGTCATGATAATATTTTAGACACTTCAAAGATAACCCTTGCTGAATCTGATTTGTGGAACCAAGCAAACTGCTCCTGAAAAGAGTGAGATCAGTTTCCTGAAAATAGTCCCATAACTTCACTCACAAGTCTCATGAATACAATTTTCCTGGCACCTGTGTCTTCCACTGCAGGTTTTCAGGGCTGCGAATTCATTTTCTCCGAATCAGATCTGGCTAGAAGACTGCCTACTTGTTTTTCCAACTAATCCTGTGAGACCAATTTTATTAGCTTAGCCTGTGTTGACAGATATAATCTAACCCCAGCTTGTAAAATGTCTGCGAAGCAGCACCAAGATGCTTGTTCTTGGCTACCAATGGACTCAACAAATTACAGTGTGTTTTCATGATCTCCCTTGAACCTGACTGGCCAATGAAACAGTGACTTTTTTACAGGCCAACCAGGGCAAATACTGAGATCCTGGTACACAGCGGGGGGTCTAGCCTGCCTGTGTGCACAGGCTACTGAGGGTCCGTAAAAAGATTTAGCAGGTTCGCAGAGGGACTTTACAAGAGTTGAGCACAGGCTAGTTACAGCGGCGAGGCACCTCCCTACCTCACAAGGGATACTGTACCTTCCTAGCAAGATAACCCTTACTTGTAGGCTAACCCTCCTACAATATAATGTGAACAGGGCCTAAGATGTTTACTAAGAAATACTTACCTTCATTCTTCAATGCATCACGAAAACCTTTACTGGTTGGGGTGATAATTACTTGCATACATTTCTCTCTGTTGATTCCCGCAGCTTGGAAGAGCATAGTGTTTTGGTTTGCTACCAGATAAAAATAAGGGCAAAACCTAACTCGCGTAAGATTAAAAATTGATCTGAAACTAGCTATCCAGTCGCTCTGAAGTGCGGAAGCCATTTCGTTTGAGATTTGAACATCCCTTTTTGAACCTACTCTCCCGTCGACAGATTTTCTTGGGAATAATTCAAGCCAAGGTAGAGAAGGATGCATCCATAATTTTGTGAGGGAACAAAAAGACGATGGATGACAGTTTGCGGAATTGCTACGCACATCAAGATCTGAATCGACAGCAAGATCCAGTTCTTTTGTTTTACAACGAACGAAGTTACTCAATCCTTGCCCTTCGTCCAGAGTTTTTAGAGCACCACACCATTGAAACGAATTGGTAGATGTAAATCTTATTTTGTATTTCAAACTCCAGTCTAAAGGAAATGCCTTTGTACCCTCCATTTCCTCCATCGTAGTTTCAACATCTTCACTTTTCTCACAATTAGCGTCTAAAGCTTTCTTGTTGTTCTCGTATAAATTTTGCTCATCTTTTGTCGATTGAAGCGATTTTATAGAAGCATTTTCCATAGTTTCGTCCAAGCCATCAAGAGCTGTAAAAAGCTTACACTCAGGGGCTTTTACCTGTGAAGTAACATTCGCCTTTTTACGAGGACAACACCGAAAAGGATTTTTTCTTTTCAGCGCCCTTTGGCCGCGTCCATCTTGAACTTGGCCGTTGATAGGTTTCAAGGCATTTGAAATACGCAAAGATGGACTATGTGTTGCTTTCTTCCTCTTAACCTTCAATTTGATAACACCAGAGGGTTTTACAAGCCGACTGAACCCAGTTTTCGGGGAGGTTTGAGCCATTTCGAGAGATTTTTCACATTGTTTTCCCAACTATCATTATTTGTTAGCATAAGTATTTGAACATGTTGAATATTTTAAAAATTCCGCGCCAAGGTGACTTGACGTCACCAGACTAGTACCCAAGCCTACACCAACAGCGCTAGGGCGGAATTTAAAATAGGGGAGGGGATAAAAACGTTTCCTGTAGCCAAAAAAACTAAAGAATCACAGAAAAACCTGGAGATTCATATAATCATAGAGAAACTACTTCAGGTGGTCTGAAAAGTGTTAATGGAGGAGAGAAAGACCCTAAAAGTCATACAGAGATCAAGAGAATCAACAGAATGGAAAAACAATAATTTTTTGGGTAAGTTTATTGGAACGGCAACCAGAAGATCTTTGTGAAAGGGGGAAGTAATGGTAGGAGAGGAATGCAGTGATATGGGGAGAGGAAAAAGAACTGTCTTCTGTACACCATTTTAGTTGCCCTGAGAAAACAAACTTGGAAAAAAAAAAGATGAACTGGTTGGCAAGGTAGCCATGCTTGTGGATAAAACGACAAAAAAACTTGTACATTGTGTAGGAACAAAGATTTCAGTTCCCAGTGGAAGGAAATGCTTTTGTTTTTTGGGGGAGGGGGGTGGGGGTACTTAAGATTTCAAGTGACAGGGATGATCTAATGAGGGCAAAAACCAGAACACCAAAAAATCCCAGGACCAAAATTAACCTCAAGGAATTTCCAAGCCTTCCAGAAAGTATTAAATGATATACAGTAGAAAAATAAAAAATCAGAAATTGAATCAGTTACAGTGAAACCTGTATTAAGCAGACACCCTCGGGGAATGCTGTAGTGTCCACTTAATACAGGGTGTCCGCCTAATACAGGTTTCAATAGATAACGTCATATGAGGTGTCAAATGCCATTCAAATGAACAATGGAAACGTTTGGAACACTCCCAGAGACTGTGACGATATACGTTTGCATTAATTTCTTTATCAAAGTGGACCAATTGATCATAGTACACAAACATAGATTGCAGCTCAAATTTGAAGAAATCAGACGAGTGAAACAAGCTCTCTACAAACAAAACGAAATAGAAATTCAAAACAATACTGTACTTTGAAACTAATCAAATAAGCTCACCAAGTCATGTTTTTTAAAGTGAAATCTGTGGGTGGCAATTTGAGGCAATCTTTTGCATTTCTGGTGTCTGGCATGTTGGGTGCTGGAAGTTAATTACAAGTGTCCTTTTAATACAGGTTGGCAACAATAGAAATGACCATTTCAGGTACTTTTTAGGTGTCCGCGCCCACTAAATAGAGGTGTCTGCTTAATAAAGGTTTCATTTAAAGTAAATAAAGGAAATTAATTTGGGGACTTCGGCTACTGTCCGCTTAATAGAGAGTGTCCACTTAATACAGGTTTCACTGAATTGTTTATTGTATATTAACCGGTTTTATGAAACAGATCCTATGTCATGTGTTAAATACTAAAATAGCCACAAAACAAGTTTGGTTGTAATTTATTTGCGGAACCTATGTGGCCAGGACACAATGGCACTACTATTCTTCAGATTGTTTTGAATAGCCCCCAAAAATTGCTAGTTAATCAAGCCACCCAAAAAATGCTTGCCAAATTTTCCTACCCCCCCCCCCCCAAAAAAAAAACCCTGAAATCCAAAATTTCAAACCCCTCAATTGAAATCTGGAGTACTCCCCCCTGGGCAACGTGGCCTCCATCACATCTGCTTAAAACCAAACTGGGCAGATCTGTACAGCAAGAGAAGTTAAACAACAAAAATACATCACTGTCTTGTTCGAATGAAACCATAACATTTTATTATATTAAATCTTTTCTGTATTTATACATATTATACAAAATATGATTCTCAAACTTTATGTTGTTGACTTTTAGATTTAGTTGCAAGTTCATATGAGAATAATATTTTTCACCATGTTACAATCATTCAATTTGAGAAACAAAATATTACATCTTAACTTCATTTGAGTCTCACTTTCTGTTATATTACTTGCGAAGGTACCCATGAAAAATAAAGCAACAAAAAGGGAGACTTGTCAGATTCTGACCAAGACTTAAGGACTTATAACAATAACATTTTTTGAACTAGGCCGTTTGGGCGTGTAGTTCTTCTTGGATTCCTTTGGCGTGGTTTCGGCACTACGTTCTTCCTTTTCAGCAGACATTAACTTGGCTATTCTTCTTTCTTCTATTTTCTAAATAGATTCAACACCAGGGCAAGCAAAGTTTAATATGTACGCTGATGTAATGTTGTCTTTTAAGCTTCATAATTAGTATTTAATATTAAAACATCTTTCCACAGCCTCTGCCACCACATGCTGTCACTTTCATGTAGTACATTATTTGTATGAATAAAAATTATTGCTGGGTGGTCATAACGTATGATGTTGTGTGTTTTTTAGCACTTCGACTTTAACATGACTGGCTGTGCAAAGTCATGAACACAAGATCTAGAATAGATTGCTGGTGTGCCCTATTATTTATTCAATTCCTATACAAAGGCACAGAATTGAATAAGTTGTGGTTATTATCAAAGGTCAGTAGAATAAATTTAGTTCTATTCAACAAAAAATTCTACTTACTGCTCTGTATTTTGACAGGACTATGTCCTTGATTTGTAAGGGGTTTAGTGGACCCTGTACACTGCTTTCACGCCTTACAAAGACCTTCAAAAAATGAAAAAAGCCTCATGTTGTTACATAATTACATCTAAGACAGTTTAAATACAAATGAAATTTAAATTAAATTATTGAATCTACCACAAGCACTGCCAACACACTAGAGGCTTTGAAAGTAAGCTTTTTCCTCTAAATAAGAACTATGTCAATTAAGGATGAAATATACAGGGAACTTTAAAATCCCCTTGACAGTACGTTGACCCACATTGAGGGACTTTTTCAGAAGGGGGTGCTTATCAAGGGTTGCTCAGAGGGCTAAAGAGAGGAATTAGTTAGTAAGTAAGTAAGTACAGCATTTCTTTAAACAACATACAATTACAGCTACGCTGATGTGGTCGTGTGTAAAATTAATAATTTTTATTTTTTACATGATAAAGAATTAAAATAAATAAAATTGATATGTTTTATACAATATAAAAGCTAAAATTGGATTAAAAACTACCAATAGTACTAAAAACTGACGATGTAAGAGAACATTTTAATTGATTCTTTAAACTGTATTATTTTGGTTTCACGCTTAACTAATACGTCTTTTAGCAGGAAAGACATACGTGGTCACATGAGTGTGCTAACTAGTACAATATTTATGTAATATAAAATACATACAAAGTCATGTAATATGGCATATGTATTTCGCTCACCTCATGTTTACTGGTTTCGTACAATTCTCCTTTTTCACCAGCTTTTATTGATATTTCTATAACATACGTGTCAACTAGAAAAGTTCGCCTCCCCTCTCTCCTCTCCCGATCTGTCTGTCTATAGGCCACTGGAATAAACTTTACACTGACAAAAATGGAAATAAAAAATATATTTACACTCTAGAAAAAACTAAATATTGATCTAGTGAATGAACAATCCACTTAGAGGAAACTTCCTCATCTAACAGGTAATCTAATTTGAAGATGTTGGTGATGATGAACTTGATGACAAATTTCACTGAGGTGTCACTTAACATTATTTTAGAACTGCTTAATTTGATTTCTCGGGAGGGGGGTACTTAACTAACTACAAAATTTTGTATTGACTATCATTATGAAATGATTATGATTATAAGTCTACAAGTCTAAATATAACAGTTATCTTCAAAAGAAGATTAGATTTATGTCATCACTGGAGAATATACCCCTTTGGTGGCCAGAAAATAGCTACAAAACTTCGATACATCCACAAAGTGCCATGCTTCAATCCATAATTTATTATTATCATTTATTTATTTTACATAACTGAACCAGCTGTAATATTAATTTTGCAACCTGTCATGACAAAGCAAGGTCAAAGTATAACTAGATGTCCTTAGTAACATCAGTTCCAATCAGACAGATACAATGAAATATTTCATAAATTTTTTATTTGAGGTATACCTGTAAAGAGTTGGAGGTACTTTAGGAAGGAATCCCATAAATTCTTTATCCACGATGTCGAGAATTCTCCTCCTCATTTCAAATGAGCACCGAATGCCGCGTATTCTTCCTAGTTGACAAACAAAACCCTTTAAAGACATAAAACTAATAGTAAGGGTGAAGTTAAGGGTAGTCTTCAAACTAATTATAAAACTAATATAAATTACTAATACTTTTACCAAGTCGACTTAATTTCAAAATCTTGACTTAGGTTTGTTTATATTCATATGAAAGGAAACCACTAGGAACACATCCACATTCATCAAGAAATTCTGGCCTTCTTTGCATTGAATATAAGCCCCTTTGACTTATTTTCATAACTAAAAAACTCAATGAGAGGCAGTAATTGCCTCTCATTGAGTTTTTTAGTTATTATTATTATTTAGTTATTATTATCTCATTGACTATTATTTTGGTCTAATGCAGTTTCTCATGAATTTATTTCCCTGAACATGAGCCACATGAGTCAAATTGATACAGTCTCTGCAGTCTCCCTTATTTTCTTCCAACTATATACCCCATCCCAACCCCACCCTCCTCTGCTACCACTCCTAACCATGTAACCTCCCATCCATGTACACCTGTCCATAGGAGATCAAACTAGGGGCAGTCTATCCAAACACTAACACAGAAACATAAGGTAAGTACTGCTCTGTGAACATATGAATAATACTAAGGAAGTACTAGATTTCAACAATATGAACCGGGAATTATTTTTTATGAGAATTAATATAATTTACCAAAATATAAATAATTTATAAGTATTAGCTAAAGTCAACTAACCATTGTCAAGGATACCAGCTAACAAGACACCTCCATCTGAATTTAAGAATCCACTCCCATATTTTCGTATGTGCTTTAAGGAAATATTAACAGGTATAAGCAGATTAAAAACACACATCTTGCATACTTTTATAAGAGACTTACATCAATCCGAGATGCATGCAGATATAATATCTTGTTGGCACAGGCTTGATAGAATAAAATGAACAGCCAAAAACTCAGATTTGGGAATTCCTAAATAGTGA
>OZ037995.1:9568387-9670887 GCA_964035705.1 Porites rus
AATCCTTGGCCTACTTTTTTCACAAGTGACATAACCCTTGACTTTTTACTTGGCTGCACAAGCGAAGCATCTTCTCTGTTGTCCTCCTTTCGTTTCCTCTTGTTCAAAAAATTCATCTGATTATTTTTGAGAAAAAAAATAAATGACACATCCTGTGTTTCAAAATGTAATCAATCTAACTTTTACGGGACAAAAAAGTATGACCAAAGCAAGAGGTTCTGGTTATGGTAAGGAGGGACCTATAATAATCTCGTTGGATTCACTTGTACAGCAGTTACAATCTTTATTTATAAGAAAAGATACCTTTTCTGTATTGCTGAATAGCTAGGGTCGATATGAGTATCAGTGATTTAGTTTTCATATCAACAATCACAGTACCTACTTTCAACTGCCTTTACAATGACATCTACAAGCAGTTCTAAAATGGCACTTTCTTTGTGCTTTGTGATGTACTTTATGTTAAAATAAGTATATAAAGTTAATGCTATCATTGTTTAAAATACATTTCCCAAAAATGATATATGCAAAACACATCCACTTTAAAGTATTGGCAACAACAAATCCCCTCTCCCTCCCCCTCCCCCTAACAATGTTGTTCTCAGTTGATTGTGGTGAAATGTGATAATATTGGAAAGAATATTTTAGAACTAACATTTGACACAATGCACATCATCAAACAGTGGAGACGTGTGTGGCCGAGCAATTAAAACCTCAAACTCTGGATCTGGAGGTCTGGGGTTTAAGCCCCGCCCGTCATGTCGTTTCCTTAGACAAGGAACTTTACTCCACTTTGTCTCCCTTCAGCCAGGTGTATGAATGGGTGCTGGAGACATACTGCTGGGGGGTAACCCTGCGATGGACTAGCATTCCGTTCAGAGGGGAGTAGTAACACTCCTAGGTTTTGTTCATGCTAAGGAAAATCGTATAAGCTCTGGCCATGTGGGCCTTTGGCTCGTGTGTACTTTTACCTTTACCTTACATAATCAAACAAGGTACTCTACAACATGTACTCTGTAACACTGAAACCAAGGAGGACAGGAGGGGATACTATGGCAAGATATTGATCAACTTAGTGTAAAAATGCTTTTAAAGGGATGGGTAACTTGATAACAATGACATGGGGATTTCGGTTGACTGACTTTGCTTCAACTGAGATATTGCACAGCACACCAGAAATCAGGAAACCAGCAAGCAGGTTTCACTGTTTGGTGAAAGAAACCCATTGTTTTGTTATGCAAGACATTACAGGGTCACAAAAGAAAATGCCAGGAACATTGACAGTTTTTGCATACATGATTTCAGCCAAATAAAGAGGAAATCATTGGAAAAGTGTTAAACAGTATGTTTCCTTACCCCTCAAAAAAGCAACAGATTTGGTTAGTTTAGGGAGCTTAATTTCATTCCTGGGGGGTATTGCAATATATAGGCTATATAGGTATGTACCACTGTGAAGGTTATGGTTCTCAAGCAGTTTACTCTGGAATGGGGTATATAAATCAGAGAGTTTGGCTCTAGAATAGGGTATCATGTTTCAGAGAACTGATTAAAGATTTTACTCTAGACTAGGGAAACCGGGAATTGCCACTTATTATAAAAAAATCAAATCGGCAAGTTTAGATTTATGCAACTCAGCCTAAAAGCTACTCCAGGATAGAGGGGATTTGGAGAGTTTAGTCTAGCTGCCCCCGCAGGGATTTCGCCAAGAAGGCGAAATACCAAGGAGGCACACTAGTAGCTCACACGTATATTAAAGAAAGTTATTACAACTGAAATATACAGTCAGTGTGCCAAAAAAAATCAATCTTGATTTGCTTGAACAGTGACACATGGAATCGTTGGGTAATGATGACCATCTACTGTTTGCACCCACAAGTAAGACAAGGTTAGGATGACGTAAATCAGAAAATCCCGAAGGGACCGCTTAGGTAGATTTTGTGACATTTATTGTACAGTCACACTTCAATACTCTTTTGCCATATGTACTATCAGTGACATTCTGTCGAGCAGTCATTTTGCAAGTTATGCACTAAGATGCACTTATTATATTGGGCCAGAAGAAGTTTTAAGGTGCGTGTAACTGTGTATAAATAAACACTTGGAGAGTTTGCGAGACACAAGCTCACAAAATATTTGATTGGAAAAAATTTTCCAGACACTCTTTCTCTCTTTTTAGGGGAATAAGACTCAGTCCACAAACAAGCAAGACAAGTGAATCAAAAGCTAGCTTATCACTAGCAGAACGATGGACAATTACAGAAATTTGCCGACAATTACTCACAAATGTTCTTCTATTAAGTTTAAAAAAGACTAGAATGCGCAAGTATGAATTGATCAAACCTTTGAATTTCTTAAGCTTTCTTTCCAGCAAATAAAATGAACTGTACGTAAAAAGTGAAAAAGAAATAGCAAAAAATTCTAACTTCTAATAAAATCTTTACATATGGTTTAAAATAAACTATTCTTGAAACTGAGAATGCTTTGATCAAAGCTGTGTAAATCAAACTGAATCAGTGCACGGGACTTTTCGTTTCCTGTTTTCATCTCACATTTTGTATATGGAATATGTGTGAAAATTTTCATTACAAATATTGGTATATTTCAAAGAGCTACACAATGACCAAGAATACTATTGACTGACAATATACAGAGTGGGGGCAGCTGTAGTGTCAACTATTACTAGTATAGGGTAGCAAAACTAGCTGAACAAGCTCTTGTATAGGCTAGGGGTTCCAGGGTCCCAGAAGCACATCCCCACCCAAAAATTCCTTGAGTACCTCCCAACCTCCGCCCCTGGCTCTCATTACGGGCCACTTTAATATTGTATCAATTTTGATTTACCATAACACTTAGGGCCTGTTTACAAGGAGAGAGGGTTCCCTTGTGCTAGGGTTACCCTAGCAAGCGGGTTAAAGTTATCTCAGTCTGGTTTATAAGCAAATTTCACAGGTAGGGTTACCCTATCACGCAGGTCAACTTTACCAGCTTTGGCGATGTGTTTAGTCATGCGTGAAATTCTTTGTAATGGTCCAAAATTTGAAATAATCTTGAAGTTCTCTATGGAAAACAAGTTAAATTCACAAAAAAAGGGAAAATATTATCATTGTAGACAGAAAATAACTTTTTATTTTTCAGATGTTTATAAATAAGCTCAGAAATTGGATAATAGTGTTCAAATTGGCACAATTACTGGTCACACATGACGGCGGAAAGTTGACCTGGCTAGGCGAATTATCCCTAGCTGAGCGTTTACAAGGCAGGTAGGATAACCCTCTTGCAAGGGCAACCCTACACTGTACCACTCAGGTAGGGTTACCCTAGCGCTAGGGTAATCCTACCTGCCTTGTAAACATGTGCCTTAACAAAAAAGAAGAAATGTGCGAGTGCTAGGGTAACCCTCTTGCTAGGGTAACCTTGGCACTAGTGTTACCCTCCCTCCTTGTAAACAAGGCCTTTAGTAACAAGTCATAACTCTGGTATGCATCTAAATTAATAACACTGCGGCCAGGGATTTTGCACACATTGGAAAATTAGCCAGATATTTTGGTGTCAGTTTGCACAGCACCCTTCAAATGTCTGCTTTGATTGCCATGATGATTCCGAAATATCGATCACCGTTCCTAAGTCTTATGATCATCTAATTTAGATCCCTCGCCAAAACCTTTATGGCCGGTTAAGCGTTGGTGCTGACAAATTTGGACTCGAAGAAGCGGGCAAATAAAACGATCATTGACCTCATGTAATGTGAACGAAATAAAGGATTAAAAATGGACGGAAAGAATGCAAGAATTCGCCAAACAAAAAGGGGTAGATGCCTGTCATCTGCTTTTTGAGGAATGCCCGCGAGGCAAAAAATCCTGCCATAGTCTGTAACTGAGCCAAAAACAGTCAAATGTTTTGATGAACTCTGCGAGGAGGCAATGATGTTTTGAATTTACAAACAATAAAAACGTGTGGCTCGTTTATCTAAACGCAGTTATAAAAAAGGTCATGATCATTTGCCTTACCTTTGCTTGAACCTCAACTTCTTGCTGCATCTAAGATGAACCAGCACCTTTTCTCCCATGATACGCCAAAACAAACCTCGCCGCTCGCCGCCAACGCCGCCTAGTCACCAGTCCTTCAGTCTTGTCAGTCTTGTCGTTTCGCGTGACGGCGTAAAAAGTTTCTGGGTTTTTTCAGTCACTTTCACTTTCCTTTGCTGTCACTGTAAACGTCGAATAAACGAGTCAGAAATGCAAGCTTCATAGCTTTTTGCTATTCCTCAAGAAGACTTCAAAAGAAACAACTCGATCAAAAGGTAAAGTAATTATTGTTCGAACGAAAAAAGGTTCAAAGTGAAGCAAGATATAACCTTAATTAATTTCGCAGTCATTCCAAGACCGAAAGTGAAACTGCGGCACTTTGGAAATAATTGCTAGAATAATCTATCTAGATCAATGACATTTATCAGGTAAATTCCATTTTACATTGCATGTATTTTTCTACTAATATTTAGCTTCTTAATTGCATTTCTTTTTATTTTGCTTCTAAATTGTTTCAAATTTGTTCTATCAAACAGAGGCTCAAATGATGATGAGAAGTTAATTTAGCCTGACGCCGCATCTTCAGGGATGTAAAACGTAGAATCTTCTGCAAACTTGTGTCGCTCTCTTTAGGATACACTGATGTCAAGAGACCAGAATGGAACTGTTCTGTAATTAAATTTAACAGATATGACTGATGTCGAAGGGTGAGTTCAATGTCCAAGTTCTTATGTATCGTGCGATCAACTCTGTTCACGTATCTAATTATCCGATCCAAATATTGTTAGAATTATATCTTAAGTATACTAACATTAAGATATAGTGCTGCCATCTGCCCTATGATAAACACACCAGTTTACAAAGTATCAGGCTATTAAACAAAACAAACTAAACTAAACTACTCCAATATTGATATGCTCTTTATTTGAAACGGAGGTTGTTAACTCACCGGGAACAGAAAAGCCGTAAATTTCTCAGTCGGGTTCAAAAATCTGAAGCAGCAAAACAAATCAAAACCGTATCTACCTAGCTAGTCCAAATTTGAGTACACCAGCACAAGTAGTGTTGTATGATATATCGCTGTACGAATCAATTATGATATAATTCATTCTGAGGTTCATGATGATTTACTGAGTCAAGACAAGAGCATAAATGTAATACGAGTTTGTTCTCCATAACAACGATTTACTTCACTTACATTTTCACTTATACCTTGGTAATTTTTAAGACCAAAAATCCATTGACAAAGTCGAAAAAGCAAGTTTAGTCAGTTTAACGAAATGCCCAACTTACGTAACTTGGTGAAAATTACACAGTTTCGCAAATTTCGAAGATTTGATCCCAGACGTTCAAGGCCACGAGCAAGTTTAGTTCAACTGCATGTTACAAAATGTCTGCTGACTTCGCAGACTTATTACATGTTATTATTTACGAACTCATTCAGACCCACTGAGTGGACAAAAGTGAAAATTATGGCAGAAAGGCTCATTGGTCAAGGCCACAATTTTCAGACTCTCCGCGCCGGACAGCAAATTGTGTGACGTTATTTATTATTTAATGAATAATACATTCGGATATAAAAGGTCATTGCCAAAGAGCGTCCTTGCTAGTTGTTCCAATGGATAGAGTTTTTTCTCGCGTGCAGCGGGATGCTTCGGTGTCGGTCGCAAGCCGACAAATCTTCGGCTGAGGGCCGAAGCCACGAGCAGCGAAGCCGAAAAAAACCGCGGATGAAAAGTAGGGTAAATGGATAGAACAGTTGCAGATAATTTCTTATTGATGGGTCTTGATGCCTTATTCCATTTTTAAATGTTGATGGTATGTGCAGCAGATTGCAAGTAAAGTTGTTTTTTTAAAAATGGAAAATGACTTTTAAAATTTAGAACAACCTTCGTCAACTGGATCGTCAACTGGATACTCAGCAAATGATTTTTTTCAGCCAATCGAGATCTTGATTCGTATGTAAGGTTCCAAGAGAAATTAAATACAATTCTTATGGAGGGAAAAACCAACCTTTACCTTAATTTTTTTTTACGTTTGTTGAATCCAACATCTAACGAATAGGAATAAATATGTCTTTATAGGAAGTTCGTGGGCCTCCAAATATTTATATGCACAAAACGTCTGTAGTTTTGGGGGTTAACTGTGTCCTCCACCCCTCAAAATTATGAACGCTCCCAAGAGGACAGGTGGTGATATCACTACTGATCATCCAGGATATAACTACTGTCATGATGGGATTTTAAGAAGTCGCGCGGCGACGAGAAGCCGCAGACAAAAGACTAGTGGTCGGCGACAAATTTTCGTTTGTTTACCAAATGTCCAAGGCACGACCTGGGCATTTGATATCTTTGCCGTCTCGATCCTCATGCATGATGGGCCTCGTTTTTAGGTGATTTCGTGTGACGTGTCTCGTGCGAGGCTTTTTCAGTATTTTAAGGGATAGATTGCAGCTTCTTGGCGAAAAGACAAGCTATGCTCTGTCAACAGACTCTGCTTCAAAATGCACTTAAATCTGGACGAGTTGCCTGGCTAATAGTCCAGTCAAATTGTGGTTTAGCATCAAAGTAATAAATTGTTTGATGGCTATTTAACAACATACTAAAAATCCGCCAAAATTGGTTGGGTGAAAATATGTGAAAAATTGGCAATGAAGATTTTCGACTTTCACCACAGGACACCCAATGTCAGGAAGATCACAAATTCAGACAAAACATCTGATAATTGTGTTCTTTTTCTCAACAATTTTCGATGGAACATCGCCAATGTTTTTTGGGCAGTCTTGTTTTAAAAAACGCCGACTAAATGTGTGAGAAACACGTGGGTCAGTGTTTCGTCTTGAGGGCTTTGCACAGGTTACCCAGCCACTCGTCTGTCTTCACATTCTGTTTTCCAAGCTTTAATTGTTTTTTCTACGACGGTGTTTAAAATGGAAATTATTAGTCAGTCAGTGTTAACATATATATGGTTAAAATATTAGCAACTGTTTTTTTTTTTTGCGCAATACCAGAAATGCAGTAAGTATGAGCAGTTTTACTTTGTAATTTTTTTATATCCTGCAGCATGGATGCAAATTTAGTAGCTGACTGATGGTGAACAATTTGATTTGATATTTTGTTCACCTTCAGTCGGCTACTTAATCTGAATCCATGCTGCAAGATACGTGCGACTAAATGTTTGCAACGGAGGATAGCTTTGTATCAGAATAAACTGTTTATCCTATTCCGGCATTTTGCTCAAAAACCTTGGACAATGTGTGTGATCGAAATCAGGGATTCTTTTTTTTTCTTCTCGCGACATGAGCAACCTCCTGTATGATTATGACTCTGTACTTTACAATGTGAGTGAATAAATATTCTGCTAAGGACTCCGTCTATTTGGTTTTTGCTTGATCGTAACGGTCCGCGCTTTTCATTACACATGGCCGAATCTGTAGTAAGGGAAATCCAGAAAACCAAGCTCAGTGTGATTGTTCTTTTTTTGTAATCTTCTTCTTGTAGCGAGTCTCAGATCTCAGTTTAGTTTAGTGTATCTCTGTGTTCAGTTTGTATTTTCTGCGGCAGCCCTTCATTTCTTGGTAAGATGAATAAGTAGATTAATCGCTCTGTGGTCTAAAGGCGTTTATACTCCCTCCATGCATTTCTTTTGTGAGAACAATCCTGAACCTTGACCAGTTTTTTCTCGTCAATTGGCAAATGAAGACCTCTTTTTCTTAACGATCATAGGGTCCTATACGTCTGAAAATAATTGCAGTGGTCAATGAAGGCGCAAAAGTACTGGACACATATACAACATTAATGGGCTGGCCTTCTGATGGCTCACCTCTTTTTGCGGAACCTACGTTTCTCTTCGGATGTGCGTTGTGTAACACTTCATCTTACTGCAACTTAACCTTATGACTGAGTTGCGTGAATTATGCTTATTATCTTGCCGGATTTTTGAGAACGCACCGAACGAAAGTTGCAGTCTTCTGACTGAGAAAAAAGACCAAAAGCCGAAGGCGAAATGAGCCCGAAAATCCTCTTAGAAAAGAACAAGGAAACGGAAAATAGCAAGAGCGAGGAGAAGAAAAAAAGCAATGGCTACACTGCTAGTTTTTTTTACTTCTGTTTGAGAGCCGTATTTTGGCTGTAACGTTATTCAAAAAATTCAGCTCTGATATATATTTTTCTTACCCTTGTGCCCAACAGAAATCTGATTTAAAAAGGATATATTTTAAAATCTAATGATTAAGTAAAGGCTTTCATTTTTCAGATTTAAAGCCTGTCGACTAAATTTGTCGTAGTTTTACAGCCAAAAGTTGACTCTATCACTCTATAAGCCTCCTGTTATTTTGGGATTCCTTGAGCAAAGCATGGGCTTCCTGTGCAAAAGTCAACCGTGTTACATATTTAACATTTTTGAAAAAAAGAAACACTTCGTTTTTATCACCGAAAACTAGGTAGCAGTTATTCTTTCTTCTTTCACTTTCCATAAAAGTAACAAACACATTTTGCGCATTTTTTGTTTGAACGTATAATTTCAACTAACGTGGGTTCCCTGTGTTAAAAGCTCAAATGTTCAACGCTTAATTTTGACATGTTCCACCAAACGGATTTTGGTGGATTTTTAGTATGTTGCTAGATAGGCCACCCTTAGATAAATGGCGTTGAAAACAATTCTGTTGCAATTAGTTTGGTGTTGAGCCTCAAAAATGCCTAGATTGACTGGGCTATAACGGCATGCGTCCTTCATGCGATTTTCGATCGCTCGGTGCTGATATCAGGCAGTTTATGCAACGACGACGGCGACGGCTGCAAAAACGTCACTTAAAAAGTGAATTCGCGCTGCCTCAAACTTTATCGCGCTTATTCCATCTCGTTTAATTTTTCAAATGTTGGCAATTTTTTTTGTACGTTAATTCTAAAGGACTTCAACAAAGTTCAGGAAAAGAAAAACAAAATTGTCGTCTTTTGTTCCTGTCCCCGACAAAACGTGAAATTAAGCAGTTTCACGTTTTAGTTGTGCAACGACGCAACGACGGCAGAGAAATGTACAAAAAGCATGATGCGCGTGCAAAGTTGTAGTTTTGCTTGTCTAAATCTATTGCTTTTTGCCGTTCTCGTTGCCGTCGTCGTCGTTGCGTAAACTCCCTAATATTCACGGGGGTGGAGTTGGGAGGAGATTACTCCGGAGTTAAAGTGTCGGGGGATGATCGAAGGATTTTGAGGGGTTCAAAATTCTCCATTCCAGGATATTTTTGGGTAGAAAAATGAGTGCCTGCCAGGGTGCTTGCTTTTAGCAGGGATTTTTGGGGTATTGATCCCCGCACAGTCAGCGCTGCTGATAAATTCGGCATGTAGACCAACTTGAAGAGCATCAGCATTGTTGGTCTTGTTCGAAACCTAAGCTTAGGGACCGTTCACTTTTTAACAGGTGTGGGGGGGGGGGCTGGTGGGATTTGAGGGGGAGCATGCCAAAAAATATGGCTTTAAAGGGGGGGCAGGCAAAAAATATTGGGTGTAAAGGGGGAGTCACCAAAGAAATCCTTTCAATTTTTGCAGTGACGGGATCTGTGATAACGCAAACAACTTACCGGTCAAAATGCCAAAAACCAGCATTTCTGATGTTCAGATAGCCTGCGTGGCAGGCGTTTGAAAGGGAAGGGAAAGGGGGTTTTGGGCGCGAGGGAAACGCGAGGGGCGCGCGAGGAGGGAGGGAGGGAGGGAAACGCCTGCCAGGAAACCATTGTTTTCCAACCTCGTCCCCAGGGCTTTTCCCTTAAAAAATGGGTGGGGCGCCCCACCCATTTTTTAAGGGAAAAGCCCTGGGGACGAGGTTGATTGTTTTCGCCATCCCGCCTACTAATTATGTATGCAAAAATAACGCAACTGTGAATGACTAGCTGTCAAATAAGTCTGGCCGTTTTCCTAAAACAAGAAATCTGAAGTGAAGGGAATATTAAAAAAAGTATAAATGCGGTCGTCTGTTGAAGGAAGAAAGTCGCAACCATGCGTGGCTTGTTATATAAAATCCAGCATAAATCTATTACGTTTTTGCTAAAGGTATCGTGTTGGACTTCCCAACTTGCATGCAATGTTTGTCGGAGAAATTAATTACAAACACTTTGCTGACTCTCGAACTGGATCCAGCGGGGCATACAAAAGAACGCTGGTGGCAGGGAAAGAAGAGCTGAACTTCAAAGTTCTACAATAAGGCTAACTCTGCAAACAATATTATTATTAAAGTAAGTTCCTGGCGGCTTTATAACGTCTATAACCAGCAAGAAGAAGTACTCAAACCAAAAAATCGCCAAGGGTTATAGATCGCTTCGTCTTCAACAATCTGGTCGTTGATAAAGCGTAGCCTGCGTGGTAGGCGTTTGAGGTCAAACAGCAGATAACAAGCACACAGACAGCATGATTTTTCCTTTTTTTCTTCTGGTGAGTAAAACAAGCCGTTGGCAGACAAGACTTCTCAAAACCAGTCAGCAAAATTCATCTAGCTGACAGGTCTTTTCCTTCATACGAGTCTTTCACCTGCTTTCTTCTATTCTCCTTTCAAGCTGAAATTGATGCCTTCAGTTTCTAATCGTTCTAAAACGATTAATTCCATCAGGAGCCGATTACTTGGAGCCTCCATACGTGCTGTACTCTTGAGTCAACCCTTTCCGATAAAGAATTATTTTTAGAACAGGCTTTCCCGCGAAATTAGTTTTCATTAATTGTTTTCGAGGAAGTCCGCATATTTCTGTTGTGAGAAAAAAATGGCGACGAAAGAGGGAAATTGGCCAACAAGTTTACTCCTTGTTCCATCACCGTAGCTCCTACCTCTGTTCCTTCCCTTACAACCAAGGAAATCTGGTTTCGACTTAATATAAATAATATGTAATCTGGCTTAAAAATTTTGCTATATTTTGTTGCAACGCACGAGGTCGTTTTTGCTGTTGTAGCACTGTTCGGATGTTTAAATTTTGCTCGTAATGTTGTATTCCATCGCCCTTATTTAAAAGGAGCTTTTCATAGAATTAACAAGACGCTACGGAGCGTACACTTCGGCGTCGTGGTTGTGGAACTGGTTAATTGTAAATGCGGAGGAATAGTAAGAAATGAAATATGGTAAGAGTAAGGTGTTAATTTGTGAAATTATGGGATTTGTCAGAATATTCTGAAACGAGCAACATCCAAGAGGGCTACTTGTTAAAAACTAACATTTCGGGACAAATTGTCTCTGAGATATTAGCCCAGTTATGCCCTGATGACTCCATACAAATCCTTCTAAATTTGACTTGGGTCTAAACGTTTAGACCTAAGTCAAATATGAGGTTACTGGCGGTGAATAACAAGTTTAACAAAACAAACAGTGAAAAAAGAATTCTCTATTTTTCTTAGACACATCAGGCTTCAAAAACAGTATAGCTGTCTCATGTACTGATTAAAGATATGTAAGGCATGGGTAAGGAGTCAATTACGTTGAGCATGGAATTGGCTGTTACGAGTTCGAATGTTTTGAGGATATAATTATTCACTGACTATCAGCACGCAGGAATGTCGGATTAACACAAGGAAGTTTAATACCAAAGTAACATAGCCTTTTCAGAGCTTTAAAACACAGCATCCGCCAATACAAACTTGACTTGAATTTAAGTAAAACTAAAACGCCTCTACCAATAATAACAAACTCTCACTTGAACTTCAGATATCGTACGGCTTCCGCGAACTTGTAAACACAGAACCTGAAAATCGACCTTCGTCACACTTGACTAAACACAGCAGTCCAGCTCGTGGGAAAAAACTTAGTTCGTCAAAACAACTCGCTTGGAACTTGTATACCGTTTGACATAAGGTTCTAGAAAATACAAAACAGGCGAATAGTAGTAGCTTTTCGACACATGTTATGATTTTAGTAACTGATACAAATCTGCCGACTCATGCTGAAATGTAAACATGACCTAATTAATTATTCATGGTAATCCAAAAACGTAGAGAACGTTCGAGAAAGTCACGCAACGCATGAAAGCAATTTTACTACGTAACACTCAACAAAGACAAAATGTCTTTGTGCAGCATTTTGTAACTTTAAATTCATCATAAAACAGTTCGAAAGGAGGGCTCACTCGTGAAATGTTTTTCAACACTCGAAGAGAAATTTCGTGTGTCTGCGCGGTCACGAAATATCCTCTATTTATTCCTCGAGTAATTAAAGACTAAAGTCGAAGTGATCTCAAGATATCACGAAGTAGTCCGGTCTTATTTCGTGAAATAGTTGAAACAAGCCGAAAAGTCACGAACTTGCACGCCCAATCTTGTCCCGAAACTAGTACATCATTTCATAACTACTTTTCATATCCCAAACTACCCTGGGTCGCAGTAGCGCAATCGGCTAATCCCTCAACTTAGAGTCTCCTCTGATCTGACGGGTCACACAGGTGAGTCGGTTCAAACCCCGGAAAAGCCAAAATAATAATTCTTTCTTCCTCGAAAAAGTTAAATAATAAATCAAAGAAATCGAAGTGATCTCGAGATATCTCGAACTAATTCGGCTCTCACTTCGTCAAATAGCAGAATAGAACCGAAAACCTACAGACTTTACTTGCCCAATCTTGTCAAAAAATTGCAACTTTGATACATTCCTGAGCGTCGCGAATCCTTTACTTCGCGCTCCGCCGAAGTAAAAAGTGAAAGTCTTTAATTTGTTGAAGAACCAGACTTTTTAAAAGGGAATTGGAGCGCTTACGGTAAGCTATGTATGGAACCGGCAAATCGGAGGCAATTTTGCGCCTTCCGCGGCCTTTGTAAGTAGAGACTGTCTTATCTTCTGTGTCTTATCTAATGTCGAATAATTTCCGTAAAACGGCTGTTCTGAAAAAAAATGTCAATTGTAAACTAAAGCTACAAAGCAAAGGATTGTCCTACAAAAAATTGGGGGCGTACCTGTGCTTAAATTTCTCCAGAGGCTTGCTTCAGATTTCCCATATATTTGTAATTTTCCCGGGACTTTCTTACAGACAAAGGTATAGAAAATTTTCAAAAGTGGTTCTGGGTCTTCCAGTATGTAACGCCCTCAAATTTTTTCAGGAGAATCCTTAGGAGTGAAGCTTTAGTTTACAAATCAAATTTTTTTCAGAACAGCTGTTCTACGGAAATTATTCTACATAAGATTCTCATACAAACACTGTAATTTTTCACGCGTTTGCCTACTCGTTAAGATGACAGCAAAAACCGTGACAAGGTCTATTATAAGTGGGTTGTTAACGTTTGATAGGATTTGCCTAGTGTTGTGTATTGTATGTATAGCAAGCAATGATGTTTTGAGACTGTCCCCGGGGAAGGCGTAGACCGTTTTAAAGTAATAAAGCTAAAAAATCTGGCATTAGGGGTCACCGTTCGTCCATTTATTCACTTATCCTCAAAAAACAACATTTCCAAATTCCAATTCGACCAGGAATCAGGTAGACGAAGAACCACTATGTGGATGTGCTACCTCCAAATCGTTATTTATTACTTCGGCGGAGCGCGAAGTAAAGGATTCGCGACGCTCAGGAATGTATCAAAGTTACCATTTTTTGACAAGATTGGGCATGCAAAGTCTGTAGGTTTTTGGTTTTATTCGGCTATTTTGACGAAGTGAGAGCCGAATTAGTTCGAGATATCTCGAGATCACTTCGATTTCTTTGATTTATTCGGCTTGTTTCGGCTATTTCACGAAACGAAACCGGACTACCTTGTGATATCTTGAGATCACTTCGAGTTTAGTCTTTAATTTACTCGAGGAATAAATAGAGGATATTACGTGGCCGCGCAGAGACACGAAATTTCTCTTCGAGTGTTGAAAAACATTTCACGAGTGAGCCCTCTGTCCGACGCAGGCTTATTTGCCTCGATTACATCGGCAGAATTCAAAAGAAATTTTACTTTGAAACGAAGGCTTATGAATCGTCAGTTGATAAAGAGAATACCAAAATTATTAAATTTTCCACCATTTTGGGAAAAGGTATTTTTAACTCCTGCTGTACCTTTAAGTTATCAAAAGTAGTGTTAGAAACTTACGTTTTGAACACAGGATCCGATGGAGTTACTTGGTCAACCGAACGCATTAAATTTTATTTGCAATAATTCATTTGATTCATGCTACCCTTCCAGTTTCGTCACACAAGGTAAATACCGCAGGCCTACGGACGAATTCGTGCCTCGCACGGAAAGCTGTCGTTTCCCTTTTGTTGCACCCACGTGCCGGGAAATGGCTAGCGGTTATTAATTTTCGAAATGCCGATTTGTATACGGCCTCAATCAGGCCGGGGGGTAATGTCAAAATCAAATAAATACCTCTTATCAGCCGAGTTTTCGGTCCGTACTGTCAATTACGTAGAAAGTGCTTCCGCGAGAAATTTCAGAGAAAACTGGGACAACGAGCTCGCGCGGAAAGAAATGCTGCCACGATATGCAGCCCCCCCCCCCCCCCCCGGGCCAACCCCCGGGCATTAGCATTGTTTTTACCTTGGATGAGCAAATTCCCTGGGGCTAGGACACCTGAGCTGCCAAATGCCCCGTGGTAGGGACGAAAAAAGAGAGCAAATACCCCATCCTCAATCCAAACTGTAGCAGTTTTCATTGATTGCACAGTCGAATAGTGCCACTTTAAGCATTTTCAGTGTGAAATTTTTCGTTTCAGTTAACGTTTGCCTTTGTAATAGGGCTATTCTTATTAAGTCGTGACCAAACCATTCATGATTCCTATTTTGTCATTGTTATTTATCTTGTTATAAATGGTTCGTTGGCAATAGGGCCATGAAATTAAAACCAATAATAGTGTGTAAAGCTATCGGTTCTAAATAGTTTAATAGTATGAAAGGAACTTCTTCAATGTTCTTCAAATTATAGATTGATCATACATGATCGAAGAAATATTAAAATCCTTACCCCTAGATTTTATTCAATCCTGGATCAATGGACATTTGATACAATAGATAGCTCCCGATTTCGCAGTGTAAGTTCTACCTTGATAAGCAATGAAGAAATGCATGCATAAAATCGAGAAACATACCTCTAAAAACCTCTACAAGTCATTCGCGTCCTCGATAGATGAGCCAATCTGCTTGTGTTTCGAGTAAAATCCTCCATGTTTACTTATCTTAAAATAGGAAACCACATGCGTGTCAAAAGCTCAGGGGTGGCCCCGGGGTAGGCAAATACCCGACCCCCAGGCCATGCAAAATTTTCTAATGCCACACCCCCGGGACTGACAATGTAGGCAAATTTTCTGTAGAGGCAGAGGGGGGGAGCTTTGACTGATCCAATAGGTTAAGGCAAAGGGGGCAAATAAAGATGGATATATTATTTTTTATGTAGTGTCAGCTCGAAGATATTAGCTTGTTAGCTTCTCTAAAATTCGAGTACAAATAAAGTTTATGCTATGTTATGTGTTTGTTATATAAAAGTAAAGTTATATTGTCTATTATTATTGTTATTGTTACAGTTTGCAGGTTTGGAATAAGTCGAAAAGTTTGCGGGAAAGTTTCCATATTCTAATTTGCTTTTTTTGCTTGCGCTTGTTAATGAAATCTATTTTTTATTTCTTTCAGAAGAAACATTTTATGTATCTTTAAGCTGGTATATGGAGTGGGTCTTCAAGTTCTTAGGAAGCTCTTTTTGGAAATTAACCCGTCATGGTCTAATCAGCCTTCAGATGCAGCTCAGTTTGATAAAGGGAGAATGAAAATTAGCAAAGAAGAGGAAGCTAGTTTCAATAGTGGGGACATAGACAAATGGGACTTCTCGTTATTGACAACAGCACTGCTGTATTCTTATAGCTGTGCATTAGAGATAAGCAAACGATCCGGATTTGAAAATGCTCTGCACGAATTAAAAAAGTGTCGTAACAAGTTACTGGGGCATCCTTACACAGACAGGATGTCTGATGAAGAATTCAACTACTTTTGGCCTGTACTAGCGGACAACTTTATTAAACTTGGAGCTGATCCAAATGAAATTGCAGAACTCAAGCTTCAATCAGGTAGAGATTTTAGACTATGTAGATCTAGAACACATCCTGACAGTGCAGAACATTAGCTGGCTAAGTAGTGGAGTAGCGACCAATTTTATTTCCCTGAAATGGCTAACTCGTATACTTTACTTGATCAAAACCCGCGTACTGCGCATAACTCGTTTGATGCCAAAATGCTGAAGTCTGAATTGACGTACCCTACATTGTACTGTAGAGCTGGAACCACGACACGCTTTTATTTAAAGCTTTTTTGGCCTTCCAAAGGAACACACAGTTGACAAGGAAGTGCCAGCGATAGCGAGGTTGACTTTCTACGAAAATATGGGCAAGAAGCAAGTGCCCGGGCGGATATCCATTTTAAGCGAGTTCAATTTAGAGGAAATAGTGTAAAGGCTTTCCCCAGGGACAGAGAAAACTCTCGTAATAATGAGGGGCCAGGCAGTCAAGCACATTCGACTGTATTAGGAGCTGTATATTTATGCTTGGACCAGTCTATGACAAACATAGTTGAAAAAAATACTTCTGCAAGGCATCAAGATGACACAAATAACCCAACAGAGCAGGGTAGAATTAAAATTGAAATGTTTCATCTTAATTGTCTGCTTTACATCTTTTTCAGATGAGATCCTTCTTGCGACAGAACACTACCAGATGCTGTTTGAAGAAGAACGAGATAAACACAATCGTTACGAGAAGAAGCTTGATACCATGGACAGAAAGCTGGACGTCTTACTTGCTCGACAAGAAGCTAATGATACCCATAAGTCCCCGACTGATCTGGCCTGTCTGGCCAATCGCAGTGATCCTCAGTGGGATGAGTGGTTGTTGTTCCGCAATGCGGTTGGCGATTTCGATGCCCAAAAATTTCAGTACATCCTTGTCACTGATTCTGTTCCTCAACAAAATCTTGAATCCTACTCCATATTAAGAAGTGTCACATGGAAGATGATATTAGATTTTGACCCTATGTCAGAAGAAGAAGGGTTTTATCGAGAATTTACATCGAAAGAAGGTCAAAGTAACCTGGTAACCATGTTCACACCTGCAGAGTTGAATCAGAGTACCATGAAGAGTTTGTTACGTCAGATTGATCCCAATAAAATCCAGTGGGTGTTTGTTAATGGCAGGTCCGGTGACAGTGATGGTAGCTCACAAGAGAATTCCAGTCGGGAAGCTTCCTCCATGAGAGGCATCAGTAGTTTGTTTCGATGCTGCTCCGATCCAGACACCTTTGATGAGCTGAAACCAGTGATTTGCCTAATTCTTCCTCTCAAGGACTCTAACTTACCCCACCTGCAAGTCACATTGGGTCGATTGGTTGAAAACTTCTATAACCTCAACTTAGAGTTCGTATCTGTTGTTGACTGGAAATGGCCTGACACCTTTGAAGAATTTAAGATTCAAGGTTTTCACTTAGGTCCAAAGATTCTACACTTGGGCTTAAAAGACTTACTCGATACGTCAGCGGGACGAAAGCTCTGTATGCCTACTTCGCTTGCCGGAGTAACGGTACACCTCAGTCCAAGGCAATACCTTTATCTCAAGGAACTGTTAGACATTATGTACCTGGGATGCGAAGATTTACCAGAGGATAACGGTAGTTCGTTAGAGTTTGAAGAACAACAAGAGTCTTTTTTGGAACAACAAAGAAAGTCGTTCTTGTCAGGGAACCAAATTTCATTTGCCAGTCTTTTCGACAATCACGACGCTAGAAGGGAAATCGAAAGAGATATTCGGGTCCACGTTCAACGTCTTCTAGATCAGGGATTAGCGAAGCCCGTATTCGTGGAGGTCAGACATCTACCCGGCACTGGTGGAAGTACAATTGCTCGTCGAGTGTTGTGGGATCTTCACAAAGACTATCCCTGTGCGTTAATCGACATAAGTTCTCATCGGTACTCTGATGAAGATAACACCCTCGCAAACCAAATGGCTGAGAGGATAGCATCCCTTGAAGAAATTTGCAACACCACACCACTCATTTTGGTTGATGGAAAACAATCTGGCGCCTTGGAGGGCCTGACAAACAAGCTGTCTCGCATTCTACAGAACAAAGGAAAACGCGTCATGATATTGCGTTGCCTTCGAGGGTCAAAGGCTCTTTCAAAAAAACCGGAGGAATCTTCCCAACTTCACAGAGTTTTCCATGTCAATGTCAGATTAGAAGAATCAGTGACTGATCTTCGAGAATTCAAGTCAAAGTACAAGGAGTACATCGACTCCACTATAGATAAATCATTGGCCACAAAAAATGCTTTATCTAGCCTTTGTCGGGTATTTCATTTTCCCCTGCTTGCCATGATGGAAGAGTTCCGTCCTAAACTTGAGAAGATAATCGAAGACACGTTCAACGATTTGGGTGGAATTCAGCAAGAGATTGCAGTGGTAGTGGCCTTTTTGCAGAAGTACGCCAACCTGCCTACCCCTGCACTTCTCCTATATGAAGCTTTCAATCAGTTTATACGAATGTCGGCGGGCAAAAGTGCCACTTATGATGATATCAGCCAACTCTTTTCGGAGAGTCTAATGAATTTGATGACACCCACTAAACCAACACGTTGTGCGAACAAAAACCCACCAGAAAGTTACACGTTTCAGCATCCGTTAGTTGCAGACTTGATACTGAAGAGAGTGTATCAACTGCAAAAACGTGACTTGTTTGCAATAGTGGAAACGTTTCTTAAATTTCCCATTTACCAGGAAGAAACACTGCTACCACTAATCTTCGAGCTCTTTGTCTACAACAAGACAGGAACAACCGGCCATGAGAAATTGAAATTTTCGATCCTCTTCGAGGAACTAAAAGAGAATGACTCAGATCGAGCCGAAGAAATATTTTGCCAAGCAGCGGAAAAGTTGAACGATCCTGTGACGTACGCAAATGCAGCGCGATTTTGTGCCAGGAAGGAACCTCCTTCGTTTCCAAAGGCAAAGATGCTGATTCAACAGGCTTTGAAAATCCACGGATCCACAACAAAAGGAGGATACAAAAACTTGTGCCATACTAAGGGAGTTGTCCTGTACTTTGAACTCAGGCACATGATAAAATCTGGTGAAGTCAAACATTTGAATGATCTTCAAGCAATGGCGAGCAATGTCCTTGAAGCACATCGCGAAGCACGTAACTTCCCCCCCACCTATCCACACCCATTGATTGGAGAGGTAGAAGTTTGGCTTGAGTGCATAAACTGGATAATGAACAACATGTGCAGCGGTGACACAGAGGAAACTTTGGGCTTTCTGACAAATCTGGCGCCGCCTTTCTTTCGTACATGTCTCAGTGACTCTTTTTATCTCCTGGACATTGTGGATGGCATTGTTCAAAGTGTACCACACCTCGCTGATCCCGCAGAAACAAAGCGGTTGTGCAACCACTTGAGATTGTCTTTGATGACAATATGTCGCACACGCTCCCAAGGCCGTGGAAGACGTAAAGCTGACGAAGATATAGTTCAAGCTTGCAGAGCTATGTGCACAACGAAGCATTTCCGGGAGTCATCCCAGTTAGAGCTCAAACGTCTTCAAGCTCATTTCATTTTAAGTCACAGCGAATCAATCGATAACTTGAAGAAAGAAAATCTTGAATATTTGCTCAAACTCCTGGAGGATCTTGTCTTGAAAGAAGACGAGTTCCGTTTAGCGCAACATCTAATGAAAGTTTCCATGCTAGTAACTGGACCGCGAAGTTACAGCCTCGAACAAGGTCTGCACGTGTGCGAGAAATGGTTAGTAGTCTCAAGTCATGGATGCCTTCCAGAATTTTATAAGATGGCCATCTATTTCCTTCAAATCCTTGATGGAAACTCACTAGAATTTATGCCAAAGTATATTCAAGCCCTCGAGAAATGCCGTGAAAAATCTCAAAACGACATGCGAAGATTCTATCCCACACATTACGTAGCTAATGAAGGACAGGGTATGTCTCGCCTTATAAGCCGCCATACCTTGTTTCGTGGAAAGACCGACTACTCTTCAGAGAATGTTGAAACTGTTTCAAGGTTTTGGCAGGTTGGAAGTAGGAAAAAGTTGCAGGAGTGCAAGGGAAGAATCAGAGTGAGACAGCCATCTGGTCGCGTCAAATCGCAGTTGCAACCTTACATTGAATTACTACAGGGAAATCTTGAGCTCTACGTTGGAAAGCACGCGGACATCGGTAAAGCAGAGATAGACTTTACACCAGGCGCCTTAGTATACTTTGTCGTTAGCTTCAACCTTCAGGGCCCTGTCGCAAATGGCATTACGTTTTCACCGCAGAACCCATCAAATGATTGAAGGAAGTTGATTTCAATACAACACTGAGTAACAGACAGTCTCCAAACCGCCAAGCGGCCCCGCTTTACCAATTAAATTCATTTTATGTTGTCCAAGCGTCGATTGTAGTTTTTAACCAAGTCATCTCTGACAAAAGAAACTACAGAAGAGTATTGAATTGACTTTGGTTGGCCAGGGACCCAGAAAAATTCATTCACTGGAAGTATGGCCAGTGATTTTGAAACTATAATTTTTATGAAGGTCAGACATATTTTGCAAAAGGATTTATTGTTGATAAGTTTTGCAACAGTAGTTTAACAGGTTCAACAAAGTAAAGGGATTTGTAGATAACAACCTTCGATTTTTAATTTTACTATTAACTGCAATGTTCAGAAAACGTACAAAAAAGAAGTACTCTTGGAATGATCTAACTTCACTTTTTAACCGTATTAGGTATATACTCAAATAATTTGATTTTTTTAAGAAGGATTTGTGTTGTCTACTCTGTTTTGACAAAACAAATGAGCAGTGATTTTCAGGACAACGTTCGATTTCAGAAGGATCAACGTAATGCTGAATTATATACCGTGTGCAGGGAATATGCGTATTGAAAATATTCTACTACTTTACGAGTTTCTATTGTGTAAGTAAAAGAAAAAGAGTCCAGAGGGCACTGATACAGAAAATCTAGGCGTTCAAACAAAATGATCACAATTTCTTTTCTTTAGTACTCATCAAACGGCTCTTTCAAGGGCAAGACATGTTAATATAATCAAGAGAGAGAATTCTAGTAAGAAAGGCAAAGTATATGTAGTTTAAATGCATGTACCTATTAACTTGCTTTCACTGTCGAACACACATCTTCATTTTTATATATATATACACGTGACAGTGCTCTTCGAATAAGAATCATTAATAATATGAGAGAATTTATTATTGACAGCCAAGGGCTTGCAATTGCTATTTTTTTCAGAAAGATCAATTTTCTACAACGTATTCATAAATGTTATATGAGTAGTTTTTGGAGCCTTCCCATCAGGCCTTGTGTGATTAAAGTAGAGAACGCAGGGCTTCGTTTCATATAAGTTGTCTCAGTCAATTCCTCAGTTCAAGGCCGAATAACAATGAATAATAAAGACAATTTTTTGAGCTGCTATACACATGTGTGTCGTTGTTGATACAAACTAACTCTAGTCCAGAATGAGCTACTAGAATGTAGAGGTTGCACCTGATGTAGTTAAAGGGTCTATGAGTTTAAAGGTGCTGTGGGTTTGGTTAAGTCCGGTGAAGGAGCAACAATATTTGAAGGGGAGGAGAGGCAGGGAGGAAGTCAAGTTTTTGTGTCATCATGTTGCGTGATGACACAACGGCTGTGTTGGAGACTAGGGAGGAAATACAATACAATCTCTATTTGTACGAACTTTTGCTAACAATGAAAACGTTAAAAGTAAAATTAGAGTACCCTTGATCCCCAGAATTTCCTTCCCTTGATAGCCCTTGGAAATGTTTATTCATCAGCAAACTTGTTTAATCTCGCTTTTTGTATGGATCAAGCAAAAAATGACCTGCATATTTTCAAACAATGTGGTGGTTGATCAAACGTCTGACAAGCGTTGTGAACATAACAGTTATATGCATCATTTTGTTCTTGATCCATAAGCAGGATTCAATAAGTTTGCTGATGAATAAACATTTCCATGTTCGTGTGTCACAAAATATGATTTCCTCCTCTGAGCCCAGCGCAAACCAAACACTACACTTGAGATCTGTAAAGCATTTCACGATCGCTTGACTTTTCTAAATCGACATATGATAGTTTAGATTAGCTGGGATCTTTCGATTTTGTGAAATTTACTGAGAATATAGAACTGCCGGTCATTTAGCATTTTAAAAACCTTGACCGGTTACCGGCCATATAGCCACAGCGAACTTTTTAACCTCATTTTACAATCCGGAAAAATGCCAGATGTTTGGTGTCAAGGCCTCATAACCCCAATTTACAAATCTGGTGACAAGAGTGATCCAACAAATTACAGATGCATATGTGTTTCTAGTTGCCTTGGAAAATTGTTCTGCTCTATTTTAAATCGAAGACTTCACTTGTATTATGAGGAAAGTAAGATATTACATAATTCCCAAATTGGCTTTTCGCCTGAAAACCGCACTGCAGACATGTTTTCACTCTAAGGACACTAATAGATAAGTATGTGCACTATCACAAGGAAAAGGTCTACGTTTGTTTCGTAGACAGTTTCCGCAAAGCGTTTGACTCTGTTTGGCCCGAAAGCTTGTTTTGTAAGCTGCTAAAAACAAATATAGGAGGAAACTTGTACAACCTCATGAAAAGCCTTAATTGCAACTCGAGGCATGTTCCATCAAAATCGGTGAAAACAAAACTCAGCCTTTTTCATATTCCAGAGGCGTCCGCCAAGGCTGTATTTTAAGCCCCATTTTATTTAACTTCTATTTAAACAATCTGCCACATTTATTCGAAAACACCTTATCTGACCCATTTGTTCTTACAAATGGGGAAAAATAAATTCACTTTTGTACGCAGATGATTTAGTTATTCTATCAAGATCGAAAACGGGATTACAGAAGCTTCACGCGTTTTCTAGTATTCGGAAGCGGACAATTCTTAATAAAATTAATCCTAATACTGCATCCAAAATTTTTGACACAATGATATTCTCAATCATGAGTTACAACAGCGAGGTATGGGGAATGTACACCAAGCAAGATTTTAAAAAAATGGGATAGCTCCCCAACAGAAAAAATTAACCTCAAATTCTGTAAACGTTACTTAGAAGTTAACAATAAGGCCTCTAACATAGCTTGCAGGGCTGAACTTGATAGATTGCCGCTGCTTATCCCGATAAATCAGAAAATTATGAAATATTTTGTTGACCTCAACAACAAAGATAATGACTCTATAGTCAAACAGTCTTTCCTTATGTCGAAGAATCTACATTCTATGAATAATTCTTGATAATATTCCAATTTCATAAACATGTTTGAACAATACAATCTAACCAGTTTAGATACTGAATCTCTAGATAATGATGAAATTAGACGATATACCACAGAAATGAGAGAGAAATATTTATCTTTTTAACCTGCACACATTCACCGATGAGTTCTAATGCCTCAGTTTCCAATCATTTTATGGGAAGATATAGAATCTCTGAATTTCGCACATCAACTTGGTATTTATTTACACACGCACCGCTTATATATCGGAAATCTTACTCGTTCGTACGATTTCTGCCTCATCTAATAATGGTTAAATACCATGTACTTTCCATGAAATATTTTGTAGATGTCACTTTGTTTATGCCAAAGTAAAGGAGGATTTTTTATTTTTATGGCCACGTACATACCTACGATTGTTGTCTTCAGTTGTCATAACCCGCAAAGCGCCGCACAGCGCTGATCGCGACCGAGCGTAGTTACGCTCGTCGTAAATATCACCACACGTAATTATAACTTAAATGCTTAAATGAGCCAATCCCCCTACATGTATACCTAAATTTCAGGGGCACCCAACAACAATTTTCGGAAAATATCTGTTCGGAAGACGATTTGCGATCTAGAATTTTCTGAACATTTGTTGTAAAATATCTTGCTTGCCTGCCTCTCCTAGGATTTTCGAACATCTCAAAAATGGTATAATTGCCCATTTTTAACGGATTTTTACCCTTGAAAGGTCACCTAGAATTTTCGGGAGCCTTTTTTCTGGCTGAGAGTTTTGAAAAGGTAAGTTTTGATCCCTAGAATTTTCGGATCACCAGACTTTCAGCTAGGAAATCCGAACAGATGAAAAACTTCTAGGGGATAAAAATATGCCTATATCTACCGTTTAAATACTAAAATACGTTTAACAATGCTATGTTTAAGTGGTTTTGAACTATCTTCTCGTTGGGTGCCCTTGAAATTTGCACTATATATTTCGAGACCTTTTCTTCGACTTCTTAATGTCAGGGGCACCCAACGACAATTTTCGGAAAATATCTGTTCGGAAGACAATTTAAGATCTAGCATTTTCGGAACATTTGTTGTAAAATTTCTTGCTTGCCTGCCTCTCCTAGGATTTTCGAACATCTAAAAAATGGTATAATTACTCATTTTTAACGGATATTTCACACTCAACCTCACGCAAGGAGTGTTTATCGATAGAATTTATCGCATTAATCACACAGAAACTTGAAATTTCAACGCACCAACTTTAGTCACCTCCGTTACTCATAAAATCACGGCAAAATGCGGCATTCTATATCCAAAGACACTGCTTTTAACGGAGAAACAACTCCACGCCATACATTTCTTTGTAGCGACTCGCAATGTTTGCCCCCTACCGATCCCAGAATCCCGTGTGCAAAACATGGGTCTCCGATTACTGGAAAATCATTCATTGGTCGACGGAGTAGTTTCATTCTTCTAGCTATAGTTTACGAATGACAGACAAAAGACAAAAGGCGGCAAAGGTCAAATGTACAAGCGATGAATCTCTAACAAAACAGTCAACATTTGTGGAATATAGTCTTCTCTCAAGAAGAAGCATTTTAGTTTTGCTGGAGCTCATTCTCTTTCGTGTTCGTAATATTGTTGCAGCCGCCATCTTTTATTTTATGAAAGATTGGGGAGAGTAGAAATAGTAACCCTTACGGTAGGTGCGAGGGCGAAAGAAGGAAAGGGGGGAAGGGCAGGGGAGAAGAAAAAAAAATTCTCTTCTCTCTCCCTGCCCCCTCCCCGCTCCCTTTGACTCGCCCCATCTCCTCCTCTCTTCGGGAAGTTTCAACATGGCGCTTTCGCGAGCAAATTGCGCGCTCAAAGAAAACGCCTGCACTGCAGGCTAATGACTACTAGCCTCCCACGCAAACGTTCTTAGGGGTTCGTAACGCGTTTCTACCCCACGTGGGGAGGAAAGATTGCGTGACGAACCCGTAAGAACGTCTGCGTGGGAGGCTAAATGACTACCGGATTAAGTAAACACTGATTTACGTCATCAGTATGGAATCTCTGTCGCTGAGTCGCAGACGTTGCTCCTCGCGAAAAGTCCCTGAGCGGTGATGAGCGAGGAGAAACGTCTGCCGTTCTTTTTGGCGGCACAGTCTTGAGAATTCAAAAAAATTAGAATTTTATAAAACTTTTAAAGATGAATATTCTACATCTGATTATCTCTACCAGCTAAGATATTATGATGAACGACAGAATTTATTTAAGTTTAAAATAAGTAATCACAAACTTATGATTGAACATGGTCGATACTGAAATCGATCATTTGCCAAGAGAAAATAGATTATGTCCCTTATGTAACTCCACAGGTAGCCTAAGCTCGAAATATGAGCATCGGCGAACATCGGCATAGTTGCGTAACATTCGAAATATAAAGATTTGTACGGGAAAAAACCTATCGTTTCTGTAACCTACATTAAAAGGATTTCAATAAAAAACAGCTTACCTTACTTAAAATGTGTGTTACGTCTCTCCTGTGTGGTCCACTGGCCGATTTATGGCCGTTTCATGGGTTTTTATGTAAACGGTTTTCCGTCTATATCCCTCTCCCTTTCCCTTGGCCGTGGGAGATCTTGCCTGCGTGCAGACGTCTCCTATTTCCTTTGTTGCTCCGCGTGCATAAAGGAAATAGGAGACGTCTGCACGCAGGCAATGGGAGATCTGGGTACGAGATTAGGGGACGTCTGTACACTGGCTAACGAACTTTCAAAGTTCGGACATTGTTCTCTGCCACACCACTGTACTTGTACGAACTACAACTCGCTATTTCAAGTTCGCGCCAACCTATAAGCGATATTTCCCTTTTGCTGTTTGAAACTCGACAAGTTTAAGGTTCAAAAATCTCTAATCAGAAGAATAAGAGCGATTTTAAGGCCAATAGCATGGCAAAATGTAGGAACGAGGAGTGCTTGTAGTGGAAATTCTCGCCTCAGCAGCTAAAATGGTTTTATAAACATTGGAACTAAAACCGGTGATGTAGGCAAATTCTTTTTCTTTCGTTGGCTCTTAGCGAAAGCTACAACTAGTATAAGGGTTAATTATTGTGCATTGAGATGAATCGCTTGAAAAGAGAGAGTTCGCTTGCAGATGTGATCAGAGGTAAACAAGGGCACATTGTGCGTTACGTTCAGTCTTTGTAATATCCAAGGACTGTGAATAGTGTTTCCATATACCTTTCCATATTGTTTAGCTGGCACAAAAACTTCGGAGGAGTTATAAATCGGCATAGTTATCTACCATGAAAGACTCATGAAGAAAAGTTAGTTATGGGTGTCGTGAGACAAACAGCGAACTCGAGCGAATTTTTAGCTCGTATCAGTATCAGGTAGAATATGTTATCGATCTTTTCATCTTTTTACATTGTTTAAAGTGCGTGCTGATGAAAGCAACATGCGAGCGAGAAATCTTTAAACTTTTTTAGGTCACAAAATGCAAAGGATGTTATTCCTTTAACTGGGGGTTAGAGAAAATAACAAGAGGAAAATCTTAAAACTGAATATGTTTTATCTTGAGGAAAAAATAGTGCGTTTTCATGTAGACTGTAAACCGCAAATTAGGATCGTGCAGTGCAGTCAGTGAGGCCCCTGGATCGGGATCAATGGGCAGTTGGCTGTCTGTTTTAGTAAACTTCTGGGTTTCATAAAATACAATATTTCTGTCTAGTGTAAATTAGCCCAGTGGCGAGCAGCTGACCTTGTCGCATTTTATACTCGTAGAACGACAATAATTTTGGAATTTCCGGTTACGTCAAATTAGTCACGTTATACTGTCTCGCTATATTTTGGGAGACAGAGGGATTGGGGGACGATTGCGTGAAAATAATGGAAATCGTATTTCCTGCTTAGAATTAAAGACTAACTCGTTTATTTTTATTCATAATGGTGGTATTTAAAAGTTATTATACAGCCCCCACTTAAAAATGGTACTATTTTTTTTTTGTTACGAAAGTCTTTCAAAAGGGTACAATGTTCTGAATGAGTTTATGTTTCAGTCTCACATGACACTCTGTCTCACGCAATGGTCGGCGACAAGGTTTTATGGTAGCCTGAGTGTGTATAGCCGTCCCCTCCCCTCAGAAAAAATAGCCCCTTGGCAGCCCAGTTAAAAATCGCCTTTCGGCGATTCTTGTTATTTGATCTTCCATGCTCAATAATAACGCTCTTCAGTGCTCTTTTATTCTCTTTTGAAGGCTTGAAAGCTGAAATCCGCAAAGCCGCCATGACTTCGCATTCGAAAAAAGAAGTCACGTGAGCGGTCAAAGGCGATAATATACTTGGAAACAAAGCACCATGGGAAGGCCTTTCATCCCCCTCTTGGCTGAGTTCTCATTCTCAGGGTGAGCTTGGGCTCCCTCTGGGGGAACCGCATTAAATCGAGGTTTCTTGGCTAGTTCCCAGGGCTTTGCTTTGAAAAGCTTCTTGTGTGCGAAATAGCGGCCCTCGCGCGAATGCATCGCCATCGCGTTGTGTAGGCATTCGACTCTGTATTTGGTTGAAGAGATATCAGTGAATGGGAAAGACTAAGGAGTCAGTAAGATTCTATTCAAACTCAGGAACATTTGAACTGGACGTTTTAGAGGCATCTCAAAGCAACCATGTAAGAAATTATCCATTTTCTTCCTTTAATACGTATGAAGGCGGAAGTCGACTGCCAAACCGAAACCTCGAGAAACCGAATCGAATTCACGTCAAAAACGTGTAAAAATAATCTCAAACACTTTTTTTAGGGACTCCTATGGGCTCTAATACATACTATTCTATATTTTTTATGTGTATGATTAGTTTCATTTCTCTCTGTTATTTTCAGCCAGGGAAGGTGACATGAAGGTGACAAATGTGTTTTGAGCTTGCATTGGGCTTATAATCTGTTTAATTATTTGGCTATTGTACTTGTCTCTGTTGTATTATAGTAAGCTTAAAAGATTGCCTTTCTTTTTCAGGGAGGAAATCTTTTTCTCTACTGGAAACGTAGAATACTGAATTTACATCAGAGAGTGAATTTCCTCCAGTCACTTCATTGAATTGCAGTCACGCGTGAAAAATAAATTAGCACATCTGATCATCATGTGAAAGATTCATGACCTTCGTTCTAAATAATTAGCAAGTCCAATGTCTGCTGAGAGAGAAGATATGGACGATAATTCACTGGAATGCAATACAGCCAATGAAAAGAAAAAGAAGCGATCAAGAAAAAAAAAGAAGTCCGTTTCTGCCCAAGATGAAAGTGCTGATAATGCAGTTTCTGCTGCCAATGAAGTCGAAGAAGCTGGTCCATGTGAAGCAGGTCTGAATTTATCAAGCACAGGCAAGCTAACTTCAGAAGAAAAAGTCGAGAAGGGTGAAGAAACTTCAGAAAGCAAATCTCTAAGGAAAAAGAAGAAAAAGAAAAAGCGAAAGAAATCTGAAACTGTGAGCATTACGACCCCTGAGCCACCATGTGATGGTGATGATGATGGCATAAAGGGGTGTGAGGTCCACAGAGATGAGGAATGCTCCAATGAAGCAGAAATGTCAGGAGGTGTTGCTGCTAATGGTTATCCCCAACATGGTATTGGAGAAGTGGTGAGTGAAAGAAACTCTGGTGGATTAGCCAATGAGAAGTCTATTTCTGCCCAAGATGAAAATGCTGATAATGCAGTTACTGCAGCTAATGAAATTGGAGAAGCTGGTCCAAGTGAAGTAGGTCTGAATTTATCAAGCACAGGCAAGCTAACTTCAGAAGAAAAAGTCGAAAAGGGTGAAGAAACTTTAGAAAGCAAATCTCTAAGGAAAAAGAAGAAAAAGAAAAAGCGAAAGAAATCTGAAACTGTGAGCATTTCAACCCCTGAGCCACCATGCGATGGTGATGATGATGGCATAAAGGGGTGTGAGGTCCAGAGTGATAAGGAACGCTCCAGTGAAGCAGAAATGTCAGGAGCTGTTGGAAAAGTGGTGAGTGAAAGAAACTCTGGTGGATTAGCTAATGAGGTGGATGAAAAAAAGCCAAAAGAGGATGGCAATACTGCGGTCATAGACTCTGAAGTGGACAGCCACGGAGAATCTGATAGCAATCTTAAGCCCAGCCTGGCTGATGATACAGATATAACTGTGAGAGGAAAAGAAGACCTATGTGAGTCAGAAGAGGATAACACAAGTTGTTCTTCTGAATTAGCACCTGAAGTAGCAAATGTTGAATTTGCGAATTCTGATGATGCAACAGCAGGCAATCCTGGAGAGGCTCTTTGTTCAAAGCCCATATTGGAAGACCATGAATCTGATGAGGAGGATAACTCATTTTCTTCATTTGACCATGAAGGGTAAAATATAACCTTTAGTGTAATAAAATATTATTTATTTTCTAAACACTTGAATCCATCAGTCAGCCAGATTTTAAAAATATTAATTTTAAGATCACCATTGCAGGGTTGGAAAATCGTATTAAAAATCCTTTCAGGTCAAGTGAATGTGAATAAATTTTTTTAGGCTAAATTAGTAATAGACTAAATTGCACATTTCTTCATGTCTTCCTTCTCAATGTTAATTTCAAATTTTATGTGAGTTTGCACAAGCAAATGCAGGCAGGAGGAAAAGGGAGCAATATACATGTTCATCTTCAAAGATAGGGACATACAGTATCTTCTGGCACTGTTTTTGTAGGTCAAACCCAAAAGTAGATTTTTAACTCGAAAGATGAAAAGTGTACCGTAAAATGTTGTTCAAAAGGCAAGCGCTGTGCTTAGCTTTTGTTCCTATGATGTTGTTAATTTATGCACTTTTCATGCAACCCTCTTTCTTATTAAGGAAGTGACAAAATAAAATAATCAACTGAAAACATTAATAATGTTAGAGAGGATCCTAGTAGGGGGTTCTGGGAGGAAACTTGTAAGAAGCAAGAGGATAGGATGTGGAATTTAACATATTTAACTATAGCCATAACAGTTTCTCATGCATTTGGTTTCCATTTCTAGAAGGAACATACTCTGCATTTTCAAGTTGATTTATGGGGTAGGCCTCCAAGCAATTAGAAAGCTGTTTAAGGAGATGAATCCCACATGGACAAATCAACCTTCAGATGCAGCTGCCTTTGACAGAGGAAAGATGAAGCTTAACAAAGAAGAGGAAAATGTTTTTAATAGTGGTGACATTGAAAAGTGGGACTTTTCTTTAATCACAACTGCCCTTTGCTTCTCAAAGACTTGCGCATTGGAAATGAGCAAGAGAGCTGACTGTGATGATGCCTTGAAAGAACTAAAGAAGATTCGTAACAAATTGCTGGGACACCCTTCTACAGATAGGATGTGTGATGCTGACTTCAACATATACTGGCCTCAACTCTCTTCCCATTTTGTTACACTTGGTGCCAATCCAGCTGATATTGCAGACATAAAAAATCAGTCAGGTACATTATTACATGGAGATGTTACTAAATCAGCATTTTGTGCTGCAAAAATATATTAGCTCCTTGTTTAATTGGGCGATTCCAGAAAATATCCATACTATACCACGGACAGCTTTTAGGATTTCCGAAGGGGAGGGGGGGGGTTCGCGATTATGGAATTCTGAGGGCATGGGGGGGGGGGGTGGTATTTACGATTTGAAATCCGAAGGCATGGGGGAATTCCACAGGTGGGATTTCTGGAGTAGAAAGTGTAGAGTGAGTTCCTTGAAAACGCTATTGTTGTGGACTTTTGAAGTTCGTAAATAAACCACGAACGTATGAAGACAAGCATCGATAGATCAGACACGCGTTTATGTTGTAGTTAATTTTTTATCTCAGGTAATTTTTATTTTTCTTTTGTTTCAACTTCATTAGCATACATTAACGTACCCAAAAATAAAAGAAAAACAAAAAATCACCTGAGATAAAAAAATTAACTACAACATTTACGCTCATAACTTATAGAAGTGAACAGTAAAATGTTGGTTTCACATTTACCTTGATGAATTTCTTGTCACATGAATAAAAACTGAAAATGTATCTTTAATACCGCTTGCAAATTTCTTGTTACTCCCGTCCGATGAACAGTAAAAAACTCGCACCAGTCCCTCGCTTCCAAGGAAAGCTTGTATAAAAGGACGCAACACGACTCGACGGTATATTTGACCGCCGAAAAATTTTAACAGTCTGAATTTGAGCTATTTTTGCTTTGTAAACGTCAAAACAGCACAAGAAAACAAAGAGGAGTAAAATTACCTCAAGTGGTGTTTATTTTTATAGCCAAATTCGGACTTAAAAAGGGGTTTGCACAGCCTGGCCACTAGCGGTAGGTTTTTCTTGTCACTGAAGAGTAGAGCTTGTCGCCTGGCGCCCCTTGATCACACCCTTGAGGAGGCATAAATTCATGTTCACTTGTACATATAGGTGTTGCTAAGTCGAAAATGTACTTAAAAAAAACCCGGGAATTCTGAAGGGGAGGGGGGTTCACGATATGGAATTCTGAGGGCATGGGGGGGTAACGCATTTTGGAATTTCCAAAGGTAAGGGGGGGGTTAAAACATGGAAGCAGTCCGTGGTTGGGTATGGATATTTTCTGGAATTGCCCATTAGTAAAGTTATGCTTCTCCTTGTTAAATCATTTCATTTTGGAGCTGAAAATCCCAGGTGTCTCTATGAATTTTGGGCCAGGGTATTCCTTTCTAATTCTTTTTCTGGCTGTCAAACCAAATTGCCCTTCTGTTCAAAACCTTAATGACACCCGTTGGGGTGGCAATTATTTTAGGGAGGCAATTAATCGAGGGACAGCTATTATTCAAGGAAATACAGTACTTTAATTTAAAAGACATTCCATTTATTCTTCATACCACTGATCAATTCCCTATAAATATCCACTACTTGCGGCCAAAATTGTCTAATTCCTGTGCCCTATCATGTAAAAAAAAAGCACTACCCCTCTCAACAGTGCAAAGTCAAAGTATAGCAGCACTTATCCACCCCCCCCCTCCCCCCCCGTGCCCAACCAATGACATTTTACTGAAAAGAATCTAATACAATTAGCAATTATTGAATGAGGCTGAGTAGGATATGAAGAATTCTGCAGATCAAGGTTCATTCAAAATAATTCCAAGTTTAAAAACAAGCTTAAACATGCTTACCTCAGTCGATGTTAAGTTCATATGGATAGTGCATTTTTATTGGGAAGTTAAGGAGATAAGGGGCTTTTCAGGTCTGCAAATATGCTCCAAATAGCAGATGTTGTCCGTCAAGTTGTCTTCTTGCTGTTCTTGCCATGTTTTTAGACAGTAGTTCACCGTGAAACAAGTAAAATGTTTTGCAAATAATCACTTCGAGGAAAATCAAACCTGTCCCCAGGTTTTCCCGGTTGACGGTTCAAATAATCTGCAACTTTGCTGCACTTAAAATGGCAAAATTCTTTCGAATTTGGTCAACAGTAGCTGGTTATGATGAATTATTCATGTTATTTTAGCCAATCAGAAACAGAAATATTTTGAATGAATAATAATTGCCGTTATTATTCATTCAAAATATTTCCTTGATTCTGATAATTTGTTAAAAGCACACACATAATTCACCATAACCAGTTACTGATGCCCAAATTTGGAAGAATTTTGTGTTTAACGAGGAAATGACGTAAAAAATGCAGTGTTCTTGCAGGTTAATGCACCGTTAACCGAGAAGACCAGGGGACGAGGTTGAGTTGTTTTCCTTGTGAAAACAAAAAATGGCGGACATTTCACTCGTTTCAATAGTAAGAACTAGCTGAAATTATAGCTAAAAACATGGCAAGAACAGCAAGAACACAACTCAAAGGGCGACATCTGCTATGTGGAGAATATTTTTGGAGCTGCACAACCCTAAACGTGCACTATCAAAGGTGAACTTAACATCGATGGAGGTAAGCATGTTTTAGCTTTGTTTTTACACTAGGAATTATTTTGAATGAATAATAAAACAATTATTGAGTTTGGCTTTTGTATCATATGAAGAATTATGGAGATCTCGGAGGGTGATAACACCCTCCTCGATCTCCATAATTCTTCATATGATACAAAAGCTGAATTCAATAATTGTTAATTATGCACCCAAGGTAAGCAAAAAGTATCACTCATGTACACAGTGCACAGGGGGCTCTCACATCATTTCATACTGTGGCGAAATTGCAGAGGGGGATTTGGTCAGTTATTTTAAATTTGCGGTCAGTTTAGGAAATCTGGGACAGTTGGAAATTATGAAAATTCTTAGTAGATCCCATCACTTTTTGAAGATTTCAGTTTTATTTTTGAGAAGTTTATTTGCAACAGTGGAGGTGATTGTTTATGAAAAAGGGCTCGCATAAGTAACCTTTCAAAATTTTAACGTACTGAGGCTAGTCGAGCCGCAGAGAGCGTGGTGTGTGTTGGTAATTACCAATGGCATTTAAATATTATTATTATTGAATAGCTATTATTATCATTTTTATTACTTAACAATTTTTCGTGTATAGAAGTCAACGAACCATTACTGCTTACTTTATGTATAACCCTAAATTTGATCAAGAAGTAAATGCTTGTGGTGAGTCGAGTGTTCTCTTAGTGGTCGCTTACAGAACGTTGAGAAAAAGACCAGCCGTTAATTCACAAAAGTGGTCACGGTCAGTTTCAAGATCATTTGCTAACGAGACCTTTACATCGACGAGCCTTAATCAAGGTTTCAAAACTGTTGGTCGTAACTGGAGCTCGTGGGTTGGGAGAGTGGTCACAAGGAGAGCTTCAATTGAATTTGTAACCTCACGATCCGCTCTCGTTTCATGCAATAGAGTACTAAAGTGTGACGTCATAAAAATGAAATTTCTGAAATTATGGGATTTGTCAGGATATTCTGAAAGAACAATGTCCAAGAGGCCTACTTGCCAAAATGAGCATTTCGGGGCAAATTGTCTCTGAGAGTCTCTTGGACATTGTTCTTTCAGAATATCCTGACAAATCCCATAATTTCAGAAATTTCATTTTTATGACGTCATTACTTTAGTACTCTATAAGTCAGAAAAAACGATAAAGTATTAACCGTGGAGGCCATCCATATCAGAAGCCGCCCTCCAACCCTAATTAGAGATAGGGGTTATCATGCACTACCCACGGTTTTTAATCAGTTTTTACATTGAAAGAGCACTTACAGTGTTCGTAAAGTAGTAGCCTTCTTGTCTAGATGTATTACTAAATCTTCGTCTTGACTTCAATGAGAATTAACTTTTTTAGTATTTAATTAAAGTAAGAAATTTACATGAAAAGATAAATGACAAATTGAGTAATCCAAGAGTTATCTCTTTTTAATATAGATGGGGAGCTTCTCGCAGGAGAATACTACAAGGACCGTTTTCTGGAAGAGAAGGCCAAGTCGGATTCTCACGGCAAGAAGTTGGATTCGATAGAAAAGAAGTTAGATGATTTTTTGGTGAAATTAGATCCTCCTTGCAAAACGCCAGTAAGTCCAAAAGATCTTGGTGGCCCTAACTGGGACGAGTGGTTGAAGTTTTGCGCTGCAGTCGGAGACTTTGATACCCGAAAGAACCAGTATATTCTTGTTACTGATGCACTCTCGCAAGAAAATCTGGACTGTTTCTCTGTTTTGAGAAGCGTACAGTGGAAAATGGTTTTAGACTTTGATCCGATGTCGGAGGAAAAAGGTTTTTATCATCAATTCACTTCACATGAAGGGCAAGGCAGTTTGATAAGCATGGCTACTCCAGCAGAGTTGAAGCCGAAAACTATTGTTACCTTGGCACGGGAGATTGATTCCAGCAAAACCCAGTGGCTGTTCGTCAATGGCAGATCCAGTGATACGGGCGGAAAACAACCTGAGTTTGCTGAGTGGGAAGCAACCTCAGTAAAAGAAATCTCAAGATTTTTTGTATGTTGTTGCGATCCAGATAAGTTTGACAAGCAAAAACCAGTGGTGTGCCTGATTCTTCCATTTTTTCAGAAAACTGTTCCCTATTTAGAACGGACGCTGGGTCGACTCTTTGAGAACTTTGCGGACCAGTTTAGACTACATGTCGTGTCCTTTAAGAACGCAAGACAGCTTTCTGTGTTTGAAAAGGTCAAGGTGTGTACAATCGATTTGGCTTCTGATCTTGTACACCTCGGTTTAAAACAGATGCTCTGTTTGTCGTCATCGCAGCAGTACCGAATGCCCACCTCTCAAGCCCAGATTTATGCGCAGCTAAGCAATAAAGAGTACCTTTATTTAAAGGAGTTTCTTGAAGTACTGTATATTGGTTGTGAAGAGTTACCGGACCCAAACAACTCATCGGAAGGAGATAAATATTTACAAGAATTCCTTGAAGAGAATCGACGATTGTTTTTCTCAGGCAATGCCATTTCATTTGCGAGTCTGTACTACAATCACGATGCAAAACGGGATATTGAGAATGACATCAAGATCCATGTCCAGCGTCTTCTTGCCGACAAGACACGGACTCGCTCGGTGATTGTGGAAATCAAGCATTCGCCTGGTACTGGTGGTACTACCATTGCTCGTCGTGTGATGTGGGATCTACACAAAGATTATCCCTGTGCTTTTATAGAAGTCAACGCACATCTGTACTATGACGAAGACAACATTTATGCTGTGAAACTGGCTGAACACATAGCTGCACTAGAAGAGATTTGCCGCACGTCCCCCGTCATTCTTATAGATGGAAAGCAGCCGAGGGCAATTGAAGTGTTATCTAACAAGCTTGTTAGGATGCTTGGTAATAAAGGAAAGCGAGCTCTCTTACTACGTTGTCTGCACGGATCCAAGACTTCGGCTCAAGACACGCGAGAGACATGCAGTATTCACAAGATTTTCTACGTTGATGTCAAGCTGGAAGATACGCGTGCAGATTTAAATGAATTTCAGCAAAAGTACAACGAATTAATTGAGAAATCGCTAGGTGAAGCCCGCAGATCTGGTCCATGCCGTGTATTTCACTTTCCACTTTTAGCGATGATGGACAAGTTCCGTCCCAGGCTTAAGAAAATTATTGACGACAGCTGGAATGAGATGGAAAGTCTTCAACAAGATATAGCCGTGGTGGTTGCTTTTCTTCAGAAGTATGCGAATCAGCCAACTCCAGCCCTCCTCCTTTACGACGCTTTCAGTAGACACTTACACTCGGTCAAAGATCGAAATAATGTCACTTACGAAGAAATCAAGCAGTTGTTCACCGAGCATTTATTAAATCTTATGATCCCATTAAACCCGTTGCGCTGTCGAGGAGGAAAGTATCACTTTCAGGAAGCTTCGCCTGAACGTTATACCCTGCAGCATCGAGTGGTTGCTGAGTTGCTGTTGAAGAAGGCATTTCAAACACAAGGCTGTGACTTGTTTCAAGTGGTAAACCAGTTTCTGCATTTTCCAGTTTACCAGCGGGAAGTGTTCATGCCACTTTTTGAAGATCTTTTTGTCTACAACAAGGATGGTCAAAAGAAGAGGAAATTCTCTTTACTTTTCGAAGAGTTGAAAATCATCAACCAGGAACGCGCTGCGGAGGTGTTCTGTGAAGCGGCAGAAAAAACTGGCGACTCAGTTGTATATGCTAATGCAGCCCGATTTTTCGCCAAGATGGATCCTCCTTCGTTTTCAAAGGCTATGGAGCTCATTGAGCAGGCCTTTAAAACCACAAACGCCAAGCTGAGGTTCAGGAGTATTTGCCACACTAAAGGGGTTGTTCTTTATGTTGAGCTTCAGTACATGATTTATACCGGTAGAGTTGAAAATCTGCAAAAACTCGAAGATCTGGCCACAAAAGTATTGGATGCCTACAGTGAGGCTCGGAACTTTCCTCTAACCTACCCTAATCCCCTTATTGGTGAGGTGGACGTTTGGCTTGCTTGCATCGGATGGATCATGAAACACAAATGTAACCGGGATGCCGACAAAACGCTTAGGTTCTTGACAAACCAATGTCCCGAGTTCTTTCGTTCTTGTGTTAGTCATTCATTTTATCTGTTGGATACGGTTGATCGTATTGTACAGAGTGTTCCGAGCCTACCTGATCCAGAGGACACCCAAAGAAGGTGTAACAATGCAAGGGTGGCTCTGATGAAAAACTTTGGAACAAGGTTGTCTTCAACCGGAAGGGGACGTGATGTAGAGGATGTGGTTCAAGCTTGCCAGGCACTTTGTAGTGCTAAAAACTTTCCACGATCGTCGGCTTTAGAGCTTAAACGGTTACAGGCTCTGTTTATTTTGAATTCAAGCGATCCAATAGACAAATTAAAGCAGGAACATCTCGTATTCTTGCAGAAGCTTCTGGGAGACCTTGTTTTCAAAGAGAATGAAAACCGCCTAGCATACCATTTGATGAAGGTCTGCATTCTTGTAAATGGACCACAGACTTACACTCTCGTTCAGGGGTTTGCCTTAACTGAAAAGTGGTCTGAGGTCTCCCGTCATGATTCTCTTCCATACTTCTACCAGATGGCGATTTGCTTTCTTCAGATTCTGGATGGAAATGCCATAGAGTTCTTGCCGAAATACTTGAAAGCTTGCGCGTCGTGCCGGGAAAAGTCACAGAACCATTGTCGCAGCACCCAGTCTACACTATTTGTTAGTAAGAATGGCCAAGGAATGTCTCGTCTTCTTACTCGCAACACTTTGTTCAGTGAAGAAACGGACTACCCAACTGAAGTGCCTGAAATGGTGTATAGGTTCTGGCAGGTGGAAAGCAGGAGAAAGCTACTGGAATGTAAAGGAAGAATTCGCAGTGGAACACCCTCCGATCGAGGGAAATCATATCCTTACATCGAGTTGGTTCCAGGAAAAGTCGAGCTATACCTCCCCAAAAATGCTGGTATTGGAAGGGTTGACAGAGATTTCACTGCAGGCCAGTTGGTTTACTTTGTAACTAGTTTTACCCTCCAGGGACCTGTTGCGAATGGGATAACCTATGAGCCACAAAACAAAACATCCAGTTAAAAGCGGATTTGAAGGGCCGCGAGGTGACCGTGAATTCAGATAATACCGCTGGATAACATACGCAAATTTTTTGAACTAATTAAGTTAGCCTTCAGAACATCAAGTTATGGACTTTAAAGTTTGAAAGGTTTGATTCCAGTGAAAAGATGACTTAGCCCAAGTTTCAGGCGTTTCTGGGGTGAAAAAGAGAATAGAGAGGTGCAAAGGGGAGCTCTTCTTATTTTTCCCCCTCCCCCTCTAAAATCCCCTCTCCCCTACCCCTAAGAAAGGCCTGATACTCAAGCTAAAGATGAATGTACATGTATATCAAGTGTTAGTCATAAATGAATGACAGCTTGCTGTGTATTTGCCAATTGTTCAAATGTAAATTTATCATTTATTGGATGAGTATAACTATTAGATCTTGCTATTTTTTTTATGCTTGCTATGTTTTGTTTATATAACATTTTTCTTGGACAGTAGTTTGTAATTCATATAGTTGAAGCGTGTGCATTCCTACAGTTGGTGAAGCAACCACGTGCATGGACAGAAGACTAATTTTATAAAAAGAAGTATTTTTTTTAATGTAGATTCTGACTTTCTAGTTCCTCTCAAAGTTGTCTTAGTCTCCTGGGAAGGAGACTAGAGTTAACCTTGCCTACGCAAGGAATTTTTTCGGTCTACGTAAATGTTAATCAAGTTTCCTTTTAAGGTAGTGTGAAATGTCAGCCCTCTTGACCGCCGTGGGGACGGCTTATATATTCAGACTACTTTCAAGGGAGATTTCCTCGAGTTGTCACTCGACTAGTCCATACAATGTTAGGGTCGACTTCCGCCGCCCTCTCGAGTCCAGTCGACCAGTCCTGTTCCTCTCCCTCTTTTCGGGGGAGGGGCGCAGGCTCATTTCCCGATTAGCGGCTGGAAATCGAGCTTAATACATAGTAAGGCGCCACGCAAACAGCTTTCTGTAAACGTTTGTAATGTTTAACAGGTAGTTACGTCCCACGGAGAAGTATAGCAGAACCCGGTAGCTCGACCTCTGAAGAGAAACGAACAATTTGAATTAGTGGGTGTTCTAGTTATCGTGTGAATTTGCTTTGTTAATAATTATACAGTATTGTACAAATTTAACTTATAAGAAACTGTAACGCGAGGATGTAATCTTCCTCTAACAATGGGAAAGGATTGTCAATGAAACAATAATAATAACATAGGGAAATTATCTTTTCGTTGAACCAATTAAAGTCAAATGTGCTGGAGTGTTACAGTTAACCTAGTGGAAATTACTGAAAAGCGGAATCCAATCCAAGGGAAATGAGGTCTGGTTCGAGTTAACAGTGAGCGGTAGCGGCGGGAGGTTCTACTGTACTAAGTAAACTTGTGAAAACTAGTAGGTTCTATTTAGGATACGTCAAGGTCACATGTTCTAGTTCTCCCCCATTCCCCATGATGGCATGGGAGCGAGATTAAAGATGTTATGCGGCATCTATTATTTACTCTTCCCTGTAGTCACAGTTAGTTGTTTTCCAGACTACCAAGGGTATAAAGAGCTTTTAAACGTCGCTATGACTTATTTTCTTCTCTAAGTATTCAGTTTCTCGTTAAAGCTCCGTGGTGAATACAGCACGTATTTAACAGGCAAATCTGATCTTCTCGTCTCAAATCCCTTTAATTGACACAGGGGCACCCATCGGCAACTTTCGGAAAATATCTGTTCGGAAGACGAGTTGAGATCTAGAATTTTCGGAACATTTGTTGTAAAATTTCTTGCTTGCCTGCCTCTCCTAGGATTTTCGAACCTCTACAAAATGGTATAATTACCCATTTTTAACGGATTTTTACCCTAAAAAAGGCCACCTAGAATTTTCGGGAGCCTTTTCCTGGCTAAAATTTTCGAAAAGGTAACTTTTGATCCCTATAATTTTCGGATCACTAGACTTTCAGCTAGGAAATCCGAACAGATGAAAAGTTTTTAGGGGATAAAAATATGCCTATATCTACCGTTTAAATACTAAAATACGTTCAACAATGCTATGTTAGCTGGTTTTGAACTATATCCTCGTTGGGTGCCCCTGATTGACACTCTAGGAAGTTAAAATGTTTAATAGTGAGGAGTCATTACATATCACGGGAATGGCATGAAATTGAAAGTATTTTGTTTTTCTTTAAACAACAGCCTACTTTACTTATTGTCGATGTATTTTGTTCGCAAGTAGTAATTAAGCACACTATTGTACTTTTGCTACGAGAGACGAGACCGCCGGTTTTCGTAGTCATCTTAGTCATACGTATGTCTGCCTGTTAGCGGGGCAGGCAGTACCCTCTTCGTAAGATATTTTTTAAAAAAGATCCTGAGCTTTAGCAGTGTTAGGTCGGTGCCAGCAAGAAAAACTAATAGTAGCAAAGAGTGCATAGAGGATATTACATAGCTGCGCGGAAATACGAAATTTCTCGTCGATTGTTGAAGAAATATTTTTCAACACTCGAAGAGAAATTTCGTATCTCCAAGCGGTCATGTAAGGTGCTATTTATTATTTGAACACCAATGAAATACCAAAACATTTCACTTTAATAGTTTTTTGTTGTGAAAGGCGAGATTTATTTTCTAGCCAAAGCAACGGCGATCTTCTCACGTGTGAAGATTACATGTTTTCGTGCGAAAGTTCACCTGGTATTTCATTGGTGTTTATATAATAAAGTGTCTTCTCACTCGCCAAGGTCGCTCGGTTTATATATCAGGGACAAAACAGACGGATAAACCGTGTTTGATTTCCAAAGAAAGAGATGTCACTTCACATTGCCTTCGTTATGGGTTATAATGGACCACATTTGCTTTATCAACGTCCTTGTGCTTTATACCAGCTTTTAAGTCCATGGCCAATTTAATTCCAACTCAGCTAATAAAACAATATTCAAAAACCTTGAGGACCTAAAAGTGATGAACGACCCTGCTGCGTTTCCCCTTTCTTGTTAACAGGCCATTTGCGCGACGGCGTCATTTTACTAATACTACTAAAAAGAACACTCACCCAGGTCCTTCAGGGTTTTGTTATTTAAACCTCACTGGCATTAATAAATTTAAATATGAAAGAAAAAACGGAATGTATTCTGGTCTTAGTAGTAAAAAGATGTCATCGTGCAAATGGCTTATTAAAGTAAATTGAAGGATCCAGTTGGTTTGAAAATCTACACCAGAAACTTCACCTAAACTTCCAAAGATTATGATATTGCTGTTGATAATGGACATTTTTTTGAAAAACGAAGTATTAGTAAAATTATGAAAAGTGGCAGCCACAAAAGTGCAAATGAAAGGGGAGAGGAAAAACGAAAGGGAAATGGAGAGGTAATTCCTTTCTCACCATTCCCAACGTTTTTTCTCTTCCTCCCTCAACCCTTTCGACTCGTGCCTAACCTACGCAGGGCCAGGTAGATCAAAATTGGGGTGGGTATGGTATCCCTTGGGACATCTCCTTTTCTTCAAATTACATAAGTCGTTTCAAAACGTCATGTTAATGTTACTAATGCCACATGCATGCCCATCGCCTCCCATGGAATTTTACCTGTATGTCTGGGGCCTGGTGAAAACGAGAAGACCCTGGAGACGAGGCTGCTGCCGGAAGTTTACACAACGTAGTATTCTTCATTGCCTTTACACTACACTTAGACGAAATTTTTAAGTCTCTTGAAATTTCTGTTCAGCAAATGTTCATGAAAGTGTAAGTCTCCTCAATTTTTGAGGGAAAAAATTCAGAAAAACGTGAGTAAGAATCGAGCCTGGAGCGTAATGTATTTGTAACCTTCTTAAAAAGAGCTCCAGGGAAACATTTCGTCTCGCCTGCTTCGTCGGGCACTGTGGTTGGACAGTCAGCGGCTTTCATAACATGCGTTATTAGCTATATGTAACTTACATTGTACAGTCGTCCAACATGGCCTCCAGTGGCTGTTGCAAATGTATGATCGGTCCTTCCATTCTCAACGCTGATCTGTCCTGCTTAGCTGAAGAATGCAACAAGTTGCTTGAATGCGGAGCAGACTACTTGCATCTGGATGTAATGGATGGGTAAGAAAAGTATAATGAAAAAAAATATAAATTCTTGAACTTGATTTGAATAAATTTCAGAGAGCGCTCAATGCAACTCTCATATGCTCCGGACATTGGTAAAACATAAGCTAACATATAAACATACATAAACTTATTAAAATTCCCATGCGGGCTATTCTGTGTTAATTTACATGTCTCGGAAAGGGAAAGAAAATTTGAAATAGTAATAAAAACACAAAATTAATTAAAAAGATATTACTGTGACAAATATTCCTTCGGATCTCTTAAAAGTTTAAAATTCATGATGTTTTAAAGTGATTTATTTAAGGAGTTCCAAACTGCTCTGTATGAAACGTGAAAAAGCTCTTTGACCGCATGCAGTACGATACTTGGGGATGTTTATGTCCGTACTGTTTCTGGTGGACGACTGTGTAACTGACTTATTTTGATAAATTTCTCACATAAGTAGTGAGGTGGCAAACCATTATGGCATTTGAATGTTAATAATGCGTTTTTGAAAAGAAGACAATCTTTAATGGGGAGCCATTTCAATTCACTTGTTCACATAAAGGCAGAGAATTGCGATCAAACTTTCTCCTCCCAGTAATAATTCTAGTGGCAAAATTCTGAACAAGTTGTATTTTCTTGATATTGTTTTCAAAAGTACTAGACCAAATAGCAGAACAGTAATCAGTCTTGATAATCTCCCATGCATTAATAATAGTTGACAAAGTTTTGTGATTGAATACATGTTTAATACAGTTTATCTGGCACAACTTGGCTGTGCAGGAAGCTAATAACTGTTGTATACATGTATGCTCATTAAAGGTAAGAAAAAAGTCCACAACCAAACTTAAATCTTTAGTAGACTGGAGGGGCAGTAGCTGTTCACCAAGAGAGTCAAGACTAGGGATTGTTGTTAACTGTTAAAGAAGTTGATGAGTTCCTAACAAAAGCATTTTTGTCTAGTTGTTGGGATTAATCAGAAGACAATTTTGAAAACACCATTAAGCAATTTTCAGCAAATCAGTTCCAACATGTACAAAAGGAAAGGAAATAAAGATTTAAGAGTCATCTGCATAAGACTCCAATTTGCAGATCTTTGGAGTATATGGTAAATCATTGGTGTAGATTGTAAACAAAAGAGGTGACAAAATAAAGCCTTTGGGTATTCCATGTGTTAATGGCAGTGTTGATGAAGTAACAGTACTCATCCACACATATTATGATCAGTTAGATTGGTAAGGATAGAAATCTCTTTAGTCACTCAGTCCATGGCTTTGAAGAGGAAGTCGATAATGGCAATGTTGATTGTTTCTGTGGAGTGAAATTTACTATTATCTGCTCTGGTGGCTGGATAATAGCTTGTGATTGTAGAGGGAAGACATAAACTGAGCCAGGACTACTTTCTTGTATATCTGTGAGAAAACCAGAAGGGGTGACAACAGACAGTTGTTTGATGCGATTTAGTGATCTCCTTCATTAAGGAGTGGTACTACCTCAGCCAAGTTCTAAACAATGAACAGTTGATAATATCAGTAAGTGCCTTAACAACATTACTTGGGAATCTTTTAATACTATATACTGATTTTGTCCAGTCCGGGAGCTTTATTTGATTTTCTTCCACTGTAATGAGATTAAATTCAAAGTTTTCACCGGGTTAGTAAGAGGTAATAGGAAAGGGTGGTGATGCAAGTTGAATACCATTAGATAATCATTTGCAAGTTGCTTGACCTTATCAGCGGTATTGCTTTCGACTGAGGTAAAGAAGGCACTGAATTCCTCAGCTAAGAGGTTAGGGTCTCTACGACAAGGAAGTCTAGTGGAATCTTTCGATGGCAAACACTTTCTGATTGTCTTCCACATAGTTCATACGATTCTTCTGTTGTTATAAATTTAGGTGTGGTAGTAGTTTGATTCTGCCTTCCTTAACTTGCATTTCACCATATTTCTTAACTCCTTGTAAAGTTCCCAATCACGAGGGTTATAAGTCTGCTTAAAAATTTTTAGCTTATGATCTCTGTTCTACAAAAGCTGTTTTATATCATCATCAGTTAAATGATGTGGTTGACGTTTTAATTTGATAGATTTAATTGGGGCGTGCACATCAAGTGTAGAGCAAAACAAGTCATTGAAAAGGTTGAGTTTTCCATTAACATCATCAATTGACTAGGCAATATTATGAAGCAGAAGGTGCGACAAGTCATCAGAGAATGACACAGGGTTGTAATGTTTATGACTCCTTACTTCTCTGAGGGTAGGAGGAGGTCTAGGTGTTTTCAATTTCAAAGTGCAATAGACTACTTTCCTTAATTAGATCAGGGGAGGAAACCATGATGATATCAATAAGAGATTCTGTTACCGCAGTGACTCAACTTTTAGGTTTGTTAATAATTTGTTATCATTTGTGTTAGTTTGAGTTCATTGCAAATATCATTAATGGCTTTAGCTTCTGGGTAGGAAGGTTTAATAAGATTGCAGTTGAGGTAACCCATGATAATAATTGGTAAAAGCAAGGCATTGATATAACTTGGTTCAAAATCATCAATTAAACAGCAGGTGGTCTGTAGGTGGCACAAATAATCAAGGACTTCAGTTTTCAGCCTGGATAAAGTATGTTGTTTTAGGGAAAGTTCATTTAATATGACAAGGGGGGGGAATGAAGATATTGAAACTCGAAGCTTGAAATTTTAGCAGCCCCCCTCGCTAGCGGTTAAATTTTTTAGGAGCCCCCTCCTTGGTAGTCGAAAAAATTTCAGAGCCCCCCCCACTCCTCCTCCTTCAATTCCTTTGCTCCCCTGAAAAAAGATCGCTAGACTGTATTACATATATTTACCATTATTGTCTTCAATGGTTTATACTATGACAAACTTGAGATACAGTTGTGATACAATTTTCTAAAGCATTTTTGGGATGAACAAGAGTGTAATAATTACTGAGACTACATTTGTTATATCTGTAAACCACGTGATATAGCTGAGTTGCACAGGTCATTAAATTGTTGAGTTGAAAACCATCCGATCTGTATGATGATGTCATGTGTTGGTTTTGAAGTATACAAATTTTCGGAGCCCCCCCTCCTAGCGCAACAATTTTTTCAGAGCCCCCCCTTCGGGTGTCTAAAAATTTTCGGAGCCCCCCCTCAATATCTTCATTCCCCCCCCTTGTCATATTAAGTGAACTTTCCCTTAGATATTAATTAAGCTTATTAAACTTAATATTTTTACAGCCATTTTGTACCAAATTTGACGTTTGGGGCACCATTAGTCAAGTGCTTAAGGAAAAAAGTGCCAAGTGCTTTTTTTGGTGAGTAAGGAAAACAATCTTTATCCTACTCATTTTAGCTAAAGTGGTGGGGGTTAGGTGGGCAAAATTTGCGAGCTCAACGAGTAGGGGTAAAGGTGTGGGTACAGTGAAGATTCAATAATTTTTTATTTTACAAGATATACATTTTTTGCTTCTTTGGCTATTTCAAATTTAAATATTCCTTGTTTTTAATTTATTATGTTTTAGATTTAAGAATAATTTGTCTTGTGTTTTTCCTGTTCAGATATGCACATGATGGTGGCAAATCCTGAAAAGGTAATCACACTCAACTAACGGTAATGAAGTATTTGTAAACGAATCATTAGTATCACAACCCATTGATTTCGCCGTGTAGCTATCTGGCCCCCTACAAGTTTGCCACCCAGTTGTCAACAACCTATCCTGTATAGTTTGTAGTGAAAAGATTAATGCTAAATGAATACTATTATAATTTGAATTAATGTATTTCTTGTTCTTTTTTCAATTTGCCATTGTTTGCTAAAAGTATGTAAAAAGTTGGCCTCTAGAATCGCAATACTGCGTAAGATTCGAGCCTGTCTACCTCTTAAACAGCAACTTCAGTTTTATAATAGCATTATTTGCCCTGTTATGTCTTACGCTAACGTTGTTTGGGCAAATTGTGATAAAGAGTCGGTTTATAGGGTCTTAAGATTGCAAAAACGTGCGGCACGCGTTATTTCTTATGCCGATCGCATGACACCATCAGTTGCTTTGTTTAACAAGCTAGGTTGGATTCCGTTTTATGAGCAACATAAGATAGATAAATGCCTAATAATGTATAAGTGAATTAATGGGTATTTGAAACAGAGGGAGGACGCTCTTTCGCTGTTTCGGCAACAAGACTGTGGAATAGTACACCAATTGAAATTAGGAAACTAGATTCTGTAGCATGTTTTAAAAAGAACATGTTTGCCAAGATTTTTAAGGAACAACAATGTTTGCATCATTTTATCATTTAATAATTTTTTAATTTTTTTATTTTTATAAAATTCGAATCCTGTTTTATTTTAATTGTTTATATATTTTAGCTCACTATATTTATTAGATTGTAAATAGTTGTGTATTTTATGAGGGCCACAAGTTTATTAGCCTTTGGCTATTAAGTGCTACCCTCTTTAAATAAAGGCTTTATTATTATTATTATTATTATTATTATTATTATTATTGCTTTCAAGTGGGTAGATGACATGGCTGATGCAGGTGCTGACCAATACACTTTTCATATTGAGGCAACAGGTACATGTAATAAATAAATATCAATCAATCAATCAATCAATAATGAGTTAGAGGTAGCACATCCATGCAGTACATGGTTCTTCATCTACCTGATTTCTGTTTGAATTGTAATTTGGAAATGTTGGTTTTTGAGGAGAGGGAGAAAAATGGAGTTCCCAGAGAAAAAACTTGCGAAGCAAAGGAGAAAACCAACAACAAAGTCAACCCACATATGGCATTGACACAGGATTTCAACCTAGTGCAGGGGCGTACGTAGCCAGTAATTTTGCCGGCATACAGTGGTTCCTAAGGTGGTATTGTTGTGAAAGGTATTAGGTGAGGCTGCATTTCCTCAGAAAAAGCTTCCATTATTTTGGCCAAACGTGTTTAATATTTAATGTAAGTGCCAAATGTAGCTAATATTTGTGAGTGGGGATTAAAAATATGCTTCCTGAAGAAATGGTCAAAACGACATCAGTCAATAGTTGTTGCTGAATACATTACATCAGGAGCTCCTGATTACATACTTTATCAAATACCTGATACCTTTGTGATTTTTTTTTTCTTGTTTGCTTGATTATAATGTCCATGTATGCACATATGCCTATGAGTACAACTAATATCTGGAAAAAGAAATTCTTTTTGTTTCCTGAAAGCATTTTTATCACTAAATCAAGATGTCTGGTAAATTTTTCGCATTATATTGGTTCTTTGCCTGCCTGAAAGGTAAACATCTCGCCCTTTGCTTGTAACCTCCTTGATGATCTCACTTTTTACCCCTTTTTTCCATTAACACTGTCAGCTAACTGTACCTTTACCCAGAACAATAGAAATTGATAAAATAAACAACTAACTATTCCATTTCCCTTCGTACTTATTTAATGAAAATAACCTGTGGAAACCCAGAAAATGATATTTCCAACCCCCGAAATGTAAAACATGTTCTGGGGGAGCATGCCCCCAGACCCCCCTAGTCTGCAGCGCTTTCAGCGGTTAACTTTTCTTCCCCTGTGTACAGCTTCAGAATCTCACAATACGCCCCTGAGGATGTACTGTAAGCTTCATCTCAGGCATAATGACGTGTATGCTGATGACATTAGTTTAATGTACACGAGTATACAATTTCTGTGATAAATGTAAAATCTGTTTTCAAGTGAAACCAGGAAATTGTGGTTTAACCTGAGAACAGATTTATCAGGGTACAAAGAAAACCAAGACCAAGCCATGTTTGGATGATGATGTTATGACTGGACTAAGCTTTGCTCATAATTTTCACTGTCATAAGAAATTTTTGCACTTAATTAGTGTTTTAATTATCAGCTGCACAATAAAATGTACTCTAGCTTTTGAGTGCATTGTTTTTTACTTCAATCAGACAGGCCTCTAGAGCTGATCCAACAGATAAGGAAAGCTGGAATGCAGGTAGGTGTGGGAGTAAAACCAAACACACCTGTGGAGTCTGTACTGCCATTTGTCGACCTGGTTGATATGGTTCTTATTATGACTGTAGAACCAGGATTTGGAGGACAGAAATTCATGGCAGATATGATGCCAAAGGTAAATAATTATATGTATATATATATGATCAAAGGTTGTTTCTTATTAATGAGCCAGGCTACTAGCAGAAAATATTTTTTGGTGGACCGCCATTGTATTTTATTTTTTCTTCAACATGTTTGGTCGATTAATGCAGACTGACAGTCGAACCCCTATTAAGCAGCCACCTATTATGTGGCCACCCCTTATTAAGCGGGCAGTTATTAAAATCCTGAAATTATTTTCAGTTAAATACCATAAATGAAACCCCTATTAAGCAGCCACCCCTATTGACCAACTGCAGCCACCTTTTGGTTGTGCTGTTTTCTATTGTTTTTTACCTCTATTAAGGGACTACCCAAAATTAAATACGGCTGGTTTGGCTTTGTTTTTGAGAAGGCGATACCAGATAAGAATCCGAAATCAAAAGTGACAACTGATAAGCACATTTTAGACACACGTTAATTGTTCTCTTTACGTTATTATATGTTTACTAAGCAATTAAACCTGACTGTAAAAATACTGAAAATATAAATGCATTGTATAACTTTACCAGGTTTATGTTTTCTGGTTTATTTTTGTGCCATTTTTAAACATTTTATCATGTGCAACAGATTATAAAAGCCTTTAAGCATGTAGCCTGCGAAAACATCCGTTTCTCCTCGCTCTTTGCCACTGGGGACACTTGGCGCGAAGGAACGTCTGCGACTCAGCGACAGAAATTCCATACTGATGACGCAAATCAATGTTTACATAATAAATCCAGTAGTCATGGGGTTCCAAATATAAATTTGTCTAATTTTACGTGTCTTCTGGTTGATTTTGGTAAAGTGTTTTGCTTATCTGCCAACGAGCTCCAGCAAAACTTAAATGCTTCTTCTAGAGAAGACTATATTCCACAAATATTGACTGTTTTGTTAGAGATTCTTCGTTTTTACATTTGACCTTTGTGGCCTTTTGTCTTTTGTTTAAGCTATTTGTAAACAATAGCTTAAACAATGTAACTACTCCGTCGACCAATCAGCGCTTCTGACCGGATTCCGGACAGATTTTACGTCATCAGTATGGAATTTCTATCGCTGAGTTGCAGACGTTCCTCCCTGCAAAACGTCCCTAGCGGCATAGAGGAGAAATGGGTGTTTTCGCAGGCTATTAAGCATGCTTACATTTGAATAAATTGACGTTTCCAGTAACTTTCAGACCAACTCCTGACGAACCCTTATTAAGCGGCTAACCCCTATTAAAGGGCCACTTTCCATTTCCTCGAGGGTGGCCGCTTAATAGGGATTCGATTGTGTAAATAAAGCAAATGTACATGTAGGTAAATAAAGGTGCCACCCTCAATGGCTAAAATTTCTTTCCATTGTTGAAGTGCACTTTTCAGGCACCCAAGAGTGCATTTTCGCAGGGAAGGCCCTCAGACTCCCCTAATGAAAGGGGGGAGCCCCCCTCTCATACCTACTCTCCCACACAGAGCTGTGATCCTGCCTTTCAGTCTCATCAGTTGCATCCTGCTTAATGTTTTTCTCCTTCTCCTTCTTCTTCTTTGTTACATTTTCTGGTGGAGAAGCCTGTCTTTCACCATGCTTCTTCTCTCCCTTAGTTTAGAAAAACCATCTTGGAAACAACTGTTCAACTCCCATTTTGTTTTTAGTCTGAGGAAGACATATGGTATAATTTTAGAGCATCCAACCATCGAAGTGTAGGCAAGAAAATATAATTAAACTGAATTTGGTTGTTCAGCTTTCATATTGGAATTTAAATTTTGCCTAACCCTGGGTGACCTTCACTCAGCTTTGAACCCGGCCCTGATAGATAGTAAGAGTATCAAAAACACATTTTTGCCATAAATTGCACAATATTATCAAAATGGCCGATGTGACTAAAAAAATTGTTTTTTTCATATTTTTTTCTAGGTTAAACATCTAAGAACAAAGTACAAAGTATTGGATATTGAAGTTGATGGAGGAGTAGGAATCCAAACAATAGAAACAGCAGCTCAGGTATCAATCTATATGTGAGTGTGATCACATCTAACTTCGTTGCCTTCAAGGAAACTCTCCATTTGAGGAATATTCTGAAAGGCCATGCACAAGTAGCCTGCATTGCAGCCAGACTTGTCATTTGAGGCCCAGACTGTCTGTGACGCAGGCTATGCACAAGCAGCACAGAAAGGAAACGCACGAGAGAGGTGCTGGGAAAGCCCCTGTCTTGTGGATTCACTCAAGGATCACCTTGCTCACGCCTTGAAATGGATAGCTTGCTCAGTGGGGAATGAGTTAATTAGCTAGAATTGATCATTGCACAGGCACAACAAGAATGACACAGCAATATCATGTGGACATGTTAACATATAGATTATTCACAAAATGAAAATGATCTACAGCAAACTGTTCAGACAACAAACTTGCAGTTCAATTCTCTTCTAGCTTTATTATTGGGCAAAAAAATGCTGTGAATCTTCCAAATTTGGTCAGTATTAGCATGTTTTGATAAGTTAGCCATGAGATATACAGTCATGTATTTATTTTTTAATGGGTAAAAATGTTTGTCATTTCCTAACCTACTTTAAACTTTCTTTGTTTGTTAGGCTGGAGCCAACATGATTGTATCTGGTAGTGCTGTTGTCAAAAGCGATAAACCAAAAGAAGTAATGGATACTTTGAGGGAAGTAACAGAAAAGTGGATAAAGATCAACAATGAAGCAAATCAATAACACAGAACAGTTATACAAATGTAGTTCTCATCATAACTGACATCCTAGTCTCTTTTGCAATGCATGTCTGATGACTTATAAGTAAAATGGCATTCATTTTGTTTTGACAGCAAAGTTCTGTTAATTTTAGTGTACATCCTTTTTGATAAGAGGATTGTCATATTTATCATATTTAAAATTGCAGCAGGAGGCAATCCTGGCAGGTTACAGGGCCCGTTTATTTAGGGCATTCTCACTGCTGTAATCTCTCTTCAAGGTGAACACTACTGAGAGCAGTACCAAGAGTCTGTCTTAAAGTGTCCAGCTCTAAGAGGGTCAAACAAATTTATATAACTGAACTTGTAACAACAGATGTCAACTCTAGGTTTTCCTTTTAAGCTTTGTGCAAATGGATGCAACAACTCCCTACAATGTTGCGCCCATTTGTATGGGTCTAACAGTTTGACCGGTTTCAAACTTTACACAACAACACCCAACAACAGGTAACCGGCAACAGGGTGTGCAAATGGATCAAACATCCAACAATGTTGGTAGTTGTTGGCCAACAATGGTTCGCCCATTTGCACGGGGCTTTAGGAAGCCATCAATATTGAGAGAGAGAGCTGCCAGTATATACTGTTTTAATACCCCATTTATATCTAAATTTTTGTGGTCAGAAATTCAAAAATGACCAGAAAAATAGGTACTGCTAAAGAGTTTTCATTTGAAAGGTCACATCGTAGATTTTATTCACAGAGGCAACAGTTAGCTGATTGTACTCAATGTCTTTACATAACTTTTGGAGGAAAAGAGTGGGTAATGCTTTTCATGCTTGATGGTTTCAGTCTGAACATTTGCCAACCTCTTTGGCAGTACTTTAGGTAACTGTATTTTTTTACGTAAAATGTGCTCATGAAATATTGAATTTAGACAGTTAAGGGGATTCTCACTTTTACGATTCGCCACTGCATCATGCAACTGTAAAGTAATTTAAATAACTAAAAAGAACTCAATTAACTGCAAGGAGAACACTCCTGAAAAGATGTTGAGGGAGACTATATATTTGTAACAATGAAAAATTACATTTTTGTAGCTGATGAGATAGAAAGTAATAATTTGTACACAATCGTGTGTTCTTACAAAATAATCATACATGCATCTTTTACAGTTTCTTGCTTGTTCTACATGCAAGGACAATTATGTTTGTACAGTTATTTTCTGTCATGAAGCAAATAACGTTTTCTTTATACTTCTTGATGATAGTTTCTGTTTTGTTTCTTTTTTTAATGTAGATGAGAAATTTCTTGGATATATATTTTGTGATAAAAATTAGTGAAAGGAAGTCACGACATTTCGACCTCTCCAAGGTAATTTACAAGTGTGAGTCAGAAATAAAAATTGCAAATGGTTTAAAAATAGTTTAAAAGGTAAGAATGCAATGAACAATAAAATACAATAAAACATGAAAATGATAGATGATAAAATATTTATAAAATTGAAAAGAAATAATAATAAGGCTAATTGAAACCGATCTAAAGAAATAATTTAATTTAATAATCTTCAGAAGTCACTGAACAATTTCATGTCCATAACAAAAGTTATTCGTTATTCTTTCACTTGTTTAAACATACAACATTAGGCTGTCTTGCATACACACACTCTGAATCAAATGTTGGAAATTTTTAAGCTTGTTTTAATATGAGCACAGTGATCACTGAACAATTTTTAATGATCATATGGAAACCATCCTTATCTCAGTGACCATCGCAATAATTGTTAAGAGTTGTTTTCTGATGTTTGCTGCGATCACCGATTCTTTTTTTTTCTGCCATGGCAATGAATGCATGGAAACCAGGTTAAAGTGTTAAATAATCAAAAATGACAGTAAGAACACACTACTACTGTGAGCAACACAATGTCTGTTTAATTTACAACATTTTACCACTACCCAACAACAAACAAATTACAGTTCCCCAAAACAACATCTAGTTCACAAAATTAAGGAATAATGTAATGTCAAACTAAACAATAAATAAACCCCTAAATGACCCTTATGCATGATTACATCAGATGGGCAAATTTCACCACCAAGCCGCGTTCGTAAGCAAATCTCTTCAGATTTGCACTCTTTGGGACTGAATATTCTTTTCAACAGTTTCTACCTTGGAAATTCATTATAATGCAAAACTTGGCTGCTTTTCATCTTCAAAATGAGGCTTGGTGGTGAAATTTGCTCGTCTGACATAAATGTGCACAAGGGTCATTAAAATAGAGAGACTTTTTCAGCCACTATTAACGCTTGGGAAGGGGAGGATACCATTGTTACAATTCACGTACACTGGAATGAGTATGATGAATTCTAGCGAAAGATGTATGGTATGCGAGTCAATTCCTTGCTTGGCTTTGTTTCTTCTTCTTTTTCGTGACAAGTTTGTGAGGAAAAAAGTTGTACTGTGCAACCACTACTCAATTATTAATTTTAAATACCTAGTGAACACTGCTTTATTTTAAACCTTATAATTTAGTATTAAAATATTGTGCTCTTTTTGTCTATTCCTTGTCATATCATTCTACTATTACGTCCAAACAATGTTGACTCCACAGTCAATAGCAAGTTATCTCATAACAGCTGAATTCATATTTATGGTAGATACATAAATCAGCTGAACACGAAGTTAAAATACAACCACAATGTTTAGAGTATTGAAATGGGATCTTCAGAAAATCACTCAAAAGAGATGTTATAGTACACTACAATCAATTAGTGTCAGGGCTGTCATTAAGACCTGGGGGCCAGGGATTTCCCCCGGCTACTATGAATATGGTCCCCAGCTACTTTCATAAGAAAATAGAAGAAAAATAAAACCAAAAGAAATATTATTCCTAGCTGTTGGACTCCCTGCCTACTTGTTGTATTTACCCAGCAACTTGAAATCTTAGTGACAGCCCTGATGATGACTTACATAACACTGTCTTAAGATTTTGTAATGGTCAAAAAATGAATACAGGAACAAACCAGTCATAAAGCCCTTGCATTTCAAATATCAACTGAAGAATTCACCTTTCTGGCCTCTATGTCTTGTTTAAACATCAAGCCATTAACTTGCAAACAGTGATTACAGAGGAAATTTTAACGCTAAGGGAAGTTTTAAAATGGTGATTTTGAGACATCACCATTTACCACTTCAGACTAAAACCTTTGTACCAAAGGTCCAACAATAAAACTGAGCCAATCATCTTCACAGGGAGGCCATCTGCATTACCCATCAAAATCCATTTTTTATTAATTTTCTGCATTATTTAATGACATTGCACCCTACTTGTCTATTTATTACTGTGGTTTCCTCATCATTCATTAATTTGCTTCTTCCTGCTTGGTTTGATTCCTTAGTCATCATCCTTTTTCTCATCACGCAGCATATACCTAAAAATTGACCGGTTATTATATGACTTTAAGAGTTGTATCAAATGAGTAAACTTTTAGGCTTGCACTAAAATATTTTCACGTGATGTGCTCAATATGAAAACCTACAAAACAAGTTGTAGAGTGTACAACACAATGACAAATCAGTGGCAGGTTACTTCTGCACAGTGCAACTCATGTTGCAGGCTTGCCCCCCCCCCCCCCCCCCCTCATTAATAAACCCCCGTTCAGGGAAAGAAAGCTAATAAGCCCCTGCCTTTTTTTTAAAGGGTTAACTGTATTAAGAAATGCTACGAATTTTAGGGAAAAAAGAGATAAACAAAACCGTGAAAAAAGTAGAAGTTTGTAATAAAAGCACTTTTGGTTGTTAAAATGGAATTATTGTAACATGTTTGAGTAAGATTATCAAGACTGTCAAGAGATCCTTACCAATCTGTAACAGGCTGAGACAAATCCATTTTACCAACATCGAGAAGAACCTGGGGGGTGACAACAGAAATAAATGTTACTAAGCTTGTTAAAGAAAGCTAAAACAGACTACAGCATGAAATTGCATGTGTAAGGTGGGACCACACCTAATACTTCAACAGTTACCATAGGTTTCGATTTCCCCAATAAAGCTGTAGTACAGTTCAGCTTACTATACATAAACGTTCACCATATAATCATCTTAGTGCAAAACAGTTAACAGACAATAAGGACCATTGTAGATGACGTTACATGTACCTGTCCCATGGATGTCTTGCTCTTTGAGAAGAATGACACATCATTCTTGACTGTAATGTCCAGTGTACGATCTTTCAGCTGGTCTTCAGGAACCATCCAATCAAACCTAAATGTTTAACAACAACAACAACATAATCTTAATGAACATTTTCTGATGAGGAGCTTTTCAGACTTCATGACTATCAAGTCACCTTTCAAAAAGGGGAATTTTCTGCCCACAAAAAGCCTTCCTATGTTAATTATGTTGTCTTCAAATACAACTCTAGCCCCCGAAAAAAGCCTTTGGAAACATACATGTAATCCTGGGTTTTCTTTTCTAAGAATCTCACAGCACTAACTAAACACATACAGTAGCTATTGTACTTCAGATGTCATTTGCATCAATCACTGTTCACGAAACTGTTACAAATTCTAGTGGTTGCTGATTTGAAAAAAATGATAAAGATAAGACTTACGTTTCATCAAAAGCTGGTTCCAAAGTGTTCTTCTTGACATCAGTACGTCTACGGCCACTGCGAGACTTGTCGGGAAGCAGATAAGCTCGCACATATGGGTCTGACAGACCATCAGAGTCACATGCCAGTAAGTTCCTATATGTTTGGAAGTAAATGCATTAATTATGAAGAACTTGTCTTAATATAAACATGTTCAATGGATATGAAACTAGAAACTTGTTATTGTAAGAGAAGGTTATCTCTAGATGGTTCAATATTTTAACACCAACCTTGCTTGATGTACAATGACTTCCAGTTTGCTTCCCTGTTTGTTGTAGCGAGTTGTAAGGCGAATGTCACCGGACACACTTCTGCAATTAACAACAAAAGGGCACTCTAGTGGCAGGGGAATACAAGAGCAGTCACTCCTTTGGGAAATCCTGTGACCAATGTTTGCATTTTTTAACTACGAGATATGTTTTTTTTTTTTTTTTTTTTTTTTTTTTTGGGGGGGGGGGGGGAGTGTTTATTCTAAAAATAACATTTAATCAAGGAAACAACAGAGTACCCAAAAAATCACCACATAATTAGCACCACATACTCTTGAAAAACCTAAGCATGTTTTGGTCAGGTAAAAACAAGCTGCAATAATAATGAAGCTGGCTACAGGGAGACAATGTGAGGCAAAGTTATATCTAAGGAACAATTAATGTATGGCACAGCAAAGTCTCAATCTATATCACTCAGAGGTTGAATTACTGCACTGCAATTTAGTGTTCAAGCAGACAGCTTGCCACTCCCGACCCTTTCTAGTCCCAATCCTTAAAGTGCCTATCACCCGTATTCAGTTATATTAAATTTGGAACATTCGTGTAGTTTAAAGAATTTTTGTGAAGAAATAAAAGTTATTTTGCATTTCAACACACTTTTATCGAAGGACGAAATCAGCAATTCGAGGCTAATTTCCCGCCATATTTATTTAAAAAGGAGTGATTGAGAGACCTGGCACTAATGCTTGTGACGTCAACCCGGTATCTTGTAGCCAGTTGTGTTATCACCAAGTTGACGCCACAGGCTACTTGGCCCAGTCCCCCATAAGGTGCGGTTTTTACCTTGAGAACCGGGATTTTGATCGCCTGTTAAAAATCGAGACAGAGCTCAAACCCCATTCTATTGCTTGTTTTTGCAAGTTATATGTTTCTACTTTTTAAAAGGAAGGATATTGGCTATGGGTTATAGGCACTATAAGTCTCAACATCGACTTTCTCCTAACACTACCATTATATGTAATCAAGAGAAATGTTACAAGAATAAATCAACTGATCACTTAAGGGAAAATAGTTTGATCTTTGATCAAATCCTTTCAACTTACTCTTTGAGAAAATGTATGGAAATCAGTCAATTGTGAAGAGCAAAAATTGGGGATTGAGGGGTTGACCTACCTTTGAACCTTGGGAGCTGGTTTTCTTCGTCTCACAGTCGTTTCCTCGCTAGGAGCCAAACAAAAGCAGAAAAAAGCGCAGCGTTTTAGGAGACCATAATCTGATTCAAGACTGGAAGGTTTATGGCATGCAGATAGAAGTCAAGGTGTTAAAGGAAAGGTTAGTACGAAATCAGCAAGTTGGAGGTTACTCTATTAAGAAAAAATTTTTTAGTCTAGTTAGTACATGCACGACAGCTTACATGTTTACATTATTTTTAAGGTTTAACCATTACTGTGCACGTAAAAGATATTAAACAGGTTCATTAGTTTATGCAACGGTATTTGCTTAGGCAAGACTTAAATTACATTATTTTTGAGTTTTAAGTTTTACTGTGCATGTGCACATTAATGATATTAATAAGGTTTTATTATTAATAGTTTACACTACAGTATGTGCTTAATATGCAAGACTTTTAAAAGTGACTGAATTTTAACTTTAAATAGGAAATTGGTTTTCAATTAATTTTATTTTAATATATTTTCTCTCTTTTAATAATAAATATCATTGTTCTTGATCATGGCTGAACTTTAAATTTAGTTTTAACTTTTTTTAAATATTAACTTCACTCAAAACGTAAAAAAAAATACAAAGCCGACTTCTATGGCTGATAACTGGCTGCATAATAATTAAATTTAGAAAAAATGATTGCTTATGAAAGAAATTTACCTGAGATCTATAGTTCCTAAAAAATTAAATTTTAGGCTCAAATCATTTTACATAATTTACTTTAATTTTAAAGTAGTATTACATGTAAGTTAAGTTAGATACATGTATTAGTAAAACAGTTATACCATATTTAAAATCCTTAAGGGTATTAAAGTGAAAATGTCAGGATTGTATTTAACAAGGAATACAAGGAATTTTAAGCAGAGCAAGCCTTAATAAAACTACATTGTCATTACTGTCAGTAGCAGATACACTGCTTTACTTAATCATCCTAATAGACTTCTACAAATAAATGTTTGTCTGCAGGTGATTATGTGGCAACTCCAGGGTTTTTTTCCTTGTAAATGTCATATTTCAAATGCATTTGAAAAAACTTGGGTTTAATGTTGATTGTTGTGTGAACGAAGCCACCCATTAAATTTTTCAGTGGGTTGAAAATTCGTCCAGTGCCAGGTAGTTACAAACCACAAGAGTTATTACTAGTTACCTTTGCTTGCTTCCAGCAAGTTCATCAGCAGCAATCACATCTGGCTCTTCAGTGTCAGCTTCCTCCTCATCAGAGGTGTCATCATCTCTTGTAAACAATGCCTGACAAACAAACAACACTAGACCAATAAATATTACAATGTCATATTTACAAGTATAATAATGAGAACACAAGTGTAGGGCAATTATTTTATATGTGCTTACAGTCACTGCCTGCTTAGACCCCTCAGTGAAACCTAAACAAGGGCCACAGGCCACCCAGAGCAACATATTGCGATAGATGAAATGGCACTGCATCACAGGGTAACCTGGAAGGCAATCCTAATAAAATATTTCTCTTCAATTTGATTGGTAACGTGACAATAGCTTTTTAACTAGCCAGTCATGCTGCGTAGTCAAGTGGAGGCCTGAACAAGGATTTCAGCACTGTTTTATGGATGACGGATGGACTTTTAATACCAGAAGTTTCTGTGGTGCAGGCTACCAGAAGCCTTACTAACTCAATTGGTTAGAGCATTGCGCCGGTAAAACAGTGGACAGGGTGCAAATCCGTGCAAGCCTGATTTTTTTAATGTATTCACCATTTAAAAGTAGCATCCACTGTAGGGTCACCTGCTCAAAAAGAGAGTGACCAAGTGTACTTCTCCATTTCATTGTGTTACATACCTTTAATGTGAACCTACAGGTCAGGGTGCTGTTGTGACCAGACTCTTTGAGTGGGAAAGGCTGTTCAAATGTCATATCCTCACTCTTCAGTAGTTGCATTAGTGGGAATTCTAATTTACCAATACTCTTCTCCTTCTGGCTGTCAATTATCTGTTGTAAGGGCAAAATTCAAGTTTAATATTTAGACAACTGGATGTAAATATATTGAACTTAGGCTCAATATTAAGTTCAACCTGTCCATAAAAAGTCAGCCAGAGATTTTAATCCTTTCATTTCACTCTTCTTACAACCCAACATCTAATCCACTCTTTAAACCAAACATTTCTTCAAATCTGCCCAAAAAATAGTCCCCTGAGAGTGTAATGGGCTTATTAGTAATGGATACCAAACCAAGTGCATGTGAATGCTTTTCAATTAACTTATCAAAACAAGGTGGCAGGGTGGTTTGTGAGGTCTTACTTGAGGTGTCCTTACGTAATTAATAACTTACTTACGGACTTGCACACCCCAAGAGGTAGTGCTTAACTGGCAATAAGCAAGTTAACACAAAAATCAAAGTTTCCACGGAAGGATTGTTTTCCATTTTTTTAGTGCTTGACTCAACAGTAGTCAAAGGAAAAGGAAACAAAAATCCAGCTTACCTCAATATCTAACTCCTGATATTTTGGATCGTGAATCAGGAAGCGGAATGGTTCTTCCCACACTGGGCTGATGGAATCTTGTATGGTCTGTTGAGTAAATAAAAACACCTACTTAGTAAACCGACAAATAACAAACTTCAGTAAGTCTAATATAGACACCATTAGGACTGGCACCATGTGTCTATCTTAGAGAGATGGCCATTTATAGAGCATTTACAAAAAGGAGTAAAGGAAGGAAGGAACCAACTCTGTGTGTCTATTTTAGTGTGGTGCCATTAAGAGAGAGGATTGGAACACAATGTCACACAACATTACCAGTTCTAAAACAAGGGAAATTATATGGTATTTTCTGAACATAAGACAAGGACAGCAAGGAAACAATATTATTATACAAAAATCTTGTATTTTATTCTTTAATAATTAACTGCAATGAGTTCCAACTCATACAGATGAATTAACTATAATAATTGATACCTTGCTCTGCAAAGTGACATTTCCAACAGTAAGTTTGCAGAATGCACTTGTTGTACCACGAGCAGCATTTGTCACCTACACAATAACAGAAAAGTATGAATCAAAAAACTGACTCTATAAAAATACCAGCATATGCAAAATTGAAAGCTATTAAATTTTTTTCCCATATGAGACCCAACTTATGAATATTGCTCTTTCCTTCCTGTGACACAAAAAAGTACTTCAAGTTTTCCTAGAACTCTCAGGGAAAAATGGCATCTTTTCCACATTGTACACAGATTTCAATTCAAAATACCTTTCAAGATTCCCACTAAGAACCATTTACTTACTGGGAGATTTTTGGCAGAGTCAAGTTTTACAAACAAAGCAGCTGTTGCTAACATCTCCTCTCCCTGGACTGCTTGCTCCGGCTGTAAATTAAACAAAAATGATAAAATTAATGTTATCTATAGTGTACAAGACTTCACTCATTAAAAACTATTGCTTAGCTAGCACTTTTCAGACTCAATAATACCATTAATTTTTAAAATTGAAAGCTTCAAGAAAGCATTAGCTGTAGCTCCATAATAATAATAATAATTTTGCAATGCAATGAAGGTCTAATGCACCTATCAATGTAATGCTGGCGGGGGTGGGGGGGGGGGGGGAGGCAGGGCATAGGGTGGGGATTTGACTTTTTCAAAAATTTTCAATGAAATTCCCTACCCATGGGCAAATCATTCCAGTCAAATGCAACCAAATTTCCCCACCCCAGGCTGCACATTGCTGTCAATCCAAAGGCAGAACCTAAGAAAGGCACAATAAAAATATCTCTAAATAAAACTCTGCAATCTTTTATTAACGTTGCTGCATCACCAAAGATACATGTTCCTCTTACAACTGCAATTATACGTTTTAACTATAATCCGTGTTACACTGCGTAGAATACATAAACCTTTAGGAGAAAGTCCACATTTTGTAAGTTTAAATATACCGTTCTTAGTAAAGGGTACAAAGAAAGTCAGTTTTATCAGTTTACAGTGAAAATTATGTAGCGAATAAGCCATACACTAATTAATTGTACTGGCAAAAGTCGACTTACTTCCGTTTACTTTGATACCACAGTATTTTAAGAGGTTCGATAAATTGATCAAAAACACGCTAAAACAAACGAAATTTGAAGACAAAACAGTGAAATCCACTCAGCCTTCGCTTGTTCTCATTGGCCTCCATGATTTCCTGATCTTTTCAAACCGTACGGTGCATGCGTGAAGCATGAAAGCAGGAAACATATGTTCGGTCTCAGTCTTTTTTGTCCGAGTCGGAAGTCAAATATCTCAACGTCGGGCGAAGAAAGATTCAAATATCCCCTCCCCTGGGAGAACTAGATCAGTCAAATGCCCTACCCCTGGGCCAACAAAGACAATCAAATCCCCACCCCATGCCCTGCACCCCCCCCCCCCCTGCCGGCTTTACATTGATAGGTGCATAACCTTTTAGTCTGCAGATGAAACCAAAGTGTGACAACAACAGTGAATTGTATATTTCACTCCAATATTTTGCTGTTACATGTATAATTTTTATATATTTTCCCTCTGAGTTATTAGGTATTGCTCTAAGAGCATCTTGTATCAAAATCATTTATCAGATGATTAATAATACCACTAATATCATTGCATACTTACTGGGGACAGATCCTCAGGTTTAGGTGTCATCGTGAACCATGTACAACGTAAGTTTATCTGCCCACTTTCAACATTCTCAAGTTGAAGCCACTGTATGAGAAGAGCAGAAATATCTGGTTACCTTTCTGCTCAAGAGTAAGAATTTTTAGGGCTGGGAAAGGACAATATCCAGGAATCTCTGCTTCATTAGAATAAATCATTTAAACTAGCCTTTTTCTGCCCCCCTCCCTTTCCCCCTCCCCTTGTCTAAGTAAGTGCTCCCACATTCTCTATGTTTTTGTTTTGATCAAAAATGTTTTCTTTCTAAGAGTGAGACATAAGACTCCTTTATGTCTTGACCTGACTTTAGAAGGATCAAATCCACTAACTGCTTTGTATATTCCATTTAAGGTGCAAATCTTGGTTCCTGATACATTGTTTCTTTGCTGTATCAGTTTTGTACTTTAAAACAGGGAATATAGTGTTGTTACATGTACAATTTAAAACCTTACCAAAGTATTAAATAAGGTTTCCCAATACCTGAGTTTTATATTACTGCAAGTACAGAAAACTCATTCTGCAACCAATTAATATTATTTGCATCAAACAAAACTTACAAGGTCAACATTGCCTTGCTGGACAATAGTACCAATGTCAGCTTCAACACTAAAAAGAACAAGCAAGTACAAGTAGTTAAAAAAGCTGCAAATAAGATTGATAAAATTCTGGCCAGGTTGGTTCTATAAAAAAATAAATTTCCCTAGGAGAAAAATTTCAGCAGCTTAGCTGTTCTTCCACTGTATCATAATTATGTCAGATTCCCTGCAATATGATAATTTTAATTGTACATATTATTATAAAATTTTAGAACTCATCTAAGAGTAGGTAGAAAAACAGCGAATTTTAAAGGAGTTTTCTAGGCCTCTGAAAAAAAAGTCCTGTGAGACTAAGGGAGTAATTTCAGTCATTATAATTACTACCCATAGTCCACTGTTATCATAATGCATGTTTACAAACGGTGGTTGGTATATAGTGCACTGTTCTTCTACCATGTCTTAGTATTTTACTGAATTGAAGATACTAACGTTCCAAGACTCTCATCATCAGATGCCTTGTCCTCATCAAAGACAGCAATCTTTATCTTCTGACCATGAGAGTTGTCAACAAATGCCTGCAAAATGATGACAACACTTTGATAAGTTCTCTTTACACAAAGGACACATGAATAACTACTACATAGCCTGAAGGAAGGCATTTCTGCTGTCTCAATGGAACCCTAAACCCATGCTCTAACCCCAAATGATCACTTCACTCCTTCTATCTTTTCTGTTTCTTTCTTTTTCCATATTTATGCCCCAATTCCCTTTATTTCACTGAAATGTGCCTTTCTTTCCCTTATTAATTTCTTACTGGAAAAAAAAATACCCTAAAGTACACAGGATTAGAATAATACTTATAATAATAGGAAGCTCAGCATACAATGTACCTCAAACACTTCATTCCACACTGGATTCAATGTACTGTCCTTTGTTTTTGTTTTGAATGTTTTGGCTCCCACTAAAAATACAATGACACGAGCACTTCAGATTATAGGTGACTGTCAGTAAGGTTCAAGCTTGTAAAGCACGTAGTTAAACCTATACATTTAATGGACAGTGACATAATCCACATAAACAATTATGAAAGAGTACTTTCTTGTTAAAAGAAATCTTAGATTTGCAAGCAGAGCTGGTGAAATGACTCTGGCTCGGTTGTGCTTTAGTAGTGCCCATTTTTTTGGCCTCTTGGGTCGGATTCCAAAAATTTAAGCGTTAATGTCTGGCATGAAAATACTGAGTTAGACTGAGCTGAATGTCAGATTTACACCATTAGATCTGACATAAAGATTAGTACAAATGGCCCCATGTGACCTTTGCCTTTACGCAATAAAGTCTTCATTTCTGCATGCTAGACATCCTGGATTGGGCTCTTAGAATTACTGTTCAAGCCCAGATTAAATCAGACTGTACCTCGGAGAATAACATATGGGTCTGAAGAGCCTTTCTTGAACACTCCAATGTCCTTTTTGACTAAATCTTTAGCTTCTAAAACTTCAATTCGCAGAACACCCTGAAATAAATCATTAATAACTTGAGGGAGTTTTCATAACTTTCTCATTAATGTAAATACAGTGAACACAATAAGCAAACATTCACTTACATCAGGCATGGGATATTTGAGTTCATAAGGATCAACATCAGTGAGTGGAACTGTAATCCTGTTAGGAAGCACCACAAATCCAGCAACTACATCATCAATTACTCCACGAATAATGTCACTGAAAGCAAAACAAGTACAAACAATTAAGTGACTCAAGACTCAGTACTTTTACAAGGTTTGGAAGTAGAAGTGGTAGTTTTGTACATGTAAGTAAGAGCTGCAGACAAGAAGTCCTAATTTTGAGTTTTGGGAATTTACATGTACAACCAACACTTGCAATGGAAATAGATATCGCAAATAGTCAAGATGCAGTGGCGAATGGCTTATTTTGAAACACCACAAGAGAGATCAGCATCATTTTTCTCCTTGTTACAGTCAGGAAGATCATGGGGTAATGGAAATGCCTTTTCTTTATTTCCTTGAAAGGATGTGTATGGGTACAAGGATTGAGAATTTGACAATGAATTTAGGATGGTATAAGTGTTCTGGAAGTTATATTCAATATATTTTTGGCCACTTCTCAGCTCTTGGAAACCGGAAACTGTCATCCTACATCAGACCATGTTCAGCTACATTTTAACCCTGTTCTGAACAAGAAACTACAAATCCCCAACCCAGATTTCCAATACCAGTATCTGTTTCCTAACAAATAATACATTGTTTTACATCATGCATGTTTATCACATTTCTCATAATTTTATAATAATATTCTGTTCACGTGTAAGGAATCAAAATAAACCTACCTTAGACCAGGAATGTCAAGTATGTTTGCCAGATTTGTTAAATCAAAATCTATGTCCTGATGAATCAAAACGGAAAAAAATACTGTACTTCAACAATTCATTCTTCAAAGCAATACTGTAGATATATGCGTTGTAGTTATTTTTTTATCTCAGGTAATTTTTGTTTTTCTTTTGTTTTTGGGTATGGTAATGTATGCTAATGAAGTTGAAACAAAGGAAAAATAAAAATTACCCGAGATAAAAAATTAACTACAACATATGCATTAAATACATTTCTGATATCAACACAATGTATGTATCTTTCAAAAAGGAAACTTACAGGCCTGTTAAGAAAGAAGACAGAGACTCCACCCACAAGAGGAGCAGCTGGAATGAGAGGTCGCAGAATCACACGCAGGCTACCACGAATCTACAGGAGGAAAAGATATAGTACTAACTTAGGACAACAGATTTCCTCTAGAGTAGGATGAAGGGTGCGAACTGCACTACTGAGACTCCAGCACCCTCACTCTGGAGGGCAAAACTAACTCAGGGAATTTCTTGAGTGCTCACGTACCCGTTCTTAACCCACATAATATGTGCCTCTTTCCATCTTGGAGTCACCTCGGTACAAACATCATACCTGAGCTGACCTAATGTCTAAATCCTAGACAAAGCCCACAACATAGTTCATCCATGAGCAGTTACTGTTTAATCCAGAGAGAAGCAGGGTGCAATGAAAGTCATGTCTGATAGCCCGTGGCTAGTGGATTTTGCATTGGGGCTAGTGCATTGTGTCCTTTACTAGCCTGACGGGTAAGTGAAAGTTTTGGGGGAAATTTCAAACGGCCACGTAGAATTTCAGTTTAAAAGTTACTCGATTCAGGTAAAAACCTGTAAACAAAAATCTCGGGCTAGCTGAAATGGCATTCGGGCTAGTACATGCTAGTTTCAGGTTGCCCGAAAGGGCGCGCTGTTAAAATGATTTTCGTTGCACATAAGACAAAAAAAATTACACAAGGACCACATACATGTAACTGGAGCTGGTAAAATATTAACAAGGTTTTACTCCAAGACCAAAATGAAAACACAAAACAATAAAGTAGAAACTTGCCTCACAACCACCCCAGTCATGCAACGACCTCATTATTGCAACCCAAACTTAGAAACACTGACTTGCTTTATTATTTTGAAGACCACATTAATACAACCACCTTGTTATTACAAAAAGGACAATCTAAAGCAAGGCCAATGCTACAAAAATGGGCAATTAAGGGAAAGATAGGGTTAAGTAGCAGAAATTTGTTGAATGGATAAGGACACATTACCTGGAGATCTTCAATACCAACTGAAATTCCCTTGACAGACAGCTCAAAATCTGAGTCACCTGCATAACTATATTTAAAAGAAAACAAGAAACAGTTAGTCAAAATGTTTCTACCTAATTCTGTTGTTAATACAAAACTGAAATTTTCAGCTATCCAAATACAGTCCACTCCCGATAATTTGAACCTTCTCAAGGAAATTGAAAAAAGTTAGAGCTTATCAGGAGTTTAAAGTAAATGACTGGAAATAAGCAAATAAGCAAATGGGATAGGGAAGGAATGCAATATTATTAGTATCATGCACATTTCACTTAATCCAAGGGCAGCAACAGATGTACCGATATTTTGAAAAAGGAATAATTCCTTTTATTAAACCACAAAGCTTGTATATTAAAACTATACAGGGTAGACACTTTACTTGTACTGGACTGACAAAAAAGTGAAGACAAAGAATACATGGTTGTTTCTGAAAATAAATTCAATGTTTCAGACTGCAGTTCATGCCTCTTTTTCGACCTGTCACATGCTTAAAACATGTTTCGAGTTGTTGAGAGTATAATAATATTATAAAGAAATGATCTGAACGGGAAAATGAGTTACTTAGAGTTAGCAGGAGGTTCGAGTTATCATGGGTTCAAGTTACCGAGGGTAAAATTGCAGTAATTTATTGTATGAAGGAAATCCAGGTTCGAGTTAATGAGGGTTCAAGTTATCGGGAGTCAACTGATACATGTATATAGTTTTTTACAAAAGTGTTTTAAAAAACAGAAATGCCAGTCCAATTTCTTAAACTTGTAATTCACACTTATCTGGAGACACCAAGGAAAAGAACACACACTGCTTTTACTGTACTATAGTACAAAATGATTATAATGACTTTTTTTCAAGTGTGACATATGTTGTCATGTTATGTTTTAATAGAGAGATTAGGATTCACGTTTATGCCAAACTGCAAACGTCAGATTCAAGTTGAGAATTTCTCAAAATAGAAAATAAGCAGATATAAACTGTCCAGAACAATATTATTCTTATGTACAAAACTGGCATGAAATTACTTATTTTTTAGTTGAAGTAATAAACATTTAATGACAATTAAGGGGAAAACTTGGTCACGTGGTACAAATTCATGTTTGCCGTTTGGCGTAAACTGAATCTTAATCTCTCTAATAAAAGACAAAAATACACCACAACAGCAGACCAATCTAATTCAGAGAGGTGAACACTTACATTAAGTCAACATCCATGATTATCTCATTGCGGTCAACATTATGGGTGTATGTCTTAATGCCGCCGATACGAGGAGGCTATAAATAAAAAGATATGTAATGCTTGTCATAGGTGTTCATTTAGCTTTGATGAAGCTACAAAAATACAGATGCTGGCAACTGCATGGTGGCAAGCAACTACATGTTGTGTCATTTCATTTCCACTGGTCAACACCATAAACTCCCACTTACATTCATGTATGTATACGACCCCGACACCCATTTATAAGTCCCTTAAAAGCATATCTACTAGTAAACAACAAAAAATATTTCATTTGATTATAAGCCTCCCTCAAGCTTTTCTTTTCTTGAATTTGATTATTATGATGTTTTGAAGCTTAATTAAAAACCAGTAAATGCAAAACTTAAAGAGACGCGTTCACGGTTATGCGCATGCAAATGCTGGAGGTGGCAAAAAACTCCATTGTAAGGATGCACTAGACAGAGCTCCTGCTTCTTTTTTGCTGTGCTTATCAACCTCCTCAGAATTTTTCCTTTCTCCATCCTGCTAAAGCAATAGTTTTAAAGTTAATCTGCTGTGGATAAAAAGTCTTGTTGTCAACTGCTGGTAGCTTTTATAGTTTCAACTGTCACCACCCCTGTCAGTAATTCAACTTGTAAGAGCTGACCTACCACTTCACCAAGAGAGATTTCTTCAAAATGAATGGAGCTGAGAAAACTGGGCATATTTTTCTGAATCTCCGGCTCCACAGTTTCTTTCAAAATCTTTATCACCATATCATTGATGTATGGCCACAGTTGAACAAGCATCTAAAGCCGAAAAAAGCAGCAAACTAATTTCAGCCACATAAAACAAGTAGAGTAAATCACAGCAATTCTCAAGGCTTTTATTCACCCATTTACAGCGTACAAGTATGCATACATGTAGTCTTCAGAGAAAACATGAAGGAGGAACTTTGACATTTAGACACCACAGCACAGGAACAAGGAATGCCCACACAGCAGTAGCAATTCCAATCCAGCCTTAAATTATTTCAATTTAAGTCCTGAGCTCTGTGACTGCCTAGACATTTTGTGTGTAATTTGAGTAATTACTATTTTGCAATGTACTCTTACTGTAGCTTGACATTGAACAGGTAGAAACCTGAAATAAAAAATCCTAATTTCTGGTAAAACAAGAAAAGAACCAAAGAGATAACTTTAAACAAAATGTATGAAAGATTAACCATGATTTATGATGAAGAAGATTACCATGGATTGAATAATACTGAAAAATTTGGGCTAAATGTGTATGATGCAAAAACTGTGAGGCAGTTCCTTTAACAGTGAGCCTCACATAATCAGACTGGAATGTTATTTTATTGCATGCAATTTTGATAACAAATTCCAATGAAAACTTATAAAATGATGTACAGTTTACCTTGTTGAGCCATTCTGCTCTTTCTACATCAGGAAAGAAAACCTGCAACAAAAATCAGTAGTTTCATCAATGATTTTAACTATCTTATGGAGTCAGTAAACCTCGTAAACTTTTTCATGCCTCAAACATAATCAACCATCTGCAAATTCTTCTATCAGAGCAAAATGAGCCGTAAGCTTCTAGTCTTAAGATAAGAGCAAAATTTTGGCCACAGAAACAACACTATGAATTGTTTATAAATGCAAAGCTGTGCTCTAAGCAAACTTAAAGGGAGCCCAGTGATCTGAACCTGTAAAATCTAGGGTGCCCAGCATAGTGATTTGTAAGAAAAACACTCCGATTTTCTAGTCACCCAAAAGCAAAATTTAGGCATCAGGGACCACCGGGCTCTGCTAGAGCACAGCCCTGAAACGTATTGTGAGTGCAAAAAAAGCCAAGATCACAAGAGAAGTACATGCTTGTTATCCCATAATATACATGTACAGGTATGTCATACATGTACATGTATGGTGGCACATACGGTTGTACATGAACAGGATAGAGAGTTAACTTTTAATTATAAAAAGTGCTCATCATACATATACAGTAGTACATAAAATAATAATAATCAGTTTTGGACATTTTAAACTACATAAAATGAGCAACAAAACAGGAACTAAAATAACCTGCAGAACAGGCGCTAATTTTTCACCCTCAAAACAGAAGTGGAGGGCGAGACATGCATTGTTTGCATCTTGTGCTCCATCTCCACTTTATGCCCACCAGAAAAAGGCAAAAAATAGTGCCTGTTCTGCAGGCTATACTAAAAAAAATGGCTGAGGAAAATGTAAATATTATGGTTTGACATTTTCCTTTTTGTTACTAACACTTGATTAAGCTTCATTTGTAGACAAAATGGTTGCCATGGCAACCTTCATGCGGGGCAGATAACACTAATGCTCAAACAGTGTCAATCATTTAAGTCTTCATTTAAGTCTTTATGTGCAAGCACAATATCCGCAACATTCTTATCCAAGATGAAAGAATTGTAGGATCAGTATAAAATTCTAGACAAATTCTCACCTTCCCCTCCCCTACCAACATTTTGCCCTTGGTAAGAGTTAATGTTAAATTCATTTTTTACGCCCAAATGTTCACATACAAAATTCTCCAGGATCATCTCCCACTCATCTCAAAGAGATAAGTATATGTACCAGTACCTTTATAGTGAAAACTTTGCATGAATTTGTTTTCATTTCTGTCTAGATATAAATTTACAGATGGATTATCTATGCCAGACAAACTATTTGCCTGTCAGGACATCTATCAGATACATTGTATAATGACAGACAAATCAGTAAGAGACAAAATTAGGCCATAATTTGTCTAATAATCATTCACTCTCCGATAGGTACAAGGGTAACACCTTTCAGATGAGTAATTCATCTCTAGTATAAATTTTGCCATTAGGAAAACAAAATTATATTTCTGACAAAACAGGGAAATACTTTTGTATTGTGATTCTTAATAGCCTCCCGCCTCGCACGCAGGCGTTATTAGGGGAGCTTGTATTTCATCCCTCCCCACAAACGCCAGCTCAAGTGAGAACGACATACCTTTCCCATTGTTTTATTTGCGAGGTAAGTGACCAATCAACAGTTTTAAACTAAAGTGTAGACAGGCTTAACTCGACTTATAAGCTCGTGGTAGTGTTAAAAATGACCCTACAGTTACCATTTTCCATCTTTTCTTTCCTTTGCTAATGCCATGCAGTGCACAGAGTATTCTAAAATCTGACTAAATCTTACTTTTGCAGCTCCGAGTCTAACATTTTATTAGAGGTCATAAAGCTTTCCCAGTGTCTCATGCAGATCAAGTAATTCTTGGGTTACCCTGCAGTCAAGGTCAACTTTCCAGAATTTGGAAAGTACAATTTGATTGGCTAAGCTTAGGAAAGGAACGTTGTTCTCAGTTGACCAGGTGTTCGTAGGGAGCTCCCTAAAAATGCCTGCGTGGGAGGCTAGATTCTTAACAGCTTTTAAACTATTTTACATACATGTATACATCCTGGCCTCTCCAGCACAAACAATTAATAGTACCATTTTTTAGCCATTATAAGAACTACATGTAAAAGTTAAGTTCTAACAATTATTGATTGATGAATGCTGCCAAACTTCAGACTGTTGGGCCTAATTTGGCTACAGAAAAAGGCGGGACATCAACAAGGGATTATTATTATTATTATTCGAATCAACAAATTTTTCAAACTGATTTCACTTTAAAAATTCACATTAAAAAGAACGATGTTTCAACCATCTGACGATCATTATTATCATTATTGTTGTTGTTGTATCAAACACCTTAGGCTCAAAAAGTGGCATCCACCTACAATGAATTTCTTTGGTAACATGCACAACACTATTCAATGTTTGATTCGTGCAGGCTGTCATCAGCCCAATCTACATGTCTACTTTGTAAAATAATGTTCACATTTAAAAGCTTTTAGCAGAGAGGGTGCTTGTTGTCTTGTAAAAAAAAAAGTAAAAGGTACCAAGTTTCTTTGAATAAATTGTTATCCAGAAAGTATAACCTTCAAAATTTTACAAATTTGTTATGTACAAGAGCAGGATTATCATTTTCATAATATACATGGACACTACACGGGGGTAGCTAATTAAAAGAAAAGAGTCTTCAAATTAAAATGTTCCTTAACAGCTGCTGGTAGCAATTGAAAGAGTGATAAGCATCTGACATATCGTATGCAAAAAAGCATTTGTAACAGGAAAAATAAAACCTGCAATTCCAGTCTTATATTTGTGTAAGGGCTTGCAAAACTCAGTTTTTGGGATGTGGAATGAAAAACAAATTTTAAACGTTTCAAAAAAAAACATAGCAGTAAAAAATTAATGTATCGTCCATCATCGACATTGTAATTCTCTTGGATTGCCTCCCAGCAATGACAATATTATTCTCAAATTATATTTTAAAGCAAAATTACGAAGAGCTCTCACCAGGGGAACTATATTATGAAGTCTTTGCGGCAATAAAAACATAGAAATTAATATTTACTCAACAATTAACTCTGACGTACACAACATTAAACCCATGATCTACTTTCCTTAAAAGCCACCCGACAGGACTTCAAAGCTTTGACTGACAACAAACCTTGACGCTATGAAAATATAAATTTTAGGCATCTAGAACAAAATTAATATTTTCAGTCTCTATTGGGACAATCCTTCAATATTTATGATACACAAATTTGTTCAAACTAAAATGTAGCTGAGGACAAATTCCAAGAAGAAACGAGCACATGCCAAACTTGCAGAATTCAGCCCGATTTGACCTCAAATAAAATTTTGAACGACTCCAGGGAAAGGATCTATTAAACTTATATTTCTCAAATTCTTAAAAGCATCGTCATTTGGATGGTTGCCACAAAATGGCTGTTAGAGTTGACGTGTTTATATTCTGTTAAGTGCAGTACTTCATTATTCCCGGTCCATCACGCTGTTTTTTGCTCAATGTTGCACGCCAAGCAAGGCCAGTTATCTGTTTTGGAGGGTTTCTCGAATATTTCCTCCTAAATGCCAACACAAAATATATTCTGTGCGAATGTTCCAGCAGACATGTATTGTTTAGACCACACCTAACATACAGGTATTATCTAAACCAAAGCATTAACACGTTCAAGCTCCGCAAGAACATAAAAGTTTTTTTTCTACAATATTTCAATCAATCCGAACACAAATGAATTAAGTTGCTTGTCAGGTGAATGGGCTAAATTGAAAATATATAGACGACAAGTGTCAGGCAATGAATTAACGACATGCGATCGAGAAATTACACGAGGAAACGTGTTCGGTTCATAAAACGTTGAAGAAGAGAAAATAAGAAATTAAAGCCCTCTAAAATTGACTTAGTTACGTTTTATAAGCTTCTAAAAGAATACGTTTGACGGGTAAAATGCTTCTACAGAAAGCTCAAGTAGTAAGTTTAAATAGAAATGAAATCTGCAAATAACAGACAAGTCACAGACGCGCGAGTCTGTCTTACCCAGGAAGGAAGATCCTCCATTCGAGCCTCAACCACTTGCTGTTCTTTCTCCGTAGCTTCTCTGAAAGCATCTCTTCTAGATTTTCTTTCATCTTGATTCATTCGCCATAAAACGTAGATGAAAAATCCAGCAATTATCCATACATAACTCAACCCAAGCCAGCCCATGAACCAAATCAACAATGCTCCTCCGACCAATTTCAGATATTTCAACACAAAGTTCAAGATTGCCAGCTCCGTTTTCTTCGCAGGCTTTCTTTGCTCATCTTGCGGAGCGGCTGTTGCCTCTCCCTCTTTTGGGTTTGCTGGATTTTCACTGGGAGTAACTGGTTTCTGCTCCGTTGGTTTGGTCGCCATGAGCGAAACTCGACGTGCGGAGCAGATTGTGTGTACTACACTCTGTCCCTGGAGAACCCAGCTATCGCGCGGTACACTTTTGAAAAGCTAAGAGTTTGATTGACGGCTGTCAGTAGAACAATAGGATGAACCGAGCGTGACTATATTGAATCGTAAAGGCAACTAACAACGAGAACTAACTTCATGGTACCTGCTAAAATCGATGACTTATTAACAATAGCATGTCTGGCTTTAAATTTTTCCCCGACAAAATCTTATAAATAAACTAGATGGTGGCACGTACACCCCTTTTAAAATCTCTTATCCAATAGGAATGTTGAATTTTTATTGTTTATATGTATCATGATGTATGTTCACAATATATTCAAGTTTAGGTCTAACATAACCTATTTGTTCAAAACAATCCTGCCAAGTGCAATTGCTAATGCTGGGACGCGCAGTTTTGGGAAGAAAATTGAACAAGGGTTATTTACTGAGCATGTTATATGTTTTATTGTGATCTGTTTAAAAAAAAACTGTAAAATGCATGCTGGGTTTTGGTATTTGCCCAGCTGTTTTTTTCCTTTGTTGTACGTGTCCAGCTTTCTAATACAGCTAAATAATAATAAATACACATTTATGAAAAAAACTATATTTTTCTTTTTTCTTTTTGACAGCAAAAGGAGGCTTTTACACAAAATTCCTGGAGAGGTTAAAGGAGTCTTTTCAGGAAAGAAAATCAATAAACAACTACCGTAGAAAAACAGCTGCTTGACGATTTTCCTTGTCCGGAAGTATAAAACATTTTACCCCTGACTATCAGTTATTGACAATTCATCTTTAATGTCCTGATCGATAAATGCGTCGTGTTGAGTTTTAGAGACATGTCAAGAATATTAATTAGAATGAGTAAATAAGCCTTTCCTTTTTCGATAAATAAAAAGTCTTTAAGCTGAAATTTTGATGTTTTGTTTTTCAAGGTTGAAATGTTTAAACAGTTAACGATGTCTGTTGTTTAATATGGACTGTTTAACAGTACGCAAGCAACACGACTGCAAGAAGAAAGATTCAACGCCGAGTGTCAAAGTAGTTTTCTCTAATGACTAAGTTCTAATGGGTGCCAGCTTCACTTGCCCACCTGCCCACCTGCCCACCTGCACCACAAGATTCATTGCTTCCGGCTCTAGCGTAAGGATCTAGCCGTATAAAGATTATAAACTGAGCCTTTACTGAAATTGAAAAGACAGTTAAGAAAGTAATTAGTCTCAGGGAAGAGAGAGAAAAACATTATTGTTATCAATAGAAGAAGCGCAATTTTAGCCAGAAAACTTTATATAATATAACTCCCTGAAGTTGTTTTCAAATTTTAACGTGGCAATTATCATTTTATTCTGTTAGTTAGCATTTCAAATAGGAAGCATGGGGTGTATAAAGAATTCTCCTTTGACAATTAAGCCAAGTCAATAACGAGTGGCCGGGATCTTTGATTGACCGTATTGACTGATTGATGTGTGCGATATCTCTCTTAGTTTCGTTCGCTCCTCTCACCAAACAGAAATTTCGTATTCCGTGCAGATCTTCGACAAAGGCAAACATTTCAGGGAAATTCGAAACCTTTGAATCCATTTATCGCGGGTACATGAGACGCACCTGTTCTGTATAGGTATAGATGATGATGATGAGGGGCGTTCCCGGGGGGTGGGGGGGGGGGGTCACATTCAGTGTCGCATGGATGAGGCGCTTTCAGTTCTCCTTCTTGGTGAAAAACCGTCATTCTTGACCTTTGATATATGCAACACCTTCAGTCTTTATACAGTCTGACTTTTTTTCAGAAAATTTCCCTGGTAATAATATTGCTCAAAAAGCTACGAAGGACGAAAAAAAACGGAGACAGCAAAATTCCGGCAAAATTAAGATGCTCTTGTTGTGCTAACGGGCACACTAGAATAGTTAGCTGATAAAAAACTCGACGTTCAAGAGACTGCAAGCATTATATGATCATCCAGCTTACATAAATTTTATAAGACATTCCTACTTTTGCCTTCCAACCAGGAGAAAAAAAATTTTTCAATGAATTTTACCAAATACATCCCACTTTGAATGAGTAATAGTCTATAATGAGGGTATGTGAAATGGAGAACGCAAGAAGCTTGGATCTGAAGATGATTCCAATCAACAGCAATGGTATTTGATATAGAGTTTCATCAGTTGGAATTGAAATACAACTAGTGCCTTGTATACATTTTTTTCCTTACCGTGTACTGAGTATTCATGTCGGTGCAAATGGAAGTGAAAGTACATTTTTAAAATTAGGAATCTAAGTGAAGCCCTCATAAAATGGGTGCGTCGAGTTTTCTTGGACTTTCAGAACTCTAAATTGTAAGTGATCGAATGCAAAGCCTTGTACACGATTACTTTAAATTAATTTGCATCTACTTAAAACGCCCGTAGAGTTATTGTGGAACAACTAAGTTAAAATTATGATAAAAAATTATAATTAGGTAATTTCAAAACCCTCGTACATAGAACATTGGATCAGACAAAAATTTTGGGGTGTTATTCTAAAAATGTTTAGCTGGGTTTTGATTTACTACTTTCTCCTCCATGGTAAGGGACAAAATTATTATCTTAACTTAAAACTAACCTCGTTTTTTGGTTTAAGTGGAGAAACGCCGTTGATAAAGGATGAAGTTATTACAAAGAACAAGAAGGCAAAAGATCGAGAATATACTCCGGTCATATTGATCACAGTGAAGAGAAAACTCATGAACTGATGTAAAGAAAATCTGCCAGCACGCTGTATTGAACTTTTGTATTAATAACAAGTAGAATGTGGGTGTAAATTGTATTATTCCGAGGCAACCTGTCATAATTTGGCAACCAGAAATTGTTGAAAACAAAAGATTATTCTTGTATAATCTGAATAAAAATAAACGAGGGAAACAATAGCACCTAAACAAGTCATCATAGTTAGATTCGCTAAAAATCAAGATTCTGTTGAATTTCGAAACTAAGATAGACCAATTTTTGGATAACTGGGGCATTTTCCAGAACTAATAACTTATTTTAAGGATACTTAACAGAGTAATAAAGATGGTTTTTCCTTTTCATTTGCGGTCATGATTACTTTACGAACTGCACTGAACAATAGGATATTATACAAACAATGTTGTAAGTTTGTTTTAATAAAAGAAAAAAAGCCGTAGTTTGCAAAGAAATGCAACTCAGTAGCACATGCCTTTGTTATCGGAAAAAAGCTGTGTAAATATTACAAAGTGTTTTATGTAATGGTTTCGAAGCAGCAAAGAAAAGTTGGTTTTAAGTCAAACTTGAACCGCTAATTGAGAAAAAAATAAGCCTTTCTCGCAGCCGTCAGCACAGTTGCCGAAGAAGGCAAATCAGTAAAAATATTAACTGCCCTTTTCCTTGCAAATGTCAGGAAAGGAGAGCGAAAAAGTTCAGCTCTTTTTCTCTTTTGCTGAAGCTCTCTAACACTTGTGATACTCAGATTCCAAATGGGAGGATGGTTTGCTTCAGTTTGGTATGGAAAAAAAATATCCAAGAGTCTTCCTCGACTGAATCGTACCTCGCAATTTTAAAAGGATGACCACGTCTTAGGGGAAAGAAATGCGAGTGTTGCTAGTTACACGGACAGAAATGAGAATGATTCCCCGCACTTAATCGATCTTAATTAATCGAGGGGTTTATTTCAAAAGCAAGGAAATGGGGGGAAGGGGTCCTGAGCCATGCAGAGATTCGTACCCAGGCCCAACTACATCTCTCGGTGACGTCACAGCTAATGGTAGAGTCCAGGAATGACCGAGCCTAAAACGCCTGGGAACTTTTAAATGGGAACTAGTAGGCTGACATGAAGTCAGCAGATGGAAACGAATTTTTAAAAGCGTGAAAGAGAGGGAAAATTTGAACAGGTGAATTTTGTCACGTAGTGCGTCAATCGACTGCACAAGTGCCAGATGTAGAACCGCCAAGGACGTGCAGGTGAATACATTACAAAATACCCAGTGCTTGAAAGGTGAGGTTAAATAAGCGAGAAAACAGACCAGGAGAGTAGGAAGTTATGTCAAGGCAAATCATACATATCGTTATGCGGCTGTTCTATTTCAAATTATGAAGTTTGATATCTTATTTTTAAACCTTTGTTCATTACTTGAATGGCCTTTTGAGTTTTGATCATAAGAGACCGCCGATTGTTCATATTATGAAAAGGGACCCTTACCTTTGTATATGCATTTACAAATTTTCACAGAAATATTGGATGGTGGACGATTAATCGCCTTAAAACCTAACACAAAGGTTCATTCGTGAACATGTTTAGTCTTTTTGTCCTTTTTTATTTTTCTATGCTGCCTCATTTTTTTCCAGCGACAATGCTAAAGTTAATCTTGCAGACATGTTCAACATAAAAAATGGAGCGAATGTGTTTTATACTTGACGCCATCACCAAGTACCTTTTTCACGATTTCTTAAAATCGTGTTAAGCTACTGAAAAAGGATTTACACATGCAGTAGGTCCTCAAAACGGAAATGTGTAGTAGTCATGAATTGTATTGCAAACTATTCTATTGCGCTGTTGTGCATGAAGCCAAAATGGCCAATTGCGGCAACTCAAGCATTTTGGCCTTTTCTATCCGAAGAAAAGAAAATTATAGCTACGGCAAATTGCGCACGATCATCGAAAAAAAACTTTTGCGCGACGGTAGAGGCGAAATACTAATTTTTAAAATATTGGAAATTTACCAGTGGGTGTTTTGTGCGCTCAATCTTCCACGACGCCATTTCCTAAATGTTTTGAGGCGATCTTTTGTTCCTATTTGAAGATGGGTTCTTCGACTGCAACTCGACTGTTCTCGGAGGATGATAGAAATTGTTTTGATTCGAGATATGCAAAACCGAGACCAAAAAGCCTCTTGGTAATACCATATGCAAAACACCTTTCAAAAGCAAATTGATAACTAGGTTCCATCCAATAAAAATGATCGATGGTCTATTATCGAGACAGGTGACTTCCCAAAAAAAAACTAAATCGTAACGAATTTTCTTTTGCATACATCCAACTTTTCAAATCTGCAATTTTTCTTTAAATTATTTGATTTTTTTCCTGAATATTGTCTTTTTATTTTAAATGTGATCGGGCAAGGACAGTATGTTCACTAAAATTTTAATTCTGGGAAATTAATTCCCAGACAAGACCAGACGAGATATTGGTAGAGGTGTTTATTTCACAGAACACTATTCACACCACGAAGAAAAAGACAAAATAGCCAGACAAAAAACCTGCATAAGAAAGGCTTGAACGCCTTTCTTCAAATTCAAGAAATTCTTTCTTGACAGAAAGTCTCTAGCTATCACCGATCATCGTGTTTAATATAAATGCAGATGAAGAGAGATCTCAAAAAGTATTTGTCGAGTGTTCAAAATTAAACGGAAGTTGTATGGGATCAAGTAACGCAGATAAAAAAAAAATTAGAAAACTGGGGCCCGTTTCTCGAAATTCGGGCCCGAAATCAAATATTCAAATCGAAATGAAAAGATTAAGAGCGAGGGTCCTGGCTACTAGCAAACTGCTCCATTTTGTTTCATTAACTTACAGTTTTATCATGTAAGATGCAAAACTATTGAAACCTCTATCTTGCATGTAAACCATAACAGCTTTACGGGCCCGCCGTTAATTATCGGGACTTTCGAAAAACGAGCCTCTGGTCTTTTCAATTCACTTCAGCTATACGGGGTCATATAAAAGCAAAACTCGAAATACTGATCAGGAAATGTAAAACAAACATCGAGGCACCGTCTTTAACTTGATAACATGTTTTAAAAGTGAATCCCGCCTTCAGTGGCCTTAGTGCTTAACCAAATGTAAAAACAATATTTCTCCCATTGTGGCTACACTAGGAAACGTTGGTTGGAGAAGCATATGCATTTTACGTTTGTGAAGCAAGAATGATTCTGGCTTTATTCAGTAGCATCTTGTGAATAACAAACTGGAGCATTGTAGATTCCGGGAATCGTGGAGGGCAATGCATGGACTAAACTGCAAGATTTAAAAATTTGGCCGATGTTAACGTCCCATTGGAATTTAATTATCAAAGCTTTGAAAAGTAACCATCGGTTATATAATTTCCATCTAGCATATTTCCAGACACAAATTAAATAAAGAATATTCATCCTTTTATTAAGTAATTCTTCTTTAAGTGAAACGCGTCTAGATTCTTGATGTGTAGAAAAGACACAATACACTGAAACTAAGTTTTTTCTTTAGCAGTCCCGAAAGGGTATCTATGTGCAAGACACAGGGACTGGACTATTTCTTTGATATCTAGCTTGAGTTACTTTGCAAATATTTCTTTGTCCTTAATAACCAGGAAGAGAACAGAGAGAAGCGTCACACCAAGACACAAACAGAGTGAATACAAACGGCGCACGTCCTTGTGGCATCCTAACACACCTGGGCCATCCATGGAGCCCTGTTTCACTCTCTTTTGTAAAATAGTCAACATGTTTCAACTAGTACATAAAATAATTTTATAGTTCTTCCTTGGCCTTTTTCAGCGAGACCGTCGCTTTTTCCTTTATAAATTTAATTAGGTCATCAAGTCCTCTCTCGCCTTCGTGTTTGATCGGTTTCTTCTTATCGTTTGCCGGAGCAAAATAGATGGTTGGATAACCCTCTGCGCTATATCCCGGAGGAATGTCGTTGGCAGTAGCGTCCATTTTAGCGATGACCAAGTTGGTTTCATCTTTAAAGTGTTTCCCTAGTTTCTTGTAGGTGGGTTCCAGGGCCTTACAGTGACCGCACCATGGCGCATACAGCTCAATTAGCACGTCTTTTTTGGGATCCATCACGATTTCTTCGAATGTTTTTCCGACCACAACTGTGACGGGACCTGTATTTTTCTTTGGTACTGGCTGAGATTTCACTTGGGGTTTGAGGTTTCCTGTTACGAAAAATGTTAACGTTTATAAGTTATCTGCGTAAAAGAGATATTGCCAGTTAAACAGGCCAGGGCTCGAAAAAACCCCGTCCGGTGTTTCGGGACAGGTACATTTTGTTGCTAGGCAAGAATCTCTTTAAGCTCACTTTCTTGATGGGCAAAGGTCCAGGCAAGTTATCTTGTAACTAAATCAATGATTTTATTAAAAAAAGTTGTCAATCGAACGACTTCAATTGTTTTTCACGCCCTGTAGGGGCAGAGCAAGGAGAGGATTTGCGGGGGGACGGTCCGGACTCCCATTCCTTTCTCTTTGTGTAACGACTTACTTACATTCACTACGATCAGGATAAATTATTGAACTTGAAGCGGTCGTTCATAGTTTTTTGTTGCTCCCAAACACCTGAAATGGACGTGTTTCGCCGACCTTCTACTGTGAAAGCGAAAACTAAGACGCCAAGGCAAAAAACGTGAAGATATTGTTCTACTACACGAGATGTGCGAATGCCTCCTGAATTACTTTGTGGATGATTTTTTTAGTGACCAATTTCAGAGGATTTGGAACCTCCCTCTTCTGCCCGCACCCTTCCCTGGCAGCCTCCCACCCAACTTTGCAAAAAGGCTTGGCACTTTTGACACTTTGGAGCGAAAAGCTGCTTGTGCATCTAGTCTTGGAAAAATAGTAAACAGCGGCAGCTATGCAACAACAACCGCAACTACAAAAAAAACATGAAGCACGGGTTTACCTTCTTTAAATTGTTCCACAAAGTCACGCAAGCTGTCTTCGCTAAATTCTTCATCAGGTTCTATCCTGTATCTCCTGTTCAAGTCGTCAAAGCAACCCACGCTAATTTCCTCTCCAGAATCGTCCAATCCAAATTCCTTGAGGTCGTTCTCAAACTCTGCTTCATCAGCAATAGCAAACGTGATGTCACGATGCTCATTGGCCACTTTCAGAACCTTTTGGCGCCAAAACTGTGTGGCTAGAAAGAGATGTAAGGAAATAAACTAGTCAATACATACGCAGTTTCATGACACGATCATGCGCTGACAAAGCCAACTGGTAAGTGAGAAAAAAATTGATCACGGCACAGGAAAAGCAGCAGAAAATGATCTGTTTTTTCGCGAGCGCTTTGGGCGCGCACTTCCCAGGTCCTAAAAGCGATAGAGGGGTTCAAATTTTGTTTACAAAGGTTAAATTTTCCTTAAATTAATAAATTGATGACTTTTCATATGGTGGAATAATTATGGTTTACATCTGGTTTAGAAGGTACAGTCATTCCTGGTAGTGAAAAAACACCTTTATAAAAATAACAACAACACTAAGCTGAAAACAGTCAATCTTTCATTCAAACACACTGCTGTTTCTGTCACAAAAACACAGCTTTTTTAAAGAAGTACTTTTTATTCCCAAAAAAGCTAAAGAAAATCGACTGCCAGTTGGAAAGGATACTTCAGTGACATACATTGTAGTGGCCTGAGATAGCGGTCGACATTTCTCGACGCCAACACCGCAAAATGACGTCAGAGGAACGAGCGCAGAAATTCCATACTGATGACGAGTCACTACCCAGATCTAGGGAGTGCTTCTGATTGCTTGAAGAAAATTTCCCTCACACGATCAATCAGAAGCACTACACAGATCTGGGTAGTGACACTTCATCAGTATGGACTTTTCGCGCCCGTTACTCAGACGTCATTTCGCGGGAAAACCTTTAGCCTGGGATCAGGCAACGAAGTGGGGGCGGGGGGGAAAGCAAAGAATGGAGTGAAACAGCAAAAACAAATTACTCCTGCTGGCTCGCCTCACGTGTCGATTATTTTTCCGCCTTTTTCGTCCACTGCGGAGCCTCGTCCCAGGATAGGAAACTAGTGGTGGCTTCGCGAGATATGGGTTGACATTAGAGAGCTTTAGATTTAAGGATGAGGACGACTACGAGTACGAGATTTAACTTAACGTTTTTTCGCGTATTGTCGAAAAACATTCAACCCCCGAAAGCTTCATTGTACTATTTTTCACCCGAAAAATTAGTAGGGTTACTTTTATTGGAGAAGGTTTAGCCCTTTCCCGGTTGCAAAAGTGATTTTCTAAAAAACTGATAACTTGTTGCCGCCACCTGGACATTAGGGACCTTACAATCCGACAACGGCGACATCCAGGAAAACCTTGCTGAAAAATAGACTACGCATCCTTTCAAACCATTTGGCGATTATCCCGAGTCGCACAGTTACTTAAAAGAAGGAAATTTATTTTGGCGCTGAAGAGAGGGGACCGCACCTTAGTTCAGAGAGAGATAGTAGAATTTGTAACGCCTTGCCGTTCCCGTCCTCAAAAAAACTTTAATTTTTTGGTTATTTTATGTCGTAGTCACGCAGGGACGGCAAAGAAATGTACAAAAAAACCGAGGTGCACGTGCAGAGCTGTTGTTTTGCTAACTAAACCCATTGCTTTTTGACGTTGCCATGACCGTCGCCGTCGCTGAGTTTCGTAAGGGTCTCTTCTCTCGCTAAAACTCGTAGTAGAATGATGACGGCTATCATGTTTTCCCGCCAATGTGAGAAAATCTCGTACCCGTAGTCGTCCTCTTCTCAGAATCTAAAGCTCTCTATTGTAGCCTTTCAAAATGGTTTTTACTGACAGTGCATGAAAAAAAAGGGTCAAAATTTAGTCCACCTTGTCGACCGTCAAAGCTGAAGTCAACACCATAGTAGACAACACACAGAGGCCGCTTAGTGTACACTTTTTCTTTGCTATGTAGGCTCATCTGCCCCACAAGTGGAATCTGGTTGTCTTTATAAAACTTTTGAAGATCTTCTGGTTTGGGGTCCTTTCCCTGATGTTAAAGGAAACAATACAAAATTAAATGCAAATTTATTAAATGCTTTGAAATTCCCATGATCAAAAAACGTGAAAGGCAGCTAAAACGACCACCTCTCATATTAAAAGCGACTGCGACCACTTTTTTGGATGACAGTTTTCTACTGTTTTAGACCAATTGTAAGCGACCACTTAACGCATTGTTTGATCCCTATGTTCGCTGTTACTGCACTACTCAGATTATGCAATGAATTTGAGAGATGACATGAAACTAAACACATCGGAAATTACTGTATGAATTGCCTGCTATGAATTCTCTTCCAAAACACAGATGTGTCCGGACCTCTTCTAGGAGGTGACCCACTGTGGTTTGATTCTTGCAAGCAGCCACCTCTTCCTGTTGGGAACCACTTAGTCTTTGCATTTTGGGTGATCAGTTACGAGTGGTTTGACAGTATTTGAAAATCAGGAAAATGTTTCCTCCAACAAAATTATTATAGGCTGTTGTGATACTTAGAGATTTAGAACATTGTAAATTTGTTCTCAACATTTCGTTTGTTGAACAATCATAGGAATTAAGGCAGGTGGGTGTTACCCTCACTTCTCGATCCGTTCAAATCATAAGAAAGCTGAATCCAGTAATTGTTAAATTATTCAGTCATTCAAAATAATTTTACTTTAAGAACATGCTTGCCTAAATGGATGTTTAGTTCAAAAATTCAATTACCTGTTCCTCGCCAAATTCAGGACACAAAGAGATGTTTAGTCTATATGTAGCAGATATTCTTCAAAGAGCAGTTTCACCCATAGACTGCAAGCAGTCTCTCTTTTTATTCAGATTTAGTGAGAGCAACGCACGCACGCGGGAGCGGCGAAGCCGCGAGAGGCGCGAAACGAGGGCGGCTCCCGTCTCGCGCCATCAGTCACGCGCGTGGCCATTTGCGTGTCTCGCGCCTCGACGGACTACAGAAAAAAGAGAGACTACTCGTAGTCTATTTCACCCATCAAATATTTGTATCTTCGCTGTTTTTGCTATGTTTTTAAAACGTCTAAAATTTTCTGCCTTTTTCCCCTGCTGTACTAAAACAACAGCGCCTTTTTGGGCATTAAACTGAACTATTGACGTCATTTCATCAGATATCAATCACAAACATCTTTCAAATTAAGAGGACTTAGCTGGCGGATTTCAGCCAATCAGAGAATGAGAAATGTTTTAAATGAATCATAATCTTTGACCGTGACATGTTTTTGTTTACCTTAAACACAATGTGTTTGTCCTCATACTTTGACCTGAACTTCTCTGGTTGAAACATCACAACGGCACTCTCTGTAATACCAAAATGCTTCTTGGCTGTAGCATCAAAGGTATGTGCAAAGTTATAGTCATCCCTGATGTCATTATTGGCTTCCAAATACTGCTCCAAAAGTGAGTCACTTTCATCTTTAAAGAAGCCCATTATAACAACATCATCTCTTTCTTTCATGAAGTCAGTGACTGCTTTGAGTGACGACTTGATCTTAGAGCTTGGACCAACCTGAGAACGCATGTAGTCTTCAATGGCTAAAACGGAAAGGAAGTTGTAAGACACTTTTGCTGTAATCTCCCTTTTTGTGTTTTCAAGTACAGTTGTACAGTAACACTATACAATCATTTTGGGTCAGTAATATCCGTTAGTAAGAACACCAATAATTCTGAGGGCCAGATACAAAATCGCAAACAATGAGAGTCTATTACATCATAGTTGTTGCTAGTCATTTTATCACTTTATTTTTTTCTAGTCAAAATATAGTTTGCAAAAAAGGTCAATTGTGGTCATCTGAATGCAACATAACATAAAGGTGAAGTAAGACCTGTTGCGTGGAAGAAATTATTTTTCTGGACTCAAGATGATTCATATTATGATAAAGTATTTTGCTGGACAAGACTAGCCCCCATTGTTTGTGGGTGCACAAGACACCATACAACTGACAACTGACAATACTAGTAAGCGCGCGTCTGCTCACTATCTTGAATAAGGTGAATAGCAAAAACAATGGCTAAAATGTAGACATCGGGAAAGGAGTAGGACAGTGATTTTGCAAACGTTGCTCAAACATTGATGTTCCTATCTTGGAATATGGCAGTTAACTGATGAATCAGTGTATTGTTACAGCCCCGATTCTACAGCATTTTACTGGTACATTTTGTATAAAAGAATTTTGGTACGTACCATACTGGTCCCTCTGTCCCTTGTACTCTGAAGGCTTGCCTTTGCGGAACACTTTCAGAGTTGGGTATCCTGTTACCTCATACTTCTGTGCCAGTTCTGATTCTAAGGTGGCATCAACTTTAGCCAATTTGATGGGTGGGTCATTTTCCTTTAAGGATTTGGCAGCTTTCTCATATACTGGGGCAAGATGCTTGCAATGTCCACACCTACGGTGTATCAAAGGAAAAATCGAAATCTGATAAGTTAATGTGTAAGATAACGACGACAAATTAGATAGGTAGCTGGGATATGATCATTTGGGTGAGAGTAGTCCTGAAAAAGAAACCTGTGCAGCAGTCGTCTTCAGAGTCAAAGTGAGTTACATCACGTCAGTTGATGGTATTATTAGATTATTTGAATATGAAAAATCACAAAGTGAAGATATAACTTTGCTCAGATGCATGTATACCATATTTACATGTATTTTGAGATCAGGGATCCATATTCATTTTTTATCAGAGTCGTCAGCCGGGCAAGTAAGTTTGATGGCATACTTGCCCAGTTACAATTCAGGTTGCCTGAACAAATGAGCAGAATTATAGAAAGAATGGTGATAAAATTGTGTGTAACTTGAACATTTGATCTGATTTGCACTATTTCCATTAGTTACTAATAAAGGGTTTTAATAAAATAGAAAGTAAAACAGGCTACAATGTTGAGGATAAACACAGTCTGCTTACATATTATAAGTAGCCACGGTCTGTCCCGTTCAGTTTGTCTTAAGGCAAAAGGTACGCTTACATTTTTCCTTGTATAAGGCAGCACCTGGTGCCTGCTTTTTTTTTCCACCTAAGGTGAAGAAACGCTTTCTAGCAAAACACCACATCTTGATGAGTGCTGTCACGTTCTCTGCGAATGGCCCATGAATGCAGTTCCTCACAGTATGAAAAATGCCAACAATTAACAACATGAAAACTGGGCATGTGATCCTTTTGTGGAAAATACAGCACCATCAAACCTACGATTTTTGGAAAAGATTTTTTGCATGGTTGACCAAAACCTCATTTGTCCAAAGGGCGACTTTTGGAGTTAAGTCAATCATCCATGCAAGATTGTCTGGTCCTCTGGGATGACCAAACATTATTGCAAATATGGATCCCTGGTACATAATAAAAGCCAAGCAGATTTAAGGTCACTTGATTTTTAAGCAATAATTTACAACCTCTGTAAATGATTTTACAATACCCCCAATATACATTATTTGCCTGAATTTGTAAAGAGGCACTTTAAGTTAAAAAAATATAGAGAACAGGAAATATCAATATTAAAGATGATGATGATGATGATAATGACAATGACAACAATTGACAACAATAACAACAAGACTTTCTTTATATACATGATGTGCCATTTTCATGGAACTCCAGTGATGCTTAACAATAATATACAGCCATTACAAGGTGCTGTGGTGTGTTCCTACTAACAATGAAATCCCAGTAGATACTGAACAATGACTCAGATTCCTGATTGACCCCACATGGCAAACTGGGAACTGAAGGAGGTAACGAGAAGCAAGGAGGTAATTAATGAGAAGCAATGACAAAAAGAACATTAAAAATAATATTGACATGCTTACCAAGGAGCATAGAACTCAACTAGCATAAGAGATTCACTGTTAATGGTGTCAGTGAAGTTGTCCTTGGTTAAAGTGATGACAGCTTCTGGTGGAGGCTTCCAGTTTGGATCTGACTGCTCTTTCATGTATTCAACAATGCCTGTAGAGGCAAAAAAACACTTTAAAATAGGAAACCAATCTCACCCTATTTCTCCCAGGTCAAGTCTCAAGAGAAAACTCTTGACTCTCAAGATGAAGCCACTTTTATCTGTGAGAAGCTTACAGTACAAATAAAGTTCATTTGGTATTGGGAATAGTATTGTGTTTTAGAAAAAAAAACATTCAAGATTGTTAGGTGTCAAATTTCCTTCCCTCCAAATATCGTTCAGTTCTTGTTATTTGCTAGTTGGATCTTAACTGTATAATTCAATCTGATGCTTAAAGCAACAAGTTTGAGGACATAATAACTTAACCCTTTCATGTTCCCAAACTGGTAATCATGTTACATGTACAACATGAAAACCTAACCTTAGCCTACATTAAGAACACAGTTTAACTAAAATAAAGCAGCTATTATGTTTAATCAGGTATCCAGCAATTAATTATCTTTAAAGAATGAAAACTTTCAACTGCTCTGTAGAAAGAATAGGATTATCTACCTTAAATTATAAAATGTACAAAAAGGTACTCATATTTTACCTAGTTAAACACACTGCACAACTATAGTGTGAAAACCTGTCAGCACATCTTGCAAGGTGTACAAACAACAGGCATTGTTATATGAATACACCAATAACGCTGGGTAAATAACTATCAAAGATCAACTGGTTTGTTTTAATGTAGTTGAATTTTAGTGAGAGATATTGACTGTGCCAAAAACACTATAACTACAGTATACATGTACACTCTGAGAGCTATAAATAATTATTATTTGAGACTGTTTCAGTCACAACACAGTAGCTGAATTTGCTTCTACTGTAAGTGCATTGCTGAAATATTAAGCTAAATAATTCTTATAATTATCAAAACTTTCAAACAGTACGTTAAACATTTTGTGAAGAAACAATACTCACATGGTTGTGGTTGACTGTAAATGAAACTTAATGAACAACTTCTAGAGTGAATTTATGCTTTGCTTATTAAGATTTTTAAGACTATCTGGTCAAAATAACGTGAGTATTCAAAGGTGCGCCTGAAATAAACCCTCCAAATTGCCATCTGTTTCCTTACAAAACAAAGGGTACATTTAATTTAGAATGAGCTCGCAAGTCACTTAAGGTTTTTCCCATGCACTCTTTTCTTCATTATTTATAGAACTATAAAATGTAATTTAACCCCAGTTACAATGTAGTGATGTCTCCAAAGCAGGGCCAAGATCCTTGTACTGGGCCACAACAGACTCAACGAATTACAGGAAGTGCGTTTTGAATTTTCTCTCAACCTGATTGGCAAAACGACAATGGCTTTTTTCACAGGCCTATCATGGCATGTACTCAAATCTTGAAACATAGGTGGGGCCAGAGTAGAACAAGGACTTTAGCACTGTTTTGCAGATGGATTTTTGACCAGAGTTTAGTTTCATCTGTGGTGCAGGCAATGAAAATGTTACAAACATTTTCAAAAAAGTTGATGAGTTCACTATACCTTCTTCATGCCGAGGACCATCATACTCGTATGCTGTTCCCTTCCGGAAGATCTTCAGCGTTGGGTAGCCACTAACATCATACCTCTGCGCAAGATCAGACTCCACAGTGGCGTCTACTTTTGCAAATGGCACAGGAGGTTTGTTATCCTTCATTTTTTTTGCAGCTTTTGAATATTCAGGAGCTAATGACTTACAATGTCCACACCTACAAAGATAGATTTAAAAGCATATTTTCCTAGTAAGCGCTTGTTGTTCTTTGCTCTAACAATGGGCAAAATTATGGTTTTGAACAGTCTAAAATACATGTGTAATAAAATTAATGTTATTAAGGCAATAACCATGTCAGAAAATGTGTTTTCAAAATATTCATAATGTACTTGTAACATAAAACAAAGAGCCCTGTATTTCATAAACGTTAGAATACAACATTAACAGATATTTAATAGCAGGAGGGTAATTAGCAGTTATAAGAAATTGTCTCATTAAAAATATTATTCTGATATTATTATGATTACAACCAAATGTATTAAATAACCTTGTGCTTAAGTCTTTGATTTCTTTGATTTAAGCATTAAAATTTCCGTGTTCTTTAATTCTAAAATACTTTTTAAGGAAAAAATGTTTGCCAACACTGTTGATTCTCAAGAACAATTTACCGCATGTTAACGCATTGTTGAGATCAACCAACAACTATTTCGATTTCAAAACACAATGATGTGCCTTTTCATTACTAAAAAAACTGGTCAAGAGAATGTGTGGAGAACAACCGCTACAGCAGCATATAGAACTTTTTCAAAAATCCGTGTGTAAAAATTCTTTTCTAGTCATGACAAAAGCTAAATCAGAGAAAAATAAAGGTGCAAAAATTATGTGTACACAGGACAAAACACGATGATAACATACCATGGGGCGTAGAATTCTACGAGTATCACATCTTTTTCCTTTACGACGGAATCAAATGTTTTTGAAGTCAGAACCAGCACATCGTCTTCTTCTTTGGCCTCTTCGGACTCACTAGTTTCTTCAGAAGAGGAATCTTGCTCTTTCGAGTCACTTTGCTCTCCAGTGTCGGCATCCTCAGTCCCCGTTCCTTCTGCTTCTGCAACAGTCTCTGTCGCTTCACTGTCATCTCCGTGTGAAAAAGACGCTGAAAACGCGACCAAAAAGACTAAAAGAAACCCAAACTTTTTTGTGTTCATCTTGCAGGTTTTGGAGCGAGTGTGTTATGGAGATTCCCAGTCTATTTCAAAGAATATCAACAGCCAATCAAAGGCAGCCATGTTAGAATACTATTGGCCAATCAGATGGCGCTACGCGTCTTCCCGGGACAATCTATTTTTACCCGCGAAATGTCACGTTATTTACGTGACAAGCAACTTATGTCTCTCACAATATTTGTAATTTATGACCTATTTTATCACTTACGACTCGAAAACGTTTTGAGAAGAAAAACTAACAGCCAGGAATTGTCCTTGTATGTAAAAATAAAAAAAGTTACCCTTCCCCCTTTTTAATAAATTCTGTATGGGCTCCTGATTCTGTCTGAATGTCATAAGCATGGTTATAAAATTTAAAATATCTTAGATGCTTTCAACAATTAATTTCCAAAGTTAGTTGCCATAGTGTACTGTAAACAGTGAACGATGACTCTTTTCAACATTAAAATTTTCTAGATTTCGCGTCGCGCGTGGATGGGTTAGCGCGGCGGAATCTTTCATATAAAAAGGAACGGCTACCAAGCAAAAGTTAATTGGTTACCGGCCGCTACCGGTATTCTTTCAGGTTAGTTAATTTCCCGCGGGTTAAAATTGTTCATCATAATCCTGAAAATGGCAGGGCACGATTGTATCAAGGTAAGTCTGTGTTTTGCAAAATTTGTGCTGCGAAATATTGTTCTCCTGACATTTTTTGCACAGTGCAATCCTCTACTCATTCCGTAATACGAGCCAAATCATGGCGAATGTGTGCCGAATTTCACCCATGTGCATTTCGGCTGTCACTTAGGAACGCATGGGGTAGGCGCCCGTGCGGTATGGAAAGAAGCCTTACGTAACCTCCAGAAGCTTAGGTTGTTTTCTTGAACAGATAACCTAGGCTTTAATTCGCTCAGCTCTTTGTACTCGTGAATGTAACCAACGTCCTTCCGCCAACGTTACTCAATCACTTCTGTCAGTCACTTAGGTGTCCCGTGAATGGAGGTTAAAACCGGGTTTCAGGACCCAGAAAAGTGCTCCCCTTTCCCCTGAATAGAGGTGTCCTTTTAATAGAGGTAACAGATACAAAGATTATGTGAAAATTTTTCTGGGAACAATTATTGTGTCCCGTGATTGGAGGTGCCCTTGAATAGAGGTGTTCCAAGGGATAGGTGTGCACTGTACTTAATTCAATGTATTAATTAGGGTTTCGTTCATGAAAAGTTCAGCATCTGAACCATGTCCTTAGGTGTTTGCAAATAACAGCCTGTCAATCTATTTTTTTTTGGTTTGTTTTGTTAAAAAATGATGTCAACAGGATAAGATTTGAAATTGAGCAAATGTAAGTGTTATAGGTCTTTGCCCCATCAAGATCCAAATCAGCAACAAAATAACAGTAATTCACTACTTTCACATTAACCATAATACACCTTGTTTACCCCCCAAAATTTTGCATAAATATTGTTTTCAAGTTCTCTTGGGAAGATTGTAAAATATCCCAAGAGAATTTGGAAAAAATGCAACACCTTTGAGGGTAAACAAGGTGGATCATGGGAATGTGAAAGTAATGAATACCAATAAGAAAATCAGCATTATTATCACTACACGCACCTAAATGACAAACTGCCCTCTCTAAAATGCTCCTTTTCACAGGCCAAATGGCAAAGTGCTGGCTGTAAATGGAATTTGCAGCCCGCAACTTGATTTCATGTTAACAATCTTTCCTTATGAAATAGATTTGTACGATTTGGCCTTGTGTATATATAATAATAATATAATCACATGACTTTTGTCAGGCATATAGTTTATTTGTGTCCCTCGTGGCATCATTTGCACCCTCACTCCGCTCAGGCGCACAATGATGCTACTTGGGCCACAAATAAACTATATGCCTGACAAAAGTCATGTGATTGTTCCTATTAACATTGTCACTGAATAAGAAATGACACTGTTTGTAAGAGTAAGGCATGAAGCGTAAGTAATTCTTCACTGACTGCTGCACCCCAGGAATGATCTCCGCCCTCTTGTTTGTGAGCATATTTTGTGTATATATGTGAATGAATAAATAAATCTATTAATAGCTCACCATATATTTGAGTGTAAGAGGTATTAATATTTTGCTCCCAAGAGTGCACTGCTGCACTTTTTCTGGGGAGATACTCTTTCAAGCAAAAACAATTGATTGTCTATTACAGACTGTAAGTTACTTTTTTGATAGAATTTTTGTCTATATGTTTAATTTGATCAGATTCCAGACAACTATGAAGGTTATTCTCTGGACATGTTCTGTATACCAAAACATTATGAAAATGATGTAGAATCCATTTTGATACCAAAGGGGTTGATTACTGACAGGTAAGCAGTCTCCATGTGACTCAGTCACTCAGCTCCCTGAGGCTTGTTATATGATATGCAGCATTGAACACCACTGCACATGGTAAACTTAATTGTATCAAAGACCTGAAAAGCTAGAAATGTATTGACCAAGGCGGCAGGACTATATCAAACTACCTTAAACTGCTGCTTATAATAATTTTTATTATTAAATTGTTAAGTCCTGGACTTATACATCTTTGTAAAGGGTTTCAGGAGGGTAGAAAGTGGAGGGGTTTTTAATAAAGCCCCTAATTAGTAAGGGGTTATACCTTTTATAATATATAAATTTATATGTAATAAATAAACTGGTTCAAGACTTCAGAAGTAGTGCATCATTTTATTACTACAGCTCTGTTTTGTGTGGCCAAAATATTACCACGCTCATCAGGTAATACCAACGACTGACCATTAGATTACAACAACTGGCAAAAAAAGCGGAAATAAGGTTGCAATGAGATATAAAGCGTTATTTTAGGATATAAATCATGTGATTGCTATTTATAATTTGGGAGATTGTGTTACTTTTTTTAAAAACTTATATTTATATTGTATAATTTTCAGTAGTTTTGGTTCATTTACATAGTCTACATAATTTTAAATAATGTGATTTTTCACCGACTTTGCTTTGCTAAATTGATAGAATTGAAAGGTTGGCAAGGAATATATGCTGTGATGTTGGAAAAGGCCCTCTTGTAGGGCTATGTGTATTAAAGGGTGGATATCAGTTTTTTGGAGATCTCATGGATCGTATCAGAACAATCAATGCCAGTGGAGGTGAAAAAAAGTTTTGTTTGTTTTTTTCTATGCACATGCTTCACTCAAATATTTCTTGTGCGAATTTTATGCAATATTTTACTGTATCACTGTACCCTTTTTATGACTTGAATAAAAAACGGAAACATTTCTTCACACGAAACTCTTTCTTTTCTTAATTTATGACAGAGAATTCAGTCCAGATGTCTGTAGACTTCATCAGATTAAAAAGCTATGAGGTAATTATCTTAAATTATGTTTACAGTCAAGCCAGGTCAAGCGTACCCCCCAAAATTCCATTAATGAATTTATTATGCGAAAGTTGAGTACATTGGCAGTTGTAGATTTCAGATTCATCTCTACATTCTTGCATGTGTAATAAGCCGTGAAATTTCTACCAGCTCAGTTTCCCTGAATTATTCAATGTAAATGTCTTCTAAGAATTTTAATTCAGTCAACGATTTTCAATCTGACCAAATACAGACAAGTTCTCGTAAATTATTCACTGCTCATTACGCATGGAGTAATTCCGATTTGAATTTGACACCAGTTACGGGAATGACTAACAGATTCATTTTTCAAATAATCAATTCATTAATAGAATCTTGGGGGGTACGCTTGACCTGTTTTGACTGTAAATGTTTCACTTTGGTAGGTATAATAGAAGTTAAGTCTAATGGTGGTGTTTGTGTGATGTTACAGGTCAAAATTATATTCAGGTTAAATTTTTTTAACCTATTGGTAGGTTCATTCTCAATTTCCTTTGTGTCCTAGCCCTGGTTATTCATGAGTTAGACCTAGGAGACAAAGGGAATTGAGAATCAACCTGGATTAAAGGAAATTTAACCTGAATTTAATTTGGCTTTTAACATATAGACAGATGGACTTATTGTTTTCACTGTTTGGTTTTGTAGGATGATCATTCATCAGGCGAAGTCAAGATTATAGGAAGTGATGATCTGTCATCATTAACTGGCAAGGTACTAAGTGAAAATCTCTTTGTAACTAGTTTATGTAAGTGGGGCATATCTATCTATGTGGACTAGAACAAGTTGAAAGGATCTACAACCAATTGCAAAAATGTTGAGACACTCTGATGAAAAAACGACCTTTCTTGCTTCAAATCGCCGCTATAAAGTCACAGGTCTGTGAGATATAATACTGACCACCCCCCTCCCTTCCATTCAAAGTTGTTCCTCCAAGTTTTGAGTATGGTCTTGTATTGCTAGCAACTTTGATAAGGGGTGGAGGGGGAATCACAAGCACAAGATCATGCACAGGCCATTAATCCAAAATACAGTATGTACAGTGTCTCAAGCACTTTGGCAACTGGTTGTAGAAGGGCACATGGCTCTTAATTGGGTTGGGGTATCAGATGTTAATGTGATCTTCCAGGTACGAACACTTACTGTGATGGGGGGTGGGGCAGAGGTGTGACTAAATGGAGTATTTCTCAGTAGTCTAGGAATCAAACTTGGCCAATTTTATAAAAAAAAGCCAGATAAATCTCTGTTGGGTTTTAAACTAAATTTGTTTAACTTTAAAATGTTTTTTCACATACCCTTAAAACCTCTAAACAAGATAGGATAATTTACGCTAGGTTTATGTTAGTTGATTTATTATTATCTGTGCTCACAACCTGAAAATCAATTCTTCCCATTTCTCTATGCAATTCTTCACTCTCTTTGACTTGTTTGATCCCAGTCACATATTTATTTCTAAATCTCAAAGATTGAACCCAAATTTTGTGAGAAACAAGTCTTGATCCAGTTTCATGTTTCTCTAAATATTTTTACCATACTTGACTTGAAGGTATACAGAACAGCAGGAATAAAAGTTACTTGATTGATTACTAACTCATTTTTTGGTGTGTATTTGGTTGTTTTTGTTCTCCTTAGCATGTTCTAGTTGTTGAGGTAAGCTTTTAAAGTTTTGTTTTAAGATGTCAACCCTTTCAAGGGAATGTACGGTGGCATTTAATGTTGTTAAATATGTATGTTGGAGATAACCAGCTATTGATACAATATAACACAGTACCTTAAAGGAATCCAAGTATGTTATTTCCTTCCTAAATTTATTAGTTTGTGGAAAAAATTTACATCCTTAAGATCTAAGTATCTAGCTTTCTTGCAACATCTAGCCCATGAACTAGGGGTGCATCGATTGATCCTTTATATGAATATGCAAAGTTTTGTCACAAATTTCTTGTGCCTTGTCTTTTTGGCCACTTAGCTGCTACATACATTGGGACATTGATTTTAATAAGCAGATTTTTAGCTATTGCAAAGCAATGAATGCCAAATTGAGTGATTTTTTTAGTTTATTCCTTTATTTTCATTCCGGAATATTTATGGTCAATCAAATGTGCCCTAAGTAATCCAGTACTTTATTTTTAAACAGGACATTGTGGATACAGGAGCTACTATGAAAAAACTTCTAAACACATTGACCAAATTTAAACCTGCCTCTATTAAAGTAGCAAGGTATGGTTTTGTCTATATCATTGTTATATAATAATAATATTGTTTCTTACCTTCTCTAGATGGAAGAGGTAGCATGGCCAATGTGGTTAGAGCTCTGGAATTGAAAACCAGAGACCCCAAGCTCAACCTCTGCCCTAATTGCCATCGGGATTTTTTGTTTACCAGCTTTTCTGGACACAGGCTGGCCCAGAGGGAATGTGCACGAACGGGACTCAGGTCCCATGCGAGGTGCCATCCCTACCCAATCCCAATCTACGACCCCTACTCTTTTCGAATAGTAATGTGGGTTCTTTCTGGGTAGTCTCAGGTTCAGCTCCTCTGTCATACTTATAAATAACCAGCTGGTTTGCCTTTGGCCAGTTTGGATTATGTCTGTTTTCAAATGTTTGTTTCTGTCTTTATTTTGTGGGCTACAATAAAAACTACTGGGTTACCAGTAATAGTGTGTTACCCCTTTATCTTATGTATGGGGGTCATAAGTGACCACCCATCCAAATATCAAAGTCAGTTTTCCCCATCAAAGTATTTTAGATGGAAACTCTTGTTATAAGCAACTACTGGGTACTAAAAAGGTTTCTTTGGGAAGAGGGGGGACAAAAACTTGTTGGTTAATGTATCGAGGAGGATCAAACTATCATTTATTGTCCTTGTTGGTATTTTGCTATTGCATTTGCACTTGCCCTTGTTGCTGTCGCAGTTTCAACCTATCTTTGTGTTGTTTGTCACTATTTCATCTGTCTTATGTTGCTCTCTTAAGGCGGCAATGTATGTGTAGCTTGTCGGAATCTACCCTAACAGTGCCTCAATATTTTCCTCTGTTTTTGTGGACATAAAACAAAGGAAGGATATGAACTAGATTAAATAATTTGTATGCCTCCAGTAATTAATCACCTTTTCATTCATGGTTGTTAGCTTGTTGGTGAAAAGAACACCCAGGAGTACTGGATATCGCCCAGACTGTAAGTCTAAGTAATTTTGTGAATTATTCGTCATTTAATTGTTTTTGTACCTTTTATGTTCTGATGCACAGTATTTGAAAGGATTGATGATGTCTCAATAATAAGTTGCAGCCATCATGTAAAAAACCTTATTGTTAGCAAACATAATCAAGCACTGCAGGGAAGAACCCTTTTTAATTGATTCGCAGATTCAAAAATGAATTGTACAGGATAGAAATTATTTAACAGCACTACAGGAAAGAACTGCTCAGTAGCTTTCACTTAAATGTTCAGACTTAAGAATCTTTGTACAGTAAACAAACAACCACAGAAAAGCACTGCTCAGTAGCTTGTATTTGATTGATTTGCTATTATGGCTTCAACCACCTTGTTGCTCGTGCAGCATTGTGAAAGAACATGTATTCCAGCAAATTATAATGTACTGCTCTGTAGCATTCATATGAACACTTTGAAACTTTGATCTTGCCTTATTGATACTGTTTGCATGGTGAGAATATTTTTGTTTCCCTCAGATTTTTGGCTTTGACAGTGAAGACATTAAGGAAGCTTATTTTGACTCTTGCTTTGTTTCAGATATTGGTTTTGAGATACCTGATAAATTTGTTGTCGGTTATGCTTTGGTGAGTTTATCTACAATTTAATGATTTAGTAGAAATATATACAAATTACAACCACACCATGAAAGCATCCACCTAAATTTGTTACTACAGCCAAATTATTTTGGCTATAACTTAAAGAGAGTCGATCATTTTCTTGTTATTAAAATCTTGTTAACAAGACCAAATTTTAGCAGCGTGGCATGAACAAAGTTTTTTACAGGGAGGCTGTGCCTTGAGGTCCAACCCCTTACCCTCTTATATACTATTTGTGACAGAAAAGGTGCCCCTTGCTCATCCTTTCCATTGAAAAATGGTACCCATTCATATACTTACATAAATTCTTGCATTGTAATTTAGTTAAATTCCTAAAACTGAGAGCCTTTTTGTCATTTTCATGTGAAGTTAAATTAAGGCACTTCTTTTCGAAATATTTTAATAAAATGGCCTTTAAGTGTATTTAAATGCTAGATTTTTCTGCCTTTCCATATACTTCAACTCCTGAATCCCCCACAAACCTTTGGTATACAACTGTAGTTCCTGAAGCGTGAAAAAGGTATCCTTTTTGGGTGGAGCCTCTTCTTTGACTGTAACACAAAAATAAGTTGGTAAAAGTGTTATTGACGTCATTCTATTTAATTTTTGTTCTGCAGGATTACAATGAGTATTTCAGAGATCTCAATGTAAGTAATAAAAAAAAAATGAACAGTTATATCAATCAAGGAGAGTGTGTTCAGCTGAATTCAATATACCCAGATATGTCTAGGACTGAATGCTAAAGAGATGCACTGGTGATCCATCCCAAAGTGTCTTCATGAAAAAAAAGTTCCTCAAGGTTCTGTAGTTTTGTCAAATTTGAAGTAATATGCTTTGAGTGACAAAAAACACACTACAACAAAAAACAAAACAAAACCTGCATATTTCACTCCTGGGCCTAAGTGAATATTAACTCATTTTGTGATCAGATTGCAAAAAAATGCCATAACAGTGGTGTAGCTACAATCCATGACAAAATTGTTGAGACACTTTCCTCAAATGGGGTAACTTCAAAGACAAAACAATCCACATTTCTCCCCCCTCCCATCCATTCAAAGTTGAGGTGTTGCTGTTTCCTACAAAGGTACTTCAACAGCAGTGCTACATTGCAAGGAGGGGGAGGGGTGGGGGGGCGGAAGGAAAAACTTTCTTTTCCCCTTTTTAAGATAATTTTATGGCAAAATGTCAGAATTATCATTTAGGGCAAAGTGTCTTTGGGAGAAATGCCATTAATTGTGACCACAATAATTTATTATCAATCAAAGTGATTTTGGTTAATGGATTATCTTTTTTATCAACAGCATATATGCATCATCAGTGAAACTGGAAAAAAGAAGTATGCCGTATAGTGAAATCAAAAGATAGTTAAAAAAAACATAGTTACTGTGGATGATGTCTAAAACACTATTATTGACTGCTGAATGGTCGTGCTTGAAAGACTGTTTAACTATAATATAGGAGGTATCCTCCTCTGTTACATAATAGCACTTCACATTAAACTGCCTAGGGCAACGTCTTTCAAACCCTGCATAAGTTGTAAACAGAGCTCATGGGTTGTCATAGTAACCAAGACTTTTAGTTACTGTGAACTGGCTCTCCTTTTGGGGGGAATTATGAAGGGGGTGAAAATTGGGAAGAGACTGGATGAGAAAAAATGGAAAAGGGGGGAAAATGGGGGAGACAGGGGCATAGCTACCTGTATGTACGGTACTCACGTTCGTACCTAAAAAAGTTGAGGGTAAAAAATTAAAATTAAAAAAAATAAAATAAAAAAGAGAATAATTAAAAAAAGAAAGTGTAAAAATTAAAACAACAACAACGGCAATATAAATTGCCTCAATTCTCTCTTTGATTCGTTGGAGTATTTTTCCTGGAACAATGATCTGTTATTTCCACAGATAGCAAGCACGATGGTATAAAACATGACCACGTTATTTTCACTCGGGCCTGTCTTTGCTGTAGACAAAGGGAATTTTGTCAATGTGAGTGCTTTTGCCGGTCAAATTTGGAGTTGGGGGGGGAGGGAGATTTGAAAAATTGTGTGTACCTCTGGAAAAATCCTGGCTATGCCCCTGGGAGAGCTCCTCTGTCCTCTTTCCCCCCCCCCCCACCCTCCCTAGCTAGTCTTCACCTGACTTGCTTCACTCACCAAGTTTTTCCCATTTTCCACTCTAACGAGCCTGTCCCTGTAAGGCTAGGAATAAACCTACTTCTCTGCATCAGTCAACAGTTACTGTTTGAGTTATTATAATGTTTTCTTTCAAATGTCTGATCTGTTATCCTTCATGCTGATGTAATAGAGATATTTTTGCCCATGTTTGTGAAGCATAACCTATACTGTATCACAAGGAAATTACTGGTGCTTCCAATGAAATAAAAATCTTTTGTACAAATAGCTAAGTAAATGCACATTAATTTGACTGATTAAATTTACTGTTATGTGTTCTACCCTTCCACTCCCACAAAACCAGTAAGGTAGACTTTTTATACAGGAGCCTAGCTTGTTCACAGACCTTCTATTTTCTCTTTAGAGATCATCAAGTGCACTTATGAAAATAAAAGTGAGAGTTCACTTTGTGCTCTCCGAAGTCATCAAAAAAGAATGACAAAATATCTGTGGACAGGCTAACAGCAGCTGAACAGATATTGGAAGGAAATAATAGCAGATTGTCATAACTATGACAAAACTCCTTAACACACACACCAAAGGGACAGGTGCAATTATTATGCCAAGTCTCTTGTTTCTGCACTTGTTCTTGTGGTTGAATTGAACATTATTTGTAGACATAACAAAACCTGATTGCAAGGATATATTAGGATCAATTACCTGAGATATTTTTTTGGTCTTCAAAAAACTAATTTAGGCCCTTTTGAAATGAAGTTTTGTAGGTAGAACTGTGTCTTGGGTATAAACTTTAGGTCTCATTCAAAAACCCCCTCCCCCTATCAGTGAAACATTGGGTGCACCCTAGCTATGGGGGCTTACTTTGCCTAAATCAAGGTAGCTTGGTTGTGGTCGTGTTGATAGGAGACATTGACTTACACAAATTTTGAATATATTACAGATATCAATTTTTCTTGGACCAAAGATCATTTGTTTTTGCTTCCTATCTTCTTGGTCGTGTCTGTGATGGACCTTACTTTGGTCCATCACAGATGAGGACCAAGAAGATAGCAAATGAGCTGAAAGTCCTTACCTTTGGAAATGAATATTTTAATCCATTTCGAAGGCAGCTCAGCCTTACAGTAAAGAGAACCCACAGGGGGTACTCCTGGGAATTCTTGGTGGTGCCGTGGGTTAGGAAACTGAGTGAATCAGGGTCCATTTCGGTCATTATACTTAGCAGACTGACCTGAAAGTTGATTCACTCAGTTTCCTAACCCTAATCAATGAAGTTCAGAGTCATTTGGTAGGGGGTCTTACGGGTTTTAGGGGTCTAAGACACCCCCCAAAAAGGTGTAAAAACCCTTTGGGGCCGCACATTCCCATATGACTTATGTGAGGGAGTAACCCCCCCCCCCCCCCCACGGGAGAGAACCCACCAAAAAGAAAATGATCTGGACAGGTGCTTTAACTTCTATCATCTTAGGTCCCATTAGCTTAAGCATCAGTCAAGTCCAGGTGTGCCCAGCTCCCCGGGCAATTGTGGGGCATTTACCCACTGAATCAATTTATGCTTTTAGGCAACCGAGCCCGGCTTCTTAAGGTATCATCCACCCTCAAGTACCCTCCTCGCGTTCATCGGCGCTACCGCTTTCGCTTTTAACAAACACCCCCATAAACCGTACATTTTCTGAAAGCTTAATAGTTCCAGATTATTGCTTATTTCTTTTAAAAAATCAAAATATTAACGCGATTTAGAAATTAGAAGCTTTTTGTGAAAGCGGGTGTCATTGTAAATTTAAGTCCAGTCCAGCCAAAAATTCACGGAAGAAGCCAATTAAGAACGCATTCGCTTCTTAACACGATTGACTAAAAAACCGTGTCTCAGATTTTTGTCAAATGCGTTTGTTCTGTTGTTATAAGCAGGTGAAGTTGGGGATAGCAAATCATTAGCACTACCTGTGAAAAAAATACTCTAACTCGAAAACGAAAAAAGAAATCAAAATTCGCAGACACGCTTTTTTAGAAAAACTATCTGACAGTAAGTTGGCCCAATTTCAGCCAAATTGGTTCACGGGTTGCCGACTTGGAGTTTAAAACGTACCCTCAACTTGCCCTGATTTTCATTTTGAGAAAACAGTGGAAAAAGATTTTTGGCGGCGTATTACCCGTGATGAGATTATAACAGATTATAACGCCAAAGCTGTCAATGTTGATGCATACCAGCGAAGGGACAACAATAATGACACAGCAGGAAAAGTTGAAAACGAAACCCGACAACAGATGAACAATTCATTTCAAAGGCTCTGCTCTGTTCGATCCTTTCTGTTGTCGAGAAAGCTTCATTAGTTATTTGCAACGGGCAGTTTTCATTTTCGCAACGGACAACCCAAGTTGAGCTAAGCCCACCTTTACTCAATACATTTTTTAAAAGTTCGACACTTCCCAGGAAAAATCGACAACAAACCGCTTCCTGGAGTTTTTCTAGAAGCTTCTTTCCCGCTAAATAGACTTTCAAAACAGTACTTCGTCCGATTTTTATATGGCGCGGGACATCTCGTGACTTCGCCTCTCGCTTGGCTGCTAAAAAGCTCGCTCCGCTCGCTAACGAACTCGTGAAACTCGATTCCACGGTAGTTTCAATGGGCTTTTCAGGAGCTTTCTTGATTGTAGTAGGAGCCCATGTCGCTCCCTGCTAATTTCGAAGCCCACTCTTTGGCGGCAAAACGATTTTGTCGTCTTCTTTTGTCTTGGAGTCGAGGACGAAAACGGACAAGTTCTTTTTTCTTCTTTGGAGGCATTCACTTTCAAACTCCGTGGAAAACGATTTCTGTCAAATTGCGTGATTAGCTTGGTTCAACAGCGGCACCCGTATCAAGTATGACAGGACTTGTCAACAATCAATTAAAATAATTAGCACAGAAAAAACTTTTGCGCTCCATAAGTCTGCACAGAAAAAACATTTTTTCCTGGAATTTTTTTTTAAAAGAAAGCTCTTGATGAGCTCTATTTAATAGTCTAAAAATTGCAAATTTAGAAAAAAGATGATTTTTTACCCTGGATGATACCTTAAAACAGGACCGGTTTAGTAGAGAGGGTACAACAATAATGGAACAGACCCGGTCCTGGGGTGGGGCATTAGCAAATTTTGCGCGGCCCAGGGATCAGGCATTTGCCAACCCTGCGGCCACTCCCATGCTTTTGGTATGCACGTGCCCTCCTGTCGAAACATAACTAGCCATGGAGGATTTTAAGGAAACACTAGCACATTCGCAGATTAGCAGATCTGTCACCCCATGGATAATCCATGGTCACCCCACCCCACCGACTGCGACATTTCCCTTTTAGTGTACCTTACATGACAGATTTGATGACGGATATACATTCAAGAGGTCTGGGATCGACTACTTTTCAAAATGGCGCAGGTCGGAATCCCTAACAGAGTTTTCGGCCGATTTGTTCGCCCATTACAACGACTAGTTTTAAACTATTGCCAACGCGGTGGAAGCAGTAGAGGGATAAGGTAATTGGCATATTCTTGAAATAACCAATTTATTTACGGTAATGATTTTAACCCATCTCCGCATGTGTTTTTTCAGGGAATATATAGACAAGAATGTCGTGGAGTTCGCAAAGAACAACCCAGAAGTTACTATTTATGTCCGAGAAAGAAACGGAAAGCATCCTAGGATAGTCGCGAATTTTAGTAAGTGTACTTTTCGTTTGAGTAGCTAGGAAATGTAATAAGTGTTGTTTCTTTATTCTCTGCTGTCTTTTGTTTTAGTAAATGGCAACAGTAAGATAGTCGAGGTAAAGAACAAAACGCCAGAAGAGATAAAGGAGTGGGTTGAAAGACTCAGGAATGAATCAGGAGTAAAAGTACAGAAAATAAGACAATTTTGGCACACAGAAAATCCATCCATACAGGGAACTTG
>OZ037995.1:9675887-9723387 GCA_964035705.1 Porites rus
CGGAACATGATTAAGATGAACAAAGTGACACAATCGAGCTTAGTAAAAATTTACTTAAAGTCAAATCAATGAAGAAGTTTAAGTTAGCGCAAAAGAAAAGAGGAGTTTAACTTAACCGAAGTCGAGTAACTGATGGTAAATGACTGAACGATTGGTCTTAACCGAGGAATAATCGGATTCTGTTCGAGTTTGTGGTTATTGTGGTTAGTGAGACCGGAAATTAGAAACAAAATATGTGAAATGAATATAGAATTTCCCTTGCGGCTGTTTTAGACGCTGAAAGTTTTAAGGAGCACCGTTAAGACCAAATGGAAAATCTCAATTAACACTACATAAAGTTAGTCTGAAATGTCGTCCATCTCTTCGCCTCACCCCAAACGGGCGGCAAGGCGAGAGAGACGTCTGAGTTCCCTGCGTTATAATGCCGTCCCGTGACGTCACAGAGTTTCGTTAAAATGGTAAGTCGACGCTGATTGTTGTAGAATACAAACCATTGTTACCTGCCTTTGTGACAATAGACTACTGCTTGCTATTGGCTAAAAAGACGGTTTCGATCACTAATACCGTTATAAACATCATGGTGTTGGCTGAAAAGCAATGCGATGATGAGAAAATTTTCGAATCAACTTTACAAAATAAGTACATGAATAATTATGAAGAAGGTAAAAAAATAGCATTTTTCTTTGTCTTACCTACAGAAATGCAAATTGATCTACTTGTTATAGTAGAATGAATATCAATTCACCAAACGTTGACTCGAAGTTTTCTTCGGAATTTCCTATTTAAACTGGCTTACGAAATACTGGACGACTTTTATCATTGTAGTGCCGGTATAGTTGCATCGTCATAATTCACGAGGTTTACACGTGGGATAAAGACAGGGTCAAAGGGTTCTCTCAGGGGACAGACAAAAGGAGCTAACGGTTATCAATGTTTCGCTTGAAAAATTAAAGGTCCTTATTATTTATTTTTGGAATGAATAAACTCGACCGAGATTGCTCTTAATGGCCATTATCATTATTTGTTTTCTCCCTAAAAGATCACCTGGCATCTCATTAATCTTCATACACGCATGGTTTACGGCCCAGACCCAACTCTTGCCATCACTAAAATGGAACTGGTGGGTTGTCTGAATGCAATGATAAGACCCAAGGAGACAACGATCTATAATTTTTTTCCCTTTTATTTCCTTCAGTTTGTACGAAAGTCACACGCACGCACGCATGGTCGTTCGATATTAAATAATATTCACATTGATACAGAATTTTGGTACAAGCTTTTACTTGCCACTCAGTATTAATAATATCATTATGAAAATGGAACATACACATACATTCAGAGGTAAGCTTATGTAAGAACGACTCAACAGAGGCCTCTGAACGGTCATCCTCGGTATCTTCGGGCACTCACTGAAATTAGGGCTCCCCGGGGTTCCAAGCATTCGGATCAAAGTGGAGACTGGGTGAATAGAGAACGGAGCTGGAAAGAAAAAAAATAAAGGCCTGATACACGCTTGGAGTTAAAATTTAATGACGCGCATATTTCGATAAACACCATCTGCACAGCAAGGAAAGATGCAAAACAGTTTCCTTCGATCTGTGGGAGATAGTCGATTGGTGAACGATAGAGAAACTTCGTTGACTATACACCTTTTCCGATTGACGGCCTTTGACAATGAAAGACAAACTGTCTGGTTACACATTTTTCACTCCATATGTAAAAAGACGCAGTTGATCGGTGCGATGCTAGATGAAAGTAAAATTCCCAAGCTGCCCATGATAAGGACAAAATGATAAGAGTTAGTGACAAGAATATGGTGCAGTCCGATGAGTGAGATTATGGTTTTGCAATAAATATCAGTGCCGGTAAAACTCTTGGTAAACAAGTCTCATGCATCACTCTCTTTCTCTGTAGAGGCAAAAAATACAAATCATCTTCAGTACTTGGCTGCAGTAAAATACAAATGTTAGAGACTTCTTTTCACAACCGAAAACACAACCATAATCACAATTAAAGAGAAAATGTGTTTTTAAAATTCTGAAAAACAAACATCACCTTAAACACGTACAGGGTAGCTTATTTCTAAGGAAGCAGAACAAATGATGGTTGAGTTTTACATTTGTCCTTTTTATGTAGGCTGCTCATTTTGGCTTAGTTCAACTGGGATGTCATAATAGCCTTTATGCAGGTATACGTATGCATCACCAAGACTTAACGTGTAACAAACTTTCTTCGTATTTGCAATCCTTGCACATCAGTTTTTTTTTACAACTGTCCTTCATTTGGAGCTCATATATTAAATACTAAGCAAACTTAATATTTTAAATGAGATTTGGTGGATAAACATGCATAAGGGTTATTACATGTCGATAACGTACCACGTGATCTATCTCCTCTGAGGATACCAGCGATCCATGCCAGTCTATACGAATCAGCATCTTTCTGTTTTTCGGCATACTTTTGATGAGCAGGTAATGATTCTGTGAGGAGATTTGTTATGCAGAGTTAATAACAATTGTTATACTACTACAGAAGAAATTTCTGCAATTTGATTGGCTTAGAGCAGTGGTATTTCACCTTAATTTGAAATACCTACATGTTAAAATTACAAACCTTTGGCGGGTAGTAGTATAAACAAATGATAGCAGGATTTTTACATGATATTTGGCATAAATACCACTCGTGATAGTTCGAAATTGTCTCAAATTTCACTCGTCTAACGGTTCGTGAAATATCACTCGTGGCATTTATGCCAAATATCACTTCAAATCATGCTATTACCTCTACTAATTATCTCTCATACATCTCAACTGAATGAATTAACAGAGGGTAGCCCGACAAAAGAGCCGACATTTCTTCGACGCCAACCACGGTTTCCCCGTGAAACGACAAATGAGGAACAAGCGCAGATGACGTGTCAATTTACAGATCAGGATATTGACAAGTCGTCACTATGGAATTCCCGGCTCTTTTGACAGGTGACCAATATCATCGCGGCTTGAATGATCAATTAGGTCAACAACTAGATGCCACAAATGTAGGGATGGGTTTGTTTCTAAGGTTTCCTCTTTCCCTCATAAGCAATATTTTGAATTCAAATTCAACCTAAAAAGTGTCTCCAGTTAGTTGGGGACAGTTTGTCAGAGGGCCACGGGTTTGTCAGCTCTTCGAACTGTCAAGTGTCACCGCCCTAATAACTTTACTATTTTTAGGTCAATACCATTAACTGACGATGCATTTACTTCTTTGACTCAGATACATAACAAGGGAGGATAAAGGGGACAGAGAAGGCATCCCCCATACACACCCTATTTCATAGGTAATTCGTCTCGAGTTATTTTTAAGACTACAGATCCCAAGGGGGATTAGACAGCAGCCAATCACGTAGCGCGAATGTGGTCCCCGTCGATGACCCACGCTCAGAGCCACGATTCCTTCACGAATTGACGCAGAGCAAAATGGGGGAAAAAGCGGAGAGCGATATTGCTATTAGTTTTGTCGACAAAAACGACTACAGAGAAATTTCTGCTAAAGCTGTGTCAGCGAAACGGAAATTAATAAAGAATCGCCCGTCCTCTCTCTCTCTGACAGTACAGCAGGAAAATCCTTTTCACCATGAGTATTCTCTCAGGATCATTTATAATTTACAGTTTGAAGAGAGAAATTTAATTTTTCTGGTTTGATATTTATTCTTTTATTATTCAACAAATATAACACTTGGCGTCCTACTTGCTTTATTGTACAAACGACCGGCTTCAATAGACCGGCGAAATTTCTCATTTTGTTAAAGCACTGAGGCTACGACAAATTCGAGTTAAACTGATTTCACGGGTTGTCAAAGAGTCTAGCGATTCTCTTTTCTCAGGTGAGCGCCCACTCATTTCGCGTCAGTATTCAGGAATGCTCTCGATCTCTTTACGCTTTCATTGCCTTTCGCCCGACACGTTTTGCACGGCGTTTAGTCATGCGAAACCTCCACGAAACATCGACGCAGTGAGTGAGGTAACTTTATCCCGATTCTAAAAATAACTCGACACGAATTACCTATGGAATAGGGTGTGTATGGGGGATGCCTTCTCTGTCCCCTTTATCCTCTCTTGATACATTAGTATGACTCCCACAGGTAGTTGAAAAGTCAGTCGCTGCCATAAACAATCTTATTTAGGGCTACACACATTAAAAAGATCATAATCAATATTTTTCTTGAGAAGAAACTATAACCTACAATATTACCGTTCCGATATCCTTAAGAATGAAAATTCTTTATAAGTCTCTTAAAACATAGACCAAACATCAGCAGACTTCTACTCACCATCTTCTTTTGAAACCACCCCTCCGCCCTCAAGCATTGATCTCCTTCTGTTAGACGCCAGCTTTAGAGCCTTTTCCCAAAACTGTTTTCCTCCAGAAGAAACGCTGGAATCGCCAGTGCTCGTCGACGGCTCAATGTCTTGGTATAAACTTGAGCCTGCTGTCACTGTTTCAAACGTTTTGCCACCAGACTCTTTTCCAGCAGTTGAGAAGTCTGTGTCATGCTCAAAGAGTTGACTTGACAAAGAGAAATCATCTTTGGAATTCGAAGAACCTGCTCTCACTGCTAGTTCAGTATCCCGAGGCGCGTTTGCGCCTGCTATGTCGCTTAAGCGCTCGTCAGTTGATGGCCGTATTTGACGCTCAAACAACTGACTCGAAAAAGGAGATTCCTTTGGAAAGTTCCATACTGACTCATCATTCACATATTTTTTCTGATCTTCACAATCTCTCGCTCCTGACGGCCGTATTTCTCGCTCAAACAACTGACTCGAAAAAGGAAATTCCTCAGTTAAGTTCCACGCTGACTTATCTTTCACATTTTTTTCCTGCTTTACAGAACCTCTCCCCTCTGGCTCAAGATGTAGTTGAGAAGATGTTTTAGGTTCAAGAGAAATTTGACTTCCAATATGGGACAGGTCAGCCTCACTTTTTGCGGAGAAACCTTGATTGACACTAGATTCTTCTTGATTCTGTAGGAAAAGAAGTAAAATGAAATGAAGTAAAAAATATCAGCCTTTTGAATCTAAAATAGTGTCATACATTACATATTGCTGACCCTGCGGATGTGACCATTCAAATGAAAGCCACTGAGAAGTGCTTTCCTGTAGTCTGCTATTCATTAGGTTGTACAAAGTGGTTCTAAATTTTGAGCCTGTAGATAAAATCCTGAAGTACGTCTGAAGTATTTCTATTGAAATGAAAGTTGTTGGGTAGTACTTGCCTGTGATGCTGTTTATTTAGCCATTACTGATCGAGACTGCGTATGATCTGAAGAAATATGTAGAGCGAGTGTTATCCACCTCGGCCGATAAGACCCTCCCAGTCTGCATAATTCTTCAGATCATTCAAAATTGAATTCAAAAATTATTTTATTTTTTATTCATAATTGAGAGCCTCAGATTTGAGGACGAGGACGACAAAGAGTACAAATTTTTTCGCGTATTCTCGAAAAATATTCAACCCGGAAAGCTTCATTTGTATCAACAATTTTGTCAAGCACAGAACAAGGTTTTATTGGATTATTAAGAGGAAACCAAATATCCATGTTTTAATAGTAGAGTAGAGGTGGGTCATGCAATTTCCAGCCTTGCTTTAGGGGTGGGTCAGTCATTTTAGTACCGAAGGGAGCTGTTGGGCCATGTCATTTTTATCAACCACATTTCCAAATGCTCCGGCCCACCCCCCCCACCCCCTCCATACTTTTTGACCAGTCCCTTAGTGCAGTTATCACTTCAGCGAACCCGAAGTAAAGGATTCGCGCTGTTCAGGAATGTTTCAAAGTTGCATCTGCAGGTCCCGAAGTTGCTTCGAAATTAGTTCGAGATATCCTCGAGTTCTTTGGGTTATTCTTTCGGGGGAAAGAAATAATTATGAGGAAGAAGTAATTATTACTTCCGAAAGAAATAAAGAAAAAAAACATTATTATTTCTGGCTTGCCCAGAGTTTGAACCGGCTTACGAGGGACCCGTCAGATCAGATGAGACTCTAAATTGAGGGATTAGCCCGTGATTGCCCAATGCGACCAAAGGTAATTTGAGTTGTGAAAAATAGCCATAATTTATGGACGAGGCACGGCTAAAGATTTGCCTCGCAAGTATGTTACTTTCGGCTTGTTTTGGGTATTTGACGTAATGATACCGGAATAAGTTGGTGATATCGCGAGAAAACTTCTAGTTCTTTCGGCTACAACAAATATTTGAGGCGGAGCGCAAAGTAATGTCGTAAACTTGCATTTTGGCCGAAGTGAGGCCGGATTTTCTGTTACTTGAGGACGGCCAAAAAATTTCTAGATGACAGTTCCATTCATGTACAATTTTCGAAACTTAAATTCCGTACGATATTCTGACGTTTAATTTTTCCCATTTGACCCTACAGGTTAGGCTTTTTTTCGTAGAAAAAAAGAAACCTAAAATTTTCGGAATTCAACAATTGATAGAGAGAGGAAACAGAAAAATTCCCACTTTCGTAATACATTAAATCCCATGTAAAACTTTCAGGAAAATAATAATGGAGCTTTTGTAAATTCGAAAAGACTCCAGTTGCCCTAGAGTGACCGAACAGATACAAATTTTATAGTGCCGTTTAGAATGCATTTCTAGAGATCTAAAGTACTCCAGAAAGCCTAAAAAGTGTTTTCAATGTATCTAGGAGAGGATACCGTTTTTGGGTGCGCCTGAATAATTATCGCAAAGCGATGTTAATAATTTTGTCGGAATTCGCATTGGCGTAACTCCCACGAGGGTGGATTGGCTATATCTATTTCTTTCTATCCTCCACAAACCTGGCCCGGTTGTTTAAGCGGCCGTTTTTTCAGTCTCGAAAGGCTTTTAGCGACGATTTTCGAAGACAGGAAACACCTCTAAGAGAAAGTGGAAGCGATCTGGACCATAAGCTTCAAAATAAAGGAGAAAACAAATTTTTCGCGTCCTAGTTCACAGACGAGTCATATCGACTATGTTAGCCGGAGTAGTGGTTAGGAATGATCATTTCAGTGAGTTCGCCCCCTAGTGAATTAGTTCCTTACAAGTTCGCACGTTACTTTGCAAGCTAGCCCCCTTCCTTCCTTTTAGTAAAAGAGGTCTATAATGGTTGGGGTGTATTCGTGAACAACCAAACGTTTAACGCGGGTTAACGTGAGCAATCAATCCACCAACTCTGCCTATGCGTGAGGATTTTCCAAATCGGCTTTACGCTTTACCACGAATGCAAGCACCACACTTTCAAAGTCAGTAAAACCAAAGCGCCCACGAAGCGCACGTTTTAGGTGACCCAGGCGAGCGACAAAACAAAATCGTGCGACTTCGAAAGGCCAGGTTAGGTTTTGAAAAAAAGTTAATTTCCGGAGCTGACTCGCAGGAAGGTAAATTCCCTATGAGGCGAACTCGATTTCTTACCGGGCTAACTCAGTATGGGGCGAAACCACTGTCTTCCTTGCTAAAAGGTTCGATTCTTGGATGATCTCTGTTTTTGTTGTTGTTGCCTTTGTTTTTTTCAAATATTTTTTCTTTTCCTTGGCCTCTACTGCGGGCCGTTAAAAAGCAGAGGTTGTGCGATTCACGTATTACTAATTCATTTTATCATTCAATCAAAATAATATTATTTTTCCGTTTCTGATTGGCTCAAATCCCACTCCAAATTTTTCATTATCAGCTAGCGACGACAAAGTTTGAAACACGTTTACCATGTCCGGAAAATGACGTCAGTAGTACAAGGTAAACGCCGGAAAAAGGGTCGGCAACCGAGAAGCCTTGGGGACTAGGCTGCGTTGTTTTGATTGGGCAGTAGAAAATGGCGGAACATTTCACACGTGTCGGAAGAAACAGACCTCTCAAGATACCGTGAGACGCACGATTTTGAGCGCAATCTCACGGTCTCACGTTGAGGTATAAAATCTCACGGTAAACAGATTCACAAGCCGATGGCAGGAGCCTGCCGATGGAATACACTTTCCTTGAACATTTTCATTTTTGTCTTGTAAAATTGATTTTCTATCGCTAATTCTGTAGAAATCCACAGTTCTAGGGCATATTTGTCATATTTGATCGACTGGTTGACAAGACACGGACCTCACAACCATATAAGGTTATCGTTACCAGTTTGTCGCATTTAGATATGTTTCGTCCGGTTGTGACAAGAGGTACAATGTAGCCGAAGAGTGCAATTGCCTAAAATCATAGCAAGAACAGCAAGAATACAACCTGCTGTTTAGCGAATATCTAGAGAACTAAACATCCCTTTATATCCTAAACTTGCTGAGAAACAGACAAATAGAGATGGCAACTTAACATCGAGGTAAGCATGTTTAGCTTGTTTTAAAATTTTGAATGAATAGTAAACAATTATTGAATTCAGGTTTCGTATGATCTGAAGAACTATGCAGATCTCGGAGGGTACTATCGGCCTCTGCGGATAACACCATCCTGGCTTCGGATCACACTTCGCCTCATCCAATGATTGCTAATTATTTGAGCACTTGTATGATAATGGCTGCGGTCACATCTACGACGTAGCTAAAGTTTAACTTTAGTTACTGTCAAGTTACGTGATGTCATACCTAACTGTAGTTAGTGCTTTCGGTCGACATTGCGGTCACACCACGCAGTTAACAACAGTTAGTTCTTAGTAGCCTATGTAAATTTTTTTTTTTTTTTTTTTTGGTTTCCCCCTCGCTTCACGCTTAGTTTTTATTATTTGGGTGTGGTCCAAATAGAGTAGTGGAAACGGCTTTTTTGACGCAAATGTGCAATAGGCACGCGATACGTGCCAACGTAAACAAGCGAAGCAAGGCGAATGTTCGCCATGCGAACGTCTTGTACAAGGTAAGGGGCATGTGGGAAAGAAAGCTCTGCTAGCACACGGCACTTTATCGCACTTTTACGATCTCATAAGTTAATCTGAATCTTCAGTATTTTTGCCTCATCGAAATTTGGAAGTCTGAAGTCCAGGGATGAAATCTACCGGGTTTTGCCTATTAGAGATAGCAAAATTTCCTGGGGGTGTGCGAAAATTTTGGAAATTCCGGAGGAGAGGAGAGTAAATTTTGGGGGCCGATTTTGGAAAATCCAGAGGGGAGGGGGTCATACGGCAAATCCCTTCCGTGGGGGGGTGGGGGCGGGGCATGGATATTTTCTAAACCACACAATAAAATAAAAACCCATTAATTACCTCCTTGCACTTTGCAGCTGTGCCACTAATTTTATTGCTTCTTAATAACATTGCTGTGTGCTACATGTGCCATTTCACCATAACTTTTAAGAAGAATAAGAAACTGCTTGCAATCCATTATCTACTTAAAGCACTAAATCACTTTGAATTGAAATATTGCAAATTCATTCTTCTTAGTAGTACGAAATATTTAAAAGTTATCACTCTTAACCCAAAAAAATATCAGCAAGTAGGTTATACTCGGCACTGCTCCACATACATTTCCTATGGTACTGAAGAGAAGATTTTCTTAACAACCATGACCGTTTTTGTTTATTTATTTGACTTTATGTTTGATTAACCAGTGATTTTGTAAGGAGAAACTAGATTGTAATCACTGGGTTTGAGGGTTAATAACAACCTTATAGCTTACTCTTTATTTCTTGCATGGGACGGGTGCCGTTAAAAGTTCACAAAAAGGCAATGTCACCGTGACTGAGTTTTCCCCAGTGTTTGGACTATTGAGCACGTTCCTGCTAAACGGTGGAATACCCATCTCTCTTCACACGCTGAATACAATGAAAACAAGTAGACTTGATATTTTCTCGGTAGAATATGACAAGAATTATCGCTATCAGCCCAATTACCCCAGCTGCTACACCAACTCCAATCATTAAACTGCTATCCTCATAGTTTAGTGGCACTAGTCATAGTGGAGGGTACAAGGTGGCCAATTGGTGGATCCAAGGCAAATGTGCGACCAAATAGAATGGCTGAGAACAAAGGACGATCTAATTCATCAGCGACTAGTTTATTTCCAAAGTACTTTGTTTCGGTTCCTGCAGTCAACACCATATTACTCAGCAAGACCTCAGGGAACACGTATGTTTTCGAGGAGAAATTACCCGCGATACTTAACTTCTTGAAAACCGTTGATGATGTTGTGTTTAACACAGTACCACAGGATTGTTTCTCCATACTGTCACATTTAATCAGAATACAAGCTTGGATGTAGTATCCTGTTTTTTTCTTGTGATGGCCGCTGAAAGCCCCGAAGGCAAACATCTCTGTTTCAAAAGCCTTTTCGCTAACCGTAGAATAGTTTGCTTGACAGCAAAGACCATTGGAACAGACGCAGACGTTGCCGTTACCACCGGATAGCTTGCTAAAAGTGTAGCTATCACGTCTAACTGTTGAGATAAATGTCTCCTGTATTTGGCAGTCATAGAGCGTAGCTTCTGTAGGCTGTTCCTGATTAATTTCAAGCTGCGAATCTTTGTCTTGCACTCGAGTTACTAGAAGATGTTTCTTAGAAGACGTCTCGTCGTAGACGTATTGAAGCGGGTCACCTTTTGAATATATTCCACTTCCTGTCATTGCTATGGAGGGATTATGTTGATTAGAGGCAAGAAGATTAACGGACGTAGCTCTGGACCAAGCTTGCTGAAACCCTATCGAAGTCAGGGTGGGGAGGCCATCTACCCAAGCAGTTGTGAACACAATGTTCCGAATACCCAGTTTCTCCACAAGCGCCATAGCAGGATCATAAAAGATAATATCGAAACATGTAAATACACCAAAAGTCACTCCGAAAGAAGTTTTAAAAGTAACTCTTTCCGCCTTAAGTGGGCTGTTGAACTGTGGTTCATATTTAGAGAAGAGATGTTGCTTATGATACCTTGCTAGGAGCGTGCCATCGGTGTCAAACGCAACGTCTGTGTTGTATTGATACCTTCCATCGTGAGGGCAATGCGGATCTGATTTCTTGCAGAACTTCACATCTCCCATGTTTGCAACCAACGCGATAGACGAGTTGCGAGCGATGCAACTGAGCTGCTTTAACACTTCCGTGTTGGTGAAACGATCTGGTTCAGTGCACGGATTCCATTTCTTCTCTAGACTAGACGGGTCTGGGATGTCTTCCAAGTAATTAAAAATTTCATCACGGTTTTCAAAGCGCCATCCATAAATGCCGTCTTCAGGAAAAACTATTATATCTGCTTCCTTCTCTTTCGCCAGGCGAGACACGTTTTGGAAGACTTCAAGGTTTTTCTGCATAACTCGAAGAGCTTGGCTTCTTGTATGATAACCAACCTCATAAAACGTTTTGTGTTCGTAAACAGCAGCGTTGTATTCTCCAGCCACGGTTAACAGTTTTGAAGTTGAAAATAGCATTAACAGGGCCAAAAAAGGGCAGAGCAACCGTACGCGTTTCATAATGGCGTCCCTTTCGAGATGTGTTAGGAGCCGTTGAAAGGACTGCAACCTCATGTGACACGTCATAAGGTTCATTTCTTAGTTACAATGGACGGGCTTAAAAAATTTTCCGTAAAATAGGAGTCGATCATGATTGACACGATTCACTGAAAGGTTATCCTAAGTACGTCGAAGCTAGAAAAAGACTGGTTTATATCAGAATTTTGCGGATCATCCCATCAAAACTGATCCTATAGACCAGCGGGGTTAAAAATATGTGTGAAATTCAAACCTGTATTCTTGCAAAAGCGGAGAGGGTAAAAGGAGGAATGAGTTTGCGGAATGGCATGTGGCATGGCTTGCGGAATGACATAATTATGCGGAATGTAATATATGCAGAATGACTTAAAGAAATAAATTAAACTTGAAAACTGCTCCCTTTTTTGGCGCCAATCAATTCTCAAGCAGCCGCTTTTTTAATGTTGCGTGCTCGACTACGATGACAATAAAAAGCAAGGAAAGACTCCTTGATTTTCCACGGTCGATTAGCTTTTTTTTTCAACCACAAAGATTCTACTTGCATTTTTAGTAGTCGGGCTGCTGGCAGCACCGATACTAGATCACGAAAGTCGGCCATTAAAGAAAAGATGTTTTGGAAGGTCACACTCTCTTCTGTTTTAGTTTTTTTCTCTAAAAGATATTTGCACGATCAACGTCACTTTTTTTTATCTGAATTGCATTTTTAATCGTGTGAGAAATGTTTCTTTTTCAGACGGTGGGTCGCATGATTGTTCCTGACATAACATTTAGAGATCGAACATGTTTTGTATTTTGTTTCCTTGGCTGCGTGGTGAAGTTTCAGGCACGCGAAGCTAACAGCTGGCCGAGAAGCGCGAGCTCGAATCCTGGCAATCGAGTTTGTGTGCTTTTTGTCTTTCTTTCTTTTCTTTTTCTTTTCCTTCCTACTTTTAGCATTTTTTCTCCTTTTCCTTTACCTTTATTAAGTTAGTAAAGCCGGTTCGACATCACACTAACTGTTTAAAAAAAATACATCTTAATAACTTGGCTAGTTCAAACAAACAAGGGAGGTGCGAAGAGACGCGAAAAAGCCTAAAGGAGACAGAGAGAAGTTCGCCGCTTCACTCGATTTGTGGTATACGCATTAATGTTTGACTCGAGGCGTTCGTTTAGTCTCGAATATGATCTGATTCGTTCACCGGCGTATTTAAAATCCCTAGAATTGTTGCTAGCCGCACTTCGCGTTCAGCGAGCGTTTTTAACCCTCTAGCGTTGCCAGAAAGAGTGACCCTTGATTTGAGTTTAGCCAAGTAGCACAGATTATATACCCCTAGAAACCCAGACAGATTTGTAACACAGTACGTCTGCACGTATTTGCGAGGCTTATTTCTTTATTTCATTTGGGACTATCGAGTCTGCCATTTCCAACAGCCTCGATCCCAGGGTCCTCTCTCTTCCTTTCTATTTTACCTCGTCCGCCGTTACGATGTTTTTCTATGTAATGAGGAGAGTAAAAACTCACTAGGAGACTGTTTAAACCTGAAATGTTTTCGTACTTTCAATGCGCTTCAGTGGAAAAAAGACGTGAGTAAAGAACCGTTTTTATTTTGGAAACGAGTTATGGATGATTTATCAAGTTTTCATGTATCAGCTGTGTTTCAATTTTAGCCTTGCTTTAATAGCAGTAACAAATGAATAAGAAAATTGACTGCTCGCTCAAATTGGCGCCAAAGAAGGCGCGGCAGAGACGAGCGCATGCTTTCTTGATGAATTTTTATTTGGGCGTGGCCCAAATAGAGTAATGGAAACGGCTTGTTTTGACGCAAATGTGCAATAGGCACGCAATACGTGCTAACGTAAACAAGGCAAGTAAACAAGCGAGGCGAGACGAACGTCTTGTACAAGGTAAGAGGCATGTGGGAAAGAAAGCTCGGCTAGCACATTGCACTTTATCGCACTTTTACGATCTCAAAAGTTAATCTGAATCTTCAGTATTTTCTATCAAAAATATTTGGAATACTAACGTCGGGTTTTGGTCTCAATAAGATCACAAGCAACCAACCTTGAAACACAGAAACGCACAAAACGGATCGAAACCCACCAATCACAAATCACAACACAAACAAAGACCTTTTGAACCCGTCGAAATAAACTCTTGTTTTTTAAGAGGTCCGCTAAGATGATTGGCGTCTGACATTTTTTTGACGAGAGGATCGAAATGCACCAATCATAGAAAGACGGTTTTAATTGCATGTTTCCTAAGAGGTCATCTGAATTTGCTGTTTTCTTTATTTTATGTCCATATTACTTTCCTTATTTTATGATTGGTCGATTTTGTTAGGTCAAGTGGATAATCCAATGAGGGACGATTTGGATATCGTTTGATCCGAAATTTTTCGAAGCAGCAGTAAGAAGCAGTTTGGATCATAACATTTGGCCGCGGCGTTTCGAGGAACGTGTTAATATATTGTTCAATTATGTGATCCCGGGTTAAACTTACAAATGCACACACTGTTCGCGGTAGGCCCACACTAGAAAATAACACTGAGTGTTTTCGGAATGGGCTGGTCCGCGAACTCAAAGTAAATTATCAAAAGGAAATTATCAAGACATTCAATGACATCAAGGACTCATGGACCCCATAGACGCAATGACAAATCGGAATATCAGGAGTGTACGCGTAAAATGAATAAGAGTTTAAACAGAGGAACGTTTAACAAGTTTGAGAGTCGCAAGATTTGTGTAGCTGGTTATCATTGTGACAATAGTGATTTTGATTTTTACATTGCGGAACACAACGAGTTGCCTGTGATAAAAATCTTTTCCGATGAAGGAAGAGACGATTGTCAGCAATTGAAACCAAAAGAGACTGAGGATTCTTTTGGAACTACTGTGATAACTGCAACAATTCTTTTTATTATTTCAACTTTGTTTAGCAGGGTGACGGTTAATGTACTTGTTTTTGTATTGCGTGTTGTGTTTTTTCATCTAATTGTGTATGTTGTGACGCGGTACATGTACGATGCTGTGCGTCGGGAGTTTGCATTATCAGCAAGTTTTGTGTTAGAGTGTTTTGATGGCAGCGAGGTGACGATAAAAGAAGGCAATGAGCTAGTTGTACAGAAGGAAAATTGTGTTGTGGAGGAAATAAACGAAGTTGAATTGAGATCTCGTCGTGGGAAATTTATTTATAACAGAACTTAAAATTCCATTGGTTTAAATCAGGTTAGTCATTTCCCTCAACGCAGTCATGCACCTAGCAGACTACCGATGAACAGATTAAATTCTTTGTTACAGAAAACACGGAAAGTGACACTTTTTGTATGGAAGAGTATTCGGAAAAATACACCATTTTCGTCTGAAATTCATTGTTACGTTAAAAATAGAAAAGGTTTACACTTAAACAGGTAGAGAAGTAACAGTGTGAGGTTTTTACTTTAAGGGCAACTCCAAAACTAGGTCGTAAACGAGGGAAGGTGTATCTGTCGTCTAAGCATCAAAGCACAGGCGATTTAGGTGGAATGAAATATCCAAATAGGCTTTTAAGTACGAATTTGCCCCTCTGTACATGCAATTATCCATTTTATAGTGCTTACAAGAGTTTGAATCATCGGGTTAATTTTGGCCAATTTAAGCTTTGTACTGATATGAAGAAGAATCCAGGGCCTTCAGTTTATGTAGATCCTACAAAAACAATTCATACTCCATGCTGGACAACATGTGTCGCAATAAGTTTGTGCGCTTTAATTTACAGTAAGATAACAAAGATTACTTCAGTTGATGATATGACTCAAATAATGATTGTTGGTGTTCAATTATATTCTAGTCTGTCACCGCTTGCAAGACAATCTATGTTAATGTTAACAGAATTTTCGGGAATGGTTACAGTGTTTGAGCAATTTTCCACCTTGAATAAAGTGACAGTTACACTTGTAACATCCATCGTGATCCCAGAATTGAGGGGTATCACTACTGTATATGCCAATCACAGGGTACAGCATTTGAAACACTCTTGGCACTGAACTACAACTCATTCATTTTAACGGTGGCAATTATTGGTGTTGGTATCTACAGCATTAAGGCTGGGGGATATAATGTATTTGATTCTCATGCTAGAGATATGTATCATAACAGTCATAGTGAAGGGACATGTGTATTGTTGGAAATACTATCCATGCATAAATTAGTACAATATTTTCAGACTTTACATAGGAATGAGGATATATGTGAACTTAAAGGTTTACATATTGCCACCTTTGAACCTCATCTTTTCTCAAGTAATGTTGAACATTGTAGTATATCAAATGTTAATAGTTACCAATGTTCCTGTAAACAGTGCTGTCCTATAGCAGTTTATGCAATGTGTTACTCTCTTTTTAATCCTTGTGGATACTGGACTTAAGGAACTTTATTTGCCCTTGTTAGTAACCGGAATACCCTGTACAATGTGATGGGTGTGAAAACACATCTGTCAGTCAATCTTCCTCAAAGTGTCAGTATGAGTGGAGCTGAGATAAACCTTACTCTCCGGGCTGTAACCACTTATGTCATATGTTGCAAGCATGTCTGCTTTGAAGATGTGCATATTTTCAAACATTGTCATGAAATGACACGATTTTTGTTGTAGATTGGGAAATACTGTATAAGCTGTGTGGTTCAGCAAACAAGTAGAGTAAAGGATTTATCTTCTCTGGTAAGATATAATGGCAGTTGTTTAGCTGCAATAAGGCATGTTCAAAGTATCATACCCGTAGTACAACCACGCCCAAATATACGCTCCCACAGCGTCTTGTTTTCTTTGCACTATTTTCCATAAATTAAATTCCGCATAATTATGTCATTCCGCAAGCCAAGCCACATGCCATTCCGCAAACTCATTCCGTCTTTTACCTTCACCGTTACAAAAGCTATAATCTCCGACAGCAAATTTATCGGCAGTTTTTGAATTTGTAATGTAAACATTTGAGTTGCGTGTTAGTTGCGTTGATTGGTCCTTGACCAAAGTTTGGAGTCATAAGTTTTCCGAGGAAATGCTTACGAGTTTATCTCATTTCGGGTAGAGGAGCAGCACCTGATAAGGGGACGTGTCGGTTGACAGATACTGTTTTTTTTTCTGTCTCATTGTCCTGAACAGGACATCTGCAAGGACTGATCAAACAAAATGAATAGGCTATAGTTACTATAATTCGACCGGCAAATACCATTTTTTATCATGTTTATCAGGAAAGATTACGAATGTCGAGAAATAGGGTATGAAAACAATGAACAGAAGTGACATGGTTCGGTATATCTACAAGAACTCATTAGCAAAAGGGAGGAAAAGAGATACAATTTAAGATCGTGTGCAATGGGAATCATGCTTCAAACGCCAAGAACTTTAACTAAAAAGACATTGGGTGACCGTGCTTTTTTAGCTGCGGCACCTAAACTGTGGAATGGGTTACCATCACAAATACGAAATGAGCCCAATTTTCATAGGTTTAAAGGTTTGCTTAAGACCCATTTTTTAGATTATCTTTTTATTAGGATTTTTTAGCATTATGCATATATTATATTTTTATAGATCCATTGTTTTTTTTTATATAATATTTTTAGTTATTTTGGATAACTTATTAATGTTGATAATTTACTTTCATGTAATGCGCATTTGATCATATTTACATGTATTTTGCGCAATATTACGTGGTTTAGTGTGGCTACTTAGAAAACGTAATTTAAGATATAAATAAACAGAAAAACAAATAAAGATATGTTGCTAAATTAGATATTGTAAATTCATGATTTGTTTTCTAATAAACCTGGTATTTACCTGTCGAAACACTGTAAGCACAGTTCATTCGCGTTGTTTGATCGTTCCTTATAGTTAATTTACACTATTCTATTTTAGAGTGAATGCAATCTCTTTGGAACCGACGTTGAGCGAGCGAACTGATCGTACATGTTTTTGTACTGGTTTTAAACCTAAACGTAACATTAGTCCTGAACGGGGTATACAGTTTCTGCCAAAACTTGTTCTATACAGGGTCTTAGTAGACTGCAAAACAGTCTGCTTTTTTGTGTAAATTCAAGTGCACGCGAGCAGTCAAACAAAAGGTCTGGAACGAGGCTGAAAACGGAAAGCAAGACTGTGGAGAGACGCTAAAAGTACGACCCTTATTCCTGACCTTAAGTGTCTGCAAGCGTGACTGGGTGGCAAAAGTTTTCTCATTTTCTCCTCTCAACAACGTCGTTACTGAGGGAGAAATAACGACTCGAAGTAATCGGATGAAATTCAGGCTACAGCAAGCAGTGTTTGTTAGTGTTGAGCCTGCTTATCAAGGATGAATTCATTCGTAGCGAATTTTCCAGTGTTTTTGAGCCTAAACTCGCAAGCTGCAAATGAATCTACTCCAAGATTGTCGACAAACAAAGGGACAAACCCATGCCAATCAGCCGGTCACAACACTATCCATCTCAATAGACCTTTTTACCGATACGGCGGCCATATTGAATTCATTAGATTTAAGGAGTATTATGGGATGCCCAGGCGGCACTCGCTCAGTATTTATGCGCGCCTTTTAGGCAAACAGAGAACTTCACTGTATATTTTTCGGGAAAAAAGCGATCATTGTTACATCCAAACACGGCACAACGATCTTTTTTTCTCATTACAATTCTTTTATAGGAAAACTTGAGGAAAAATTGGCCCGAAAAGCGCGCGTAAATACTGAGCGCGTATATCGGATCGTAGTCGTGCCCCCTGGGCATCCTATAATACTCCTTAAATCTAATTAATACAATATGGCCGCCGTATCGGTAAAATGGTCTATTATGGGCTCCTGCTCTCGGCTCTGTTTGTGCTGCGTTTCTTTCATTCAGAGACTGGATACGTTGTATGGAGTATAAATTTACTGGAAACAACTTCGATACACTTGGTCTTTTACCTGTAAAGAATGTATCTCTTCCCAGGCAACCGCCTCATCTTGAAGCGATGGTGGGCACCAGGCCTGTGGACCCACTGACTGTACTCGCAAGGGTTTTAAGGGCTCTGGTTCAACTTTTTTTAGGCGAAATTTTGTAAGATCACTTGAACGTGAGATAAGCGACATCTGTGACGACCGTTTCTTTGGTTTTTGAGGAGGTGTCTTGGATAATTCAGCCCTAAAGGGTAGGAAAAATAACTATTACTTTTCAAAATGTCAGAACGTACATTTTGATAAAAAAAAAAGGCACAAGGAAAAAAGGCGAGTTTGACATGATTGGTCAAACACGATTATTATGATTTCATAGACAACATGCTCTAACTTAAAGCCAGTGTTTTATTAAGATTTAAAAAGCACGCATTGTTTACTTGTACTCGAGATTTTTTTAGAAGACTTGAGAAGGTCTCTAACGCTTCTCTCATTTTGTTAAACTCCAACTTGCTTTTAAAATTCAATTACGTACAAAGATCGTCCCAAGACGCGTTAGACGGGGTTAGTAAGTTGAAATGATATCGCAATCAAGGTCGGAGGCCGTCTCCGGGAAGCAACAGTAGCTTCCGCAAGGAAAGCAGTGCGTCCACATTAGCGTTTTCGCCTACTTTTCACTGTCTGTCCATACGAAGTCATCTTAAACACACCATATTACGCACATCGGCTCGTACCTTCTCAATACCGTCCTTTCCCGCCATCTTTAAAGCTTGTAAACATAAGTAGCTGCAAGGGTGCATTTTCAAAAACCTTCATGGTTACCCGTCCGTATTAAAACGTTGTCCTTCATTTTCAAAAAGTTCCAGTTCGAAACCGTTTACGAAACGCTCTCTGATTTTTTTAGTGTGACCGTAAGGCCAAACCGTCTTAAACGAATACGCATCACTGTGGACGGTGTAGACGAGGTCAAAGCCTTTCAAGAGTGTTAAGCGTGTGGTTTCATGTAGGCATGGCATAGCATGTAGGTAGAATGTTCAACACGCACATTTCTGAAAAATTAGGCCAGCGGACTATATACCAACCCCGTTACTAACTAGCCTCTAGTTTTATTTAGGGGTACGAAATACCTTGATGATTCTTGAAGGGACCGAATTGAGGGGGCTGAGAGACGTGTCTCCTCTGATTGCTCCGTTCCTAGCACCGTTGCTGAAGTTCCTTGTTCACCGGAAGGACCCGGTTCAATGTCTTGTGTTGCAGCGGAGTACGGGTTCTAACATTTAAAAGAAAATATGGTTGGGCTTAAAGAGGACTGGGAAACATGGAATGGAATTATGTTTCGTAGTTTGAAGTTTCGCATTGGTACACTATTATGTTGGCGGTTGGTTAAGTCGTAGACAAATCTGCATTTCAGATCATCAAGCACATTGAAAACATTCACTTGTGTAAACGTTTTTTTTGTAGGGGAGGAGGGCGGGATGAAAAAGTGTGAGCCAATAAGTCAGTTGCGATAAGGTGAGATCAACTGCATGCTATTAAAGTCGTAAATGTCTTGCAGTTACTACAAGCTCTTTAAAAGCTTGACGATTCACTGATATTAAGAGGATAGCTATAAGCGAAGCGGTGTTGAAGCCGATCAACTTTGCGCAGGAATGGGTTTTTCAGGTAATTTATTCCAAGGAATTTTTAGGCTTCACTTGAGGCTCTGCTGTCCACGATCACGATTTGCTCGTGTTTGGCAAGTTGGACTCGTTTGGTTTATGATTTAACATTTGATTCCCCCAAAGTCCTTCGCCTGGTCCTGCGATTTACGTATTTCTAGTTTAACAAAGTTTTGTCATTTTTTGACCAACTTATGCGGTCATAGAACTTGTATGCGATCATTTCAAACATCACCCCTAACCTCGCAAAAAAGAACCAAGTGTGGTTTGGTAACGGCTTCACTATTTTTGAGGTGTCCTCCTTGGTTATGTGAGATCTGTGTGCGAGATAACTTGGTGCCCGGGGTGGGTTACTCGACCAACATTTGTGTTTACCGAGGTGAGCCGCTGAGGGTTTGAAGCCCTGACCCTGTTTAGGAAATCACCCTCACCCTAAATTTTATTACCCTGTTTAAGACAAAGGACAAAATGCACGCCGCCTTGTTTTGAAGCCTATTACATGTTGCAGTAGAGCAAATTCACGTTATAGTCATTGCATACTTAAAGTACAAACAACCTTCCTCAAGCAAATCACCTCAATCGTTCAGGCAATGCCCTATTTATAATAACCGTACCACAGACTCACACGAAATTATATATACTCTGTTGAGGACAGAGAGGAGAAAAACCATACCCTTCCAGCGAAACATCCCCCTATAGTCCATATAAGGAAGTACACCCCCCCCCCTGGAACTTTGTGGCTGATTGAAAACCCTTACGTCATTTTTTCAAGCAATGAAAACGGAACATGTAAACAATTTAAAAACATGGCATGCTTTTTGTGGTAGTCTTAAAAATGTTTAAAAAACACGCAAGGTTCGTTCTTACCGACTCTATTAGGATTCCGTATCTCCATTTCATCCAGTACCTTCTGAAAGATTCACGGAACTCCACACTCAGATAAACACAAAATATACAAACCATTATGCCCTGAAAAAAGAAAGTTAAATTTGAAGTTAAATTATTAACACAAAGAATCCATTCAGGATAAGAAAAGCTAGATATAGCTGCCATTCAGTTGGGCTTATGCCTGTCTTGCGGGCTGTTCTTGACAAATTGACGGGCGTACCACTTCAGTCTTTCACGTATTAACCCAATTCACTTTCGGTGGAAACAGAAGCACATACATACAAAGCATTACGATCTAGCCGGAAAGTCAAACCGTGGGAGTCGCCCTGGGTAAGGAATCCGGAAAATGTTTGCTGATAGAATCCGGAATTCGGGAATATTTTGCTCGTAGAACCCACTGACGATCCGGAGTCCCACTAACGATTGTAATCCAGAATCCAAGTTCCAGTGACAAAGACTGGAATCCAGTACTTGGAATCCAGAATCCAAGACTGTCTTGGGTTCCCTTACAGGAAACGAGTTGGAGTCTTAAGTTTTGACTACGTCGACAACGATCTCGTGAACACTAGATCGTCGGATATCTGAAGGTGAAGCGAAAGACCCAAACAAATCAAGTCAGTGCTTGTGATTCCGACCAATGTAGTTTTCATTAATTCGTAAGCAACGAAGTTAGAAGCCAAACCGACTCTATTACTTGTAAAAAGAAACCCAAAACTTTAGTCTTCAGACGTCACAACAAAGGCATCCTTGCTTGTGTGTTAAACTCGTTCTTTTTTCACTTTGTTTTAACATTACAACAGTACAGTACGGCAACAAAACGAACTTCATTGTTTACAATTGATGCATATTTACCTGGAGCGGATAAGCGACAGCGATAAAATAATTTTCAGCGCCACTTTTTGATGGCAGAAAGAAAATTAGGAGATAGATTAATCCTAGGAGAGAGATTAGAATCACCACGGCTTTGGCGCTTTTTCTGTTGGTTGAAAAAGAAGAGACAATGCAATCACGAGATGAGGAATAACGACCTTGTAAAGAATATTCTTAAAGCAAACATGTCCCTCGAGGTCTAAATCAGTATATAATAAAGAAATGTTCTGTTGCAGCAAAGCGGTTTAAGGTTCCCAGAGCGGCACCAAACGGAAAAAATAATCAGGCATTTATGTAACAACGAGGAAGGGAACCTGAGCAAAAAAGAGGGCAGGTCTTCTTGTTCTGTTTGTTTACGTTGCAGGGCGTGGCAGGGGAAAGGCGGGATAAAATCCGTTTGCCCGTTGAGTTTTCGTCTCGCTCCATTCCATTCCCTTTCCGTTTTTCACGCCTGCCGCAGATATGTCCGGGATCCGGAAGGCTTATGAGCCGCATGATCTTTATAATAGCCATCCCAGAGTGTCCTCATGCACCAAAGGTTACCGAAATACTTATAATTCGGTCAATATGAAGCACTATGAAAATGACAAACAACCTGGTCAAACTGTATTTCTTTTAATACCTGCACGAGCTATGTTTTAGTTTCATTAACTTTCACCATTTTGTTTCCCCGTTCTTAGAGACCTCAATAAGCTACAGCGATTTCCACTTGCTATGGTGGGGATGGGGAGACATGCAGCTAGAACCAACCGCGGAAATGCGCGCGGCTCGTGCCGCGCACTCAAAACAGCATGGCACTGGTGCAAAGCGCAGGCGGACAACTTTTATCTACTACGATGAAGAACATGAAATCAGTCCCATGTGCGGGAAAGCATACGGACTTTGTACTGTTATTAAAAAAGGCCAAGAAAGTTACAGGTTGATGAAATCAAAAGCGAAAGTTTATGGCACTGCACAGGGTGGAAACTGAGTAGGTAAGCAAAAGAATACATCTATACTTACTTTACTAAGTTCATGTGCGACGAGTGGGAGTGTTTGAGTTTTTTCGTGAGCATCTGCACCACATATGCTGCAATTCCAAAATTAATCTACGAAAATAAGAAACACAAAATTACACACTGAATACAAAAAGTGAGCGTTTGCTTCACAGGCATGATAATTACATACTGTAGTTGTTTATGCATGCATGCATTCAGGTGCATAAAATGATCTTACCAATAACATAATGGTCAGCGGAATATACAACACTAACATGTGAGAGCTGTGACTAAGAGTCACCCAGCATCTAAAAAAAAGAAATAAACTTTATTTTACAGATTTGCGTGAATTACAAGTAACTTAAGGTTGCTAAATTGAAAAATTAATAAAGGTGGGTCAACTAGTCTTCCACGTCTGGCGGACTTTGAAGATGCTTGCATTTCCAAGGTTTTTTTTTTCATTATTTATTTGTTTGCTCTTGAGCATTTTTAGCGTAAAGTAAGGAAAGACGGCGATTCCATACTTGAATAAATCAGTAAATCAGTAAGAGAAATGCCAACCAGGAGGACCTCCTCGTGTTAGCCATACCCATAAGATGTTATTTTAAAACTTGCATTCCAAACTCTGAGACTGAAATGTTAAAAAATCCCTCTTTCAAGCAGTACACACAAATATTCAGTGAAGGAGTCGTTTCAGAGGTCATATTATTCACGGCGATACTGAACAAATAAGGTTTACCCTAAAATTAAACGAGTTTAATTAGTGAGTAGGTCATCTAACCTTTCGCTATTTCTTGCAACTATGAACTGAAAATAGGGAAGGTAGACACAGAACAACAACACGCCAGAAAAACCTGCCAAAGATTAAAAAAATACGAAGGACTCTTAGACAGTTAAGAACAGGTTAAGAAATATATAATGGTTAGCTGACCGTTTTCCTTTGCGTAATGATGATGTTTTCAAAATTTTTACTTTTTCACTTGCGAGAATATTAACAAAAACGCAAACTCTTCAATCACAATTTTAACTTCATAGAGTTATTTTGAGGTTTTCACTATCGCAACGTTTTCATGATGGAAACATTTTTCGCGCCATATATGCGAATCACTGGGGCCAGAAATAAAGAACAAAAGGTTCATCTTGGGGAAGGAGCTGGTGAAAAAGGAAGTAAAATAATACGCCGGTTGCTTTAATAATAACCTGCGAGCAGGCTCTCCATTTCGAGTACGTGAGCCGTGCCCGAGAACACGCAAGCGAATGACGAAGCTCCGGAATCTCTTCCTTCTTTCCCCTCACACGTGGCCTCTCACGATATCCCCCAAATGTAAAGCTTGTCGCAGGCTAGTCGCTAAACGGAAGTGATTAAGCCCTGGTCATAGGAGGACTCTGTGGTTCTTGACCGCAAGGCTTGTATGCATAGATCCGAGTGCGTACCGCATTTAGTAAAAAAAAAAAAAAAAAACATCGCGGCCCTTATTAAATTTTTTGACTCGTAGGTGCAAGCTCATTTGAGAGTAATGCCCTGGGACCAGGCTCCTTAGTGGGGAAAAGGAAGAATGACGGCTAAAAGAACACGCATAATTCACCATAACCAGCCACTCATGACCAAATTTGGAAGAATTTTGCGATTAATGAACCGATGACGTCAAAAGTGCAGCCTTCAAGCAGGTTAATGCACAGTTAACCGAGAAGACCCGGGGACGAGGTTGAGTTGTTTTGGTTGTGAAAACAAAAACGGCGGACATTTCACTCGTTTCAAGAGTAAGAACTAAGCGAAATAATGGCTAAAAACAATGCAAGAACAGCGAGAAGACAACTCGAAGGGCGACATCTGCTATTTGCAGAATATTTGCGGAGCTGAACAACCCTAAACGTGCGCTATCGAAGATGGACTTAACATCGATGGAGGTAAGCTTGTTTTAGCTATGTTTTTAAACTAGGAATTATTTTGAATGAATAATAAAACAATTATTGAATTCGGCTTTCGTATCATATGAAGAATTATGGAGATCTCGGAGGGTGTTATCTGCCTCGACTGATAACACCCTCCTCGATCTCCATAATTCTTCATAAGATACTCAGCCTCATTCATTAATTGTTAATTAATAAATTATAAAAAGTAAAGCGACCCATTTAGGGGGGATCTAGAAAACCTGGTCCCAGATGGTCTCCGTCGCAGCCGTCACACAACGTAACGCTCGTCCTCATATGAGGAGGAGCGTTGCGTGACGACACAAAAAAAGGCTGCGTCCGAGACCATAGGTCCCAGGCTATTGTGTAATTTGCTTATTATTGTTGTTGTTACTACTCGGTTCATAACACCTGCATGAGAATGTTTTAAAGGTTTGTTTTAAAGGTCTTAGTTCCCTTCCAACCAGTCATATCAGCATTCACAATTTCAAAAGAACAGTAAAGATCAATAAGCGCTGCATTGTTGACGATGGGGTGCCACATTTGTCGATATCTTTGCTCATATGTGCAGGGTTAGTGCGGCGTTTAGACTGTTTCAAGTAATTACGTACTCTCTCACGCGCATGCACCCCTACTCGCACGCTACAATCTGGTTATGGAGAAAAGAAAAGGATCACTGAAAAACATTGATGGTTAACCTACCCCATCCGAAGACAAAGTAGTACCAGAAATACGACTCGTTGTCGAAGGGATACACAAGCATGCGCAATAGAAAAATTCCTTCATTTAGGATCCACGTGATTTCTGAAGCTGCAAAGTAGCGGTTCAATACCCAGAATACGTTGCAGACCGTCTGAAATAAAACAAACAAACAAAAAACAGAGTGGAAAAACAATCATCGACTAAAAATGATCACCTCGCCCTGTGATAGAAAGATACGGTTGGTGTGTTTTAAAATCAAAGTTATCACTCTAGCCAACGACAACGCAAGAGAACCAGGACAATGAAAAAATCAGCAAGTTATCATAGGTTTTGCTATTGAAAAAGTTTAGACCTAGGCGAACTAGGCTCCTTTTCTGATTTTTCGACGTTGCACAGGAACCTGGTTAAAAATTCGTTCCCAAATTAGTTCCACAACGCAATTCGACACAATCTCACGTCAAATTGGCCAACTGTATTCCAAGAAAACATTACCTTATTGTAGCTCTTGTCTCCCATGTTCCCATAGTAATGAATAAATAATGTGATGGTGCGAAGAATAAAAGCGAGGATTAAATTCTTGTGTAAAGTGAACCGGGCATTCTTTCTCCTAGTCAAAAAAGAGAAACAGAAAGTATTTCTTGTCATGCAGTTTTCCCATGTGTAAAACAGCTTACTGCATACTAAACAAGTGAAAGAAATCGCATCCACAACACTAAAATTAAGTGAGTTTCTGACAAACTTTTTTCCTTGGGATTCTCTTTGATAGGCAGAGAAGGCAGCTGGCCAGTTACAAACGTATCACTAATAATCTCTGATAAATCCAGCCATAAATTAGACTTCTTATGAAATCTAAACTAAAAGATACGTATTCTGATAATGCACCACTAAGTGACCAAGATTTCCCTGTTGCGGACAAATGTCTGTAAGAACAGCAAGACTTGTTATCACCTGTATAGTGTCTGTTTAGGACATAAGACGCTTTGTACCAGACTAACAGCACGAGGTTTGCAGGAATCACGCCAGCATCTCACTTTTAACTCTTGTATATGGCGTGGCTCGCTTAACGGTCTCTCTTTGACTCTCCGTAACAGGATCGTCTTTCCCGAGTTCTCAGAAGCTAAGGTCATTGTTTGGAATCTCATTGAGAACTCAGATTTATTTTGTGTTTCCCCACTAACTTGTGACTCAAAATAGACAATACATTTTTATTAACCTTACAAAGGTCTTATATCCTTCTGTAATAGGCCCTTTGCAGCTCGCCATACACGTGGAACAAAACCGCCGTGCTGGACAGCAAAATCGCACTGGGACAAGACAAAAAAAAGGCATACATTATTTTAAATGGTAGTTTCCTATGTTGTTCTTGTCTTGTTCTTGTCCCAGTGCGACGTTTGCTCTGATAATGGTCATGATAATGATAATGATGATGATGATGATGATGATGATGATGATGATGATGATGATGATGATGATGATAATAAATAAGGATAATAACTCCTAAATCAAAAATATCAAATGCAAAAGTGGCTGCTTGATTAATATTCTTTTGTTTAAATTTAAATTAGCCTGACTATCCTCGTTCGTCAGCACAAAATTCAAAGAATACGTTATTTCAAGCGAGGCTAGTCAGGCTAATATTAATTTAAACAAAAGATTAATAATCAAGCAGCCACTTTTGCATTGGGTCCATATTAAGCACAAGACAGGGGTAGAAACTTACATTACAATGCATATAATTACGAAAGTAGGAAGAAGAACAAAAAATGCCATCCAGCTGATAGCGACGAAAACTTTCTTTACACGATCCTCATGAGAATCATCCTGAAAAATAATTAACCAATACTGCTTTGAAACTTAGACATGCCGTGCCAGATTTAAACATTTATTTCTTTTCTATATTTTCTTTGAGAATTTTGTCTCATATTCCTTTTTTTGTTAGCGCACTTGATACGACGCATTGTGTGTTCGGTTCTTTTGTAGGGTCCGGTCGTCAGGACAACGATTTAATTTACAATGATCCATCCATTTAAAATGGTCTAAACCTGTTATTAAATATACGCAGTGACACAGCAAGCAACATACAACATAGCACTTCCAATAAGCACCGGAGCATGCTAGGTAAAAAAAGTGCGCTGTATCTCTGATGCCTTATGCAAGACGTGCAACATGCTATTTTTCTGATGCAACATAATGGCCGTATTCACACTAGAGACAGATTATCTGTTTGATAATTCGCGTCAGACAGATAATACTTCTTAATTTGAAAATGGAACGGTCTTAAATTTGGATAGACAATCCACCTGACTTTATCCATACATCGGTTTTTCCGGTCAAATTTGACTGATTTTGAAGATGAATTATCCGTCTCTAGTGTGAAAACGGCCAATGTCATGGTGCAATGTGTAGCTTGTAACTACATGCTACAAACACTATATCTCTGATGTTACATACCGCTATATGCTGACTATGCTGTATGGAGGATGCAACAAACAATAAGCTACTTGCACTAAGAGGTCACGTGACCAATGCTTCCTTTCAAAAATAAGTTGAAATCTACCTGATGCCAAAAATTGTCAGAGCACATAAAAATGATCTTACCCCCGAAATTTGAGAGGAAAGGCATTTAAGGGAGATGTTTTATGGCACTTTGATTTTTCAACACAATGGTTCGATTTGTATTGGCCGCCATGTTGGAGGGCATACTTTTGCCCTCTAACATGGCGGCCACAACTACTTTTTGCTTATATCTTGTTAAACGTTAGATAGTTTCGCTCAGATGTGCTGTTAATGTTACTACATCATCTTTTCAACGTTTTCCTCACGTTTAAGTGCAAAGTTTGTGTTCAGAAAGAGGTAATTCATAAATTAAAAAAAATCACATTTTGCGTCACGTGACCAGCTTCGACCTTACTCATTTTAATGTGGCGCGGGTTTGAAAAACAAAATCACTGTTATTTTCTTTAAGATATGATCCACTAATCGTTTTTCGAAGGCAAAATCTTAAAACTTTCATTTTTATAAAAATGATGTCACATGACCTCTTAGTGCAAATGGCCTATTAATGAACTACAGACTATATCTGATGCCATTTGCAAAGTGTACCGTGCAACGTAGACCATTCAATTTTCCTGATAAAAAATGCGATGTGCAACGTAACCTGCGAGAAAGTTCTCCCATTTGGGCGAGCGAAGCGAGACGCGCGAGAGTGGCTGACGAGAGAAACCCATTTGTGGCTAAGCTGCCGCACGTTTGCGGTGACAGTCTTTACGCTTTGCGGAGTCCCGAGGTTCCCGGGTGGAATTGAAAATTTATGAGTGATCGTTGCAAGCTCTCCTTTCTCTCCCAGCCCCAACCCCCCCCGCCCGCGCGTCCCCCGCTTTCGTGTCTCCTCTCGCGCGTCTATTTTTCACGATATCCCGAAATGGAGAGCTTGCTTGCAGGGTAAATGCAACGTGCAGACACATACAATATAGTGATGCTATACGTATAACAAAAGTCACTAAAGACTTCCTTTACCTTTTTATCTGTTATGGTTATGTTAGACTGAGTCCTTTTCCCTGTACCAACAGCCTCTTTTGGTTTCAGTCTGTGACAGTTCGTGATGTTAATTTTCTGCCATTTTCCTTGCTCATCGCATCGCCGGGAAACGTTGTCTGAAAAGAATAGAAACCCTTCGTTTTTTGTAGAAAACAGAAAAAGGCCTTGGCAAAAATAGGAGATATATTTGAGATTATGCCACTGCCATTACGGATGGATCCTCTTAACCATTTTAAGCTTCGGTAAAACGGGCAACAAAGCGGGCAATCTGTTTTGCAACATTTCTGCAAAACGAATTGAATAGCGATGTTGCGGGTTCATACACGGCTTGCAACAAATTAGGTTGTTTCAAGTTGCGCGAATACTAACTTCTGATTGGATAAAATTACGCGGGAGTCGGGCCATGCACGGAGATCACGTCCAAGTAGCTGCAAAACAAGTTTGCCTAGGACCAATACAACGTGCAACATGTACAGCTTTTATTGCAAATGGTAGCACTACCCTCTACTTTCTGCAAAATAAATTTTCGCAGCCTGCAACAACCTGATTTGTTGCAAGACAGGTTTGAACGTGGCTGGTAAAACGCGCAACATCGTTACTCAACCAGTCTGCGTAGCAAGCGTTTCCGTGTGGTTTCGGGGCAAAGAATAGGGAGGGACTTTAAGATACACGACGGCGACGACAACGAGAACGTCAAAACAACAATAGGTTGAATAGGCAAAACAACAACTCTGCACGTGCAGCACGCTTTTTTGTACATTTCTTTGCCGTCCCTGCACGAATACGACGGGAAAATGCCTAATTTCAAGTTTTATGGAGGACGTAAACAAGCGACGGCTAAATTTTCTTTCCTTTTTCTGACCTTGAATATGGTTCTTAGAAATCGGCTCAAAAAGAGTTCGCTTGCATCTGACAAAGTAAATGAGTTGGAGTTATCGCGTTAGAGATTGAAAGAACGCAAATTCACTTTTTCAGCGACGTTTTCATGGCCGTCACCGTCGTGGTATCTTAAGGGATCTTACGATCCGACAACGGCGACGTCCATGAAAACGGTTGTCTTTACACTAGGCCGTTAACTAAGACTTAAGAGCTGCTAAGTTTTACTTAACCAAAGGTACGTGTGTGAAAGCGTAAGTAAAATCTTAAGTTATCTTACTTTGCATCTCATTAAAGTCGGAAAGTTGAAACGATTCAAGAAAGTTTCAAGTGACTTGAAAACCATCCTTAAAACCGACTTAGCGAACTTGCGGTTGTTGTGTTTGAGAAAGAAGGCGAATCGTGTCAATCAATCTTAATTATGTTACGTGGGAAAATGGCCTTAAGTAAACCGGAAGAAAAAAACAAAAATTGTACGTGAAGCTACCTTTTACTTGAGGAATTTGAAATTTACTTGATGTCTTCAAATATTTCTTAGCTTTTTTAGACTCTAGTGTAAAGACTACCAACGTCGTTGAAAAATAGACTTCGAATCCCTTAAACTTTTTCGCGATTATCCCAATTCGCCCTGTTACTTAAAAGAAGGGAAGTTTGGTTGGAGATGAAGAGAGGGGACCGCGCCCGAGTTCAGACAGAGATAGCAGAATTTATCGCCTTGCCGTTCCCGCTCGAAAGTAAACTTAAAATTTGGTTGACTCTCGCTCCTCGTTCTTTGCGCCGAAACCGCACGGAAACGCTTGAGGCAGACTACTATTCAACTCGTTTTGCAGCAATGTTGTAAAACAAGTTGAACGTTTTTGTTGCCCGGTTTACCGCGCTTTAATTCAGGTGAGTATTATTGAGTGTTACCTGCTTACCTTTCGTCGAATACAAGAGGAAAGGGCAAGGTTGTATAAAAGTTTCACCGGCCCTTGTTTCTTTCCAGCAAGTAATGTCAAAAGTTAACTTACACTTGACCTTGACATCTAATAAAACAGCATAAATGAGAGAACGCAAAACTTTATTTTCGTAGGAAAAAACGTGCCTTGGAAGGACTTTTTATGTATGTATTGTAGGTAATTTTTTATCTTGTAATGTATGCTAATGAAGTTGAAAGAAAGAAAAAGTAAAAATTACTTGAGATAAAAAAATTAACTACGACATATGCGAACCCCGTGACTATTTATATTTCGTAAGTACTACATTAGAAACAAGAAATATTTTTTACGAAACAGGGAGCAAACGCAGTTTTTAATGCTATTTGTGCTTGTACCGACAATGAATTAATATTTTCCGGGTCTTGCTGAGTATTTCAATCGTCCCAAGAGAAATCGAACACAATGGTCATGCAAAAGTTTGGGGGGTATACAAGGTTCATTATGGTCTTGGCGAAGATGGTGAATTCGCCATTTGCACACCTCCCATATTACACCTTGTTTGCCCCCAACTTTGCATAACCTATGTTATTGATTTCTCCTGGGTATTACAATGGTCCTAAGAGAAATAAAAGAAAATGCTTTTGCAAATTTTTGGGGGGGCAAACAGGGTGTATTATGAGAGAAATTTGCCATTTTACAGTTGTGGACTTGGTTTCCTAACCTCTGAGTGAACGCGAGACTGAGGTTGACCTTGTTTTGATACAAACCTCCTTCCTTTTCCAATGTAAATTTTACTTAAAAATACCAGTTAGCATAAGAACAACATGATCTACATTATGAAGCAAGGAGGAACTGTATCAAAGCAAGGTCAACTCCAGCCTCGCTTTCAAGTGTAACAGAAAAATCGTCTATCGAATTTTACAGTGGCTCCTCCACTCATGGGCGAGCCTGACTGCCTGTGACCGTTTTCCTTCAACTTGGTCAAATGTCTGTCACTGTGATGTCACGAGCAAGGGCTGACGAACTCTGGGGTCAGGAATGGGTATCAATCAACTGGCTGCTGGGTATCTCATGCTGTCCACTGACAACGAACACGTACCTGGGTCGTTAATTAAGTTATCTGGGTTTTCTAGACACATTTTCTTCAGGTGATTCAAAATCGACTTCAGGTTCAGATCTTCCTCGCTTGTAACACTGCAGACCAACAACTGAAACGTTTTAGAAACATTACGATATTAAAAAGTAAAAAAAAGGCATTAAAAGGACAATGACGAAACAACAAATTATCCCGAAATTCCACAATCCCTACACTCAAAGTTAAGCTGAAGTTCTTAAGATTACGGCAAAAGAATCATACCACCCGAGCCCCTGATTCTATTGAATGGATTTCGCATGAAATATGGAAGTGAATTCGTGATTTAATTACGATCTAAAGGCTCAGGATTTGTTAACAGATTTCAGATTCCAAGGCCTGTTGACCGGGATTTTGGATTGCTTTATATTGGCTGACAAAAACTTTTTACTAAGACTGCCAATATTAAGTGAGGACTCACACATAATATTAAGGTAGTGCTGACGTTAGAGGACTTCATGACGTAAGCAAGTGTCTCAGGAAGATAGCCGGAATCAACTGCTTCTCTGAAGACGTTGGTCGTAAACAGGAGGAACTATATAAGGGAAGAAAAGACATCATACACTTTTTAATACTAAACAGTGCAGCCAAGATTAAAATCCAAAACGATTCAAACTTTATAAATTGCACGTACAACTTAGTTAGTGCGTAAAATCATTGCCCATCACCTAGTGCGCATAATATTGCGACTTCAAAGGTGGCGTTGATTTTCGGCGGTCGCTTAAAAAGAGGTAATTACGGCCCTTTGGGTAGTCAAAATGCATTTAATAGAGATTTTGATAATTCTACCTGGCTAAAAAGGTTTTTTGTCTTGAAACTCGCCCCAGTCCTCTGGCCCAAACCGAAATTATCCCTTTGTTGTCCCAGCTTTTTGAGAGATGACCCCCATTTTTTGTTTGTTCATGTGTTTTACTCGTTATGGCCACACCAAAAAATATATATTAGGGAGAAAAAAGTCTGAATAATGAAAGTTGTATTTTTTTTAGGTATGAATGACTTGAATTTCCGCATTTAGAGCCACAGAGAGGTACGAGATAATGATAAGACTGTCCACTTCTGTACAGTTTTTTCAAGATCTGGTAATTTGAGGTCTCTTAACTGAAAACATATAGCCCAGACAAACAAACGTGCTTAAGGTTTTAGTAAGATTCTTAGTTTTTGCTATAAAATAAGATTTTTTGACGGTTGTTTAAGTTTGGAACACTTTGCGCGCAATTAACAGGGCGAAAACAAGCACGGTGACCCCATCTTTTTATTGCAGTTTTTGAATGTCCTATGTATGGCTGACATTTGTGCCAAGTTTGAAAAAAATCTGTATGGAACATCATTAACTTAAGGGATTCAGTACAGGGGTCAAAAACAGTAAAAAAGACGGGCTTCCAACAATTCACGCTATTTTACTACGTTTTTATAAGTGATATAGTAGTATTAACTCATTGAAATCTGACATTATTTTAAAAACTGATTGTGACAAGGAAAATAAAGTGTGCAGGAGTAACCAGTAGCTACCAGTGCCCGTAGAGTGAGTTGATTGAAATTGTCTGATCCGTTTGAAGAGCTTTTTTACGATATAGGAGGGTGCTGTATTAGCCTAACTGAGTTCACACTTTTCATCCAACATTTCTTGTGTTCTCGGAAGTGATATGCCATGTCGCAACATGCTGACCGTTTACACGCAGATGCATGGAATCCGAACTAAAACGTCCCGATATGGCCACGGCGCGCAGGAAATTTATAATCTAAAATGTAAAGTGAATATTATACTTTGAAACTGATAGAAAGATCTCGGATCAACCAATGTGTGCCAACGCCTGCCTGCGAATACCCTAAATGCAGTAAATCTTGAACATCTATGAATCCAGAAAAATCTCCCCTAGTGCAAGCCTAGCCCTACAAGGCCTGTAGGCTGACTTTTTCCATATGCTCACAGCCCGTCCCCTGACCAAAAGGAGTTATGTGTAGCTTGGAATAGCTGTTTCGCACTGCATGCGTATAGTGGAACCTCCCACCCACCCCCTCCCCCCCAAAAACATTCGTATGTCCCGACAGGAAGCTGATATATTTTCTCTAAAGTTAAATCGCTTATTACGGACAACAAACACTTTTCTGTGTTCCGAAACACAAACTTCCATATATCGTAAGAAAGACAGTGACCCCAAAAGAAAAAAGCTCAATACTTTAGCAGGTTGAAGCTGTTTATGCATCTTTTCTAATACCGTAGGGTAAAATTGGCTTGACGGTATTTACTTATTCAAATTATAGAGCTAAGTATCGGAAATAGCGAAAGTGCTTACATCGAGCGAAAGCCTTCCTAGCCTCCGGGTATTAACTTTACTGACCATAGGGAAGTGTTTGTATAGTTTTCTCGTTTTATACCAAAATTACTTCTAACTATTCATTGTTGTCCAGCATAAGGACTTAATTGCAATGATTTGAGCAGCTTTAATCCTACTATGAAACAAACTGCGCAAACGGGAAGCTTTTACGATGGCTGATTTACTCAACGCAAACCAGTCAGGCGATCACGAGACACGATTCCAATGAAAGGCGCGAATTCACGTCATCAAAAATAGTTTCTTCTTCATCAAATAAGGAAGAAACAGCTAAAGAAAGAAAGAAATTCCAGGATTTCGTGAAGTAAAAGGGTATGCTACAGAACTCTACATCTCAAAGTACTCAGTTTGAGCTCTTTGCTTAGAAACGACGAGTCTAATTCTTTTAAGAATTAAACTCATTAAAATCAAACAAAAATTCACTGCCGTTTCAGACAAGTGTTTGAGCAAACCGGGTGGGCATATATTGCATTTGATCAGTGCAATAGGGCGCAGCGGTCGAACGCGAATAACGATAAGAAACATGTTCAAGTCAGCGGGAGTCTGACTGAGGTTTAGAAAAGACACCCTAAAACTATTAGAATAATAAAATAAAATTTGCCTATTTTGAAGGCAAAGTTTTGGTTAGTAAATACCGTTAATCACCAAGTCAGGGCAAACGTTGAGGAGTACTTTTGTTGAACAAAAACTAGTAATGATAATAATAATAAATACGTGAAAGAGCGTTCAGATTCTTTATTTGGTTCCAATTTCACTGTTTTCATGTTGATATTCTCATTGCAGCTTACAGTGAACCTTATTTCTGAACAATAAAACCACTTTTTCCGCCTTAAAAAAACGTTTTCTCACTTGTTCGATAAGTGTCGCTTTCTCCGCGGCCATCAGCCGACATTCTCTTTTATCTTTCTTCATAGTTTTGTTTTCCAAGTTTAACTCTGCTTTCAAGTTATCTGCAGGATAACTATACCTTATTATATGTATGCTACAAACTTAACTTAAGTTCCACTGACGGGTTATCTTCACGAGAACACGCGCGTGAAATTTACTTGTGTTTACAAAATAGAGGTAATGTATGAACGAAAGGTCGCGCGTAATCGTAAAAGTTGAACCTCGCTCAACTTTAACGTTTACGCGCGATACTTCATACATTGCTTCTATTTTCTTTGCGCACGTAAAAATTACGCGACGGTGGAAGTTCACCTTAACGCACTGAAACGATGCACTGAGAATTTTATTGCATATAAAAGACAGCATACTTGGTTTTGCATAAAAAGTGTATATCGACAATAACGACGTAGCTTCGAGTCGTCTCCTATTCAAATCTTTTTAACATCGCATTCTGCAATTTTCTATTACCGTTGGATAATCATTGGTAAGGAAAACTGATATATATATGTAATAAAGGATTTTCAGAGTGTGGTGACCGACTCTCCTTCTTTGTTACGCCGTGTTGTTCAGCGTTTAAGATAGCAACTGTTAACTGCTGACGCGTAAACCGTCGTGGACTGAAGATTGTAAATTCGTCCTGCTTAGGTTAAAAACCAACCAAAACCTCTCGAAACGAAATAGACCAGATATACGAGTACTCTATAAAGACATGTTAAAGATATTCAGCAGATCTGATTTTCATTCGCGTGTATTCTCTTACTCCGATATGATCAGTGATCTAAGATTTTGAGACGGACGTAATATTGTGCGCCTGATTCATGTAAACACAGATTTTTACTACAATAGCTTTGTTTGCCTCGCATTTAAAATTCAGGAACCCTGAGTGATTTTTCCGCTAAATCACAAACTAGTGAAGATGCCAGGGTTAAACGGCATATAAAAGTACCAACGTACCTTTGCTTAGTAACTGTAAAGTTGTAATTTACCTGTCTCACGTGCAGTTAGTCCAGTGAAACTTAGTTCTTTTAAATTCCAGTAAATCCATTGATAACACTTTGCGAACCTTTTCAATCTCTGTTTATACGTATTTTACCGCATTGACCAAAATACTCTAAAACAGTTTATGGTACGGAATGAGTAACGACTCTGGCTACAACTTCCGGTTGTCCTTTCATGCGTGACGTTTGTTGCGGGAAGTGTTGCACGTAACGAGGCGCCCACACTTGGTTGATTGGTCAAGGAACGAGGACTTGGTCACGCTATCCCACTGTCTCAGGGGTGTTTACATAATTGCTGGTTTGCACGTGACGTCACGGCGGCCATGTTGGTGGTCAAGAACAAAAGCATTTCTCTCCTCTGGGAACTAAACTCTATTTTCATGTAAATTCTTCGAGGAAATATTCTTTTGTTTTGACCCCCAACATGGCCGCCTTGTCACGTGGTTGCAAACCAAGAATACGTTGGCGACTTTAGTTCCGGCCCCGGTTCCCTCTCGTGTCCCTGCATTCGTTTACATAATACCAACGGAAAATACTACACAGGAAAGAGTCAGTTGGCGAGTTCACTGTGGTTCTCTACTGGAGGGAGAATTTAATTCCACGTATTATGTATTAAACGAAAAACAATCACTCTTTTCCGTATGAAAATGGTCTTCCAGTGGACTGGAACTGGTAGCGCATGCGTAATTTTTGTCAATGCAAGATGGCGTTGTCCCGTTGTATGTTGGGGAGCTTAAGCAACAACGATGGCGCCAGCGAGCGACAGCGGCAAAACAACTTTGCACGTGCATCAAGCTATTATGTACATTTCTTTGCCGTCACTGCAAGACTACGACGTGAAACTTCCTAATTTCAAGGAGGACGTTAACGGAAGACAGTGATTTTAAGATACAGTCCTTGTGAATTCAACTCCTGAAAAAAATCGCCAACAATTGACAAATTAAGTGTTGGAATAAGAGCGATGAAGTTTGAAGCTGCGCAATTCACTATTTCGCTGACGCTTTTGCGGCCGTTGTCGTCGTTGACAAGCTCCCTACTGAGCGACGAGGAGAGTAAACATGATACGTCATCAAGCAGTAATCACTGTATAGAACTCCCTCGTGCGAGGTTCCTTTTGTAAACTACCCAATGGGGCTCCTTCAAGCACGCAACCAGGAGGCAGTGTGGACGAGTGGTTATAGCTTTGGAATTGCAATCCGGAAGTCCTCAGTTTATGTCCCGCTCTGAACACTTGCCAAGGATTTGAACTCGGTACATGTAGTCCCGTGTTCAAATCCTTGGTCATGCTTGTAAATAGCCAACTGGTTCGCCTTCTGCCAGTTGGGATTCTTAATCATGTTGTGCAAATTGAATTACTTGTTTATTTATTTGGAGTTATTAACTGCTAAGAGAAGTGTTAAAGACCAATTTTAACAGATCATAAATCATCCAACATTCTTGGATCCAACAAAGTTGGATGACGTTGAGTAATGGCGGATGAGGTCCACACCGTCCAAGATGTTGCAGGGCAAAGTTTAGACAAAAACAGTTCTGGGCTGATTATTTCTTTTAACTAATTACATATGATATGCAAAACAGAAAACCAATGTACTCTCTTGCATTTATATCCCTTTTCTTTGTAATTATTATTGTTATTGTTATTGTTATTGTTATTGTTATTATTATTATTATTATTATTATTATTATTATTATTATTATTATTATCGTTATTATTACTTTAAGTAATCAGTGTGTTGGTGAGGGCTTGCACGTGGACAGTCGCAATTGTTATCTTGGTTAAAAAAGAAACATTACGATTAGAAATTGAAAAACGTTCAACTGTACAATATAATAATGATCAAAAGGTTCTGTTTGAGCATTTGAAATTGTCAACGCGTTTACAGTAACTAAGAATATATAAGAAGGAAACATAAAAAGCTTACAGTACTCAGTGGAATCCAGATTTTTCGAATACTCGATTTTTGGAAACTTCTGATATTTCGAACTAATTCATCTTCCTTTCTAATATTTACATTCGATTTCTGGAGCTTTAAAAGTTCATGAACAAAGAAAAACCGCTACTTAGCCACAAGCACTCTTTAATATGCATTCAATAAGTTCCGGGAAAGGTGTTTTCGTGCATTTTGTTACATTGAGTAAGTGACAAATCTGTCATTGTATTTAAATTCCGACCCTACTCGCCATTAGAGTTCCAGTAGCTCAGTTGTTAGAGCGTCCGAACGAGATCTCGGATGTCGTGAGTTCGATTCTCAACGCAGAGCTTCCAAAATTTTTCTAAGCTTTCTGGTGTCTGAATTCTCCTTCTTCTTTAATCAAATCACTTCACACATAGTAGTTTCGAGGTTGAAAAGAAGCAAAAGCTTTTCACCCGTTATCATTTTGCTACGTGAACGACGACAACTGCTTTTTTTTTAATCTTTCACCGTAGGCTTCTGTTACACTCAATCACATAATAATTATTGATTTTAGCGGCAAAGAAAAAGTTCTGCGGCCCGTTTCTCGAAAGTCCCGATAATTAACGGGTCCGGTAAGCTGTCTCCGTTTACATTAAAGAAAGAGGTTCCAATAGTTTTGCATCTAAAGTGATAAAACTATCAGTTAATGAAACAAAATGGAGTAGTTTGCTTGCCAGGACCCGCGCTCTTATTCTTTATATTTCGATTTGAATATTTGATTTCGGGCCCGAAAAGTTACCGGGACTTTCGAGAAACGGGACCCTGACACTTTCTATCCCGGCAATGCATCGATAAAATAGGCGATGCCTTTAGCTCCCTTGACAGTCGGTTATCTTAATATAAATTCTTAAATTCGTGTGCGGCGGGAAACTTTGGTGTCGGCTGACAAGAGACCGAAGCCGCCAGAAAAAAGCTTTTCGCGCTGTCCACTTTAAAAAGAGATTTTACGACAACAAGAAACGCACGTGATCAAGTTTTTTCTTCGCCTGTTCTAAAGCGTTCATTATGTCTGCATAAAAACAAGTAAAATGCAGTTTCATATCTGGCTCTATCCATCAGCACTTAAACTGCGAGTTTGAATCCGACGTTTGCTGTATTCTATAAACTCTATCCAAAGACCTGACCGAAACCATGGCAACCAGAAACAAAACAGGAGGGAAACAGATGAATTTCGTAAGAAAACGATCACACTAGAGGAGTAACATTTATTTACATTGTCAACGGTTTCAATTGATGAGCAACACTGAAATCAATCGTAAATCCAGCAAAAGAAACAAATGTGCTAACCAAACACGGATAATGTATTTTTCAGCTGTGTCTCATTTTGAAAGGTGCCCCACCGTGTCTGTCATAACGAGAGTCTGGATATTAAACTTATTGTGCTTCCGGAACGAAAAAAGGTTTCGGACGACTCAGAAATAGCCTAGGCTATAACAACGGAAGTTTGTATTAGTCAAACGTCTTTTAATTTTGTCAGGGATTTAGCTGATGCCCGTATTATCGGAGGCGTCCTTCATGGCGAGGTGTCCCGGCACAAGGCGACATTTGACCGTAAATTACTTAATTTGAGCGTTACTGATTTTTTTTCAACTGAAGTTTGTATTCATCAAACGTCTTTTAATTCTGTCAAGGATTTAGCTGATGCCCGTATTATCGGAGGCGTCCTTCATGGCGAGGTGTCCCGGCACAAGGCGACATTTGACCATAAATTACTTAATTTGAGCGTTACTGATTTTTTTTCAACTGAAGTTTGTATTAGTCAAACGTCTTTTAATTCTGTCAAGGATTTAGCTGATGCCCGTATTATCGGAGGCGTCCTTCATGGCGAGGTGTCCCGGCACAAGGCGACATTTGACCATAAATTACTTAATTTGAGCGTTATTGAAGGCGAACAAAACTTATAATTTTTTTTTTAGGCCAAAACAATTACTTTACATTCTAAAAAGGAATCGTCGTCTGTTGTAAAACAAATCTGAAGAGACGACAAACAGACGACAGAAAACCTGAAAAACTCAATCACTTGTAAACTGGCAGCTGTTTTCAAAACAAAATCGGTTTCTTAATTGTTAGCGCGCTACTGGAAAGCGTTTATGAATGTATTTTAGCAACACTTCCTATTAAAATTATCTTTCTTAATTTCTTTCTTATACAGCAATTTACAAATTCATTTTGAGAAACTAATTTTTTTTGCTTTGGGAAGAAAAATAGTTAATTGGGTCTTCTCTATTGAGGAACACAGGAGCTCGGTGTAAACCAAAGAAATAGTTGTTTTCATGCGGCACTTGCTTGGAAGATTTAACTGTACCCTTATCGACGTCAGAAGATTCAAATTTGTTCATAAATATTAAGGACCCTTCAAATCCATCGGTCCTGAATAAGTCTTATAAGCACATCTTTGTGGGAACAGTGCCCACTCTAGCTTACCAGTATTTCTAAGTTTTATTGATTAAAATCCTTGAGTTGTACTTTCCTGTGATGCTGTGTCTTGTTCTAACGTCTTTGTCATATTTGAATGTTAACGATCTATAAAAAGTGTTGGTTTCATGACAAAGCACATTTCATGCAATATAATACCGATGCTTACCTGAAAGACTTTTATACCAAGTTAGAAGAGACACACGAGATTCTTTTAAAAGTTAGAAATGTCTTCATCCTATTCCAAAACGTTAGCAAATAAACGAAACCTTCCATCTATGTTCTCGTAATTAATATAAAATGTGTAAATTCAATCTTACTCAGTGAGCCAGTTTCGATTATTTCAAAACATGGAGGCACATTATTGGATAATACCAGAAACAATCGATGGCTTGTCGCGCGATGTCGAAAAGGTGCTGCGAACGTTACATTAATCATTTATGAGAACCGTGGACAACAAATAATTTATAGAAACGTTCTTTTCAAAGACCTGAGCAGCTAACATTTTCGTTATTACTACAAAAAGCACTTATTAGGCGGACGAATATATCTTATTGTCACAAATTTTTAGAGGGACTTTACTTTCGCGATCTAAAAAAACCAATAATTAGCGACGTGAAATTTCATACCCTGTTGCCTTTCCTTTATTCTTGTAAAATAAGTAAATAAGAAAATATATATTGAACTTAAAGGTAGGAAGCGTTCTTTTCGGGCTTAAATTACAATTATTATTAACAATAACGCAGCTGTTACAGGGCTCAAAGTTTAAATTTGAGTTTGGGAGCACTTGTGCTACCAGATGTAAATTTTTAGGCGCACTGCCGAAATTTTAGGCGTACAGCTGTAAATTTTAGGAGCACAGCTTATAATGCTGGGAGCATCTATTTCAAAAGGAAAAGTAAAAAGCTTAATTATTTGTCATCTTCAGTTTGTTACTTTTACTTCAGTCCTGTGATTAATAAAACACAGCCGATTTGCTATACAGTAATACCGTTGTGATTTTTAATACTAATTTGTCTTTTTGACAGTACAGTTATGACTAAAGAAAACCTACACTTGAAAAACAATTCAAAACTGACAACAATGAGTGTGTCGAACGAGAATGAAATTAATCTTTAATGAATTTGTTAAATGCGCAATGACTTACATGTAACTGGAATACTACTTAAAAAACTTTCTTACCTGGGAAAAAAGGCTCTTAATCCGCACTGTTTTTGTTTTGATTGACGTTAAAACTGAACGTTCGACATGATCGTCCATTGCGCAAAAAGTACGTGTTTCGTTTGTATCATATATTTGTATGTGTCAGCGGTGTTTATTACAAAACAGAAGAGTCTGGGATGGAGTAAAACATCGAAACGAAAAAGAACATTCGAGTTTGTAGAATCCATTGGGAGAAAAGACCAATTAAACATACACCGTCTTTCTAGTTCGAGTTCGTAAGTAGAGTCGGAAGTAAGTCAGTCGCACTGTGCTTTGGGTTTTACGGCGCACAGGTGCGATTACACATGAAGTTTTAGGCGTACAAAGAAAAATCCAGTCGCATATGCGACCAGTTAGTCGCTAACTTTGAGCCCTGCACTGTTAAACCTAACACAACGCACGTTATTAAATAGATACCTGCTCTTAACCCACAAGGCGAATCTGGATCACTATCGTCTGCCAGTGCTTTCCCATTGACATCCTTCAGGGCAACAGTTAATATATACCAGGCATAAGGTGCCATCCCCTTTACTTGATCTGCAGAAATTTGCTCCGACTTCCTTGGCATTCTCTTTGTCATGGCTCCTGTAGAAGTATCTGATAAGAGTATCATCTTTAGTTCTAGTCATACCGTTTATAATATCAGTATTAACATTTAATACCATCACAAAGTGAGTTTTCGGTACCTTCTCCTAGATGAGATGCCACCCAAGGCTAAACAGTGTCATATACCCTTGGTGTCGTGGTCCGTTTGTCTGAGGGGCGGGGACGTCCACACCTCCTTAGAAGGCTGAAACCAGGACTTGTCCTACTCCAGTATCCTCTAATCTTACGGACTCCTTCATCCACGAGTCATATTTTCATTTTCTGAAATTATCTCCTGCGTCTAAAAAGAAGAAGCATCTCTCTGTGAATTGAAAAACCTTAGGAGAAGTCTGCATTCGACCTGGAATCGTCCAGGGAGACACTTTCTTCCTTACTGTTCGTCTTTCCTTTTTATCTATTTGAAGTAAGCTATTGCCCTGAAAATACCACTTGATCCCGGAATCACTTACTATTCATTTTTTGTTACTTCATTTTATTTAGCTAGTGGAGGAGCTAAAGGCAAGCTGTGTGAAAAGTATTGGGTGCGCATGTTTTGACTGGCTCAAGCAATTTGCTTGTCAAATGAAACTCTTCTACATTAATTTAACACGAATGGACATTAAAGGATCTTCAACTGCACGTAGATTTCTGTGACTTTTATTAACTGCCTCGATTATGAAAATCAACACTTCAAACTTCTTCTCATAGATATGTACAATTGTTCACACAACACATCAAACGTTCTGTTCAAAAATGTCAAGATCTAAAAATCGTTGAATGCAATGTGAAATTGAACGGGTAAAAAAGTTAAAATACCCCCTGCTCTAAAACACTCTATAAAACTCTAAATCTAAACCTTAGCTGAAATTACAGTCTAAAGATAGCAGCATATGCTATATCTACAAAAAATGTTCAACGTTAAAAATGTAAAAACTTTGCGCTCTATGTTACCGTACATCTTGCCACATTTTTTATTTCTTTAACTTTTTTCTCAAGAACATGAAGGAACAGACGTAATCAGTACAAGCCTTATTGGCAGCGATTTTTGGCCTCGTTAGGGTGGACATACGCTACTGATTGCCGGTCAATGGTAACTACCATCAACCTTGCCTGTATTGTCTACCAAAACTATTTCAGAAACCTTGGCGCCGAAAGTTTGAAATAATTTTCCAACGTCAGCACACATTTCAGCCTTGATCTTAGGGAATTTGTCAGTAAATTTACAAAGTTAAAGTCCTGCATACATTTTTGTAAACGTTCTAGCTTCTTAAAATCTCGGCACAAATTTGGGACATACATGCATATGACACAAAATCTCAATATCCCTAACTCCGTGTACATTGTATGTAATGTGTTTTTTAAACTCATATTTCTGACCTTCTCCAAAACAGAAGACATAACAGTTTGAAATTTTCTGAGCGAAAGATCCATTCTAGCTCATAAAAAAATCTCTTTTTATATTACGTACTATGTCAGTGTCTGGTATTACATCAGCCACGAAAAGGTAAATGGGCTTCTGTCACTGGTGTTATACGCTGTACTCGATGAACGTGCGTTCATGGATTTTTTAATGGCATGCAACCTTGAAATGGTCTTACTGTCTCTTGCTCTTACCCAGCGATGTATCGTGGTCACCATAACGGAGATGGAACCTATCCCTTTTTTTTTTTTGTGAGTGTGCAGCCTGTGATAATTTATAGGCCATTTACAGCGTCAAAAGCACATAACAGTATGAGTCTCTATAAACAATCTTGAGCTGTCGTTCTCATATGACACGCTCCTTGCTTTAGTTATGAGTATTCCACTACTCGTCGAAGGCAAACGGATCCTTTTGCTTTGCGTTCCGTGATTCCACTTTGTCTCTTACTCGCAGCCTCAGAGAATGTTTAGGATGACCTGCCGAAGCAGGCGTAGAGCATCGAAAGCGTTTTCTACCAACGCCTGGAAGTTCCAAGGGCGGCGATGCAAACGCGCTAAAGTCATCAATCCACGTAGATCTTCGCGGTGTCCCAGAAAGAGCAGTAAGCGGTGACTCGCTCACACCAGGAGAACTTTTTGCTCGGTTAAGCCTCGAAGATGATCGAAGAGGGGCAACACTATTTGCCTTGGACGAATTGTCCGTTCTAGGCGACGCCATTTGTAATCGCATGACCTCCTTTTGTGATGTATCTTGTTTAGTCGTAGAAGGTTTAGTCTTCGCTTGTGATTTTCTTGGCGTGTCGATGTTCTGATTTTGCTCAGATGACGAGGAACTTTCTCGCGCTTTACGAGAGATCTTCCTGAGTCGTCGAAGTTTAACGCGTTCTTCAAGCGTTTGGAAAACTGGCTCGTCAATATCGTAGAACTCACCTATTGAGGACAGAGATTTAACTCGTTTTTTGTTCCCTTTCTCCAGCATTTCATCAAGTTTTGACTGTCCTCCTCCTGGTTTAGATTTTACGGGAGTTTCAGACATGGAACTTCTGACAGACGACTCAGCTAGAGACAGCTCACTCCATCGCTCTTGCGGCCTTCGTCGTTTTGCTGGCCTGTCAATTTCCGGTTGGAGATCTTCAGACTTCCGTTTCTTTCTCCAGGAAGTGATGCTGAGCGGTGATGACACTTCATCTTCTTCTCCTTCACTACTGTCAGACACTGCACTGAACACGTCGTCATCTTCATCAACATCCTCCACAAAGGAAGAATCATCCATGGAAAAACCACCGACTCTTTGTCCTTCGCATCTGGAATGAGACTGAACCCTCTCTACATCAGCAATGACACTTTCAATAGGACTGGCTGATTTTCTTTTTCGTGTCACCTTCCTTTCATAGACTTTTGAGGTTCTTTGTTTGACAACTTTCTCGTAAATTCTTTCTTGCCTGATGATCTCCCTTTCGTCCATGGTTTTGACACCGTTTTCTTGTTCATTTTCACTAATTTCAGTTTCAGTATCATCCTTTTGTATGGTGACATTTTCAACATCATCTATAGTACCTTGACCTTCGTCTACCTGACTCATGCTTTCCACTATAGAATTTATTTTATAACTTAGATCTCCTTCTGACGAAAACGACCTGTCAAACTGTGGTACATGGAAACCATAGAAGTCTTCGGGCTCGTCATCTGAATCAAACAAGCGAGAAAATTTAGGCTCTATATCACGATCTTTATCCAAAAAATTAGCTGATTGAGACCCCTCTTGCCTCAAGAGTTCCGTTTCTGACAGCAACGTTTCACCTGTTTTCGGGCGATGACCCACACGTTTCAAGTCCTCGGGATTCGAGTGACGGGGTGTCCCGCAAAAAGCGACTGTCGAAAGATTTCCCAATGAAGCGGTGGTTTCTGATAACACTGAAAGAGTTTCTGTATTTTCCCTGTCAAGGCTTGCTCTACTCAAGTTACAAACAGCCACAGGCCTCAGCCTGTCTCTTGCTTCACGAATGGGCCCGCTACGAGGGCTCTCAGAAGGGGCGCTGGATTCGGATTCAGACGAGGGCTCTTTTCTTGGGACATTTCTTTGAGGACTTTCATTAAGTGGGCTTTTCATGGCTTTACTCTTTTTGACCTTTTTCTTTTCTGGTGTGCTATTCCCAAGGGTTCGGAGAGAATTACATCTTTGCTTTGGACTCTTCGTCTTGACGCTTGTATAAGGAAAAGGAACGGTTTTCCTGCGTTCACGAGCAGCAGTGCCAGCCTTTTGTAACTCCTCACTGGAAATTTTGTAGTTTGATCGTGTCCTTCTGGTGACGCCTGTTTTCTCTTCTTGCTGTCGTTCAGCACGTTTTCGCAAACTGTATCCGCCCCTTTCGTCGGAGTATCCTGACTTCTCTGAACGTGGAGATGAAGGGCAAGGGTCCAGGGTAGGTGTACTAGAGATCTCTTCCCCCTCTTCGCCCGAAGACGTGCCATTTTTGGGCATGTCTTTAGTTGGCGAATAGTTCTCCTCACTTGACAACTGAATGCTCTCTGTTTCTGATTCATCGGATTGTCTTTCCAGTACAGGTCTGTTGCGACCAACGCACATTCGGCGACAGTCTTGCAACTGCACCTTAACATGAGTGACAACTTCGGAACCACGGGAACGAAATTGGGGACTTTGGCTGTCTGACTGGCTTTTGTCTGCTACTGTCTTGCCTCCTCTTGAGGGACGTGTATCGCTCGCACTCACGTTTTCTTGAATGTGGGGATTCGTCTTCCTTTTATCCGCGTTAAACGCTGACTTTTCTTTGTATGTGGATCCCTCGGCAACTTGAGAAGAAACACTACTTGCTGTCATTTCTCCAAAATTTGAGCAATCATTAATCTGCGTCGAAGGAAAGGTGTTTTCCACTGTGCCATCATTGATGGACATTTTACTTGCTTTCGTTGTTCTCAGGAAAGTGCTATCACCTAAGGACTGGCTACTTGTCTTCGATGAAAATTGAGTTCGTGATCGCGTGGTTCTTTGTAAGTTTTCTTCCGCTGCATTGGTCTCTTCTACTGATTTTGGCGACTTAGGACTTTTTAATCCTTCAACAGGTCTAAACTTTGTAGCAGATCTAAGGCTTGATCTTCTGGGGCTTCCCTTTTCCACAACCTCAGCACTCCTCTCTTCCTCCCTACTGGGCGATTCAGTGATCTTTAAATCATTGGCAGGACTCATTTTTGAAAATGAACTAAGAGTCTTGGTTCTTGACTTTTCACGTTCTTGTCCACAGTCATCTTTGATGGGGCTCTGATGTGTTTCCTTCTCTTTTAGTGATTCAGAACTCTTCAATTTTCCAGCGGGGCTGCCTTTCAAAGCAGATCTAAGACTCCTTCGTCTAGGGCTTCCCTTTTCCAACTCCAAAGAGTTCCTTTCTTCCATCTCTGTTGGCGATTTAAGGTTCCTTAACTCTCGAGCGGGACTCATATTTTCAGCAGAACAACCGCTCGGTATTTCAGGGCTTTGTTTTTGCGCTTCCGCATAAGTGATTTCTTCATCTGTTGCTGGTAAGCTTATATTTGTTAATTCGTGAGCAGCACTCAACTTTGTCGCAGATCTAAGACTTGACTTTTTAGAACAAGCCATTTCCACATCTTGATTTAACTCTCCTTCCTCAACAGTTTTAGCTTCGACACGACTCTCGTGTTCGACGTAATCTTCGTTGAGGTGCAGTTGGTGGTCGTCAAGAATCGTCTTAGATTGAAGCATCGATCGTCCCATGTGTTCTTCATAATTGGCCGTCTCTACTGAATAATCAACCGGAGCATCAGGATCTTGATTTTCTTTGCTGCTGCTTTCACCAGAAGAATCTGATTGACGTCTTTGAGTTTTCAAGCATGCTTCCGCAGCCTCTGCTTGATTTTCTCGGTTTGGTGACTTCTTTTTAAGCGTTGTCTTTGCAGGCACATGGCTGTCTTGCTCTTCCTG
>OZ037995.1:9728387-9765887 GCA_964035705.1 Porites rus
TATACATGTAGACAGAAAGGGGGTATATTGCTGGCTAGAGTTAAACAGAACATCTCTGTTAACACTCCCAAGAACCATCTATTATAGTTTACCTCAAAAAGGTTTTTTACCTTTTGGTATTTCCAGGGAATGGACTTGGAATTGACAGGATGGGGCTGGGTGTGGAATTACTTCGCGGTGAGCAGCCTGTTTCCACATCTTTTCTGTTTGTAACAACACAACTAATGTCCTTACTCAGGAACTCCTCTACTACCTTTCAAGAAAAACAATCATTATCTCATCAGGAATCAATCTTACAAGATATGAGACTTAAACTATAACAAGCTAAGAGCTCTTCTTACTGGAGACTTTCATCTGCTTTGTGATGAAACTCTTTATAATGCAAGGATGCCGCTAACAGCCAGCTGCCAGCTAATTTCACCTGCTCAAAAAGAGCTTTCCACCAGCTCAAATTGCTCTGGGAAACAAAGACATGGAGTAATTTTAAACATGCAACTTAGTAAAAAAGCCAGTTTGACCAATAAGAAAGCCTGCTTAGCTTCTCCTTTGCTACATCTCTGATAATGTATGGCTAAACATGGATACAGCTGGACTTTATAACCAGACAATGCAAATATTGCATCCTACTAAAACCAGTTGCGAAAAATGATAAGACACTCTGTCGATAAAACAGCCTTTTTAACCACAAATCCCTGCTAGTCAGACATATGAAATATAAAACTCACTACCTCCCTCCCCTTCATTCAGAGTTGTTCCTCCATGAAGCACTTGCAACTTTGACAAGGGGAGAAGGGTGATCACAAGCACAAGATCATGGGCGGGTCAGTTAAGCCCATGTACCGTACAGTGTTGCAAGTATTTTTGCAAATGGTTGTAGCATTGAGGCACAAACAGCAAACTTGGTTCTTGTTGGTCCTTACAAGCCCTGAAAACTTTAAAATTCGAGGAAGAAGCCCCAGAAATAGATGTGTAGATATTTTTTCTTTGAGCAAAAAACATGGATGCCAAATGTGACTTGTTTTCCTCCATACTTGGTCTTGCCGTAGGATTTATGTTATGAATACTGTTAAAAATGTCATGTAAATTTTACATTTTCCTATTACAAAAGGCACTGTTTTTTTTCTAGGTATTTACCATGCAGGGTTGTCACTAAGATTTCAAGTTGCCGGGTAAATACAACAAGTAGGCGGGGAATGAAATGGCTAGGGATTTCTTTTGGTTCTATTTTTCTTCTATTTTCCAATAAAAGTAGCCGGGGGCCACTCTCTTAGTAGCCGGGGAAAATCCCCGGCCCCCGGCTCTTAATGACAACCCTGCCATGTAAGGCCAGGTAGTCAGCTCTACTTAAACTGATGGTAAATATTGCTGCCTTGCCAAAACAAATGACTGTCATAACACATTCAGTGTCTCTGCATCCTGTGTCTCTGACACATGAATATCTCCAAAGTGGCAAATAATTCAGGGCAAGGATTGACTGATTGATTTGGAGATGTTTTGAAGAGTACTCTGTTGGTGTGATTTTTGTCTGTTATAAAACTTATCTCAAGTCAAGAGAGCAAAAATTTATTGTCTGCCTTTCCAGGGTTGTCATTAAGAGCTGGGGGCAGGGGATTTTCCCCGGCTACTAAGAGAGTGGCACTCAGCTACTTTTATTGGAAAATAGAAGAAAAATAGAACCAAAAGAAATCCCTAGCCGTTTGATTCCCCACCTACTTGTTGTATTTACCTGGCAACTTGAAATCTTAGTGACAACCCTTGCCTTTCACAGAGGTCCAAAAGTAAATTCTAAACAAACAAACACTGGCAATTCCGTGTTTGTATTGTAGACAGGGTTTGCACCAGAGATTAAGATCTTTTTCAAGGACTCTTCAAGAACTTCCTCTGGAATTCAGGGTCTTTTCAAGATTGTGTAAGCCCCTGTATAGAGTTAGGGAACATTAATGAAGTTATAGAGAGGTGTCTAAAGGGGGAGGGGCTACCTGTAGGTGTCATGGAAAGAGATGTCATCATATCTTACCCCTCCTAACTCCTTGATTCTTGTTTGTAAACTGTTGACTTTCCTGTAGCCTGGAAGATCCAAGTAGTATGTTCGTCCTTTCAGTGGCTTCTCGTGCTGAAACTCCAGTTTTCTTTTCCCTCTAGGACTTATTTCTTAATAATTGAAAACAAGAGAACCAGTATTATAGTGCAACTTTTGTAGCTGAGGCCACTTCAACAAAACTAACCAATCCACTGTTCAATTTAGAAATTTGTCGAAGTGGGTCATTATGTACCGTCCCATATGATATTTTAAATTCTCAAACTTGTCCAGGTCAAACTAAAAAACTGACATCATCCAGACTCACTCTCCTGACTCTCATCATTCTTCTTTGCTCCTTCTTCATTGTTCCCAGGGCCAAGGGATTCAACAGCCCTTCTTTTTTTCAAAAGAATATGTTCACTTTTGTTGTTGTTTAATGCAAATCTTACAAGGAACAACAAATGAACTAAGAAAAACATTGATGGCCAATGAAATGCATGCAAAATGTCATAATGCATCTTCCAGTCTTTCTCAAAATTGCATGGAATGCCTGACAAAAAAAGTTCTGGAAATCACATGTTTTTACTTTATTTACTGCCAAATGCCTGCTACTGTGTGAGGTATAAACTTGTTTTCTTTAGTTTCTATTGACAGTATGACACAACTGTAATTTCATTTTGTGTCAGGATATGCGTCATATGTGTCAATAATGCAAAAATGCAGCCTGGAGTGAACACTATAAATCATAACCAGAGCTAAACTGTTAGCTTTGTTTTCCTCACCCTTTCTTTTCCTTTCCAAGGGGAGAAGTATCAGAACCTGCAACAATGTACTGAAAAGGGTAGGGGACATAGACCTTGAAGTGTGGTCTAGCTTTTTGGGGGGAATGGACTGTTATGGGCCCGCAATAACTGGCTTCATGTTAAGGCTAATAAAATAAAACAAAATAAAATTCTGTACATGAATTACTAGCTTCGCAATAGTAAGAAAATAATAAATCCTATTTTTTTTTCACAATCAGACAGCCGACAGTGTAAACAATGCACTCACGGGAATGCAGTTTTTGATTAGCTGAGGTGCACTATTATTTTAATCTTTTAATGTTTTAGTCTAGTTCTAATTGGTTCAAATGACTTTTGCTGGAATTCTATGAAATTTCTTGTTTTTTCCTTGTAATATGAAGTTCAAAATGATGGAGGCAGGAACGTTTACCGAAGTCTAATAACATTTGAATTCGCTGTCCTGAATTTTGTGTCTTATTTTGCTGCTACTAACCATTCAAGGCCAGATCCAAGAGGCTGTACCACTCTACAAAGGACTCAGTTCATAGATCATTGTAAACGAAAGGAATTTTTTGAATGGAAAACTGACAGTGTAACCAGCTTTATTATGAGATATTCAAAGCCACATGAACCGATTTTAGCAAGTCGTAGCAGTGTCGTTGAGACCTTAGACGTCTTCAGTGTAATAAAATCAATTTCAAGGTAACTTAAAGCGTTTATCGTCGAAGTATAAGGCAAAATGCCTCCACTCAACAACGGTTTCGTTAACCCTAATTAATCTGAACAAAGAAGAAGAGAAGACGGCACAACAATAGAACTTCACAACGCAGCGTCCCTATAGTTTGCGTCGACCGCAAGCAATCAGAACATGAGATTTACTACATTAGATGAAACTACAACATACCATCGCAATAAAAATAAACTTCTTATATACTCACTACATTTCTTCGGCAGTTCATTAACAGATGGAGTCTTCGTTCTTCGTCGAGGGCTCCGCCGAAGCACATTCACTTGAAACGAAGCTCTTCTGTTCGAAGACATAATTTCAGGTTTCTACTGCAGCGATCGCGGTTAAAACTCTTCTGGTGAAAGCTAATGTTCAAAGGAAAACGTTGATGTCGACGAAGGGGAGATATTCGGAGAGAATACTAAAAAATAACACTACATCATCAGTATAAATTTCAGCTGTTTTCGATGCCCTTTTCCCGGGTTCCCTAATGAATGCCTTTTTCATGCAAGCGCGGGAAATCCCATCATGCAGTGCGAGTGTAGTATCTCAGCTCCGCCTTCAGCTCTCAGTACACACAACAATATTCTCTTCAGAAATCTCATAATTTGGCCATTTTACCAGACGAGGATGGATCCCCTAAAAGGTACTCTGCGACATTTTAATGCCACTTAGCTTGTTAGCTTAGCTTAGCTCTAACAATATTTCAAAACATTTCGTATTTACGACCGGTACGTCGTGGCCCTTCTATTCCACGTTCGCCCCCTTATGGCAAACTGCAGGGAAAGAACTTCCAAGGCCAAAGAAAATCGCTATTTGCGAGTATGACCTCAAGAATAAAGTTAATTTATTGGCTACACAAAATATGAAGGTTGACCTGCAAAATAGCTTTAGCTAAGTGTTTCTCCCACGTTAAATAAAGATTATGTTATGTTATGTTATTGTCACTTCATGCCAAAGATGTGTGTGTTTGGGGGAGGGGGGGATGGGGTGGGGGATGGGGACACCTTCCCAGGGGCGGATCCAGGAATTTCTTTAAAGTTTCTAGTCTCATGGATGCATTTAGAGTGTCTTGACCCCGCCCCCCCCCCCCCCCCCCCGCTCTCCTCCCTGTTGCTCCCTGACATCGGCCTACAGTTGGTCTCTGCTGTTATTCAATCACATTCTTTGACTTCCTTCAATGACTGTAATAAGATAGCCTGCATGGAAAGCATCAGTTAGTTGATTCGGTTAGTTTATAGAGCACGCAAGGGCAATACATGTGTTGGCTTTGTTCTCAAAGTTTCTCCCTACACCCTAATGTAGGGTAGTGTTAAGATGTCTAAGATGGACGCCTTTCTAAGGCATATAACATTCTGGACTACAATTTCACAGAATTAAAAAGTTGGGAAAGGGTTGCAACCCAACAGAATCATTACATCATTTAATGCAGTTCATTTTCATGTTCAAAAAAGATGGTTTTCCCTTTTGCTAAATATCACAGCCCCTGTTTCCCCTATTCAATGTTGGGATATAACAAACACTTTAGTTTTGTACAGCATTGAGATGGAGGAAAGAAAAAAGAGGTTAAAAGTAAGAGCCTTCTCTAACACTTTTGCCTGTTATTGTTCCCAGCCCTGACCATCTCAGATATTGTTGGCTCATTATTTCCATCATAAAAATTCATTACATGACAGCAAAGACATTCTCCTATGCTCTAAATTCCAACATAGTGGTTTCAATTAAATGGCTATGTAATAACAGGTCAAAGTTAAATTTTTTTAACCTTGGTTGATTCTAAATTACCTTTGTCTCCTAGGCTCAATTCATGAATAATGTAGGGTCTTACTTTAAACCCTTATTTCAACAAAACAATACCACATGCAACCCTTAAAACCCTACATTAGTGTTGGTAGTGTGTAACAATTAATAGCTCTCTGAGAGGCTTGCTCACAGACACTTAAGGTAGGGGGTAGCTATTTGCTTTTTTATCTTTTGCGGATGACATTTAAATGATTTGATTAAAATGCATTGAGCTGGTTATTAAGCCATGCAGGAAAGAACCCCTTCCCCAGTAATCTTTTACATCTTTAAGTTTTCCCCAATAAGATCACTATAAGATGAATATTACAACAGAGATTAGCCAACAACAATTCTCTTTTTTCTTCAACAATGATAATGCCATAGGGGTGACTAAATAAAAAGTCTACAAAACCTGGTATTGTAATATTACAATAATTTATCCATTAAATCTCACTAATGATCATCATTACCTTCCTCTAACTGTAATTAATGAAGCAGAGGTCATGAAAATGGAGGCATGTAAATATATTATGATCTAATATAAATTATACAATCTGTAAAATTTGTAGGTTGAAGGAAGGAAGAAAAAAGGTAACTTTTTGGTTGAAGGTTAGCAAGAAAGATAGCTACAATACTTGTCAAATTTCGTTGAAACACTAAACTGAAACTGTGGATTTTTAATGTCACGCCTTCTCAACCAACTTATTTAATTTTTCCTCAAGTGTAGTTGTCTGCTGCTTCCGCAATGTTGGGATTCGCGTATATTGTTCTACAAATGAGTTGATACATGAGTCAATATTGAGGAGGGCACAACTTGACAATTGTTTCAACAAATGTGATGAGTATTGTGGCCTATTCCACTAATAATGTTACTTGTCAATGATTGCCATAAAAAAGAATTATATTTCTTTATCAAAAATAACACAACAGTATTAGAAGATTTTACTGAATAGAACTTCCATATTTCTCTTTCTGTAAATGTCCATATTTACAGTAAATTATACCAAAATAATATTTATACACGAAAGACTACAAACTGCATAATTACTTCAGGTATAGTGGACTGTACAAAATATTATATACTCCATTAATTTTAATAATAAAAGCAAACCTAAAATGTATTCACTCCAGTTTAGGTCTCTTTCGACTGTTGAACTGAAGAAGTGGAAAGTTTGAGTCGATCTACACCATAAATAACTAAACTTTGCCAGTCTTCTTCTGAATTAAAGCATTCATAACAACACAAATAACATGTCTGCTTATACTGTACAAATTGCCAATTTGTTTATACTATTTTCAGCTTAATTTATCACCTCTGCTAATATAAAAAAAAATAATAATGACAGTCATCAGCAGATGACCAACTAAAATATTATTGGTCCATGAAATTATACCTGTGGTCTGACATGATGAACAGACAGATCAGATACTAAAGACTACTACTCTAACTTGTAGATGAAGATTTGCAAACTGAGGTGATTAAAAAAATTAAAAGTCAAGACAGTGTAACAATATGTTCAACAACTTTTCTAGGTTGTCCATCTGGAACAGTGACCTGGTCCATCATGTCCTTTCTAAAAAGTGGTAAATACTATTTGCAGGACTGATAAGAATGTTTTCCTTCAGATAAAGACTAGCCTTGATGTGTCTTAAAATGCAGTGGTCGATAACAAACAAAACTGGTTTAATGGAACAAAACAACAACTAGTAATATTATAATTTTACAGGTATATTTAAATAGAGCTGTACTTTCTCTCTAGTAAGTTAACCCAAACTTTATTGACTTAGTAAGATCCTGTTAAGGAATCAACATCACAACATTATTCATAGAATACACTTGATGAAGATAAAACTTTCATTTTAAAAAAATGTGAAGGGGAAAGGACTAAAAGATAAAATAACCAGGTTACTTTTCGTTACTTTTCAAGTCATAATCTTTCAAGAGTTAAATTATGCTTGTACTCCTATATTACGAGTGTCACTGGTATATGTTAAACTTACGTGATGAGACTCTTCAAGATAGTAACATGGAAGTCGCATCTTCTACCACATCCCTTATTATCAGTAGTGCAATTATAGGCAGTATTTTAACAGACCTAGAAGCTAGAAGAAAGCTGGGCAGGTATGCTCTATAACACAGTTTTTACAGTGCTCTCGTATATACATAAAAGTTTCATAACTGAGGCTGCATTCCTGTAAGTTCAAGTACTGGATGCTACAGCACTGGGCAGCAACAGTCTTGACTCCTGTGTCTGTCACACGCTCGCATCCTCGTATACTGAGTTTCTTCAACTGAGGACAATGGATACCAATGATATGTAATCCATTGTCAGTAATGTCACACTTCCCTGCATCAAGGGATCTCAGTTTAAAGCAGTTCTGAACTATATGAGTGATACCAACATCTGTCACAGCTTCACATCCTCTGATGTTTAAGTACTTTAATTTAACACAGTGTTTTCCAATAAACTTCATCCCAGTGTCACTTACTGGGCATTTTGCTACACTGAGGTACTTCAAGCCTGCACAATTCTTGGCTATTTCCTTTAAACTAAAATCCCTCACTTTGTAACAGTCACTAACACTGAGTTCTTTAAGGTGACTACAGTGCTGTGCAACATGCTTAATGCCAACGTCAGTGACACGATTGCATCTGCGGAGATAGAGGCTCTCAAGCAAATTACAGCTGAGACCCACAACTCTCAGCCCTAAGTCATCAAAGGCAACACAATCACTCATGTCCAAGTGTCGTAACCATAGAAATGAGCCGTGATGCCCAAATCCATTTGCTACTGGTGCAGATATACTGTTGATGCAGGTACAACCACTGGTGTCAAGATGGGTTAGAGTCTGACAATTCAGAAGTATATCATGAAGCCCCTTGCTGGTTATACAGCAACAGCCTGACACGTCCAGGTCCTCAAGATCTATACAGAACCGCGCAATGAAACCCAGACCTTTGTCTGATAAAAGTTCACAGCCACTTAATTTAATAGTGTGGACAGTCATGCAGTAACCTTGGGTGTCCATTGCTAGCTTTGCCAAGAGATTCCGTAGAACTTTATTGATGTCACTGTCTTGGTAATTGGTTATGTTGATATGCGACCAAAGCATCGGATCCCAGCAGAGTGTCTGCCACTTTCGACAAACCCCTGATGCCCGACAAAGGTCTTTTGTAGACAGGTATGATAAAATAAGAATCAAAATATCCTCTGGTAAGTCATTCAAGGAATTCAGTCCAGCAGCAGACTTTCGTCGTGGATAATGAGGAAGGACTTCTTCAAAGGCACTATGATCACTCACAGTAGTGGAGTCACTATCATATCTTGACCTAAATACAGGTTGTCTTGCCCTCTCCAACTTTGTAATTCTATTACGCAAATGAGCTTGCAGTGAATCTTTTCGCTTTACTCTGTGGACATCCTCTTCTGGTGAGCTTTCATTATAGCCAAGACTAGTGTTTAAATTTCCACTCCTCTGTGTGGAAGGTGGTGAATCCACATCATCCTCAATATGGCCATTAGTAATTCCATGCAAGTGCAGTTTACCAGCAGAAGAAAGAATCCCGTTACTTGTGATACCCTTCAAAGCCAAATTACCGTGATCTCTGACAGAAACGCTGAACTTGTCTTTGTCAGAAGACATGGTTGAAATAGGTTCAGAAAATGATTGTGAGGAAGTGCTCTGTACACTATCAGTGTCTGCTGGCCAGTTATTGGACTTCCTCCCACCACCAGGTTCCAATTGAGGTCGAACAGAAGGTCCAACACTCTTATTTACATCCATACTTAATGCACCATTTTTTCCTTTACTTTTACTCTTGTTGGAAGGTCCTTTTTTATATTTTCTTTTTAGAGAAAATTCGTCATAGCATTCCTCTTCCTCCCCTGTATCTGAAAATGCAATTCTATGTTGCACTTTGAGATCACTGTCTGTATCAGAACTAGTTTTGGAGGACATTCCAGGCTTTTCTAGCCCAAGCTGAGCTATATTCTCTGTCAAATCATATGAAGCTCTGTTCCGCTTCTTTTGAAAATCAGCTCCTCGAACTTCCTGGTCATGTTTTCGATCCTTTAAATAATCACGGGGTCTTTGCTCACCATTTACTTTACTGTAATCTCTCATACCATTAGTCGTTGATCTTATATTTTGAGCCCCCAAAGGTTGAGATGCTCGTTGTCTCTCCCCTCTATAGCCTCCTCTAGCAATTTCCTGATCACCTCCATCAGAATTTCCTCCATGACGCAACCTCTCGTTCCTCTGCCTGTCCTCGCTGTTTCTTAGAAATTCTGGAACTGCTAGCTCCTCCCTGGGAATCATCAAACCCTGGCCATTGCTTGGTGAAAAATCTATATCTTTTAGATTGCGTGTTACGATAGGAGAAGAACTCTCTTGATGCTTCTGTTGCTGAGTATCTTTTAAGAAATCTGGAACTTCATACTCTTTTAAAGGCAAATGGATAGAACTTCCCCTGTGGTTACTGCTGTTAACAGATCCGTTAAGATGTGATGTCTCACTGCGCCCTGGTACAGGTGAGAATTGCTTAATGGCATTGCCTTTTGGGGATTTTCCCTTTCTTCTTTTGTCTTTTTCTAAAAAAAGAGAGATTTACTATATTTACTATGGATTTGTTAATCTAATAAGACTTCATGTACAGAATGAGTGAAAAGGAGAAGGCAATTAAGGATAACATAAAGAGAGTGGAAGGAGGAATGACAAAGATAGATGGCATGGCAAGTTGGACAAGAAGCAAGTTAATAAAATTAAGAGGAGGTGGACATTGTGGGGTACCAAATACCACAAAACCATAAGAAAAATTGGCAAATACTGAAATACCATGTAGAAAATTGAGGAAACACTGACACTGCATTTATGATCAGTCATGCTTACTTAAAGTTGCATCCACCTAGTGTAATGACCTAGCAACCTCAGACATTGCAAGTCAAATGACTGCCAGAAATTGTGTAATCATTTACCATGCTTACTGTGTTTGCGTTGCATATAGTATTGACTTGTACTAGACAGGAGGGCACAAATTAAAAGGATGGCAATAATGTGAAGGATCTTTTACCAAATACTGTCCGCCAAAAGGATGAAAACCCACATACCGTACTTAAGTCTGAAGTTTGTCTTCCGTCAGAGAAAGCATTCAAAAATCTATCATCCATGAAAGAACTGCTGAATTTTTTTGCAAGTTAATTTTTATTTTTCTATTGTTCTTGGGTATGGTAATGTATGCTAATCAATTTTAAACAAAGGAAAAACAAAAATTAACCGAAATAAAAAATTCACTGCAACATATACATGTAGTTTTGAATTAAAATAAACTGAATTTTGTATACATGTGGAATACTTCACATGAATTAAGGCAGTGGTTTGCTGCAATGTTTTATTGAAAAGGTTTTTTTTTACATACCTGTAACAATAACTTGGGATTTTTTAAATTCTCTGATGCATACTATTTGAAATGACAAGATTAAAAAAAATGGAGCAGCTCTGCAGGTGCTAATAAGATTATGGCTAACAAGTATAACCTCCCATGGAGAACTAATTGTTTTTAAATATAAAACTGTTATTCTCATATTATTATCATTGCTTCAGACATATTATTATCATTGCGTGAGACCTTGTCACAGAGATATGTTTTAATAATAAAGAAGGAACAATATAAATTTCCCATGGTTGCTATATTGGCAAGAGATTCATTTCACGAGCTAGGGAAGGATCAATAACTACATGTGTAAGCTTTTGATGAAACTCCTCTCTACATGTGCTTGATTAAAGTAAAACCTAAGATAATCAATTCAAATTCAAAAACAATTTTTTACCCTGTGCTAAAAGTAAAAGAAACATTTCTTCTTGCAGACATAATATTTTTTAGTTTTTGTGACTGATCTTTTAATGAAACATTATCATGTTAGGCCAAAATGTTTATGAAGTTTGAATTTCTTAATTAATGACACTTGTTAAGTAGAATTTGCTTGCTTTTTCTCCTTGAAGGTGCAACGATAATAAATTATTAGTTATTTTCAGAGACTAAATGTCTCAAATCGTGAGCTGACGAATATCAGGTATGCATTTCGCCCTTATCGATCTATCAGTATACTAAAACCAAAATATAAAAGTATACTGTACATATGATAAAATATACAGTTGTATCATTAGATAAATCACTTATCTTCGTTTAGTAGTTTTTTAAAAAACGTGGAACGTCCAATGTGAACATATGTTTCTCCAAACTCTAGCACCACAGTATTTAAGCTTATATCGAAAACACAAAAACATGAACACTTTAAAAAACATTTTTTATCTTCGTAGTCAGCGTGCTGTAAGAAACTACAAAAAAATTCAAGATGGTAGCAAAGACGTGCAACAATATTATTCTACGTCTCCTGTATTTTTTGGAGAAATGTCTTTCAAGTAAGACGATCTAGTGATAAATAGGTAATAAATTTGACGAAAATCAATAGTCACTGCAAATAACAAGGTATCTAATTTCACGGATTGTCTTCGGAAAATCTGCGAAAATTTACAAATAAATAATTCGATTACATTTTCAGACGTCTAATTGCAGGAAATCATCACAATAATCAAAATGTCCGGACACTCATATCAAATTTATCGTTAAGAAAATGGTATGGAAAATGAGGTGTCGAGAAATTCACAGTATGCAAACTTTTACGACAAGAAACCTCAATCGGATTAGTACCACAAATGCAAAGAACAAAATATGGCCACCCTTGCTGCTACATGTTTTGAAGCTTCATGATAAACTTAAACAAGATTTCATTAAAAGTATGCAAAATTTGAGTTCACCGCTGTTTTGAAAAGCATTCAGTGGAAAAAAAGAAATGCTTAAATTACACATTTGCGCGAAAAACGCAAGGAAGTAATATTGGCAAGCGCTTTACTTATGCTAATGCAAAACGATACGAACATTTGATGTGAGCTTCATTACCTGGCTTAAACGGGCCATGGAACATTATATTGGAAAACTTGCGGGAAATGTAACTGTAATTGATTGCGAATTTACGAAAACCTTATTGATTGGTAAATGTATCGAAAGGAAAAGTGAATGAAAGCAAAATATTGACGTTATTAAGTGCATTCTAATTCTCGAAGGTTGTGAAAGGCGAGATCTTTCATGACTGTAAAAGCCAGTGCGATGCTAGCGAGCCACAGACGGCCGAAATTCAGGTTTCCGAAGCAAATAATAATCATTGTTAAACATATTTGGGAGCTAAAAAAAGAGAAATTGTGTAAATAGGATATTCAATAGTGAAATAATTTAAGCAATGTAGCGAATTCGCTGAAATCATCTTGCTAAACGAGAGCATCGACTTGAGCTTATGTTGTTCAAACAAACACTTCGCGCGAGTGGATTTGCCCTTTGAAGAAAAGCTAACACGTTGTGTACAAACGGATTTATCTCGCCAGAAGTCAAACGGAAAGTGTTTTATGACTTGTGACTGCTTAACTTTGTGGCTTAGATAAAACTGAGCGATAATTGTGCAGAGAATCCCTGACGCCGCACGAACTACAACTTCACAACAAAAGGCCGTTACGAAACATCTTACATCTTCATTGATCCAACTGAGATGTTAAACGATAAAAAAATGTCCTAAGAAAAAGAGAATACGTTAAGAGAATGCTTTAGTGTCAAAATTATCCAAGTAAAATTCACTTACGGTCTAGAAATTATTATCAAAATTTGCCCGAGGTGTATTTCGTATAAGTTCTGTCGCATAAACCATATATTGTCATGCAAAATGCCCTTCACAACTACATTGTCACACTTAAATTTCAAGTATTTGCGCCCTTCTCTCGACCTAAAAAATAAATCTAACGCTTCTCTTACCTTCAGGGCTTCTCCCTTGTGTATTACCCATCACCTCACAAGTGAATTTTCAATCATAAAGCATTTCATATCAGACATTTAGGACATTTTCCGTAAGCTTCAAGTCGAGACAACGGGGTCACTTGTACTGAGTCCCCCAATCTGTCAAACGCTACTCATTTTGTTTGGGTGAAAACAATGAGCTTCCAATATCAATAATTAATGTGGCGGATTACTAAAAGAGTATGTAAATACGGTAACAGTGATTTTAAGTTAACTGGTAAATATTTGGGAATATTTCATTTGATTCGCGAAAATTCAGCCGTTATCGGAACATAAATCTCGTGCAGTATTTCCTGGGCTGAATATCACGAAAAGTTTTCATTTATATTGCACGAATACACGAAACGTACCGTAGTGAAGTGCGTGCTTCAATGTTTACCGGAAATATTTCACGCAAACTTGCACAGGAGCAATAAAGTGGTCAGAATGCCATTGTTAACTTACAAGGTGTGAAAAGAGGGGTTGTAAGGGCAAATTTAATTTAGATCTATATTTACCGGGGTGGTTGTGTGTTTCAGCTGGTTAATCTTCACGCTTAGAATCCGATAGGCGGACTATTTTAAACTCTGCATCTAAGAATATCAGCTGCGCTTTCATGCAAGGAATCATGTTTGAAAGAAAATTTTCGCTATTCAAACACTCCCACCTACCAAATTATCGGTGCGTTAAAAGGATGCAAATAGGTTTTCTTCTACAACAGGTTCAAACGGTTTTAATCATACGTGACAAAAAAATCCTCTTTTGCTTAACCTTCTCATGCCAATTTCCCTTTTCTTGTTCATTTATTTTTTCTTTCTCTTTAAGAAAACAAGTATGAATTTATATATACAAGTTTGAGTCATAATCCATTAAAAGGCCAAGTAGCTCCAAGTCCAAAGTTATGGCCTGTAGCATCTCATGGATCGGAGATTTTTTGTTACTGCTGCAAAGCGAACGAATAGCAAAATCTTTAAGTTTCCCACTTGTTCGTAGAAGTGTGTAAAACAAATTGGTAGCCTACAGGGACGTAAGGCGAAGCTGTCCGAGTCGCTAACCTTTACGAACCGTATAAATTGTGAACAAGTAGACTGTATATTATTTTAAAAACCTCTTCCCTCGTTCTCTCGACTCAACCAGGAATATTAAACCTCCATTGCCGCGCTCGCTTGTTCTACTCGAAAAAGTGAATAACCAGCGCTTTCAACATTAACTTTTCCACCTAACTATTAAAAAAAACACTTCCACGCGGGAAAAAGGGACTCTTTTAGAAAAATTCGTCGGGTCTTTCCGTTGTGACATTGGAATACCTACACAGGGGCGTAGCGTCCTTGAAGCCATTAAGGTCATTAAGCCCGGGCTTAACAAAAATTTGGTTTGAAATGACCGCAGAGCGTGAAATTGTACTATATACAAGCACCAATGTCTGTCGCGGTGAGAGGCACGCAATATTGGTTGAGGTCACACTAGAGAAAGTTTACTATAGTAAACTTAAGTTTACCATAGTAAACGGCGCCGTAATTGTGACCGGCATTTTTCACTTTTAGTATGGTAAACTCTACCCTGGTTAATTTCCATGACTCCCGCGGAAAGAACAAAGATGACCCATCACCGATAACCATCTGGTTACCAAAAAAAATAGGTGGGTATATCTCTAGTCTATCTAAACTTTGTTTGTTTTGTTGACATTTTGTCATTATTTTTGAGGAAAGTAGTTTCAAAAACGGTCACATAACAGAATAGCTTTGGAACATCGGTGATTGCTTTTTCTACAGTGCTTCAAGGTCTCTGTTTCTGTGCATTTCTTCAAACCATTCTTGGGGTCGATGGTAAACCCATGCTTGCCTTCGCAATGCCGCTCTTTCTCCAAGAGTACGTCTTCGATGGGTAATCAATGAACCTGTCACTAAAACATCTTCACTAACTTCGTATTCGAAACCAAGGTAGGTAATAAGGGAGCGCATTCTTCTTGCTCGTCTGAGCAGCAGAATTAAAAGCAAAATGCTTACAACAGAAAACAATACTCTCTCACATTGAACCATCTTTGTACACTTGTGAGAGTCACGCTCAGAAAGTTATAGTTCAGTAATTTCGATTTAGTCAGCTCGCATAGCATGTCATCACTTGTTTTACTTTTCACTCTCACGTTACCGATCACGCGAGAAAAAACGCCTGGAAAGTTTCAAATGCCTTTTTAATTGGACCTGTCAGGTTCACTACGGTAAAGAAGACGTTACGAGACTTACCATAGTAAAGCCCTTTTTACCATAGTAAAGTCTCTAGTGTGACCTCAACCATTGACACATAATCAGTTACCAGGAAAGTCTATCGCTGAACGCCATCTTGGATTTTCAAGTAAATTGGTTGTTAAGGATTCCCCTTTGTTTACGTTGCTGCTTTGATTGCCTCTAGAATCATTTAGGTTTAAAACGCGAAATTTTGGATGGTCTCAGCTCTTAAATAACATCTAATAAACCGTTTTCTCCTTTCAGTTTGGTCTTCAGAGTTCATGGGTACAGCTTATCGAACTGAGCTGGTAGATTAAGACAGTAAAATTGGTAGGTTTGCACTAGCTTCCACTGGTGTTTTCAGTCATTTTCTTTAGCTTTATTTAGTTGTACCATAATCTCGAAATTTTCGGCGCTTAGAGTCTCGTGCTCGGAATCGTTAGAAATAAAGTCTCGGCTCGAATTTTGAAACCCGCAGGGTCTCGCAGTCTTAAATTTAACATCCCCTTATGTTTCTTGCGTTGATCGAAGTTAAAACGCAACAAACCAACTGATCCAGCTGAATGCTTCTTTTCCTTACTTAACTTAACTTTACTTAGAAATTGAGCTTAAAACTTGCATTGCTTTGCAATTCTATTTTACCGCCGTTACTTAAATTTCAGAGCCAGTAGAGTCGTATTTGACGGTCAATTTAACTGAAATGGCTGCCTGCCTTCTTCTTCTTTGACACTTAGAAGATACACCGAAGGAAACAGTTGAAGACCGTACAACAGAGAAAGTCGCCACTGTGCTCATTTTTCTTCTTGCCATGTTAGTGTCCACTGCGACTCAGTCAGAGAAATGATTTTACACCGCGAGAAGGGTCAAAACACACGTGCGATCTACAGTACCGAGAAAATGGCTGATCCCTAGAATCCAGAGATGCAGAGAGATGCTCAGTTCTCTTTTTATTTGACGTTGCGAGATATTCATGTACATGAGTTGTTAATAGAGTTCTTTATAAAGAATGAAAAAAAGGCACGGTCATGTTGACAGTATACTCTTTTTCAAAACTGAAAGATCGAGAAAGACATCACCGTTATGAATCAACAATCATTGGCCTTGTGGTGGACTGGAAACGTGCCAAGGACAACAAGTTATCTGTCAGTATCCTCTCTACGGACATGTCGAAAGCGTTTGTCTGGCGGTCGACATGCTTCGGAGTTACTTGTATACGATCGCCAATGTCGTGTACGAATCGGGATGGTAAGAAGCTCTTGGAGGCCAGTAAATCGTGGCTGCCCTCAGGGGTCGGTCTTATGTCCGCGTCTCCGGAACATCTTGGAGAATGATCTCAGTATAGTGTAGACACGGGTTTAACTATGTATGCAGATGATCATCAAGTTTACGAGATAGCAGGCAAAGAAGTGGTATCCCAACTACAGCAGAGCGCAACCCTAGCAACCAACTGGCTAAGTTACAAATCTATAAATCAGTAATTCTTCCCCACCTCACCTCTCCACCGCCATTTAGTACTGATAGCACTTTTTGCAGGGCCTCAGATACTCGTAGATTAGAGAGGCTACAAGAACGGGGTTTGCCGGCTCACTGTCAGTTTAGGGACGCACATCTTACTTTTAGATAAAGCAAATTTACCTACTCTGTGCAACAGACGGCTCCAAGATATATGTATTCTAATGTACAAAGCGTAACGTAACTTGTGTCCCAGACCAATCTGTAATCTATTTCAGCGGTCTAGTAGTAACCAAACTTATCAGCTGAGACAAACTGAATTTGCGCTACCCATATATTTCATTAACACTACTACTCATGGCAAACATTCGTTTGCGCATAACAAGATGGCCGCCGTAAAAAAGAGCATGTGAAGTACCATAATTATTAAAATGAAGTTGACTGGAGAGAAACCCTATTGGAATTTTTGCTTGCTGTTGTTTCTTGCTGAGGTGAGACTCAATGTGTTGGGAATGTGTATAACGTACGCAGTACGCGTGTTGCTGAGTTCGACTTCCTCTCGGAGAACCTCGATAGTGGATGTTTAACTTGTGCTTACTCACTTTGATTTTCATTTAAACGCTTTCTTTATCACATTGTCTCCTAAATATGATATCTCGATGTAAATTCTGTAAAAACGGATTTTTTAATACTTTCTTTCCCCTTTCACATACATTCTATTTTGAAACTCGCCCCATTCCTCTCTCAAAAATCGGAGAAAATGCATTTGGTGCGCACTTTCTGCAGCTCTACCGCAAAAACGAGTACGGTGACGCCCATTTATTTCATGATTTTAATAAGGAAAGTGCTTCCTTTCGATGAGAAAAAAATTGGCACAAATCTATGTTCAGTTTTTTGGCAGTTTTACTAAATTGTACGGATTGAGCTATCACGGGTCGAACAGCGCGTGTCCAATTTAATTCTACTTTGGAGCGTAAAGTAAAAACAAGGGCATTAAAAGGCATTTTTCTGGTACGTAAGTGGATAAACAATACTTCAAAGTCAAATTCTGTGCGATACCACATGCATCATCGAAAAAATCTCTCCTTTTTGTCTAGTTTTGGGCTGTGCGCGGTTTTTGTAAAAGGGTCCTAAATAGCCGTATTTGTCAGCATTGTGACGTCAAAACGAGCTCGGTGACCCCCACTTTTTATCACTTTTTTATCATCTTCTTTACTTGTTACATCAGTGTAGCAAGTTTCATCTAGAATCTATGTTAGGTTCTTTTACTAAGGAATCACCTTAAGATACCTTGGTCCCAAATTGAGGCGTAACTTAGAGGGGCTTTCAAGAACGGGGTTTGCGGGCTCACTGTCAGTTTAGGGACGTACATCTTACTTTTAGATAAAGCAAATAAGAAGTAAAATCGCAAATAAGAAAGTGTGACTTATCAAGCCTCTTAAAAGATGGTTGCACAGGCTGCCGGCTATCTATGCAATTCCTAGATTTCCTGTTTATAATACTGTTTTCACCGTGAAGACAATTGACCTACAATAGATCTTTTGTCATCGTTGATGTATTTTACTTGTAGATACATATATCTTAAACTTTATACACGTTCTGTTTTAGATTTTTAGTTACGTAGCTTTACATAGATTTGGTCAGTTTAATACATTTTTATGCTTAGTTAGGTGTCCCCTATTGGCTGACGGTTTCTTCTCTGCTATATATTTTATTGACATGTTAATAAAGTTTATTCATCCATTCATTCATTTCATATCCCGTTTGTTTATAATTCATTGCTAATTACTCAATTTACAGAATTTTTTTAGTAATTGTTTATCAGGCAGCGTTAACTTAGTTAGCTACTATGTTCTGCCCCAAATTTATGAATGTTATTCGTCCGTTTGCAAAAAAAAACTTGAGAGTTTTTGTTTTCAAAAAAAACGTTTTGATTGAATAATCTTCTTCCAAGTGCCCTATTCGAGTAGTCGCAATGTAACGGTGGCTAAAAAAGAAGAAAATGATTTCAGAAAGATATATGAGATTTGAATACATAGCAAACAGAAGATGATAGGCTTGTAAAAAAACATCCAGGCTGCAGTGTCATGTTGGTTAAGGTGAGCGTTCGTCGCGTGCCTTCTGACGAGTTGCACAGTTGGTAAGGATTGGTTCCAAAGAGAGATTCTTGGAAGGGCATCGTTGATGGAGTCATCACTTGGTTGAAATGTTCTCAAAACCGGAACAGGATTGGTTAGGTTAGATGGCCATAACTGATTGAGGATGGAGTGGCATCGTTCATTTTTTTTTTAGCCCGCAAAGAAGATTTGAGTTGTAAACTGAAATACGACACACTAACGGTGACCTCTACACCTTAAAATTTGATTCTTCGGTGTATTAATCGTCTTCCGTACTGATCAGTTTACTGTTTTGCCACTTGGTATTCCAAATGATTTTTACTGATCCAGGTCTACACAAGATTTAGCTGTCCTCTTGTAGTCTTTTGCCTTTTTTATTGTTTTAGGGGCGATATGAAGGAGTATTAATTTCACAGTTGAAATATACTATTGAAAGGGTTTGGAAATCTGTCATCTAGGTATTTAGAAAGCCTTTTATTAACATATTTGGAACAGACGCGCCTTGTAAATGATAGAGAAAACTTACTGTATTCGCTATTTCACTTCATTCTAAGGTTTGCAAAAGGATGCAGTGTTCGTTAAGGTATGTTTAGGCAAGGTCAGGTTTTGTAGGCGGCACCACCCTAGCTTCTGTTAAGTGCCCCTTCCGGGCTTTTTGTCCCCTATCCCCCTGCTAAAGGACATGTTCAACTACCATTGGTTTAATCCGAGCAGGGGGAAACATAGTTATATCATCATTAATGATATTGATTATTAATTGAGAGATGGACAGAGTCGGGCAGCAAACTGTTTCTATAGCTTGAAAATAATATATTAATGCGATTGAAAAATGCATTGGGCATCTGATAACATTTAACGTTTTCCTTGAGTCTGAATTACACATGATACGGTCATTGGTAACAACCCTCTATCCCCGGGATATGTTAGGAATAATCGTCCCGGGGATCTACTCTCATATAAATGTGACGAGGGTGCTCTTCTTCCCTCTTAAGGAAAGAAATTGCAGATTTTGGTCTCTGAGGGTGTTCAGGACAGGAAACCAATATTTTTGCCTATTCAGTATCGCTTAGGGTTGTGTGTAAAGAAATGTCTACCGGTATTACAAAAAAGAAATGCCGTTATGACCCGTTATGGTGGATCTCCCTAAGGAGTTTAATTCTGAATTTTCGACAAGCATCTGGCCTTTTTTTCATATTAGAGATACCCTCGGGTTACTAATCATAATGATCTAATTATACAAGGCTTCACAAGCAAAAAATTTGGTATCCGACAGTTGTCCGACGATGATTATCCAATCGCGCAACGAAACGCCTCAAACAGTCAGAGAGTGCTAAAGACTTTTCATTGATCTTATATTTTTAACAAACAGTATTCCTAGCCATTGAAGTTAGATGTCACATGCAAAGATATTCCTCTGATTCAAAGTACACTCCAACAACTCACGCTGACAACTCCAAAGAACAAATGGGAAATCGTAATAACCAATTACTAACAGAATCTAATTTTCTCTCAGTAAAATTATAGTAGAACCAGAGTCAAGAGGCACTTAAAATAATCTTCATGAAGACAGAATTCCACACTAAAAAAACGCAATATGATACTCTCGTGTTGACACCCCAAATTCTGCTCAGTTTGCAAGCAGTAATCAAGCGTGTGGAGCTGGTCACTCACAAGATGAGTTGTCGTGAACACAATCCGAACACAACGATTCCTACGTAACTAAATACTGATTTCGTGACAAGGGCTAAGAACTCTAAAATATGTGATGACTAAGCAGATTACTCAATGACAAGTACTTCATTGTAAAGATAGTAGGGAGTTTAAGATACGGAGACTACGGACTACGAACTACGGCTGGACGAGCGTTGCCCTTTGTTCGTAGCACTGGGTTGAGTCGTGCAAATATAGAACGTTAAGATTGCACTACAGACAGTAGACTACGAGAGAAGAGGCGGAGAGGGAAACAACACGCAAAGATTTTCTTGTTGTCATCACAGGTCACAAAAATGCAAGTCAGTTTTGCATGTGATCTTATCTTCAGAACAATGAACAAATTCTTCCATACTTGAAGGAAGCAATTACGTCGGGTGAAATTGGTAAACAAAGTTTTGGTTACACAGGTTTTATTTTTTCGCCCATGAATACTTATGTCAAATATAAAGAAATAGACAGAAATAGTAATAGCTCATTTATTAGATTTAGAAGATGGACTTCTCCGACTACTGATCTGATGTAGTTTGAAGCATTGAAATGCCGAGTTTCGATTGTCTCGAGGATGTTTACATCACTTTCATTCAGCAAATGGCGCGATACAAAGACTCGCATAAATAAAGGTTACACAAGTAGAAAGACACACTAATCAGTTCGAACAAACATTGAAACTTTTCAAGTGCGAAGAGAAAGTAAATTACCTGCATGATTTCTCTTCTCCTAGGCCGTCAATCTGAATTCTGCGTGTAAACAGCTAAGCTTATTTAAATATGAGCTTAGCTAGATAAAAATGTAGTCACAACAGTGGATTAAAAGCGTAAATCTGAGCAGAAATTAGACACAACTTACATATTTCGCTTCTCTCTCACTTAAAACAGGTGAATTGAAAACTTTTTTACGAAAAGACGGCAAAATACGAGCAAAATGTTCTCCGTAGTCCCGACTACGCGAAACAGCTCAACAACTCACCGTAGCCGCAGGAGTACGCGGGAAAAATGAACAGTCACGTGGTTTTGATCATGCGCAGTAGCATATTTATCCGTAGCCGTAGTCCGTAGTCGCCGTATCTTAAACGAGGGTCTCAATGGGGTTAACCGATAGGCGTAAAACGGCCAAAAATTTAGCCGATAGCCGTAAAAATTAAAAAAATTTAACCGTTAGGCGTAAATAGCGTAAAAAAGAGTTAACCGTAAAAGAAATTGTCCCCTAGATTTGCTACTTTTAAGGAAGGTACTAAACTCACTTATGGTTGCGCTTTTTTATTTCTCGGCTAGTGTGACTCCGTACGCACGTTATGCGAAGCGCCTTTTAGGTGTTGACCAACAACTAGGCTCCATTTCCGGCGCTTTCTTGGGGAACTAATTTTTTCCATAGCGAAAGTGAAACAACACGCAGAGATGTCACTGTTTGTAAAACACGTTGCCGATAAACAACATTTCCCTGTTTTTCTCGGACGCTACGGTAGACATCGCCATGCCTAGTCCCTGTTCGGCGTCTTCCCACGCAATCTCGGTCAAGGCATTTCAGTGGCGAACTCGCTCGGACCACATGACCCGAAAGGCATCAGCCGCGCGGAATAATACGGCCTACGGACAAGGCAACGGCAAGACAGTCGTTCCGTACAGTCCTTCGCTATCATTAAAAACAGTGGACACGGGAATTTTGTTATTGGCCGTTTTCACAATAGACCTAGAACTGGATCATCCATCTGAGACTAGCCTGTGTACAGTCGCGCCCTCCCCACAGACAGCCCTTCTCCGATTTTTTTCTGAGGGGAGGGGACGGCTGTACACAGGCTATCTGGAACGGATAATCCTGTCTTCAAAAGTCAGGCGGATTGTTTATTCAAAATTAAAACTATTCCATTGCCAAATTAAGACGTATCACCTATCTGAAGCGAATCATCAAACGGATAACCCGTCTCACACGAATAATCCTTCTCTAATGTGAAAACGGCCATTTCTGTTATAATGAATGTCGCGCCCCGGCCTTGAGTTGGGCGTTCGCGTGTCTGCTTTTGCTTTTTCACAAAGATTGTTTTTAAATTGACTATTGACATTTCTATGTGTAAAATAATATCAGAAGTGCAATAAATTATAAAAAGTATGATCTATCAAATGTTAAAATTTTTCAAAAGGATAGCTTATTTCATCCCGAGATGATCCGAAGACCTTGATTTTGATTTAAAGATACAAAAAATACAGGTTAATTAATATTTAACTTTTTGAAACAAAAGAAGTTAATTTTTAACTTTTTCGTTAACCGTAACTGAAAAAAATTAACCGATAGCCGTAAAAGCCACCACCCCATTGTGACCCTCTTAAACTCCCCAGTGAGAGGTGGTCCCGGGGAGATGGAAAGGTGTTGATGGTTATATTGATAGGAACTGCTTCAGTTACAGGGAATGTGAATACACAGTGATTACCGATAAAACTTCGCAAATGCAGGAGATCATTCAGCAGCATGGATATATGTGAATGGGAAACTCTTGCTCCCTTTCTGAGCAGTTTCCGATACAGAAATGTTTGGACAAGTATATTAAAGAGTTTGACTAGGCTGTCATTTGTAGGTCTTGCAGGGAAACTTTGTGATGATGTGACTATGATAAATTCTATCATGAGCTTATTACCCTGACTCTGGCCATTGGATTAGCAGTATGCTTAAGATGATGTGTTTTTGCAATTTTAGTTATGGGGAGCTTAAGCAACAACGACGGCGACTGCTTCGAAAACGTCACTTAAAAAGTGAAGTCGTACTGCTTCGAACTTTATCCCGCTGATTTTATCACATTCAATTCGTCAAATCTTGGCAATAGTTGAATTCTAAAAGACTGTATCGAAGTTCAGAGAAAGAAGAAGAAAGTCGTTGTCTTGTGTTCACGTCCTCCGCAAAACGTGACATTAGGCATTTTCACGTCGAAGTAGTGCAACGACGGGAAAGAAATGTACATAAAAGCGTGATGCACGTGCAAATTGTTGTTTTGCCAATTCAAACCTATTACTTTTAGACCCTGTTTACATGGAGTGGGGGACCCCGGTCTAGTGGGGTAAGTTTCTTTTGTTTTGTGTCCCCCAGAGCGTGAAAACGAAAGAAACTTACCACACTAGACCGGGGTCCCCCACTCCATGTAAACAGGCCCTTAAGGTGTTGTTACAGGAGACGATTTTTAGCGCGACACAGCGTTGCAACATGTACATTGTTGCGACATTGTTTCGAATGGCTACAACATTATTCCAACTTTGCATCGCTGTGTTGGGCTAAAAATCGTGTCCGGTGAAACATCACCTTCATGACGTTCTCGTTGACGTCGCCGTCGTCGTTACTTAAGCTCCCTATTAAGGATGCTTAGAACTGCTAGGAACCATTTTCAATTCATTTAGACGCAAACAATTCAGACAGCGTTTTTTCACTTTTATTTACAAAGGAGGAAAAATAAATTACAACGCCAAAGTTTGATCAGTCCTGTTTTCAGCCTATTTTCGCCGGCTCTATCTCGGTTATCTGTGAGCACTTCCACTTGGCTGTCAACACGGTGAGTTGTTCGTCTTCCTCTGTGTCGCCTTCCTGAATCCTCTCTTCCAATGTGTACTCTCCATGCTGTTCACAGCCGATATCAAAGCGATATTTACCGGCTCCTTGGAGATTATCATCCACAAAGTTACCGACGTATCTATGATTGGAGTGGACCAGCTCTCCCGCTCCGTCTCGCTTGCCGTGTACCCATGATCCCGTGTACTTGGTTCCAGTTGCCGAGTACGTGTACACACCCTGGCCATGTCGCTGATGCTCATACCAGTCTCCCTCATAAGTGTCTCCATTTAAGTAGTAGTAAATTCCGTGGCCATTTCTACGGTCTTCCACCCAGCCACCCTCGTAACGCGAGCCATCTGGGTACCAAAACGTACCCTGGCCGTGCTTCCTGCCCTTGGCATATTCACCCATGTATTTGGCGCCGTTTTTGAAGCGGTAGGTGCCGTTACCGTGGCGTTTGCCGTGTTCGTACTGCCCTTCGTAGGTGTCGCCGTTTGGAAGAGTTGCTTTGCCGTAGCCGTGACGTTCTTCGTTTTCATTTCGTTCACCTTCATACTCCTACAGAGAAGATAAAAATGACGTTAAAAAAAGCACTCACTTCATTGAACGATTTAAGATAATTAAAAAACCAGTTAGTGCGATGGCAAGCCCAAAACCATTTGAAATTCCAATACTTCCCCTTTTTCTCTTCCATAATCACATAGGAAGCAGAAAAAATTGTGTGCCTAACATCGTAGTCGGTGATGACATCATACTGAAATCTCAGAAATTATTAGACTGGAAAACAGTCTTACTATTTCATTATTCATACCAATGCGTGCTGTTTCACACGAAAGGTCTGGACCGAGCGTGAGCTGGAGTCTAACGTTAAGTCTAACGTGCTTGGGCCTCATCAGACGTCATCAGACATCGATCTGTGAGAGCGCGACTCGACACTTCAGAAACGAGAAGGAAACTGGGGCGAGTCAACTTTCGCAAAGACTTCTGGGACTGTTATTAGGGAATTGTCCAATAGCTGCCCAGCACGTTCCCAGCACGTCACCAGTAACGATCCCAGGAACAATTTCGGGACGCATTTCGGCTCCAGTTCCTTCTCTTTTCTAAAGTGGCGAAATGTCTTTTAGGGCGTGTCTGAAGCAAAATGTTTTTAAAAACAAATTTTTCCATAGTCTCTAGAATAGGATTTTTTGTAAAAAGTAGGTTGAGTTTGATCGTCTGGGTGAACGTAGTCCTGAATAGGACTGTTATTGTTGACAGTGACTGACGTTTCGACAACTGTGCGGTAGTCATTTTCAGAGTCAAAGTGAGTTGTATCACGTCAGTTGATGGCAATCTGCTTCAAATTTACAATACTGTTCCAAGCTCCTGAAAAGCAGCTGACTCTTTCTTGCTGTCCCCGCCTACATTATCAAAGTTTGCACAGTTAACCCTCATTCTTTGTGAGTTTCCCAAGTTCTGGGCTCAAGGCATATCTGAGAAATGTGTGGTACAACGTAAATCACATTTTACAGAACTAGCGGAGAGAGCAAGGGAAGAGTTATAGGCCAAGAAGATCCTCAGGCCTTCTACTCGGTGATATATTTCTGCACTTGCGTCTTCCATTGGAGGTAACTTAAAAAGGCTGGCTGATTTATAGAGCTCTACTTTTAAGCAAGAAAAAATAATAAGGTATCGGTCGCAGTTGGCTTTTGAGTATAATCGTGCATGAGCATGGCAAATCTCATAGTTTTCCTCCCTACTATTAGAGTGACTGTAGCTCGCTCAGTCTTGGATCCTGCTCCTAGCAACTGGGGAGAAGTTGTGACAACAAGTACTACAGACTATACCTTCCACAGTAACTAAAACTTTGTTTGTGGACGATACTTTAACATCACAGTACATAACAACCAATTTTATTACGAGAGGAGTCTGGTTACAAAGCATTACGAGTCTTGTTTTTCGCTTATTTCCGCCTTTTTGTTTGTTTAATGAAACAGGTCCTAGCCAACAAGTTTCATTCAATCAAATCAAAAGGCTCAATGGGGTTCGGAACCTTGGTTAAATAGAAGTTTAAAATTTTAGGATGATTTTTCGAATGTTTTCAGTGAGTAAGCATTTAAAATAATGGAAAAATGGAAATTATTGGATTTGGGGGTTGCTGAAAAATAAAGTATGAAGGGAGCAGGTAGTGGACAAATACAAGATACTGTAGTCCATTAGTGGACTAACTAGTTTATGTGCATATGTGCACACCAGTACCTTTTTCTACCTTTAATTCTTTCATTCTAATTTCCCCGATAAACAAACACACTGCCCCCACCCCACCCCCCACTTAAAAGTTGTACTACAATCTCCTCAATTTCTTTAAGATGGACACTGAAGAAAGGTTATTCAACGACTGTGGTTGTAAGAAAAAATCGACGTCCCTCCGTTGGACTTGGAGCCATCTAATATCCAACAGGCGAAAGTGGGATGAGCCTCGGATAAACAGTGTATAAAACTCATTGTGTTTACTTTTTAAACTTTTCAGTTTTCATTCTTATGGCATAGTTTGCGGTGAATTATGACCAAAAGACTATTTAATGGACACATTTTCTACCGGATGACATAATGCTCATTTTCTATGCTCGCGGAAAACAGTGGACATTCAGTTGTCGTTGGCCAAAGGATGCTTCACGTGCTTTGGAGCCTTTTTAATATTCATATATAAGAAGACTTGTCAGTTTGTTATTTTCTTCGGTAGCTAGTCATTTTGCCTCCAATACACCAATTATTTCGGTGAGCGATCACTAATCTCCTTTAATTCTCTTCGTCTATACAGATACGAGATTGTTACGGATACGTTCTCCAACCTTTTTATCCCAGGCTAAAGTAGCGACAAATAGTTCATATTCAAGCAATCTTATGAGTCATTAAACATTCAATTCATCGAGTGCTTATTCTTGTTAAAGTTCTTTCCTAAACCGGCGAACGAGAAAAAATCAGTTCGAACAGAGTAGCTCATGCCGGTTTTGACAGAAAGAAAGTTGAACAAAGAACGTAAGTTTTAAGTTACAAGGCTGGCGTATAAAAAGCGACGCATTCACAATGATTCTCAATAATATTGACATTTGACAGTTTGCTGTGCCATTTCGACAGCATAAAATGAATAAAGCGAATGCGAATGGCCTTACCCCAAGATTAATGCCTTCGTCTTCCTCAAATTCTTCTGATCCTATGTCTGACATGTTTGAGTTTTGAAGTTTTAAAACTCAAAAATGGATGAGAGAAAACTCTGGTGTCGATAAAAGCTCTGCAAATATGATTTCAATTTGTGTTTGCAGCGGCTCTTTAGTTTGTGTTGCCTAAGCAACTGATCCTTGTAGTTTAAAATTTAAAATTCAAATAAGTAGCTGCCTTATGCATTTGTTATTCAAATTATATCTGAGATTCGGTGAACCGGTTCTTTTCCATGTCTCGGCCTCTGTACGTATCTGTATTTATTCGAAATTGACATCACTCCTAACGGATTGGATTTACACATATCAGATGAAAACAGGTCACCAAAAACGAAGCTTTCAGATTCCATAGTTTTGAAAACGCAGCTGTTCTCGTGTGGGAGGATGAAAAGAGAAAATTTCGAAGACGTTGAGATGATCGAATCTCACGCTTGATAAAAATGTTTCACTGCCACCTTGCCTTTTTTACAAAAATCAAGCATGTTTTAAGTTACTTTTTTCGTTCAATGTCAGAAAGTTCAGTGGTTGTTTCAGAAAGCGACTTTATCAGTAGGCCTACCGTTTCAGGGCCGCAGCCAGTCATTTTATTTCCTTTACAGCCGAGTTGTAGAAGTCGTAAAGGAACGGGGTTTGAGGAGGTAGAAGTAAGATAAGTTAACCAATATTGGCCTATAAACAATCTCAGCTCAACCGTTCCTTTTTAATTTGCAGCCTGTATGTACTCTCGTGTGGTGCTTTAGTCACTGCGGACATGAGCGGGGCTTAAACAGCTGAAGAGCAGCCACCCCTCTGCGTTTTACCGCTGGACGCTTTGGAAACGCGCGACGAAGCCCTTAGATCGCCTGTGTGTCAGGCTATGGGTAACCTTCTTAGCCGGCAGTTGCCAGTATTTGTTTTTGTTTTGTTCTCTGTTGATTTTGGTTAATTTTTATGGGGCACCTCAGGTGTACAAGGGCGAGCGCTCTCGAAATTTCTCCACTGATCGGTGCATGCTTCACAGGCTAGCTCTATGCACAGGCTTCAGTTGGCCTTAAAATGAGGTGGGGGATCGGGCCTCCCGGGCCTCTCTCCTGGTTACATTTTATCAGTCTAGCTGACGACTTTCCCTTTAACATCAGAGGGAGAATTTTAGAACGATTCAGAGCTAACCCGTATTAAAAAAAATAATCCTTTCAGACGTCTGATTCTGCTCTGGGGCCCGTTTCTCGAAAGCCCGGAAAACGTTTCGGTCCCCAAAGCAAATTTTAAAATCAAAACCTGTTGAATAGTATCACAGTTTATAGCCCACAAACCAGTCAGTTTTGCTTCGTTAACTGATAGTTTTATTGTGTCATTTTCAAAGTAGATGGAACCTTGATCTTGAATACAAAACACGACAAACGAGACAGCTTTTCGACGGGGCCAAAAAGTTATCGGGACTTTCGAGAAACAGACCCCAGATATGTGCGTGGACGATGAAAATGATTCTAAAACTCGTCCATTTACAAAAAGGTTGGACGCATTTTTTAAACGGAAAGAAAACTTTACCGTTTAAGAAATGTGTGACCGACCGGCGCCTTACTAATTACTTGGTCTGGAACCTTGAACATGGTCAAACTCTTTTCTAACGTGCTTATTTGTATGATCAGGAGCATGCATGTTCCATAAGTTTTTAAGTGTTTGAAGCAGTTGAAAAGAACATTATTTTGCTGACGGGTGAAAGTACATTGGTTACCCGTTATTTAATTTGAAGAATTGACGTTAAAATTCTTTTAATCAGTTTTAAGACTCTTCAACGCTGTTAAGCTGTTTCTTACTAACGAAGATGATGTGTACTGTGGAAAAAAATAATAAATCCAAATGAAGATATGGCCTTTGCAGTTGTAATCGGGTGTTCAAAGAGATCCCAATCCACGGCTTGTTTGCATCAGTGCTGCAATTCTCTTCCGAGTTTAATTTGCAATAAGGCCAGTTTCCGAGTTGCCCCTAGCTTCTGTTTCAAAACGAGGGTAAGTGCAAAGCTGAATAATAATAATAATAATAATAATAATAATAATAATAATAATAATAATAATAATAATAATAGTTTTTATTATTATTATTATTATTATTATTATTATGCCTTGTACAGCGCTATTCAGCTACTTTTTCATGGCGCTTTACAATGATTATCCCAACTGAAAAACTAAAAGACAAAAACATATTATCGAGGTAAATTAATTACAAAGCTTAAAAATATTAATGCATGATCCACCGTGTCAAATGCTGGTCTAGTAAGGTCTTCTAAAAGCAATATGACTGACTTGTTTTGACCCAAAGAACACAAGTTGTCATTTTTTACTCTAAGTAGCGCTGTTTCATTTGAGTGAAATTCTTTGTACGCTGACTAAAACGCCCGGGGGAGGGGGAGAGAGTGCTCAACAAATGTTTATACCGTGAGGCTCTGCCCCGAGGTCCAATCCCTTACCATTTTATATACCATTTTTCTCGAAAAAGGTACCCCTTTCGTATACCTTCTATTGACAAATGGCACCCCTTTCACATACCTTGTTTAGAACTTTGCATCCCTTTTAACTACCGTAAATGCACCGTCTTTTAAATATGAATCAATCACAAAATTAGAACGTTTTATTCATCTGTTAGCCCTTTTGGGCCCTTTTACAGACCCAAATGACAGATTTCGCTGCCCTTTCAGCTAGTGAAATCCCTACCCTTTCAGATACCTGAAGCCTGAAAAAGGTACCCCTTTCTGGCGGAACCTCCCCGTATAGGCCATCATAGGGAGTACCCCCCCGGAATGAAACGTCTTATCAATATGGTTGATCATAACATGTTTGCACTGTAGCAGACTCTGCAACCAACTTAGAAATAAACTTTAGCTTTGGGATTAACCGAAAGTTTGTGAACTGCTTTAAGCTAGCGGTTGGTTTACTTAATGTAGGTGAAAGCGAAGCAATCTTTAGGGCATCAGGTATTACACCATTATACCATTAGTTTAGGACAAATTAACAATCCTGGTAAAGGTAGGTAGGAGCACAGGGAAGCAACCCTCAAGAACTAGTGCCGGCAGAGGATCGAGACAACAGGACTTGCTTAGACGCGTATACTCAAGTAGTTTAAGGCCTGTGACTAAGAGGTTTACCTGTCGAAAATGAAGACTATAACTTCGGCATAGATGATAGCGCTGAATTAAAATTTGGCACACATAAATAACTCATTGTCCTTAACATTTTGAGGTATAAATGTTGTGTTAATAAGTCACGTGATATGTCACGTGACCATTTTGCTAAAAATCGTAAATTATTGACCAATTGGTGGCCTGTTTAAGAAAAGAAATCGAGCAATAACATTTTTCGAATTCATATTAAATATGTCTAACACCTCACGTTTGGAATGACCGTCCATAAATTATGAGGGAAAACGTCATTTTAAATGCCTAAATTTAATCGTGAATTATTTAAAACTTTAATTTTAAACTTGGTGTACGTTCATTCCAAACGTAGAAAGTTAGGTATGTTTATCCTCTTTCAGAAATGCCAATTTATTTATCCCAACAAAGTAAATTGGCCACCAATTCGCCAATTTCCTTCATTTTCAATTTTTGGTCCATAATTAAACGTTAAACCTCAAGATTTACTTTTGGGAAAAAATTCATTTTGTTCTAGGTCGCCTAGCGAGAGATATTGTCAATCATTCATATTCTCAGAACACACCTTTGACCCAGGCCTTAAACCCCTTGAGTAAGCAAATTCCTTGACATCTTCTTGACTGAACTCCTGAAAGTTATATAAATTCAGCAGCGTTTGTAGGCAATTCATCGTCATCAGCTAGCGATAGATCTCTGTTTCTTGCTACGAGAGCAGTGTGTATCTTTTCAACTTTCTGGTAGTGAAAAGGTCAGCAACTGAATAAGCAAGCAAAGCATTGCTAGGAGAAGGCGGGTATCGCGTCTCATGATATCTCTGCATAACCTTTGTTAACAGTTTTAAACAGCACCCGTTGATCTGAAGAATGCTCATTAATTATTGATGTGTAATAAGTAGATTTCAGTGAACTAATAAAATTGTTGACGATGTAACACTGCTTGATTATGACTTGTACGCTTCCCGATCAATGGTAGACTTGACTTCCGCCTTTTTCTCTCTAGCCGACGTCTTTTCTGTTTCTCAGCAGCAACTCTAATTTTGGTGAATACCAAGGTGCTCTATTGATGTAAAGACTATTCGTCTCACCCAGATTATATTCATTTTCACAAGAGAGGTTTTGCACTTAGCCTCGATTTCAAAAGGTGATAGATTTTGGAACTTGCAAATGGCCTACTTCTTAAATTGACTAAAACTTGATAGAAACTTGAATCCGTTAAGAAGGCCACCAGTCTTATTAGGTTTCACGACAGTAAGTTCCGGCAATTTTTCTAGACCTGGACATGTCGTTCGACACAGTAGTGACAAGGTCAGTGATGGATGGTACACATTCGAGCTGTTGTCCATAGAGGGTGTACCACCCGGCTCTCAGCCGCGCATGAAGTATTCTTATTGGAGATATGTACCCCTTAACCTTGCTTCCGTTAAATTCTATTGACCACTCTTGGCTCAACTTATGTAACAGTCTAGGTATGTTTAGAGGAAGGAGTAATCGTCAGTTGGACAATAGCTCGATACAGTTTAGAGTCGTCAGCTAGAGGGCCATGGATGAATTAGAACGTAATTAGTTGGGAGCGTCGTTGATCCGTACACAAGGAACATGAGTGGTCCAAGGATTGACCCCTGAGGAACGTTGGAAAGTACACGCGACCTTACGATAAATTCCCATATAAATCTTACTGAATTTGCCTTCCAGGAGGTTGTCGTGCGTCTGGGCGCCCTGTCGGGAGAACAGGGACTTTGAGTTGCATTCTTTGTAAAATTTTTGGTTGACCCGTGTCATCCGCGTTTGGAAATGAAGTGATTGAATGTCAGCTCTTACAGTTTTTCGAGAGACGCCGTTTTAATGACCACGAATTGGGGATAAGGATTCTTGCGTGTCATATATTTGCATGTGTTTCTGGTTTCTTGACAGGAGAGACATTAAAACAAACAACCTGTGATTTTGATTTTCCTGAGCTGGCTTCCGCGTCTATCTCTCTCCTCAAAAATTCCACAATTGCTTGCGCGGGCGAGGGCTTTCGTCTCAGGCCGACACTGACTTTTATCATGAAGATCAATGCAGGAGCTGCAGGAGCCCATCAGGCTCCTGATCAATGATATCTCTTTTTCAGGCACAGGTGTAACGCACGTGGCCCAAATTCAAAACTGGCAGGATTTGGCCATTGGCATTGTTGCGTATCGTTCGAAATAAGGATTTGCATGGTGGAAAACGATTGTCACTGTATCGAAGAGAACGGTCATACAATCTCTTGCTACTGTAGCCCACGAATGTGAAAGGATTTAAATAAAAATAGGCAAGAACCGGGCTCACCCAAGTTGTGTGTTTCTTTTCTCCTGTGTAGTTTGTAAGTCGTTTTATGGCCATTATATTATATCGGTTTTATTTGTTCTCTCTATATTCCTTTCCTCCAAGGTTGGCACTGTAAAGGTTTATAGAGACATATAGAGAGAACAAACCGGGTCCAATATAACCCATAAACTGGCCATAAATCGGCTGCAAAACCATACAGGCAAGAAAAAACACTCGTTTTAAGTTAAGTTAGCTGATTTTTATTTAAATCCTTTCACATTCGTAGGCTACAGAAACAATCGTTTTTTCACCATACAAATCCTTTTATTTCGAAGGTTACGTAACGGTGCCGATGGTCTTACTTCGAGCTTGGGCCATCTGTGGCTCCATCCAACGCTATAACAATGTTCCCTTGAATCGTAAATGGAAGGGCAATAAACCTTTGAATAACTTTAGACTAGTTTAAGAGAACAGGGCTGGTCTCTTCATGTATGTAAACAGGGTGTTTCGGTATCGAGATCTCGCCTCACCATGCACTATTTCTTTAACCGGGTGTCGGGGTGTCCATTCAGTGTGTTCAACTCAGTTCTTCCAGAGATGAAATATAGAGTGAATTCACCGCACGTGACTGGTACGTTCGTTTGAAAAACTGCATGTGAGTGATTGGGCAGGTCATGCAAGTCATGTAAAGATTATGACAACTACTTATTTTTTTAAGTCGGCTACACACACACGAAACTTAAGTATGTTTACTCTCTGTCATAATCCCTTTATTTTTAGCATGTGTTTTGTCCCTGCCGACCGACTTATCCACAGCTTCGAATCATGTACAAACACTTTTCGAAATCAACTGATGAGGAACCTCGTTTACAAACAACATCAGTGCCCTTGCAACTCTTACACGCCTCTTTCATAGCTCGCTACAAGAACAAGAACGTGCCGTTTTTTTTAAAGTAGCTCCAAGGTTGGATCAGCATTTGGGAACCGTTTGTCTCTAAGGTGATGGAAACACTTATATTAGCATAATGACAGGCTAAAAATTTATTTTTGCAGGATATTGGCTCCTGAGTTTTGCAGAAATACGATCTGGGCGTGGTGAAATTTAAAAAAAAGCAAAGCACTGTTTTATTCTTAAATAGAATAAAACCAAGTGAAATAAATTATTAAATAGAATAAAACAAAGTGAAATAAAGTAAAATAACAGGTCTTTCCAGCGGAATTTGATAATAATCATTAATCGTTACAATCTATTTTGAAGGCATCCTGTAAAGTTATTAAGTACTTTAGTTTCAAAGTCATCTTAAGGTAAATGTGTTAGCTTTGTGCGTGTTTGTACCAGAGCTCGTGCCAGGCATGTGCGTCTTTACGTTTCTGTTTTTACTCGTAATATCACAAGTTACACGTAATTCAACCACTGAGAAAACAGCGCTGTTGAGGGAGATTATGTGACATGATCTAAATCCTCTTTGCTTCGACCGTTGTGTCGTCAAATCAAGCGGCTTGCCCCCGTGAAGTTGACACTGAGTTGATTGCCCCGCTCGGGTTGATTACTGTTGTAATGTAAAAGCATATTTAAACTCCTTGCTCAGACTGATTTTTGTTTTAAATAACGTTTAATTAAACATGTTTTAGTGGTGTGAATAGGAATTTGCAAGAGACGGATCTGCCGCTGAACCATTATCTAACGCACTCGAAACGCACATCGTACATACACACAATGAAAACGGGCGATACCAGTGTAAGAAATATTCTGTAAAGTCGGGAAAATAAAAAGAAAGAAGAGAAGAGGAAAAGAAAAGACACCCAACCATGAATGCTACGCCCTTTGCTAGCATTTTTGCAAATTTTCCTCGTGCTTTGGCGCGCGAACTGCATATCAAAGCTTGTAACTTTACAACGACTTCTAACCTGATTAGCCAGTGGAGGCTTCGTTTAAAAGGGGCAAAGGATACTTGCGATCAGGCCTCAGTTATCCCTTTGGCGAAACGGAAAAAACAGAATTCCTTCCCGCTAGAGACCTATTAGACACATGTAGCCACATGTTGGGGAGGGGAGTCCAGGAAAAAACTTTATTCGCAAAGAAGCCGGGTGAGAAGGCTAGCTATGCAGGCTATTAATAACTGGATGAGACCCACGCAATTATAATCACTTGAGATGTGTTTGTTCCACGTTAGAAAAAACTTAAATATTCTTTAAGTTTTTCCCAGAGTGAGTTTTTCCGGATTATCAATTGCTTCCGGTCGCGGGAAAGGCCGTATCAAACAGGAGAAAATCCGCCACCGGCGAGTCCGCTGAGTCATGCCGAAAACAAGGGTGCAAAAAATCAAAGTCCCTTCCTTCTTTTTTGTTATGTTAAGGACTACAATTCCTATGCGAAGAACCTAAATCTCACCTTAATATTCAGTTATCTTTAGTTCTGCGCCAAGATATTAGCCCCTTTAATCTTTTGGGCTCTGATCCCTGAGTTGAAATAAGTGTTGGAACGCATCCAAGTCAGATATTGTTTCAAGGCTAAGAACCCACTTTACAAGCTTTAGGGGCGGAAAACATATAGGGACAACATACAAACACCGAAAATGCAAACCCCTCACAGTGAGGTAGAGCAGCAAAACTTACCCGCAATTCAATAATAAAGATTTTGCATTATAGCCAAAGCCACAAAAAGTTAAAAGGTATTCCAGGAGATACAGCACGACGCTTTGTAAGGGGTGCGTATTACGTAATTTTGCACTCTGCACTCTGCACTCTGTTTCTAAATAGAACAATAATTGTTGGCAACCAAAACTGGCTCTCTCAATGACCTGAATCAGTATTTCAATTGAGGGTCACGAGAAGACGTTGGACAGGATGGCCAAAAATCAAACCAACCGTTCACGATCCTATATGGGCAGGTGCACGTGCCTTTGTGAAACGCGCCTGAATCGAACGTTCTGCAAGAGCTTCGAAAACTGGAAGTAAAACAATCCGTTTAGCTATTCTTGCAAGGAACAATTAGCATTATAGTTATTAATATCAAATATGAAATATCACGCTATTTTGCAGAAGAATTCTGGGGTACCGAAGCAAGCAACTGGCAACACAGAGACACTCAAATACCGTTAAGTTTGGTCCGATGGCAACGACCCTAGTCACTTTAGGGTCGCGTCTTTCTGGGGGTCGACTTGTTTCACGGTTTCATCAATTATGTTCGGAGGTCAAATAATTTAAACCTTTCAGGCGATGATAACGAAAACAACGCCAGTGCATAGTCAGAACACAATTTATTCCGTTTAATTTTAGCTTTATGGTAAAGGATGAAACGTCTAAAGGAGTTTGTTGCACCTACCGCAGAATAAGGACCAATATGACAGCCCTAACAGGGGGTGGTCCCACTACCTGTATTTAGTAAGCGGGTAACTTGAGAGAATTTCTGGGACTAGAAGCTTATTACCCTGCGACCTAATCTCCGGCTGTACTAAAGAAATTAAAGAATAAGTTTCGGTTATTTCACATTTTAGTGTTGTTGGCTCGTTAAAGTCAGTAAAAAAACCAGTCTTAAAGGGTTCTCTCTCATATTTGTAAATGAATACTAACTTAGGGGACGTTTAACAAAGCATTTGCGAAAAACTCTTTAGCTGACCTATCATCGCATTTGTCGTTTTTCCTGTGACAGTTGATAATCCGACAGCATACAGAGACATCAAGTAAATATCATGTTCCATTCCCCCCTCGTCATTTATTTTAACAACGCGCAACCTTGTATGTGAGCGACAGACAAATACACCGATAAAGATGATTCATCCACTTCTTGTTGTCGGCCTCCAGTTTTGGTTTTCTGCCATCTTGGCATCAAGCACCACGGGTAAGAACAAGTAATAGCTATCTTGTTATAGTATTTTACGCTGAGCATTTTTATCCATGTTATCAACTTGTAATGCAACAGTGTTTGCGTTGGATTATCACGCAAACTGATTAACAATTCAATTAAGTTGTTCGTTTAAAGTTGCATTTAACTTTATCTCCGTGCTACATAAATGCTCTGCCCACCTCTTATTTGTTTCATCATCGTTTAGAAACCAACTTCTTTTATTGTGCGCTATGTTTTATGCTGCCGAGTTTCCGCATTGTGCGCGTTTGCCTGACGCCTTCGTTTTAGATCTCCTTACTAAAATGAACGGTCGTAGAGACTCTCTTAGCGATAGCTAGATTGGTTTGCTGCTTAATTTCACCAAGAGAAATTCAAAAGTTTGATCGAAATAATTCTTTTAATAAACATGTTTTCATATCTAAGCAAGACTTAGATCTCTTATGACCTTTAGACTCAGACAAGAAGTTGACGACTGTCTCATCGACCGACGCATTACTGACGACAAAAGACTTTCTGCCTTATAATAGTGACTGGTTCTGTATAGTGGATTTAAAAGTGGAGTTACATTATCCATTTCAACAACATAACATCCGTTTCATATTGGTACCAGTGTTTTCGCAAGAAAGAATGAACAAGAATGTCGCGCAATTTTGCGCACGCTCTATTTGGTTTTCATGGATGGATTTGCGAATATTTTAAATTATTTATTTAAGCTGTTGGCTGTCGTATTACAAGGAATTAGTGTTCGTGTTGGGCGCTGTTTTAATTGGAAAAAGAAGCGAATTGATAAGTTTTACGAACTGGGACAGGGAGTGT
>OZ037995.1:9770887-9991808 GCA_964035705.1 Porites rus
TAACATGCTGTATACTCCAAATTGTTAGATATTATTTTCTACAGAATGGATGCACAAATATCCTAGTCGACCCTACCCTGATGTTTCATCGGAACTATTGAATCAACTAACTTGATAAAAACGTCTCAAACATTTAAATGTGCCACGCGTGGAATCTCTTAAAGACATACAGCCAATTGCAACGGTGTCATAGAGAAAGATGAAAAACGGAAAAAGCCACATAGGATTGACCACTCCAGAAAATACCCGAACATACCATAATTCTCTTTGTTTGTCACCCCAAACGTTTGCATAAGCATTATTTTCAGTTTCTCTTGGGGCCGTTTTAACTCCCAAGAGAAACTGAGGACGATGCTTATACAAAATTTTAGGGTGACAAACAAAGAGCATTATATGGTATGTTATGGTATTTTCTTGAGTGGTCAATTCATTCGGCTTATAAGCCTAATGAATTCATTTGCAGCCTCCGGATATGGAATTCGTATTTGCCTGTTGGAATTTGCTATTGTTTTGAAGCTGAAAAACAATAACAAAAATTTCAGTGAAGAAATGCTACGGCTGCAAATGAATCAACCCTGGGAATGTGGCTTAATTAACCCAAAAAATTATTCCTATTTTGACTTTTTCTAAGACAACGTTATTGCAATTAGGTGTATTCAATAATTGATAAAAGTCATTCCAGACCATTCGAGGCAAGTCGTGTAATCCTTTATCAGCGACGCCCGTTGGCTCTTCGACGTCTTGAGTGAGGTTATAGCAGGCCGTAAAGAAAAAAACGCTTAAACTTATAAATCCAAATGGATTCGTGAAGGCTTGTAGAAAACGGCTGCCAAGGCCTGTCTGTTTGGTACAGATTTGTCGATTAGTTGTTGTGCAGTTGTTCTTTGTAATCCAAACTAAAAGTCAGTCAATTACGTATTTTTACAGCCTCGTTAATGATACCAACCCATTCAATTTGAGATTCCCGAAGAGGTTTTCTTTACATATTTGCTTCAGTGTTGAAATGGCGAGCAACCCTGAGCAACAAAAGCAACAATAGCAACTAATCCAACAAGGCTTTTATAATGATATGTGTATTGAAGGTCGCCAGTGAAAGGAGCCCATATACTGTATTCGAATCATGAACCTGGCACTTCTCCAAGAGAAATCCTAGTTATGGGCCATTCGTTGCATTTCCAAAGTGCTACGTGAAGTAACGTTCTTTAATCAGAAAAACAGCTACATATTTCAGTTGCATTACAGATCAATCCGTTTTTTTTCTCTCGCAAAGTTCTTCTGCTATCCTTCAATGTCAGCTAATGTCTTCTCTATGTTATCTTTTCCCTTAACAAATCGTAGCAATGTTAGATGCCGCTCATTTAATGAGATTTTAATGGGCCACAGCAGCTTTTCTTAACTTATCAAAACAGGATTTAATATCCTCTCGATCCTTCGGTGACTCAATTGTGGTGCCAAAAAAAATAATAACAAGAAGAAGCAAACAGAACACATGTGGGGATTCTTTGATCCTTCTGAAAGTTAACCCTCGAACTGCAAAAAGTGAAAGTGTAATTCCGTCAAACGTGCTCTCATCGTTGTATTAGACTCAAAGGTCCTATAAAGTAAAGCAACAATTAACTTCTTTTCAAAAAAGGCAAGCAAACAGCTAGGGAAAGCGGACGTGATTCTTAGTCAAAAGAGAGATTTATTCCCCATAACGCTAAGTTTAGCGTAAGTCTCTGAGAAGATTGAAAGACCTTAACACGGAATCCACCAGGAAATTGAGTAATTTTAATTTTCAGTGGACCAAAACCTTGTATTAGAATAATTTAAAGAATGAATGTCAAATTTGACAAAATTACATCTTGCACACGAAATTTTCAAAGTTTTACCTGTTTTTTCACAATTCTTGTGAAATATGACGTTCATTTTCTCGAACTCCCATGAAAAATCTTCTTTGGTGTCTATTACAGATGACTAATTACATCTCTAGCCGTTGGAAAATGTAAAAAAAAAAAAAAAAAAAAAAAAAAAAATGCAATACGGTAAAATTCCGAAGCCCCGGGGATTATATTTTTCAAAGGCCCTTTTTGAGGGGCTTATATTCGGTGGGGCCTAGCCTATGTACGGAGGGAAATTTGTGTTTCAAAAGCGATTGGGATAGCCTTATTCTTTGTTTTACTTTGTATTTGAAGGCAATTTCCGAGTACAAGCCCCCGGGGGGCTTATATTTGGAGGGGCGATTTAACGGAGGGTTTTTTGCGTTACGAGTTTGGGGGGGGGGGGGGGGGCGGGGAGGCTTATATTTGGAGGGGCTTATAGATGGAGGGGCTTATTTTCTGAATTTTACGGTATTCTTTAAATTATTCTGGTACAAGGTTTTTGTGCACACTGAAATTAAAATTACTCAATATCCTGGTGGATCAAGTCTTAATCCTCGTCAATCTCTTAATCCTTAAGGCCGTCATCCCCTTCCTATGTTCCTCATAAACGGAATTGTACAAAGCAAATCAAACTAAAATAGATCTCAAAGAGGAAAGTGTATAGTGAACAAAAAATGTCCTTGCCGTGAGTGCTTCTCAATAGACTGCGAGCAGTCTCTCTCTTTTTTTTTCAGATTTAGTAAGGGGAGTGCACGCGCGCGCGAGCGTTGAGGGGCGAAGCCGCGAGACGCGAGAAACCAGGGAGTGGCTCTCCCGTCTCGCCTTCAGTCACGCGCGTGATCATTTGCGTGTCTCGGGCGTTTTGCTCGACGGACAAAGAAAAAAGAGAGACTACTCGTAGTCTAGCTTTTCAATTGGTTGTTTTTTTGTCAAAGAGTACACTCGTGACCGTAATTAACCCCATCAGTTATCGAGTTATAGATTTGTTACATAAAACCATGCAATGCAGAATAGAACTCACTCGATACTTCCTGCCGGATCTCTTTTCGTCACGATATTCGTACCAGACTTCTCGAGGAGTTCACTGGAACGTGTAAATAAAATCATAAATGCAAGGCTGGCACCACGCGGCAAAAGCGAACTTCATATCAGGCGAACATTAGTTATGAAGCTGCTTGTTGACCATGTCTCAGAATGGCTTCGCGCTAGTTTTTGTTCCAGCACTACTGGGTTTTAAGCTAACTCCCTTGTTTTGCACTGCGCATCACCTACTGAGCATAACATTGTAACATCAAAGGCGGTGGTGAAAAAATCAGGATAGTACATAATTTTCAAGGGAAGAACCTTAACTTTGTTTTGGTAACCAATTCAAATTTCTTTGTCTTTTGTAACAGTGTTACCGAGCCCAAGTGCCACCGTCTCTTCTCCGAATCCGTCTTCTTCCTTGCCAAATGCAGTAACTTCGTCCATAGGAGTACCAGTTTCTAGTACAATACCGACGCTTGCCCAGTCCCTATCTAGCACAGTCATTGTTTCGTCACAATCGCTTTTTACCTCTACCTCAGCGTCAGAGAAGGTCCACCCAACTGTTAGCCAATCTCCGTCTATCACAGCAACAGGTATGTGCGGATTATCAAACTTTTTACGACTACCGGGGACCGTGTGGTTTAATCCCCCATCTTCCCTTCCCCCATCCCCCGTCCTTAAGGAAAGGGCCAATATCTCCTGCAACGCATTGTAAGAGCACCTGGACTAGTGACTAGAAAATCACTGGGAACGTTTGACTTCCGTTGGGAGAACTCCGATTTCTTTCCGAGTTCCCTATGTGATCGAGTGAAAAGTGTGGTTCTCTAACTTTTTTCATATACAAAAGTAAAGCGCGCTCTCTGATTGGTCAATTACTCATTTACTATATTTTGCCCATGAATGAGCCATGATACTTGCGCTTAAAGCTCAATTTCCTGTAGATTTTATTTTGTTTTTACATCATAGTTTGTAAATGTTATAATTTTGTACTGAGAGACTGAATTGACAACGGTCGTTTGATATAGCAGTAGACTACTCGTTTGGCGAAAATATATTTTTTATTTTTTCTCTTTTGATTCTGTTTTACAAATGGTAAGCGGCTCATGCATGGTGGTACTACTGAGTAATGGTTACACTTGGGAGGATTGATAAGCACTCAAGAAGCTAGAGACGCTCACCCCCCCGGCTATCACCTCGCGGGACTCTTACGCGTCTTTCGTGTTCAGCAACCTCCTATTTGCAACCATAACTCAATAGTACACGTTGAGCCATTAACCAATATAGGTTTTGCGCCATGATCGTAAGTGCATAAGTTATTATAAGACCAGGGTGCGAGTGCGGGTGCGAGTGGTCCAAGCTTCTGTATTAAAGAGCCTACATAATTATATATTCCTTGATTGCTACCTGTGTGTCCTATAAAGAGAGTCATTTCTATGAGCACCCTTCATGTTAAGGGCATTTTTTCTTAGTATCAAAGTTCTTATTTTTACGTGTTGAACAAAAAACGAGTGGAAACAGACTATGAACGTTTGAGCTGCTAGTAAACTAGGCACGACTTAAGCTTTCTGCTAGGACTTGATTGCCTTTTTCACTTCAAACACACATTTTCTTTATTATTTCACAGCGTCTCGTCAGCCCACTGGGAAAATTACAGGTTCAACTGTTGGTGTTGGACCCACCACAACTTCTATACAGGCTAAAGGGAAAACGATAGGCGCGTTAGAAGTAATAGGATTTTGTCTCGCTGGCGCCCTTGGCCTCTTAGTCGCAGCCTTCGCCGTCTACTATTTCGCTTTTCGGAAACGATGGTATCCGCAATACTGGGACATGGGACCGGAGTCACCTCCACCTACCCCAGCAGTGGCAGCAGCAAAAGTATCAGCGGCAACAACAGCAGCCGTGGGCGAAAGAAAGACAGTACCAGAAGTTGGGATAACTCACGCAGGATTTACTGGGGACGCGTCTAGCTCCACCGAGAAGGTGCCTCCTGTTTCCTTTAACGGTAATGCCCATGTCGAGAAGAAGGAAGAAATTCCTGCGAACAAGCAAGATGGTGAAGGCGAGGAGAATGCTGGATTTGCTGAAGATAGTGCTTTGTAAACAAGGACACCCTTCTACTTTTAAGATGGACTGGGCATTTTTTTCCTACAGACTGAAACGATAGAACTGCTTTCATTTTTTGTGTACAACATAGTAAAGATGCCTTCCGAAACTAACTCGTAGCGCCCAGAGGCTCTAATTCAATTTGCTAAACTTAGAATTTTTAAGAATTTAGAACAATCTTTTCCAGCAACAAAAGACGCTTTCTAGCATTCATTCCTTTAGACAAAGGCAGCGACGCGAGGCTTAGGTTGACAAAATAAGTGATTTCTTTGAAATTGTCCATCCAAGCCTCGCCCTCATGTCATTGTGTGTACTCAATGGAGTGGAATAATGGGAAGATTTATAATCAATGCAAACAGGAAAATACTTACACGAAGGCCTTCATTGAAATGATGACGCTTGGGAATTTTATCCAACCAACTCCAACCAAACAGTTAAAATCACTTGTACAGCATAACAAATAGCAAATGAATAAAAGGGTTAGTTTCCATTATGGAAAGTGATATGTGGTACGTCGAAGTTGATTTCGTTTCGAGAAAAGGCTGGCGCTACAAAACGCCTTTTTACGTAAGAGTTATACTGCTAAGTATTTTTAATGGCTTACGAATGAACAAAGCCCTCGGAGATTACGTATTAACCCACGAGAAGGCTGTGTAATTCGAGAGTGAGTGGCGTTCGCGTGTAGAAGTGCTCAATAGGCCACTTCCGAGTTCCAAAAACCCTCACTTTCAAAATGAGGCCAAGTACACAACCATTGTCTTCGATTTCTCTTGGGACGACTGTAACACCCAGCGGAAATTGGAAACAACGGTTATTAGGCATGTCCCGATAGCGCTCGGCACTTTTTCGGCAGTTTTTACATTTCCAGCACTATTGAGCACTTTCTTGACTTTTGAGCAAAATTTGAGCATTTTTTCGCTTTTTGGGCAACATTTAAGCACTTTTTTTTTTACAATTTTTCACATGTTTAATGCAGTTTTTTGTCTTCGAAACGTTTTCAGTAAGCCGAGTAATTCTATTATCATAATTTGAATAATTCCGCCTTGTCGCTTGACTGTTATCATGGAAATGCACAATTGTCCTTTTAAGCGGGGGAACAGTCGATTTTGAAAAAAACAAAACAAAAACAAAACACATTGGTGTTTCACTTACATTTTGATCATTTATTAGAAAATCGAGAATTAAAGCTTTAATAAATCTAAGAAAACCGTATTTATTCGAATAAGCGCCCAACCTCGAATTACCGCCCACCTCGAATAAGCACCTATCCTAAAGGCAGAAAAAGTTAATAAGCGCCCAGCCTCGAATAAGCGCCCACCCCACCACTCTTCCTCCCACAAAAACTCCAATGAGAGATAACAAGAGGCCCTCCCGAAGACGGTGTTTTCTTCAGGGTATTGTACAGAAACCTTGCTTTGTTACATCTTCGCTATTTGTTATTAGCATTCACTGTTTTGTTGCAAAATATACCACTACACTTGCTGAGAATGGTGAAAATTTAATAAGCGTCCAGCCTCGAATAAGCGCCCACTCTCAAAATCCAAAAATTTCATAAGCGCCCAGGGTGGTTAATCGAATAAATACGGTAGTTATAAACATCTGCTAGGAAATAATTAAAAACTACGAGCAACTTTCGAGCACTATTTCGAAATTTCACCACTTTAAAATCGAGAAGGAAACTGGGCCGAGTTAGCTTTCGCAAAGCCTCCTGGGATAGTTACTGGGCAGTGCTATTGAGCTATTGGCCCTTTGTCTTTCTTTGTCCTCGGTAACAGCCTCGGAAGGCTTTGCGAAAATTAGCTCGCCCCAGTTTAATTGTTGTTTTTGAAGTGGCGCAAATCGCTATGGTCTGTACTCTTATCGACCATAGAAATGACATCAGAATGTTCAAAACTCAAGTGGAACCACGAGCCGCAGGCGAGTGTTCCAATGCAAAGTTTTGGATAGTTTAACGTCATTACTATTGTCCGCATGACGGTACAGACCGTGAAAAATTGTCGTAGATTTGTTTTTACAACAACATCGACAGTCTTGACGTCCATTTCGGATGAGGCATGGCGAGGTCAGTGGCCTCACCGCCGGATGAAGAAGGGCCGCTAGGCAGTCGAACCGTCGCGATATGCATCACCACTTATATTACACCGCAAAATGAACAAATATTACTCGTGCTTATTCCAGTTTTTTTCTAAGCTGTTTTTTGCTTTATCGTACTTTTATTGACATTAATTTCTATAACTCTCTGGCCAAACCTCTCTCCACTCTGTATTGAAGTCATCCGACAGATCATGATTGTTTAGTATAGAGATTTAATTAAGACTGTTTTGACCCAGTGAGGCCAAAATTATTAATCACAGTTCTAACTGAGATTTCACGCTTCTTCTAAAGGGGACATTTTTGTTTTGAAACAATGAGGCAGATGCTTTGTTACAGATTGATGTGTAAACTATCAACGTGACCAAAACTGATTATTTATTTTTGAGATCATAAGACCCTTCGTATTCAATGTTTTTGCATCAAGTCTGGAATTCGAAGATTGAGTTTTTAATAAACGCAATTTTCTTTCCGCCTGGCTCAGCCTTATCTACAATGTAGTGATCGTCTACGGCTAGAAGTGAGCAGATATTAATTAAATTTGAAAACTTTTAATAAGCTTCAATTGGCGCTCTCTGTTAAAAGGGTAAAGCTATTAACGTGTTCAACTGAATAAAACTAAAATAACGTGATGTTGACAACAATTTGTTAGACTTCTTTATCAATTAAAAAAGACAGCGGGCGAAAAGCTTTAATTTGTCCACCGTTAATGGCGGCAATTAAAATAAGCTGATAAAGACAATAGTAGCTCAGGGGCACCCAACGAGGATATAGTTCAAAACCAGCTAACATAGCATTGTTGAACGTATTTTAGTATTTAAACGGTAGATATAGGCATATTTTTATCCCCTAAAAACTTTTCATCTGTTCGGATTTCCTAGCTGAAAGTCTAGTGATCCGAAAATTATAGGGATCAAAAGTTACCTTTTCGAAAATTTTAGCCAGGAAAAGGCTCCCGAAAATTCTAGGTGGCCTTTTTTAGGGTAAAAATCCGTTAAAAATGGGTAATTATACCATTTTGTAGAGGTTCGAAAATCCTAGGAGAGGCAGGCAAGCAAGAAATTTTACAACAAATGTTCCGAAAATTCTAGATCTCAACTCGTCTTCCGAACAGATATTTTCCGAAAGTTGCCGTTGGGTGCCCCTGGTAGCTCCGTAAACTCATTAGATTTTAATATTTTGCTGTTCTTTGATTTCTATGTACGGCGTGAATAAAACAAAGAATTATAAACGATCTTCTAATTTCCTGCAATATTTTTAAAATCAATTTTACTTTAGCAAATAAAGGAATTGAAGGGGATCACACTTCATGCGAAATGAATTTAGGAAGCTCGTGCCGCGTTGACTGATTGTCCATTTAGACTATCCAGGAACAGGGTCACAACATTTTTGTATCAGCCGAAGGAAGTCCCGTAAAAGATTTCCAGGTATTCTTGGAGATTTTTTCTTATAATTTGTACCATGCTTTGACCAAGGGTGAGAATCTTCCGTGAGGCATTGGGTGACAAAATATTGGACTAATGAGCGAGGACCCTTTAATGCCTGAGCGAATTCGAATTTGAACAAATACATTTGTCTCTCACCTTAAAAGGGGTAACAAAATTTTCCCTAACCAAGTTTGAAAAATTGGAAATGCGTCCACCTCTAATTTTTTTTCACGAAGTACGCACATCAAATATCAATACACTAAAATGGTTTTATTTTCGAAAGAAAACCAAGCAACTACGTACAAAAATCTACAGTTTTGTTGGGGCTTTTGAAAATTATAATGCTCAGTTATAAAACTGTCAAGCTCTACGGTAAGATTTCAAAACGACACCCGCGCTTGTATACCGCACTTTTTGTTAAAAAAAAGGGAAGTAAAGAAGAAAATTACCGGTTTCGGAGGCTCATTAAACAATTTCATAGCGTTTAGATTGTCGAAAGGTTAGTTAAATGGGGACAATTATAGGGTTTCTTGTCATAAGTTGGTTAAAATTATAAGTAATTACTTTTTCTACTTTAATTGTATGAGCTGGACACGCTAATCGAAAGGGATACTGCCAAAAAAAAATCTAGTTTCTTTCTAAGCATCGAATTTGTCTTTTGCATTTGTGAAAAAGTGGTGACCGTTGCCTTAAGCTTGATGCCGATTCAGGAGAAAAGCAAAAATGTACTATTTTTAGCGATGTTTTCCGTGACAAGATGAAACAAAAGTTCTTATCGACTTCAAATCAGAGTCGGTTTGAGGTAATTTTTCTTTTTACGCTATTTACAAAAAAAGGTGGACTGATAAAAAGTTATGAAAGCTACAGGATCTTGATGCTCATAAAAAGAAAAATAAATCATGTTTATTACAATAATTATACGATGTGTGTGGTGGCCAAAGAAGCATAGATTTAGAGTGGTGGCCGTCGATCATTTTATTTTCCTTGTTTCACTGCTGTTTTTAATTCGTTTGTATTTCTTAAAACGATACATTAGTTTGCTACGGCGAATGTATTATTATTTCTTATATCCAATACTGCTTTCCACAAAAAAAAAACTGTTAAAAACCCCCAAACCATGGGTGGGAAGCTTTCAAACTACGAGTTACGTTTACTATATTGTTAAATGGTTAAAAGAAAAAACTGTTTGTGAAGCGTGACAGTTAATTCAGGGACACCAAACGAGAATATAGTTCAAAACCACATAAACATAGCATTGTTGAACGTACTTTAGTATTTAAACGGTAGATAAAGGCTAATTTTTATCCCGTAAAATTTTTCATCTGTTCGGATTTCCTAGCTGAAAGTATAGTGATCCGAAAATTATAGGGATCAAAATTTACCTTCATCGACAATTTCAGCCAGAAAAAAGGCTCCCGAAAATTCTAGGTGACCTTTTTAGGGTAAAAATCCGTTAAAATGGGCAATTAAACCACTTTTTTGATGTTCGAAAATCCTAGGAGATGCAGTCAAGCAAGAAATTTTACAGAAAATGATCCGAAAATTCTAAATCTCAAATCGTCTTCCGAACAGATAATTTTCCGAAAATTGTCGTTGGGTGCCCCTGTTAATTGCAGTAATAGCTTTATATAGAATGATATAAACTATGAAGAAGCAAAAGTTTCGGATGTAGAACCATTTTATTCGGACAGCTCAATGGAAAGAACCCTTTATTTTTGAAAACTATTTCGGTGCCAAGGAAAAGTCCATTTAAGTAGTACCAAAAGTGGTCGTGGTTGCTTACGGGAGCGGTCGCTTACGAGGGGTTTTCATTACAAAGTTTAAGTCACAGTTCAAACGGGGTTTAAGAAAGGTGCTCGTAAGTAGAGCTGGTCGCTTACGAGATTGGTCGTAAGGAGAGCGTCGCCTGTATTACCAAGGGAGACGACACCTTAGTTATATCAAAAAAGACGTAGAAGATGAAATACACTTTTTAACTCTGTGCCCTGCGTATCAAGAAAAATGAAGTACTTTATTTGAATACTTAAACAAAGAATACAGAATATCAGTAAACAGAATGGCACCAGATAATGTTTTTCTGTTATTAATAAACCCTCCGAGTAAGAACAAACTAGTGCAAAAGTTAATTGCAAAATACGTATTCGACTGCTATGAGAAAAGAAGATCATTAGTTGTTTAGGTTAACATTGATTATAGTTCCACTAGTGTGCAATTTGTGTTATGATTTTAAATTATTTGGATAAAGTCGATATACATAGGACTGTATAAGACTCCAAATAAAACATGGTTTTGTCTTGTCTTGTCTATCAAACTTTCAATCAAATACGAGTTTCCATGATCACGTTTATGTCAGTTATAAGCACGTTTTACAGGATTCGAGCCGACAGCCTTAATATCTCAGTTTGAATATATATGTATTACCATTAAAGAGAGATTGACTATGGTTTGTAGATATTTATAGATATTTGTGAGTTCTCTCGTTTTTGGGTTTTGCCTTTGTTCATTTTTGCTTTTTTTTTTATTTTAGTGCCATTAGTCCCTGTGTGCCAGAGGTTTTTTCCTTTCCTTTTTCTTTTTTCCTAAGCTTGAATCTGAATATAACTTAAGAAGTTCTAGCGACAGTACCCTACTTAGTTATCCGAATATTAAGCCCAAGGCAACTCTCGGTGAACGGGCCTTTCTCACGGTTTGCCACACCTAAGTTATGGAACTTTCAAAAGATGCCATTTTATTCACCCTACTCACCAATACTGTTGGAAAGTTCAATTAGTAAATGTTTACACGACAGCATCAAACTTAAGCAAACCTAACAAAAAACGGATTCACATAAGAAAATGCGAACAATCACTTATAGGACACTACCCTGGCTCCACAGGTCCGTTCTCGAAATACAGAACCTGCGCTCACGGTTCGATGAAGCTCCCGAAACGCGGACTATCAACCGAACTATCAGGAATTAGGAAATAATAATAATAATTTCAAAACTTATGAGGCTCAAATATTTATATAAATATATTCAAGGCAAATGCGCCAAAGGGACTGAAAGCACAATACTAGTAATAACAATAATAGTAATAATGAATAATTATGATAATAAAAATGATAAAATAAGATGATAATATATATCTGGCTGAATTTATGAAAACATAGCTTCAGTGAGTGTCTACAGGTCCTATGCTAAGTGCGTCCTTGGTACCAAGACTTTGACCCTCCCCACCCAGGACAGTGGGTGACTGTCTGCGCCTCCCACTGAGCTCTGCAATTATCATGATAATCATTCTCAGCAGAGGCCTGATTCAGCTTGCTAGGCCAAATTAAGGACAAGGTAGCTGCTGGTCAAAGCCTCTACTGAACACTGCTGCTTTACTGAGGGGGTTGTGTCAAAACAGCCCCCTCCCTACCCCACTAGTTTTGACCCCCAGGCCCCATCCACCCACCCACTGTTAGAGCAGTCCCTGGGCTATCCAGCTGTACCGGCTAAGACGTCAAGGCCCCCTACTTTTTTGGACACTGGACTGGCCTGGAGCCGGCGTAAGGTGAAAACCTAGTGGCCACGTTTTAACGAAATCAGACAGATATATAGAATATAAAAACTAATGGCTAAAATTTACAAAGATAAAATCTGTTAGCATAATATTAAAAATTATAAGCTAAACGCAATTTATAATCTAAGCTTAAAACACAATCTTATAATCTAAATGGTACAAAATGATTTTTTAAAGAGGTGAGTCTTCAACTTTCTCTTAAAAGTGTCAAAGGAAATGGATTCCCTGATATATCTTGGCAGAACATCGGTTAATATTTGCCGAAGATAGTGCCCAAAGGTCAGACCGTCTTTTTTACAATTGACTTTTTTATTGAAAAAAGAAAGAGTTATACTACATATTTGAAAAATATATTTCATGAAATATCTTCAAATAATGTGTTCATTCAATTAGGTAAAAATTGTTGGAGATTTGTATTTTTTTTATTTCTTTACCATTGATATCCATATTATCTACAATGGAAAAGCATACATATTCTTCTTATGGCAACGCGTGTATTGAAACATTTATACGTTTTATCAGCCTTAGTTTAGTGACCATGGTTATTTTAAATCTAAGAAACAATTTCAATTCGTCCCTAAATCTCCATAAATAATTGAATTTCCGCTCTGCCAACGTGTATTCGAATACTGTCTACTTGTCCTTCGTGTTTCAGGAAAATTAAGGTAGGTTCTGACTGAGATGCTCTTTCATTGACCTTTACTTAAATTTCTTAAAGAGGCTTAAATCGTACTGTGTATCATAATTATAATAAGTGTTATGTGGGTCACTATGAAAGCATTAGTATACGAATGCGGTAATATTTTTGGTTTACACTCAGGACTTTGCACTAATTAGCTATCCCTCCACATGGCATTTATTAACCAGTTCTTTCAACTAAGCCTATATAACTTGTACGCTTAACAAAATACGAAACAGTAATTCCCAGCATTGATGAAAAGTGAAATCAACATTATAGCATGTTTTCAAATATCGTCCCAAATTACCGAGCCTTACGCGTTTAAATAGTTGGTAAGTAAACTGTTTTTACCGCCGTGGTAAATCGAGCTGGCACAACAGGTGTGAGTTACTCGCCTCTTAAAATATCACAGGTTAGCCTCATTGTCTATAAGTACCTTATTTTGAAGTGAATTTCGAAGTTAGGAGTTAGCAATTTCTTCAATTCGTGAGGCATATATTTTGAAATAGAAACAATGAAATGTTAACTGATGAAGTCGGGTCTAATATTATATAAATAACAAAAACAACAATTTTTAGTGATATTATCTCAAAATCACGGGTATACACTTCAACTCAAATCTAAGGAAAGTAAAAGGCAAGAAATGGAATATGTTGCTCACATAACATTACTTAGTAGCATTTCCAAGTACAGATGCTTCTTTTCGTCACTCATTGTTAAGCGAAAGCCAGTCTTTTTCTATTTTTTGCCCTCCAACAAAAGTAACGTCGAAAATTTAATTAAATTAACTGCGTTATTCAAAGCACATATAGCACTTCTCGTCATTTAAGAAAAAGAAACAAGAATATGTAAAAAAAAAGTTTTAAACTCAGTTCACGACGTTCAAACCAGGGGTCATAGCAGCAAATAGCGGCTGGAAGTTCACTTATTTAAAGAAAGTGGACGCTAAAAATAAACCGTCCTATTGAGCGTCTCCTGTTCCTCTTGAAACTGCAGTGGCAAAGACGTAGACTGAAATGTCCAGATAACAACCATCATGTAGAAATGTTTACTGTGAGATTATTTGGCTGATCGGAAGCGACGTTGACCAATGCATTAAAAAATACATAAGATGTTAAAGATTACCTAGGAGAACTTTTGTTTCAGTAACAATGTCAGTCTTTACAGACCATACCGTGTTTATTGTGCTGTATTTTTATACAGCACAGACAGCGTCTTACAAAACCTTGGAATAAATTAGACATGTATACTTACTATCGAGTACAATTCAATTCAATTGGTAATTCAAAAGCAATTCCCATTTGAAACTATTGAGGTACTTCAAACAATTTTCAAATCATGCGTGATTGCCGATCACCCGAAATCAATATTTAAACTAGAAATACGTGTATCGCAGAACCTTGCAACGCCTGGGGGAGGAGAAGGCCGGTAAAATGTAAGGGATGGAAGGGCGGGTTTCAACACTGGCTCTAATATTATTTGGAAGGTGAGATTTACGTACTCAATCTCCTTTTGGTTGCAGTAAATTTGAACCCTTAGTGCCCTGGCTTGAAAAAGGATCTGGGATTCAGCTGTGTTTATGTATATAAGCAAAATACATATTATATTTTACTTGGGATGGTTTTGGGGAAGTAAATTTAATGAAAACTGTAAACGAAAATTTTGTTAAGTAAGGACTTTGTCAGTACCAATGTAAGGCTTCCCCAGTACATGTCATACATTATCGATGTTCTAAACTGTTCATTGTAAACTAAAGCTTACTGTAAAACCCATTGTTGCTCATGGTATAAGGGCTTATCGGCTGTCCTCAGTCTGTTGGAAAGATCTTCCTCACCTTAATTTTACAGATCTTGTAAATCTTCTTGCTTCCTATCGTTGCATCAAAGAAGATAATTCAATTTGACTACAAGCTTCGAGCGTTGCCTCTCCTCATCTCTTTCGTTGCAAATTCTGTTGGCGGCATTTTCTCGAAGCGTCTGCAGTCAGTGTTCCCTCTTTTTAAGATCTTTTCTTAATTGTTGAAAGGAGGCCAGTGAGCAAACGGTTTTCTGGTGAGGCAGCTTTCACCTTTCAACTCTTTATGAGAAATTGGGCTGTCTGTGTTCAACTTAATGAGAAAATGGGCCTTCTGTGTTCAACTCAATGAGAAACTGGGATGTCTGTGTTCAATCCTCAAAGAGGAGCGGGGATGTCTGTTTCAAACTTCAATGAGGAACTGTTATGTATAGCGTTCAACTCTCAATGAGAAACTGGGATATCTGTGTTCAGCCCTCAATGAAAAGCTGGGATGTCTGTGTTACCATTTATTAAACCTTTCAGATACTTTTGTTGCTGGTGAGATTGTCCTGTATAATGAAATGTTCCTCCGCATCGCTCAAAAACCTCTTTGCTTAAGTTCGCAATGAGACCGCGCAAGATGGGAGTAATATAACACCAAACTGAATTGACTGGGACTCTGCGACATGTATAACGTATTCTACAGACTACTATCAACGTCTTACTTTAGAAAGCTGGTTTACTAACTTAGAACAAACGCTACTGAATTGTACAATTGTACAAGAGCAGTACAAAAGACTAATTTACGAGATCAAGCAAAACTAACTACGAGAGAACGACCGGAGAACTGACAATTTGACTAACAATAGACGACTGTTTAACTGTGACAATAGACGGATCGAAACGCACCAATTACTGATTACGAGTCTTCATTGCCAATAACATCACGGCTTAACTGCCAGACGACCAATAACATCGCGACGTAATTGACCAACCAGATCAATAACCAGAGTATAATAGCATCAACTGACGTGATACCACTCACTTTGACTCTGAAGATGACTACCGCACAGGTTGTCGAAACGTCAGTCACTGTCAACAACAACAGTCCTATTGGACGATCAAACTCAACCTACTTTTGAAATGACTCCTGGGTTCAACCTTTCACAATATAACATTTGTTTAGTACAATTATATTCTGATCGAAGAATTAAACATACGTTAAGTAACAAGGTATGAAGAAAAAAACCGTGATTTTAGTGGGTTTATAAAATGACAAACGTGTTAGGCTCTGATTGGCTTAAGTTTTTCTATAAATTATTACCTGTATGTTAGACTTTATGTGTGCCAACTAGTCTGAAAAAGTTTCAAAATAATTTTCAATTATTAATTTATGTAAAGAACCCTATTAGACAACTTGAATTCAATTATAAGGTGTTGGCTAATTTAGATATTGTTTTTATGTTGTTATCAGAGACAAATTGTGCATCTTTGCTGCATCTTTTCAGACAAGTAATTTATGTTTAATCACTGGCCAGGTTATAACTTATTTTGTAGCACTAAACATTTTCATGCAATCAATTTGAAAAATGATACTTTGCTTCCTTAGGGGGTGGTTAACACGTTTTTTTCAAAACTTCAGTTGTTAAGCTCCCAGTAAGACCACGTGTAATGAGGCGGGCCAAAATTGTAAAGGAACCAAGGACGTTTTCAGACAAAGATTCAAACGAATTCAATTCGCAGTGACGAAGTTTTCACTTGAGGTCGTCAAACATGCCTCAGTTTTTACAATTATTAAAAACAGTCAAATTTAATTTGTGCGATTTTGGCAGTTACAAATAAACGGTAACTGATCAATGTTACAACAACCAACAAAAAGGCGACTGTCGAACTGGACAAAATTGATAATCAAATTTTGAAGGTGTGATGCAGGGCCAGAGCTATTCACTTTTATTTTACCTTTAAAACAAGCCACCCATTATCCAAAAACCAAATACAGTACAACCACCAACCAACCAACCAAGTACAATTTTCCATGGTCTACACTCTGGTAGACCATCGAAATGAAACTGCAAATTGTTCAAAACTTTGCAGTGAAACCACCCGCCTGCGGCTCGTGCTTCCACTTGAGTTTTGAACATTTTATCACGTCATTTATATGGTCTATAAGAGTGTAGACCATAGGAAATTGTGGTTAATTGTTAAAGAGAACTTTCTTATATTATTCATACCTTGTGGTAAATAAAAAAGCTCCGAACTTCTAGTGCCATAAGAATGCACCTGGCGTGTCACAACATGTTATATTTTTCAATTCTAAATTTACAATTTCCATAAGATAGGAAGTATCAGTATGGGAAAAGAAGACATTAGTGTCATCAGGAAATGATATCAGCTCTAAGACCTTTAACACATGTACATTACATAGATCATTAATATATACTAAGAATAACAGGGGACATAAGATAGAGCCCTGAGGGACTCCGCAAGTAATATCCAATGATGAAGAAGTGTAACCATTTATATTGCACAATTTGTTTTCGACAAGAAAGATAACTTTTAAACCATTGTAAAGCAATACCACGTACTCCATAATGTTCTAAAATCGCAAAATTTCATGATTTACTGTATCAAAGGCCTTAGATAGGTCAAACAATAGGCCTGAATATCAAGTGCATTTGAGATTTTGTCATACAATTGGATTAAAGCATGTGCAGTACTTTAATGTTTTCTGAATCCATACTGATTCCGGGAAAGAATGTCATAAGTATATCAGGTGCATGGTGGCCGCTTAAGAGAGGTAACAATAATACTAGAACTCTAGTCGAGTGTCTTTTGAAAAGTTTAATTTAGATTACAGCAGAACTCAGCATACTTTAAAGCAGAGTTTTAAGTTTGTATTTATTTTTTAATTAGACTTTAGGTATATGGGAACTTGTCGTTGTTGTAATTTTGGATAGAGGGTCACAAGTTTACTTATTCGTTGTTTTTATTTTGTTATTCAGTGCTACCACCTTTAAATCAAAGTTATTTTAATAAATTTGTTAAATGTGAAATAATCTTGAACTATTTGATTTCAGGCCTCAAAACCGCCTCACCTTTCCCTGATTGAAAGCAGTCTTATTTAACCACAATGACCGTAAGTGTTAACCTTTCTTTATGTTATATAACCTTTTCTTACGAATACCACGACATAATACAGAACCTTAAATTGTTATTCTGAAGCCTCGCTCGCGCAGACGGACGTAACATTGTTGGCCATCAACTCCCAACATTGTTGAATGTTACATGTTGCGTCCGTTTGCACACCCTGTTGCATGTTGTTGCGCAAAGTTTGAAACCGGTCAATCTTGAGCAAACGGACGTAATAACTTCCAACAAATGGTGCGTCCGTTTGCACGTGGCTTGAAGTTAAGCCCTTGAACTCAATCCAGAGTTTGACTAATAGTCGCGGGTCGCGGGTCGCGGGTCCTCAGTCGCGGTCGCGGGTCCAATGTCGCGGCAGGGGAAAATGATTTGGGGTTCGAGGTAACAGCTGAGTGAAAACGGCTGATATGAACACAATATAAAGGGAAAAACTCTTTTTTATGAATGATACTCTACCGTAGCCAATTTACAGGTTACGGATGTTAGAGTCAACAAAATAATGTCTCAAGAGAAGACGTAAAAGAAAAAGCTGGCCGACTTTTGTGTTCACCGCAAGTTTATTTTGTTTTCTTTCTATCGGGCCCAGTTATGTATAAATTCAGCTTTGAATGTACTTATGCATAACAGTATCTGATAAAAAATGTTACCATGAGTTACCATTGTTTTCTTCTTGTCTATGAATTGCTCACAAATTCTTAAGGGTGCATTTACTGAAAAATGTGCGATACACTTCAAAGACTATAAATTATAAACGTTACAACAACTTAAAACCATTTATAAAAAAGGCTAACTCGGGCTCGAAAAGCTACGAGTCTGTCGGTAGAAGAAACGAGAACTGTTTCAATTTTAACAAATGTTTTCGGCAAAAATAAAGAAAACGCTTGTTGAAAAACTTCCTGGTCGCAAACTCCCAAAATAAACTCTTTGCACAAGTAACTGGAAAGAGGAGGAGAGACGTTGGTCTTGAAGTGCCAGTAAAGTACATTCAAGCGGGTATTCAAGGCATGAATTTAATATAGAAACAAGTAATAATCCACAGCAAGAGGGGATAAAGCTCGAGCTTTATCCTCTCTTGTCCACAGAAAGGAGTTTGTTCCCACTAACGATTGAAATCCGGAATCCAAGTTCTACCAAGACAGAATAGATCATAGTCTCTTGGTTCTACTGACAAAGACTTCAATCCAGTACCTGGAATCTGGAATTACTTACCTAATTTATTGTCTTTTTTTAGCTCTGGTGGAGTTGATAACTTACCGTTTTCAGTGTCTGGTTTACTTTCTTTTTCAGCTTCATGATATCGGGCGTTATTATTTCCTTACCTACTTAATCACTTGGTTATTTGTGTTTTCAAGATTTGACTGAGACGCACATTGATCATGAATGGCTTCCTATTGTCAGGTTGTCCTGGTTGCCATTTAGGTGAAGAGAACAAGAAGTTATATTGAACACTCTGGGTTGCCGTCTCAGATGTAAAAAGAAAAGCATTAAGCGAAAATCTTGTTTCGAGGAACAGTCTCCTTTCTGTGGATTATTACTTGTTTCCATATTAAATTCATGCCTTGAATACCGCTTGAATGAAGTTTCATACGCCTATTTACATTTTCTTTCAGTTTTGTCGAAAACATTTGTTAAATATAAGAGTTCTCGTTTCTTCTACCGACAGACTCGTAGCTTTTTGAGCCCGAGTTCGCTTTTTTTAAAAAAAGGCTTTAAGTTGTTGTAACGTTTATAATCTGTAGTCTATGAAGTGTATCGCATATTTTTCAGTAAATGAACCCCTAAGCATTTGTGAGCAATTCATCGACAAGAAAAAAGCATGGTACCTTATGGTAACTTTTTTATCAGATACTGTTATGCATAAGTATAACTGGGCCCGATAGAAAACAAAATAAACTTGCAGTGAACACAAAAGTCGGCCAGCTTTTTCTTTTAGGTCTTTTCTTGAGACATTATTTTGTTGACTCTAACATCCGTAACCTGTAAATTGGCTACCGTAGAGTATCATGCATAAAAAAGAGTTTTTCCCTTTATATTGTGTTCATATCAGCCGTTTTCACTCAGCTGTTACCTCGAACCCCAAATCATTTTCCCCTGCCGCGACACTGGACCCACGACCGCGACTTTGGACCCGCGACCGCGACATTGGACCCGCGACCGCGACATTGGACCCGCGACCCGCGACCCGCGACCCGCGACCCGCGACTATTAGTCAAACTCTTGAATCCATTGTACAGGCACAGTAGAGTATCAATTATAACACAGCGCTCATGTTCCCTATATAAGTCCTATATTGAGCCGCTATGAACAAAATCTTTATTTACGCAAGACGGTGCGTAAATAAAGATTTTTTTTCAAGATGACGTGTTCAGCTGTGTTTTTCGTCTCTTTATCCTAAGTACCAAGTACCAAAAAATCGACGGCAATGATGAAAAAGTTTCTAGAATTTTGGAACTGAGCTTCTGACCACTCAAACCAACAGCAAAAGCGGTGAAAATGTTTCGCAAATAATAGAGCCTGAATCATTGAAAAGTCAGCCGTAAAGATTGACATTCAGCTGGAAAAAGACCACAAATTAGTCAGTGTCGGGAAATGTCCAATTTCTATAAAGTGTCCTTCGTTTTTAACGTTTGTTTATTCTTTACAAAACAAGTTAATTATAAAGTAAGCTCAAAATACCGAAAAGTTATGCACTTTTGTTAATTATCGCAGAACAATCCGACTAAAGCAGGAAAATTTCTCTTGCAATAACAAGACAAATTACACAAGAAAACATAAACTTATTACTCAAAAATTGCTGCCAGGTCTTTTCAAGAAGCCGTAATGACCAGTCATTGTTCGTAAATGAATAGAAAGAAGGATGAATATAAACAAGTTTTCAAGTTTTCTGGATTTCGCCCAGCAAAACTTAAACATCTTTTCAGTGAATCCAAACTATTCCACGACTTCTTACGAACATGTGAGTATTTTAACTTTAGGTCAGGACTGTTAAGACTCTTTTACCTTTGTTTCCGCTTAGTTTCCATTGATCTTTAACGAATAAATAAGCAAATTTTCTTTCTTAGTTTTACAGAAAGAATTTTCTTTCAAAGTCGACGATTGTGGCGTGTTTGTAACCAGCCAATAAAAGCGTTTGTTTTTCTGTGTTGCGCGCTACGAGAATTTTGCAGTTAATCAAAAAGCGAGCAATTTTGGCAGCTATGTTATAAATTTCTTTTAGCTGTGCGTATATCGAGTTATGGATGCACTTGGGAAGTTTGGAGAGCACTCAAGAAGCTAGAGTTGCTCTCGGCTGTGCCTCGAGCAACTCTTACACATCTTTTGTGCTCTTCAAACTTCCCGCGTGCATCCATATAACTAAGCATGAACAGATTCTTATATAATTTCTTTGAATCATGGATCTCGATTATATTTCACTGCAGGTGATTTCTTTTGTCGGCGCTGTTCTTTTGGTGGCATGCACAGTATCTTTTTCTTCATCTGGCTCGGTCAAGGTACGTGTATTTTATGAACTAAAGTCCAGGGGCGTAGCGTCCTTTACGCAAATACGCACGTGCGTACGTGAGAAATTGGTAAGATTTTTTTAAAGGTTTTCTGAGTGTCGACGTGACTTGAATTTGTATTGTGCAGATTTTTTTCTTGTCTGTCTCTCTGTTATTCAGCATGGTCTTTTAATATCCGTAAAATACAGCAGTTTGAGTAGTGAAATGTGATAAATTCGAAACATTCTTGAATAAATTTTGCCTTCAGGCGATCCCACAATACATTGGGTATTCATGAAAATCGCACCTCACTGATTATCATTCCTTTTAAGATTTATCTGAAAAGTTTTCCTATTCAAAAGCTTTTTCATTTTTTTAGTTTTCTCTCTCTCTTTCTCTCTCTCCATAAATTTCGAAAAAGTCTATCAAAGACTACTTTGATGTCGCTCTCCTGGAAAGTCATGGACCAAACCATGCCGACGATAATCCACGTAAGCAGGTGCACGTTTGGCGCTGTATCAACAAGAATTTTGCAAGAAATTTAGTCCTAGCTAACCGATGTAGTATTTTTTTTCAGTGACAAATTTTTACAAAAAAGGCGCCTCGCCTTTTGCTGGTAAAATTCCTGTACCAGCTCAAAGAAGAACGTTTTAAAAGCTTTTCTTGATATCACGTGTTATTGTAAACAAGCCTGTAAACCGGTAGTTGTGTATTAAAGGAAAGCAAAAACGTTATTTTGTACGAAGTTTTAAAAACCATATGAACCTGTGTGCGTAATTGTCAAAATGGTCAACCTACGCCCCTGAAAGTAATCATGTTTTCTCCAACAAAGTGATTAGTGCCTTCTTGTTTTAATATAAGAATTCCTATTATCAGAGACTTTATTACAATTACCTTATTTCAAACCTGTGGGGGCTGGGTAACAGTCCGTACATTAGGGGATAAACAACAGGAGACGTCCAAAGTCAGAAAGAGGAAACCGAGATTTACACAATCTTGTGCCATTTCTTTGTTTTACCACTTTTTGACGTCGTCTGTGATCTAGAATGGAGCTTTAGCAACAGCAACGGTGGCAAGGCAACTCGAGAATGTCAGAATTGAACAGCAATAGGTTTATTTCAGTAGATCAACAACTTTGTTTTCACCACATTTTGACGTCATCTGCGATGAGATCTTTTTGGTGCATTTCTTTGTCGTCACTACACGACTGCGACGCGAAAATGCCTTATTGCGCGTTTTAAAGGACGTAAACAAGCGACGACGAATTTTTCTAAACTTGTAATTCCCATTAAATCAACTCCTGGGAAACTCGCCTTCATTTAACATTTTCAGCGAACTGGAATAAGGCGGCAAAGGCGGAAAACACGCAAATTCATTTTAAAAGTGACGTTTTCGCTGCTATCAAAGTCGTCGATACTAACGCACCCTATTACTGAACAGACGCACGGCAACACGGAATCTATTTGCTAAATAGACCTTCTGCTGATGTGTCCGGCAATCCATACCTCTCGTAGGGCGCTTTCCCGTGGAGGGTCACATTTGTCAGAACTGACAGGCCAGACCATTCCTGTCGCAATGAAAATTTACCTTTTAATCAAAACTCTCCAGCCACACTGTAATTTTCAGGGAGTTATAATAACTCCTCTAGTGGGGTTAATTTAACTCCTTACAGTGGAGTTATTTTTCGTGGAGTTACTTTAACTCCAAAAAGGAGTTTAAAGAACTCTTTTTCAGGAGTAAAAGTGACCCCAGATATTGAGGAGTTAAAATAACCCCAAAAAAGGAGTTATCCTGTACCTAAAATTTTTACTCCACTTTCAGAGTTAAATTAACTCCAAAAAGAGTAAAAACAACCCATGTAAGGAGTACAAATAACCCCATTTCGGAGTAATTTCAACTCCAGACTGGGAGTAAAAAGAACTCTTTTTCAGGAGTAAAAATGACCGCAAATTTGGAGTTAAATTAGGAGTTAAAATAACCCCAAAAAAGGGGTTATCCTCTACCTAAAATTTTTACTCCATTTTTGGTTAGGCCTCTTTTTTGGGGAGGATTCTCATTAAGGTGGGGAGGAATACATTAACGCTGATGACGTCATAGGCTATTGTCCTCATCTCATGAATAAAATGCTGTGGTATCTCATTAACTTGCGGTGGATTTAATTAAGTATACTGGTTTGACCGGTTTGTCATGTTCTATTTTTGCCCGCGATTTGCGATTTGGCGATTTGCCCGCCAAAAATCAGTGAACCGGAACAAGGACAATCACAGCAGCAGGAAATAGGACTTGCATAATTACATTACGCCTCCGTGATTTTAAGTCACAGACAAGTTTGACTTTACTCCTCAGACAGTATGTCATAGACGCTAATTTATTCCACCGCATTTTATTCATGAGATCAATACAATAGGTTATGTCATAAAACAAAAATAAACCAGTTATATCAACCAGGCTAAAAATAGAACATGACAAACCGGTCAAACCAGTATACTTAATTAAATCCACCGCAAGTTAATGAGATACCACAGCATTTTATTCATGAGATGAGGACAATAGCCTATGACGTCATCGGCGTTAATGTATTCCTCCCCCCTTAATAAGAATCCTCCCCAAAAAAGAGGCCTAATCGGTGCGCCCTATACTACTGACACGGCACTTAATAAATTTTCAAGTTTTTAAATAGCTGTACCCTGTTCAATATTGGCTTGATTAACACCAACTTGAAAATTTTTCTAACCTCAAAGTGCTGAATATGTGGGTCTCGTTGTTGTTTAACCCATTATACATGGCACTGAATATCCTCTGGGTACAGAAACAAATATGCCTAGGGGAATGTATTATTAATAATACGTTATCCTTATTATTCATTCAAAATATTTGTCTGTTTCCGATTGATTCAAATCACTGGCTATAATTCTTCATATTTGCAATAGTTGACAAAATTTGGAAGACGTTTGCGATATCCGATAAAATGACTCATTCAATAGTGCAGGCTATAATCAAAAAAGGCTCGAAAACCGAAAAGCCTTGGAGACGACGTTATCAACCGACTGCCTCAAAGATAGCAAAACCACAAAATGTGACTAAACGGATGATCAACAACTGCTACTTGCACAATATCTGCTTGAATAAACATCCCTTTATAACCTTAATTTGTCGAAGAACAGGCAAATGAAGATTAAACTGTTCATCGATCGAGGTAAGCATGTTTTATTTTTAAGTATCTATTATTTTAAATGAATAAAGAAACAATTATTGAATTCGGCTTTTGTACCGACGTAGACCCTCCACGATCTGCGTAATATTCAGATCATGCACATTAACATTCAGCCTCATTCAATAATTGCTAATTGTCAAAATGCGTTTTTATCCCTTCTCTTCTAGAATTTATTTTTTTGCACTGGAATAGTTAGTGTATGCGAATTTTATATTGTAAGAATTGTGAAGTACAATAGAAGAATAAACAGAACAAACAGTCGCAAAGGCAGAAGGCAGGTAACTTGTCCTTTTTTTTTTACAGGTGGAAAGGGTTTTAGATGATCACTCACTTATCCCTAAAAGGGAAGGTAAATGCAAGAATGCTGCCTTTAGTCTTGCTTTGAATTTTCTCTTTTCTCGTTAGATCGTCACTATCTTGGCATTGTGAATTTCACCATCATTATCATTACCAATAATGCCATGTCAGCATTATCATCACCCTTGGTCGGTTGTGTCCTAACTCATACTCGGCCTAAGTGAAAACGTTATCTACATGGTTCAATGTAACCGTTGTAATTTACAATATATAGGTGAAACTAAGCGACATCTCAAGGACAGATTTAACGAACACAGACGTGCAGTCGACAAAACTAACATTAAATCTAAACCCACTAATGTTTCTGAACACTTTCTCTCTCACTCTAACCATTCTCATACTGACATGCAGTTAATCCCACCAGAGAAAATTCATTCTTCACGTGACTCAGTTCTTAAGGCCAGGGAGTCGCATTTGATAGATAAGGCCATGACTCTTGAACCTCATGGCCTAAACCACCGTGACAAATTATTGTAATCCATATCCTTGGTATTTTTCCTTTCCAGTTTTTGTGTTGTACGTCATTTCCGCCTCTCCCTTTTAAACAATTTTTATTGCGACATTCTCCATCTGTATAATATTGTGATTCCTACATAAGTTCAGTAACATCTGTACACCTGAAGAAGGCTGGTATGGCTAGCCGAAATATTGTTATAAAAAACAATACACGTTGTTATGAATCAGCTTTGCAGTAGTCTCTGGACTTTATTAATTCTCGTTTTTGATATTTTTTATCCTATGTAATCACCATTATTACGATCGTCATCATCATCATCATCATCATCATCATTATCACACCGTCGTCGTCCTCCAGCATAGCACAGTGCTGGAAACAATGAAAAAGAAATTATACCCTAATTCATTTCCGGTTATTGTCCTCTTCTCAATTTTGTTATTTTTCCTCGCGGTTTCCCTCCTTGTTACGTCTCTAATGCACTGTATTTATTCATGATATTTCAGTGCCAGTGGATTTCGTGGAAATCGGCTGCTATCGTTTAAAAACAATAAAGAATAGAGAAGGTTTGGGGACTTATACATCTAAAGATATATCAATAGTGATGGAAAAGTGCAATAAAAAAGCTGAGCAGAAAGGACACCGTTTCTTTGGAATAAAGCGAAAAAAAGGCAACAATAAGTACATGTGCGTAACAGGGGAGATCAAGAACGCTAAAAGAGCGAAAAGATGCAACAAAAAAATTGGAGGAAGATTTTCAGTCTTCATGTATTACAATAAAAAAACAGGTTTGTAAATATTAAATCCAAATGCTTTGTTTATGTTGCCTCATGTAAGGCAATCCAAGACAGTCTCGGATTCTGGATCCAACGCCTTATATTCCGGATTCTAGCCACTGGATTGCGGATTGTTTGTTTGTGATTATTGGATTCCAGATTCCAATCATTAGTGGGATTCCGGATTTCGTAAGCTGTATTTCGGATTCCAGTTCCCATGATTTCGGATTCCTTAGATAAAATTCCAGGATTTCGGAACCCAGAGGCAATAATTTCCTGGATTCAGAAATTCGGATTCTCTTTAATTGGGCCATTTATGCATTCTAGTGCTTTGTGGCAGGGAAGGGTACATTTCTTCGTTTTTCATAACACTATAACGTTTCTTGCCGTCCGTTTATGGAATAATAAAAGGATAAAGAAAGTACTACCGTAAAATAAAGACACCAATATAACGCGAGAAAATTATCGGTCATCCCGATTGAATAATAAAAATGCTTTCAGCTGTACGCACGGGCGTATTGTGCGTATATATATGGATGCTATTCTCCTGCCTTTAAAGTGCGGTGCAGACAACCAAAGGAATTTCTGCTTTCTTATTCAACAGATATCCCGTCTCAACCGTGCAAGTTTGGAAACAAATCATACTCAGAAGGAGAACACATGGATCGGTACCAGCCCACTGACAACATTTGTGAAACTTGCAAGTGTTCTCAAGGAAAGTTCGATTGTAAAACGAAATGGTACTGTGACATTGATCCTAAGGCCTGCGATGAATATCACTTTCCGGATGGAAGTTGCTGTCCGAGATGCAAACTTCCCTGTAAGGTTCATAACTTCTTAATAAACTAAACAGTATAATGGATCTCTTTTTCAATTAATAGACGATATCACGAACGGGTTTGCTCACCTCTTATAGGGAAAGGTATGAAGCAGCCCCCCAGTTGTTTAAAAGGTGCGATTCCCTTTACTGGATAGTATAATATTTTGCTCTGGGTATTATATTGTTATTCATGAAATGTAAATAAGGTATGGAGAATCGCTCTCCGATCTGGCTGTTGGTACAAGCCAAAACCGAACGAAAAAGATTGGTGTTTGCCCTCCAAAAGCCGACTACCTCGACCGAGGGAAGGGTGGGTGGCTAGTCTTTACGACTGCAACGACAGCCTAGAGTAGAGTGCTAGGGGTGGACCCAAAGCAATCCTTTTATTGTCATAATTTACATATCCCCAGGGCTTTTTATTCATACACTGCAAATGACTTTGCATAGCGCAACTCTAACTCTTTTTAATACTTATCCACCGGATAGTGACATATCTAGCGAATAGCTTTATCCACCATGTAAAAAACTGGGCCAGAACTAAGACTGAGTTACAGCAGCCAACACTTTATCCAAGTCTTTTGGGACGCTATTTAGGGCTTTTTCCGTAGCATCAAATATTACTACTTTCCAGTACTTACCTGTAAAGAGAAAGAAGGGTATCCGCTTTTTAGCCGACCGTCATTTTATAAGTTTCCATCTTCATTAACTCTCTTAAGTAACTGTTTCATCGTCGGAAACTATAGCTGTTGGCCTCACATTAGGGTTAACAGTAATATGAAAATCATGATAGGTGGGAGCTATAGGCCGCCTGACTGGAAATGCAGCCAACCAACACAGACATCATATGTATCCTTTTAATAGATTTATTTGCCCATTTTGTAGCATACCAGAAGAACATAATGTCCATGATGAATATACATTTCTTGCCCCATTTCAAAGGAAATTCAAGGCAGTCTCGGATTCTGGATTCCAAGCAGTGGATTCCGGATTCCAGCTAGTGGATTTCTTGTCAGTGGACTTGGATTCCGGATTCCGAAGCTTTGGATTCCAGATTCCAAAAATAAAATTTCCCAGATTCTGCCCGGGTTAACCTTGAAAAGTATATCAACATTTAAAAAAGGGATAAGAACTATTACCCTTATCAGTGGTATTGGTCTTCTTTGCGGTTTATAACTTGCTTAAATATTAACCGGTCTTTCCTATTTCTTTTGCCTCTAATAATGCGGGGTTAAAAATAAGCAACTGAAAAACAAAGACTGAGCTATGAAAATGCTTGTTATTTTGGGTTGTGATTTACAACCTGGAAAGCCATTGTGATGTGTTTTTGTGTTGTTCCAGTGAAAAGTATCACTGACTCCCAGGCCGTTAATTTGCAGCATGTGGAGAGAAAAAACCTGGTGAAAGTTGGTACATACCAGGCGAAACATGGCCGACAAACCCCGAGGACTGCGAGTATTGCCAGTGTAAACCAGGAGACATAAGGGACTGCGAGAAGATATATATGTGTTTGAGACCAACGTGCCAGAATCCTGTTATCCCAGAGGGAGAATGTTGCCCAGCGTGCCAGGGTAGGTGTTAGATATTTCAGGGAGCAAGAATCGACGGGAGACTGCGCCTTTCAAAACCCGTATTAGATGCAGAGGTTTCTAAATCTACGGTAAAACGGGCAACAAATATGTGCCAATTGCTGCAGAACGTGTTGAAAAGCGATGTTTTACCACCCAAGTTCAGACTTGTCTTGCAGCAACCAAAGCTTGCTGCAATTTGCGTTAATACTGACTTCTGATTGGATAAAATTACGCGGGAGTCACGCCATATACAGGAGTTGCGTCACTTGCTGCAAAATAAGTTTGCCTTGGGCAGGTAAAACGCGCAACAAGCTCAGATTTTGTTCCAAAATGTAGAACTACTCTTTACTTTCTGCAACCAATTTTTTGCAGCCTGAAACAACCTGATTTGTTACAAGCAGGTTTGAACGTGGCTAAAACGCGCAACATTGCTTTTTACCTCGTTTTGCAGCAATGCCTGCAAAATAAGTTGGTAACAGAGAGAATGACTCCCGTTATTATACATTAATGTTTTCAGAAAAGTAAGACTGTATAAAGCTTGATCTAGATTTAGTTTCAGTCTGTTTATTATTAAGAAGTATTTATATTACAGAGGTGTGTATAGATGTGAGGATCGACTGAGTTACTAACTTACCTGGATTTATGAAAACCGGGTTTTCTTTTCTTATTTTCAAAAGTGGGTCGCTAAGCTTTGGGGTCTGTTTTCATGGTTTCTTTCAAACTAGTGTTGGATCTGCTCTAGTCTTAGCTTTACACCGTTGCTTGCAGGATATTGAGGCTCCCTGATTAAAGCCAACCTACTCCTGTGGTTAATTTTGTTTTGTTTTTTTGTGGCGAGAAAAGTACAGCCGTTCTGACTGGCTCAATGTTGACCTTACGCAATTATTAGGCCGTATCAAGGAACGGAAGTTCTAGATTTCCAATTGGCTGCTTTACAGCCGATCACAAGGGATGGATCACAGATCCTCTTGTGCTTGAAAGACATGAAGGTACACATTGTTCCTTCTTTGTGTAGCTCTTTGTCTTGGAGTATAATTTAAAATGTATACTGTTTTCTGTGGCCAAAAAACAAAAAAAAACATTTGGCCGTATTAACGGGTGACCGTACTAATGAGGTATTTTTAGAAGAAATGTTTAGCCGTTTTGCCAGGCGGCCAATAGAAAGTGGCTGTGAGGTGACCGTATTTATAACGAGGTGGCCGTAAGGCGGGGCTTCACTTGTACAGTAGTCTTTTTGAAAAAAAGAAATCACTTTAATTTGAAGTTTAAAAGTTTGAAAAAAACCCGTTTTTTTTATAACCACTGACTGAGATGTTAGGCCCATACTCGACAAGATGATGTTCTCTGGAAATTTGCGGAGTGGATAGGATCAAAACTTTGGTTTTGTCGTAACTGTCAGATCAGAGCAGATTTGTCGCGGTACTCTCCTTAGACCAGACACTTAGTTTATTAATTGATTTGGTGATAGTGTTTCTGCAGTTATTCAGGTCAGATACTTAAGCACAGTCGTAGATTGTTGTGTTGGCTACAAGAAGCATTTGACATCTAAGCTATCCCGAAGGCAAAGATCAGTAACATAAATATTGAATAACACTGGACCCAAAATGAACCCTTGCAGAACCCCAAAATGCACGTTTTTATCGTCTGAATACTTGGCATCGATCTTCTTTATGATGCGTTACATAATTGATTTTCTTTCATTGTTTCGTACGTCGGTTTTGGGTTCTACTCGGGTTGAAGACACACCAGGAAAATAATGTCAACGGGATCTACCAGTTGTTTTTGAACTACTTTAATGTCACAATTTCCAATCTCGCGACAACTAGCTAGATGTGTATATGCGTAGTCAACTGAAAATAAAGGCATACATTGCATTGCTTACTTGTGAATCGACTATAAAAGCTTGATAAATCGAATCTAACTGAAAATGAAATCAGCAAACTTTCTTCAACAAATGTGAACATACTTACAATTCTGTAAGGCGTTATCCCGTGATGACACGGCTATTTTCCTATCTTATTTGAAGAAAAGGTATAAGACACTGTTTTCAATAACAGGATTCTTTCTCACTGACCCTTCAATTTCTCTAATCACGCTAGTCCCACGAGCGAGCTGAAAACTGATTGGCTAAATTCTAAGAAAGAATAATAATCTTGCGTGTCCGGTTTTATCGCTAATAAAAACAATCAAAAAAAAATACCGTGACTCAAAACTAATTACAGCTGTCAACGGAGTGCAAAACACTCGGCCCCAGTGCGGAAATTGGGGACCTAATTGAGCAACGATCAAATTAGCACGAAGTTAAACTCAGCTATATTTTATCAGTTCAGTGTTCTGGAGTAATAAATGTTTCTATTATTGTTCTTCTCCACAAAGCTCTTGCTTTGTAGCAATAACGCATAATTTGTGTATGGGGCGATCGTACTCGCCATTCTGGGTTCTGATGCGCACCTTCCTGACTTATCCGTCCTCCCCTGGGTAGGTGTCTACAATCAGCGCCATCTCCCACTGTAGTCTCTTCCGATGTGGGTTGAGCTCGAGGACCAAATCTCCGATTTTGACGTTCTCTCTTTTACGAAACCACTTGTTCCGCGGCAGCAACGATGGAGCAAAGTACTTCATCCAGCAAGTCCAAAATTCGGCAACTCTGTTTTGGACACTCCTTATTAAATGCCTCGGATTAACTCTGGCTTCTTGCTCGGGCTGAGGAGGACAGCTGTGACGAACAATTAGGATGTCGTTCGGGGTAATAGGTGGTTCCTCCCAGACGTCTTCGGAACTTGGGTAGAGGGGCCGACTGTTGATCATGTAGGTAACTTCAGCCAGGAATGTTCTCCACTGTTCTTCAGTGAACGCTTGATTCTTACATACACTGTTGAGGGCTTGCCTGGCGGACTTAATCAGCGATTCGACAACCCCATTTTGGTGACTCGCATGTGGGACGTTCCACTACCATTCAAAATCACAGACAAATTCTTCTGAAAGGATGCTTTGTATCTTGGGGATGTCCCAGTTCTGCATTACCTCTCTCAGGTATTCCTGTGCCCCTACAAAGTTGGAGCCTCGGTCTGACCAGCAGAAGTTTGGGTGTCCGCGAACACACATGCGAATCGACGAAAGGCCATTAGGAAGGCTTCGGTTGACTTGTCAGTTACGAGTTCCAGGTGAACCGCTCGCGTTGTTGCACATGTGAAAATTATTATCTAGGCTTCTTGAAGTGTTCTTCGGTTCAGTCTGATCTGCAGTGGCCCGAACATGTCCATAGCGGTGTTCGAGAATGGAGGAAATCCGGCTGCTACCCGCAAACTTGGCAGTTGACCCATAAGTTGTTGTAGGGGTTTCTTGCGCAGTTTCCGACAGTCGACACACTTGCTGACCACGGACTTAGCCATTTTCCTGAGCCCAATAATCCAAAGCGTTCGCCTTGCTTCGTGCATGAGACTCTTGTAACCGCAATGTCCGCGTTTCCGGTGCAAGTGTCGTAAAAGGAGGATTGCTAGTGTATGATCTCTGGGCAGCACAACGGGGTTCCTCATGTCCTTTGGTAGGATCCTGGCATTTTCAAGGCGGCCACGAGCTCTGATTAGCCCTTCCTCGTCCGTTGTGGCGATCAGCTTTTCGTCAAGTTGTGACACATCTAGGTGGAGCTGACTCCATTTCAAGAGTTGCAATTCTGAACGCTTTAGATCCTGGACTGTTAGGGAGCTGTTGGGTACAGCCCTACGTCTTGTAATGTCAACAAAACGATGAACGTAAGCAAGGACTCTGCGAATTTTTGTGAACGTCGAGCAACTTTGCAATAAGTAGCAAAAGATAGGGTTGTCCTCTTTCTCTTTGTGAACTGAGGCAGCATGAAACTCTCTACTGTTGTCGTGCCATTTCGTTGCAGCCTTCATTTCTTTTAAAGTCTCTTTTCGATCCTGGTGAGGGTTCTGGTCCTCGTCCTCAAATTTTGGCCATTCCGTCTCTGGCAACTTTAGAAACGACGGCCCCGAGATCCAACTTTCGAGGTCACCCGGAGCAATTCCCCTGGTAAGGGCATCTGCAGGGTTGTACTTGGATTTGATGTAGCGGAATTGTTCTGATCCCACTGTTTCTTGGATTTCTGCCACCCTAACTGACACAAACGGTCTGAATTCTCGAGGTGGGGTCTTGATCCACGTTAAGACTGTTCGAGAGTCTGTCCAGAAAGTCCTATCGCATTCGTGAAAATTAACAAAGGCCAGCGCCTCCTGGCATGTGTTGTAAATTCGCGTAAGAGCTAGACACCCCAAGAGTTCAAGTCGGGGAATAGTTTTCCGTTTCAGCGGGGCGACAAAGGGCTTGACAATAACTGGAACGCATTGATGACTTCCATCCTGCAGCTTCCAACGGAGAAAAATGGCGGCTCCATACCCCAGTTCTCCTCCGTCCGCAAAACCATGTACTTGAGGTGGACCTATTGCATGATCTGGTTTTAGCTTCCGGTCAAATTTGAAAGATAGAAGTTGGTTTATTGCTTCTTCGTTTTCCTTTCATTCTTGTTGGATTGCTTCTGGGAGGATGTCGTCCCAACCATATCCGGTACTCCACAGTTCTTGGAGGTCAATTCGGTACTTAATCGTCACAGGCGCGACGATTCCAATAGGGTCCCATACTTGAGCCAATAGGGCGAGACACGATCTCTTTGTGAAATCTTCTTTCTTTCTCACAACTGAGTCTTTCTTTAGGGCGAATGTGTCTTCTTGCTTGTCCCACTTGTGACCAAGCAAATCTGTATATCGTTCACCGCTGGTTTGGTCGACTTCCTGGCTGTTTGAATGCCACGCCTTTATCTGGAACTGACCCTTTCCAAGCATTTCGTCAATTGTAGTTGTGACATGCTTGGCTTCAGCAGCGGTTGGTCTGGATCCACCGATATCATCAACGTACGTTCGCTCCTGAAGTTCCTTCGCCGCCTCAGGGAACTCCAGTTGGGAAGCTTTCGCCAGGATGTTGATGGCATTCGAAGCGATATCTGGAGCTGGCTTGTCCCCGAAATTTAGTCTGAGCCACTGGTATACAGTGGGAGGATCACTCTGATTCTTTCTCCACAGGAATCGATGAAAAACTTGATCATCCGGATGCACCAATACTTGGTTAAACATCTTGCGAATATCTCTGGCATACGCAAACTCATCCCAGCGCCATGCTGATAGTACATTGGGTAGGCTGTTGATGTAATTTGGTCCCTTCTCTAGGTGATCATTAAGGGAGAGACCGTTGTGCCCTTTGGATGATGAATCAAACACAAGTCTGACTTTTGTGCTCTTTTCTGGAGTGAACACCGCTTGTAGTGGCATGTACCATTCTTGCTGACTGTGATCCACGTTTTCAGGTGGTACTTTGATGACGAAGCTTTGATCTACTAGCTTTTGGACTTCTTCATCCACGATCGCAAGGCAATCTTCCTTTTTGAACGATTTCTCAGCTGAATACATTCTTTTCAAGGCAATGTCATAATTACTTTGTTTCGGAGGCCCGGTTTCCTTCCAAGGCATCCTGACTTGCACTCTTCCGCTCACCAACGTGGTCGAGGCTGAGAGAGCTTTTACGAACTTGTTCTCGCGCAGAGCATTTTCACTGCAGGTACAAAGTTCCGTCGGTCTGACTCCTAAGAAATCTTGATAAACAAGTTTCCTTATGTCTTCTGCGGCGCTCACAGTTCCAATGTCCACTGAGTGAACACGTGGTATAGCTTCAGCATCCGAGTCCAGTTCTCCCAAGATATACCAGCCAAAACAATTCCTTTTCGCCACTGGTTCTCCTGGATTACCGCTGTTTGTATGGATGTCAACAAAGGCATCGACGAAGTCAGTTCCAATCAGAAGATCGACCGTACCACCAGACAGATATAACTTATCTGCGATCGTCTTGAGGTGAGGATAAGCTTCAACAGTTTTTCTTGACACGGTCTTAGCACTGCTACAAGGCTTACGAACGGTATGTACTCGGAGGTTCTTTCGGATGTCTTCATCGACGGGTGATTCAATCACAATCTCCAAGACTTCAGACACCTCTCCCCTTTGTTGTCCTCCGGCTAAGTTCATAGTAAGGTGTGTCTGAGGACCAGACAGACCTAGTAGCTTTGCAGCCCTCTTAGATAAAAGACTTGTATTTGAACCGGTGTCCAACATGGCAATTAAGGTTTTGAAGTTTCCTTCGCTATCTCTGACTCTGATTTTCTGAACTGGACAAACTCCAGGTACGTTCTTGACATCGTTAGCGCCCTCGTTGTCTCTTCCTTGGACACTGTTGTTTTTAGACTCGGCCTGATCTGGACTTCTTTTGTTAAAGGCAGGTGCGTCAGGATCCAAGTTTGACTTTGATGGGTCCACCTTCTTCTCGTTATGAAGAGAACGGTGATGATTTTTCTTGCACTTGTCACAGGTAGTTCCGTCGGCCTTCGTACAGTCATTCGTGTGATGAGACACTCTTAAGCATTTTCGACATCTTTTATTCTCCTTAACGACTTCCCACTTTTCGTTGACTGTTAACCCTTGGTATACCGGACAGGAAGCGAGCAGATGCTTAGACTTGCAGCCGAGGGCACAAGATTCATCATCTTTTCTACTGCTAGCGTCATTGGCGTGATGATCGGTCCTTCTGCCTCCGCGCTCTTTATAGCTGATGCTCCCCTCAATTTCTTTCTTTCCCCTGGATCGAAAGGCTGCCTCTTGGTGGAGCCAATCGACTAAATTTGCCACGTTTTCTTCTTTCTTTTGTCGTTGCATCTCTCTTCCAAAGTCCGCGTTGTTCTTTGGTTCAAGCTTCGACAAAAGTTTCGACATAAAGAATGGCGCTTCACTTACTTCCTGGACAGGACAGCCATTGTCCTCCATGTCACTCACAAACACTAGTACTGAGGTGGCGAAACGTCCCAGACTCTTCGAGTCGCCTTTTACAGTGCCGTAGTTATCAATTTCCGCCAGCAGCTCGTCCATTAACTTCTTTTTATCTGCAAATTCTATGTCTAAAATCTCCCATGCTCTATCGATGTTTTTGCAAGTCTTCAACTGTTCTGTCCACCAAGAACCCTTGGGCATGGCTTTACGAAACCTCTGAAGTTGTTCATCCTTATCCTGGCCATGTTTTTTCATCCAATGCTGAAATTCCTTTTTCCAGGTTAAGTACGCCTTGCGTGACCCATCCCACGATGGGGCCGGTAGCCTTTCTAAACCACTTGCATGCGGTTTTGATGCCATATTTTCTGCCATTGTTTTTACTGCGTCAGCGACTGCTTCGAGGATTGCAGTGCTTTCAGAGGTGTTTTGCGATGCTGATTGGAATGTACTAAATTCTTTTTGATAACTCGCATATTTTCGCAAAGTTTCTAAATATCGCGGTTTAATTTCGTCTCCTGAATTTAGATTTTCGGTTATTCTTTCGTCTTCTGACGTGACTCCTTCTTCAACTAGTCTATCAGCAATGATCTCCATCTGTTTCTTGACAGCCCTGTACTTTGATTCGATCTCATTAAAAACAGCTGCCAATAAGTTTAGTTCGGGTTTCACCGAATAGAGAGTTTCAAATTCCACGAATAATTCATCGAGTACATGGATAGCGTTATCTCTTTTCCCAGAGAGGGTCTTTAAATCGATCTTTGGAGGCATCGTGTTGCGATCTAAAAAATTGTTGTCGTTCTTTCAACGCCCTTAGCCTCGTTTTCATGCAGAGAATTTGGCGTGCGGTCTTCACGCGATCACGATATCTAACCAAAAAACCGAAGAATCAGAGAATTTGTACCTTTGTTTAAGAAGTCTTGTCCTTATGGCGAAGGTTTCCAAAGACAGTCGGTCGCTCCTTTTGCTGTCGGTCGTCCTCGTTTTCCTGTCGCCAAGATGATCTTCTCGATGACTTGTTGACCTTTGGTGTATGTCCTCGTGCGTCGTAGAATTTTGACTGTTTCGTACCTCGGTTTTGGGTACTACTCGGGTTGAAGACACACCAGGAAAATAATGTCAACGGGATCTACCAGTTGTTTTTGAACTACTTTAATGTCACAATTTCCAATCTCGCGACAACTAGCTAGATGTGTATATGCGTAGTCACCTGAAAATAAAGGCATACATTGCATTGCTTACTTGTGAGTCGACTATAAAAGCTTGATAAATCGAATCTAACTGAAAATGAAATCAGCAAACTTTCTTCAACAAATGTGAACATACTTACAATTCTGTAAGGCGTTATCCCGTGATGACACGGCTATTTTCCTATCTTATTTGAAGAAAAGGTATAAGACACTGTTTTCAATAACAGGATTCTTTCTCACTGACCCTTCAATTTCTCTAATCACGCTAGTCCCACGAGCGAGCTGAAAACTGATTGGCTAAATTCTAAGAAAGAATAATAATCTTGCGTGTCCGGTTTTATCGCTAATAAAAACAATCAAAAAAAATACCGTGACTCAAAACTAATTACAGCTGTCAACGGAGTGCAAAACACTCATGATTGCATGTTCTTTCCCGGCAAGCTATTTTGGTAAAAAAGAAGCACTTTTCTAGGTATAACCATGCTCATTTTCTTTGCATGCGCTCGAAGTCATTATATATAGACAGAAACAGCTCTCCTAACAGAAAGATGTGTATACTGTCTTATACATAGGTGTCCGTAACGCTTACTTGGTAAATCCATTGACATTAACTGTCCCGAGCAACCCTAGTGTACCCGGAATGTTTGTATTATTTTTTCTGATCGAATTTCCTCTTACTTTTTTTCAAATTTAGCAGAGGAAACTACAACTGCAACTGCTATTATTATAGGACCTGGTTTTCCAACTACAAGTTTTAAATTTCCTTGGGAACACTAACAAGATTTGAAGAGGTAAAGATTAGAAAACTGCCATCCCCAGGAATAATAAATAAGGGGCTCCGTTTTTTAAACACAAGTCAAAGTAACGTAGAAAATGCCTTCCATACCCCTAGGTCACCTCCGCAAATCCAACGAATTGACCTTAAAAGTAGCCTGCAAAAACATCTGTTTCTCCTCGCTCTTCGCCGCTGGGGACGTTTCGCGCAGATACTGTGTTGTATCACGATAACATTGTGTTGTGTTTCGATAAACCTTTGTTGTGTTTAGATAATAGCGTGTTGTGTTTGGAAAAGTGTTTGTTGTGTTCCAGGCATATTTTGTTGTGTTTCAAGAACTGTTTGTTGTGTTTGCAGATATGGGCCACCGTATTAACGCGATACGTTATATTATTTATTTGTAGATGCGCAGAGAACTATATAGATGCACAGGAGACAGATGTTATGAAGATACTCAGTAATACTAGCTTTAGCAACTTACAACGAACTGTGTAACAGATTACATTGAAAATAAACTAAAACAAAAAACGTTCAGCATAATCTTTACGTCAGTGTGATGGATAAATTCCAGTAATGAAATATAGTCAGTGTTTTTCTTAGGAAGAAAATTCCTTTTTTTCCCCATTTGAACGTTTCTTGGGCCCTTCCTGTTGCAAGGATTATTTTCTTGAAAAGGTGTTATGCATGTAATTACTTTATGAGGTTCCGGAGGAGAGTCAGTTCTCAGATTCAGTCTGGTGGCTTTACAAACCTGCTATGTAAAAGTGTGAAGTGTCATGAGGGATCTTTAATCAGCTTTAAAGAGGAGCGATCGGCAATATTATTAAGTCCAGCTACAAATCTACTGTCGGTTCGGTTTCACATCGTAGATAAATATTTGCACAGTTGAAATGTTTCCTAGGACATGCGATGTACGGCACGTCGGTATTTTATTTCATTTCTTTATAAACTCGGCCAGGTTTCGAAAAAAATGCTTTGTTTTCTTTTCGTTTGTCGTTCGCTTTAGGCTTGTAATTCGTTTTTATTCTCATTTTTTTGTTTTGCTGGTTAGATGTTTTCCCCAACACCAGGTTTTCCAACAGAAGCGACTGTATTCTTCGTGTCAAGCTTTCCTTATCTCCTCGTGCAATCCGATCCTTTTTTATAGTGGTGAGAATATTGCTTGTTGCACATGGAACACTTTTTTTTGCTGTTTTACAAACTTCTCTTCGTTAAAACTTAACATTATGACCCCTAAAATTAATACAGACTATAGTGGCCAGGTTTGACAAATAAATTTAGGTAAATAAACACAGGAAGTCGCGACGGCGGGAATTGTGTGAAATTTTGTATTTAAAAAGCGTACCACATTCAACTTTAGCCCGTGCGACAGGTACTGCCTTTTGATTGGTTGACAACTGACCACTTGGTCTCAGGGGAATCTACATTACATCAGGTTACACTTTTTTCAGCTCGATCGAGAATTTTTCTGCGTCTCAGCCCAGTCTTGCGCGGCTCTATTCTGCTGCCGCCTCGCCATCCGAGCGTCTTCGCTCGGATGGCTCGTTGGCAATAACAAAAACAACAATTTATATCAAGGCATGTGTTCAAAACAAGGCCCAACTCTGCGCGAGCTCTGCTTGCATTTCCGGTTACGTACTTTCCGATAAGGAGCAGATTTAAAATATAAAAAAACAACTGTGTTGGATAAATCTGGCCACGATTGTGGCAGGTTTAATGAAATCAAAGCTAGCAGAATCAAAACACATCGATATATATAAACCGATTAACCTACTGAATATATAAAAAATGGGGCGACCAAAATCCGCCACAAACTACACAACTAAATAAGAAAATGAAAAAAGAAGAAATAGGAAATACCGTTAACATTAATAACCCGCAGGCAGGCGAAAGGGGAGGAGGAGAAAAAGATTTTGCTTGAGATGTGAATGAGTTAATGACGAGGGAGAGAAGGAAGAATTACTCAACCTCGTCCCCAGGGCTTTTCCCTTAAAAAATGGGTGGGGCCCCACCCATTTTTTAAGGGAAAAGCCCTGGGGACGAGGTTGAGAATTACTGGGAAAATACCTCAATATACTTACTTAATCCTGACACCGCCCTATAACCTCTTTGACCAGATTTGCAGTACCTGGTACAGCCTGACCTAGCGAGTTATCAGGTGAGTATCACGCCTTGACATAAATTACGTTCTGTCTGCCATAATGTCTGGTTTTTTAGTGATATTATCTCAAAATCCCGGAGGGGGGGGGGGGTACTCCCTTATAAGGGCTTAATGGGGACGTGCGGCCAGCATTGTCATGAAACTCCTGGCATGTAGCCTGAATAAGCTAAGCAAATAAAGCATATAACGAGAAATGTTCGTCAAATGGTCTCGTTAAGTAAATTATACTTCACTTTGCGAAAGAAATTTATCGCTTGTATCTGTGTTACGCATCGAAAAAGCGAGGAGTCATCGCATGACATTAGGTCACAGAGGTAATACTGACGGGTTTCACGAATTCCAATTCCAAGATTTTTCACGAGTAACAAGTTTAAAACTTCAATTCGTACCTTAAAGTTGTCGGTTCATTTACCTTACATTCGCCAACACTAGTAAACATGAACAAAACGATGAAATCCGGCACTCTTCTTTCAGAAGTAGCAAGCTGCATGAAGTAAAATCCACCGATATGCGACGCATTCTCACTACAAATATAAACATTTGTCGTGGAGAAGATACGACAAGGAGGAAAAAATGTCAGATCTTCGCCTCGGCAATGTATTCCAGCTACCAAGCCGGCGTATCTTCAGAAGGTGGACTCGAAGTGGGACAAACCTTGTGATTTTTTTAGATGCCCTTTGCGCGCAAACTAATTTATTCTGGCGCGAAATGAAGATTAAGAAACTGTATCTGAAATCTAATACACGACAAGAAAATTTTCGCACTTTCGAGGAGCGCGACATATTAAATGGGATTAAGTCGGATTAGCTGCCCGCGGAGAAAACATCCCTGCGTGGGATTGTACTTCCAGTAAAAAGCCTCTGTGTCGTCTCATGCAGTTGCCTCCATTGGGACATGGTAGGCACTTTACGTTGTGCTCCATTTGCAGACCTCTACTTGAGCCCCTTGTTATACTGTACGTGCTTTTAGAGCAGGGCTTAGTAAGAATAGAGAACCATGTTACCCACGTGGTCTTCTTGTTGATGGTTTCCCAGGGTGGAAAGTTATGGAATATCAGCTTGCTTCCTACCGGGGATTGAATTTTCACGGAATGATCCATAGAAACATTGTCTGCACCCTCAACAAAGATTAGACCTTCTCCGTCATAACTGAGGGGATCAGAAATAAACGAGCTCTCGGTAACACTTATGTTTCCAAAACTTGTTACCTTTAAGAAGCCATGATATGGCTGGTCTTCTGTTGTGTTAAAGATGTTAGACTTTTCCGACTGGTTAAACTTCGTTTTGAAAATTGTTAATCTGGTGGAACGTAGCTGAACTGCCAAATGTGATCCGTAGTCGCCTCCAAAGTTGTTTTTAAAAGAAGAGTTTTCAATTCGCACCACATCAGCGTTAACTATTGATAGCGCGCTTTTTGCGACACCAGAATTTCCACGAAACATGGTGTTGTTCATGGCTACTATTGCACCTGAACTGATCACACTGGTATCCAGGCAAAGGTCAGACGTACCAGAAATCTCTACCACCCCTGACTGGCAGAAATTGTCCTCGAAGGCACTCCCTTGAAAACGCAAGGAATATGGCGATTGATTCATAGACACGTGGAAAATATTACTTTTCCCTCTGCAGTTGTTTCTTAGGATCGAGACATTGGTTAGCTTAAAACTTGCGTTCCTCTTAATTCCTGCGTTGAGACTTGTCATAACGTTGTCATTGTCGCTTATCAAAGTATTCTCCAAGGATACGTCACCCGCATGTGGGAAGGATACCCCTCCCCAAAGTTATGTTGAATGGTACAAGAATCGATTTTAAAGAACCCTCGGACCCGTACCAAAATGTCGTTTTGGGCGAGAAAACTTGGAAAACTGGCTTTGTTTCTAATAAACATGGTGTTTTGTATTGTCACACGCGCTTGGTGTGACGTTAACAAAACTAAATGCAAGGTCCTTGTCTCTACAGCGCCTAAATTCCTAATGAATTCTCTGTTAAGGAATAAAATGTCTTGATAAAGTGTTCCCAACACCATAACGTATAGAGCTCAACCAATTTTGTACTCGGCAGCATTTTCGACGAAACTCGTGTTTATAAGTAGGAGATCCTTCATGTAATCCACATAGAATGCCATGGCTCCACCCCCGCCAAGGCTAAATAAATGATTCACATTGTAAATTTTATTTCCAGTGAAATTTGAATCGTGAATATTGATAGTGGCATTGTTTAGATAAGAATCCATTGTTCCAACAGCCAACGCGCCACCAGATGTACCAGAGCCTTCGTTTTGAATAAAATGACATCTTTTGATGTCCAGCTTTAGCAAATTTAACTCAGTGAATGCGCATGCGCCACCGTTAATCCCCGCATGGGAGCGAAAAAGTGTCCTCGACATGAAAACGAGGGCTTCTTGTCTGAATCCTGTCACACTTAGGGCTCCTCCATCTCTATCCTCCATTGACTTTGCCATGTTATTTTCAAAAAACGTACCCCTAGTAATTTCAAGTTGAACTGAGTTTCCATCACGAATGTTGATAGCCCTGCCAATGTTTTGCCTGAAGTGAATCTTCGTTAAGTTTATGACAGAAGTGCCTCTGATGTCAATCACACTTTCTCTTGCACAGTTATTGTCAATACTCCCGAACTTCATGTGCATTATTATCAGTCCATTTCTTCCCGATCGAATTTCCATACATGCTTTTCCAGAACAGTTGTTTCTTAAGACATTGATATTCTTTAAGTTAACTTGAATTTGAGCGGACAAGCTTTGCGGTGAAATACTCAGGAGCGCGCTCTCTAAGCTGTTCATACGGAGCTTATTTTCAGTGAAGAACGTATCTGTTATGTTCAAGTTCACCGAATCACCGCGAATCTTGATACCACTGCCACTGATGTTGTAGAACGTGCACCCAGAAATACTAATAGTTCCAGTGAAACAACGTGAAAAATTAAGAGAAAAAGCGTCATTAGAACTATTAACAAACATGACCCCTGACATCTTAAGAGAACAATCGACAAGATTCAGGGAGGTATTTACGAAAGTGATTCCCTCCAAAAAGATACCGCCAGAAGAGCTGTTTCTGAAATCGCAAGAAAGTTGCAAGCTTTTGCGTCTACAAGCAACAAAAGCTTGAGTTGTGTAGCTGGCAATCGAAATACCCACTATGTTCTGTATGTGCATTCTTGTGTCGACATCGCAGAGGTATGGATCACGTGACGTTCCCGACTCGTCGATGTTGATGACGTAGCCTTCGTGCGCAAGCGTAGTTGCTTGGTAGATATGTTTACAAGGGTGAGACTTTACTCGGCCACAACCGTCTTCAACAGTTCCATTGAGTCTAGATACGTACCACTGACTCGCAGAGACACCTAGTCAGATTAAACCAAAACAAAAGACTGATAAAGGCTTTATTTAACTTTTTTAATATGTAACGGTATATTGTATACCGCAGTCCATCATCCCAGAGAGGCCATCTCTTATGCAAGGCCTGGGTACTAGCGTCGAAGACATTTAGACTATTTATAGTTTCATTTTAAGCCCCCCTCCCCCTCCCCCCTTTGCTATATTTTCATCTTAGCTTGCTGGACCCTGCGGTTGTTGGAGTCTGAAGTTTATTCGGGCGTACTTTCTTTTCAAGATAGTTTTTATTCCAATTTTTTTGACAGTCCTGTCTTTTGCCTTACTTCTTATATGAGTTTGTCATACCACACTTAAATGTCTGTGGGGCAATCAAAACTTCCTCTTATAAAGACTCGGCGTTTATTTGAGGAAGGGTTTTTTACTTCCGTTGTAGCGTTACCCACCCTCCCCCCCCCCCAAACGTACTTTAAAAAATATAAAATAAAAACAAAAAGAAATCTCTCAGTCTCCCCTGGCCCCTCTCCCCCACTCTAAAAAAACAAAATAGAAAAAAAAAATAAACAAACAAACAAAAGGAAAATTGAACAAAAAACTGAGATTTCTGTTCTGGCGTAGCGTAACGGTGCTCTCCAGTTTTCTACGAGCCCGCAGGATGGTTCGTTTAAATATATATTTTCTGTTTTATTCTTTTGTTTACTTCTTCCTCGCCTTGCAGTAAGGATCAGTTTGCCGTTTTATGAATTTCGCCTGCTGCGGTATTGCGGTCTTTGCAAATTAACGCCGCTTGGCCTCTTAAAGCATTTATCCCTTTTAACCGTGGCTTATCAGAATACATACACATAAGTAATCAGCCCACAAATGAGATATACCCACCAAAAAGCCAAATTGACAACCAAAAGAACAGCCGAACATCCATTAGTAACAGATCGAGTCAACGAACTCCCTCCAAATAACATTGTCGATATCTGGAACCGACCCACGCCGGAACTAGCCAGTTTAACATGAATGTTTCCCGATATAACAGGTAACTGCTGCCCGTTTTCCTGGGAAAACCCTGTCACGAGGACAGACCGAGGTAGATCACAAGACTGTAGATTCGGACCTCGCCCGTAAATTCTTCAACCGTAAAATCATGCGCGAAATGAGTAAAAATATAGACCGTATACTAAATACTATTTTTATGGCACTTAAGTTTTATATCACTTACCAAGTTTAATACTAAATGGGATTCTAAAAGAAAGTTAGAAAATCCGGTTAGTGCGACCCGGAAAAGGGACCGGAAGCCGGGTTCAAATAATGTAGAAAAACAAAAGATACTCAGAAGGCGTGGTTGCTAAACGCTCCGTTCAGAGTTGCAACTTGTAAAGAAGTACAATTTAGCTGTTGAAAGGCTATGACTGTATGTGACAAGAAAATTTAGATGTTAAAGAATAATTCTCGCAAGCTATGCATCCCTCTTTAGCGCCTCATCTTCATGGCGACTGCCTAGAAATTATACAGCAACTGTATCGCTGTCACGAACAGGTTAGTAATTAACGTGTTGTGTTGTAAACACGTGCGTGCCTTCTTGGCCATGTCCTTGTGCTGTATACAATTTTTTTTTTCGCCTTTCTTTACAGCATCCCGTTGGGAAATTCCTAGGCGAGTGCAATGACATCAAAAGAGCATTGAATAGGTGTTTAAAAGAGGAGGTATACATTAAAGTCTTTTTTATATGATATCCATTTCACTTCATTAGTTGAGGGGAGATGTGTTATGTAATTCTAACTTTGAGTGCGAGGACGAAATTCTCTGGTTTTGCCATTTGGTAATATTTGAAGTAGAATTTTTTATAAAAAGAGGTTTTAAAATTTTGATTATGAACATTATCAGGGGAGTGAATGATAAATCAGTCAATAAATATGTTTATAAAAATTAATAATGATGAATAAATTGAGTTGTTGTTCATCCAGCTCAGTCCTGACTGAATTGAGTAACAAACTGTGACATAACAGAAATGAGAATATTTGTGAAATTATGGGGTTTGTTGTCATCCTCTAAATGCTTCTGTACCAAAAATCAGTGTGTTTGCACCAATTGACGGTGAGATACTAGCATCCTTATGTTCTGACAACTGCACGCAAATCCTTCAAAAGCCAGTTTTAGAGGATTTGTATGGAGTCATAAGTAACTATCTCTGCGCAGGTATTAGGTATAAGCAACAGGTCTGAGAGTAAAACCTCACCAAATTCATACATATAAAAGTAAAGGGAGAGTGGCAGTATAATGGCCCAACTACCAATCACGTGTACCATCTCTGATCACAATAATTATTGACTCCTTAGTTAGCCCGGGTAGTAACCATTTCCACGCAAGTTATTGCACATGTGCAAGAGTTTTCACATAACTCAAGTGGATGAGTAATAACTATGGCCGAAATGGTTGCTACACAGGCTACTTGCCAATTCTGATCCACACTTTATTGCAATAATATTTATTTAATATTGTTTGTTTTATACCTGACTATATCCCCCGGGGCGACAGGCAAGGCTGCATGTAATAATTATGATGCTAAGAACATGATGTCTCCAAAGGAGACAAGGTCTTACTCATGCAACAGTTTTTCTTTAAATATTGTTCCCTTTTTTATTACAGGATTTAAGAAAAAGAAGGAGAAACCAAGAGGATGCAAAAAGAAGGAGAAAGACATTACAAGATTTGTGTTTAGAAAAACAGGAATAAGCACTAGGATTTATCAACAGAGTCAAACATCAGAGATGCCTCATTCATTTACAATTCCCGTAAGATAAAGAGATGTTGGTATTCAGATGATAACCCATTTACAAATTACCTTCTGAAGCATTAGTCTTTCTAGATGGCATGTGTGATTGTCAAAGTACTCTCTTTGACATTTTTATGACAATTTTTGTCAACAGTACAAATAACACCAGAACATACTGAGTACCTTTAAAGTCATGCCAAGGGGATTACTATCAGACTGCTGGAATCTTAGCATGTTTGCACTGCTAAAATGGGTAAATTGTGAGGAGCATTGTCATGAATCATACTTACCCGTAACTAGTACGAGTCACAATTAAAAATGAACAATTTTTGTCACTAGAAATTGGATTTCTTTTTGTGATTACTTAGTATGAAAATGGTAACTAATATGAAAGTCTGAAATATTACATTTACAGTATTACCATTGTTAATACTGCACTTAAAATTTGAAGCATGTCATTTTTATAGTCTGTTAATTTCAACAGATGTACTTATACAGATATGTGCTCAGAAGAAAGCCCATTCCTACAATTATTTTGAGTAACAAAAATTATTGTTGGTCAGCAACAAATACCAAAAATATTTGGTAAAAAGCTAGTTTTATCAGACCCTAGTAATGCTAGTTGTTGGATGTTCAGCAATGTTCTTGCACTGTTGAGTCAATTCCTGGGGTAGTAATATTACATTCCGCTGAAATAATATCACAACATTGTTGCCTGATATTTCTTGCAAACGACAGCAACTGTAATCTTTAATCATAGTGATCCCTAAAGTTCTGAAACTATAAAATTTGGGGAGCATAGCATGTTTCTTTCGTGAATAGCTTACGTCACCGGCAGGGGTCATCTGGCACTGCTGGAACACAGCCCTGTTGTTGTGTGAAGGACTTGGCTTAATATGATTGACAGTTATCTTGCAGTCTAGCGATCCCCACCACAAAAAATAAACATAAATTGAATGTTATTGATCCTTAATTCTTAATGACGTGGCAGTCCATTGATGCAAAATTGATTTTGACAAAGAAAAAGAACAACTTGGAATACACTTCAATATGTTGATTGACACTGAGTACCTTCTTTGAGGTTTAATCTACTGAAAATGTTATTGTAGTCTCTACGATAACTGAGGAGCCAAAGAAAGGTAATCAGTTTACTACAACAAGCGGAAATTAACTGAATTCACTTTGCAAACTTATACCCAGAGTTCTTTTAATTTGTTAACATGTTCCTAGTAATCATGTCAACATGTCAACTTTAACCAAGTAAAAATTCTTCCACAATGAAGGGCTGGCAAAACATTAGTTGGGCTATTGTGTTTTTTTCTTTACAAGTAGCTCAATGGTAAAGCAAAGTTTCGTGGCTTGTTAAGAAAAATAACAGACTGAATACAGTTTTCACTAGCTTCTTGGAGCCCCACCAGGGGCTAGTAAACTGAGTTAATTAATTTCTTGCAGTTTGGGCAAGCTGATTTGATTTTCTTTTGTGTGTCTCACCTTGTACAAATATAGTACAGCAATGGGGAGACATGTGAACTCTGTCAGTCTGAATCGAAGTATTGAGGCAGCCTATAAACTCAGCATTTATACTCTGGGTTCTTGCATCCTGCCATGTTGTGTCTCTTTCAAAGATTTTTGTTGTTTTTTGTCCATTATGCTTGCAATACTATTTACGTTTTCCTTTCTTAATGCTTATGAACAGAACATGGAGATACTTCTGGGTTTCGAAATGGAGAAAACTGGGGAAACCTGGAATACTGAGCAAAAAATTTCACCCAAATACTGGGTCACATCTTAGTATGGGATACTGATAATGAGATCTATTGGGTGTCCCCACCTCTCCTCCCCCTTCCCCCTCCTCATATAAGTAACATGAGCGTTTTAAAAAATATTCATTTTTAGCATACACTGTACCACGGCAATTTGATCGGATATTTGAATGACTCACAGTCAATCAGTTGATGCCAACCGTGTTGGAACTAACTGCGTTGTCCTTATCAGCAGAAAAGAATAATTTCTTTTACCATGAATAAGTTCGTTAAAGGATTCTTGTCTTTGCTGGTAAATGGAGCGAGTTTTACTCTGCATATGGTAGAGCTACCAGGGATTAGCGCCGATAGAAGTGGTGCGTGCTGTAACATTTTTATTAATTTACAATGATTGATTTTGAAGTGCTGGGACGATGAAGTGTTTGAAATTTGTTTTTGTTTATTGGGAAATTTTTTTTTCGGATTAGAAAAAAAACACAATTTACAAACATTTATTTCTTGTTTTCACTACTGTTAGTATTTTTGTTCACTTATAAACCTGTCGACTTGAAAAATGGTCATCTTATTTTAGTTTAGACTCCCGTTGTTATTCTATATTAATTATCAAAAAGTCCATCCGAGGAAGTAACAGCTTTTTAAAAAACATTGCGTGATTTTTTTTACCTAATAAGTGACAGGACAAAGAAATGAATTGAAAACTTCATTCATGTTCGGTGCAGAATAGATTTTTCTAACTTCTTTGAAACAAAATAAGGTCCGTTTGCAAAAGTAATTATACCTTTGTAAGATTTGCCCAGCTTTTTTGGGTGTTTTTTCTGTCCTGAAACGGCAGTGAAAAGAATAGAACCGTTATGAGTGAAACTCGAGAACTCAATATGTAAGTTGATTCATGGAGTTAAGTGCTACGTCTTCTCTTTGGAGCACATAATAGACTGACACCTTGATGTAGGCACAATAGTTCTGTATTTGTTTTTTAAGTCAACAGTTACTTCAACTCGTGCGACAAACTAAAATAATCCATCTAGTCCCTCTAGCTCTTTTGGCCACAAAAATGCCAAAATAGAGCTTGTCAAAAGCAGATCGAGTTTTAAGGCAAAATTTCGCTTTTGCTCTTTTTTGCGCGTAGGTCTGTACTGAATTGGTGGTAGGTCCAGGCGCTCATATCTATTCAGGAAGGGTTGTTCGGACATCGGACAATTGCATTCATTGGCCAAACCGCCAGGTCCTTCCCTTGTACGCGGATCAAAGAACATCAGTCCCCTGATAATCTGCCTTTTTCGAGCATTGCCAGACCACAGGTCACAACATCAACCATAGTTCTATCTGACGAAAACAACACCATCAAGAGCAGAGGCCATTGCTATTAATCAAGGGAAACCCCCCCTGAAAATGGATGAGGGACTGGACCTACCAGCAATTTAAATTCCTCTCAACGCTGATGAAGTCCGAGTGATTCGGACGAAATATTCGTTTCGTACCTTATTTTTTGGGTCGGAGTTTTGGAATTTCTGCACTAATTAATAATAATAATAATAATAATAATAATAATTATAATAATAATAATAATAATAATAATAATAATAAAAGAAGAAGAAGAAAAGGGCAATTTAAGAACCTACTAATTTTCGCTGTAATGCCTAAAAACGATGGTACTTACATTTAAACAATGATACAATTGCAATAATTGTAATTTGGATCTCTTGTTAAGAACAAGTATTTGCCTAAACTAAATATTGTAAAATTTTGCGTGATTTTGCAAAAAATGCAATATTCTGCAAGCGCCTCGGCGCTCGTACACATCGGCCATTCTCGTCACTACCCCATCGGTTGGCTTACGAGGACCATTAAAAAAAACCGACGGGCCCTGAGGACGAGAATGTACACATACGAACAGAGCTGCGCGCGCGTATTGAACTCACTGGAGCCCCTTTCGCTCATATTTTCCACAGGTGCAGTCAACGCAACACCCACCTCTCCACCCACCAAAACACCGCAAATTCGCCAAACCACAGACGGTGATGATGATTTTGTAGATGGAATCATCGGTGGAGCCATCGTTCTTGGAATGATTTTGATGATTTACGCATGTCACTCATGCTACATCCGCTTCTGCCGTAACCGACAGGATAACGCAGGCGCAATTCTTAACTTGCCAAATATTATGCAGTTACCGTCCCAGTTTCCCATCGGTCCTCGGTTTCTTCACAAAGATGATGGTATTACTTTAGTAAACCAGGACTGAACCACATTATTTTCAGTCAGAGGAGAAAGTATTTTTTGCGACCACTGGTTGGCTTGGCCTCTAATGTCAAACGTTCGAGGTGTTTGTTTTTTTCTTTTTTTTTTTTTCTGTTTTATTGACTGGGATTTCATTTACCGGTGATCAGAAACATGTGTGTACAAAATACACTTCGTTAACGTAACAACCTGCTTATTGTTCTCAAAATATTGAGCTTCTTTCCGTTAAACATGCTGTGGACTCGAGAAAAATTATGCATAACTATAGAAATAAAACCATCACAATTTAAGGTGGCCCGTTCCTATTTATATGCGTGTTGGTTATGTTTTTGATTCGCGTTTTTCAGAATAAAAGATTCAACCGATTTCTACGATTTTTTGCATCCTTAATAATGATGGAACTTTAAGAAAATGTTACTTATTTTCTTATAGGTATAAAAACTTTTGAGGTATCGGCATATGTTTAAAACCTCATTTTTACGAAAAATGAAAATAACTTTGAAATCCCACGACAGATTTTTCCCTAACTTCAGCAAATAAGCCTCAGAGCTCTCTAGTTTTATGTCTGCAAGTTTGAAGGCAATCGTGACCGTAGAAATCGCTCCACAAAAGGTTGAGCAAATTTAATGCTAAAATGATAGGCTAACACATTTGTGAACGTAAACGCACAAATAGCGAAAGAGAGCTGACAAACTATCTCTTAACTGAAACGTTGTTCTTACCCAAAGCATTGTTGGAAGAAAACTGCGGAGTAATCGGGCAACTACGGCGAACACAGTTAGCGCTTTAATACAACCAACTTTCTGCTACATGCGCGTTGAAATTAAATATATTCTATTTATCCAGCTTACTCTGCATTTGTCCGTTCATTTTCGACAAAAATATTAAGAAAACAAAACACAGCATCTGCAGAAACTGCTTGGCCGTTTTAGCTTCAAAGGTTCTCGTTCTGAGGCGAAATAAGCCCGTTAGTTCGAGAACACCTCACCATCCAATTTTCAACTGCAATGACAACCCTCTCGCACGATGATATATTCAAGGTCTCTGACTTTCCTATCACATGCTCACGAGCAGTATGCCACTTGGGGATAATAGTTATTATTCACATATGGAAATCTATTTACTATCATAATTATATCATATCATAGTGGCATACTGCTCGTGAGCATGTGATACGAAAGTCAGAGATCTTGAACTTTGTTTTCATGGTTGCAGACAAGCAGATTGATCTGATAATCATTAATCTGTCAACGTCAGTTTGGCAGATGGAAATAAGTTTTGAACGATATGTAAAGGGTGCAGTGGGTGGTACAGCGTGTTCCAGAAGAGCTTTGCGCGCGAGACTGCACTGGTGTTGAAGGAAAGAAGACCAAAGAATTCTACTTTTGTAGATTTCTTACTATTACAAAGCTTGATAAACTATTTCAGTAATTTCAGGGAACGCTGGAAGTACTCCTTACAATACATTTTCTTAGCACTTCGCAGAGACGATGAGAGTGACAAATCAAGATTTTACGAGGAGTTTTCACTTGAAAGCCGCTAAACTTTTTGATACTATCCCCCTCAGGAAATTTTGTGACAAGGGGACAATACCAGACGTTCTGAAATACAAATTGCACAGCAGAACTACAGTTTTTGTCAGTCGAAAACTATTAATAAATACTATATACAATAATAAATACACAAGAAATCCACACCTGAGAAAAAATGAGAATTTATACATATTTTACAATTTTTTGGAATTTGCGTACACTAAAGTATTCTTGCTTATGAAACTTGCGTTGGATTCATCCAAACGACTGTGTTGAGTTCGCTGCCAAATTGTACTAAAGAATTACAGATTTTTCGGCAAAAAGTGGTAAAAACATATTTCAAAGGTAACTGCAGCACAAATTAAGCTTAAAATGGTATACAATTTTACACCATAAGAAATTTGAACTTCCTCTCTGCATACCAGACGGTGGCGAACTTAGTATTCCGCGCGGAAAAAGAAAGCGGAAACTACTGGCGGGTGTATGACGGAAGACAACGAATCACCTGGACTTGTACTTTGTGGCTGCGGTGCCTGCAGTGGGGCTTACGTGCGGTTTCCATGCGGGCAGGAATATCCGGGGATTACTGACGGGTGCGTGACTGAAGACGTTACAGGATCAGTTATAAACGAATCACCTGGACTTGCACTTTGCCGTTGCGGCGCCTGCAGCGGGGCTCTCATGCGGTTTCCGTACGGGTAAGAATATCCGGAGATTACTGGCGTCTGCGTGACTGAAGATGTATTAGGACCACAAAAGTGCAGATCACCTGGACTTAAACCTTGTGGCTGCGGTGCCTGCAGTGCTGCTCTCATGCGGTTTCCGTACATGTAGGAATATCCGGAGATTAATGGCGGGTGCGTGACTGAAGACGTAACAGGACCACTAAGATGCGGATCACCTGGACTTGCACTTTGCAGCTCTGGTGCCTGCAGTGGGGCTCTCATGCGGTTTCCGTACGGGTATGAATATCTGGGGATCACTGGCGGGTGCGTGACTGAAGACGTAACAGGACCACTAATATACGAATCACCTGGACTTGTACTTGGCGGCTGCGCCTGCAGGGGGGCTCTCAAGCGGTTTCCGGTATCACTGGCGTGTGTGTCACTGAAGAAGTAACAGGATTACTAAATTGAAGATACGGATAACTTGGACCTGCACCTTGCGGATGAAATCCATACTGCGGGGATCTCAGCGTTTCATGAGGGAGGGGACTTTCCAAATTAACTGTCGAGAGGGTATGGGTTGATACGCCAGGACCAATGAAATATGGATCATCTGACATCGTGATTTGCGGTTGCACTCCATGAAGACGCACTCCTTGCATTCCATGTGGGGGAAGAAATCCCAGGATTTCTTGCGCGAAAGCAACTGCGGGACCTTCGGGATTCAAATCACCCGGCATTGTATTTTGGGGCTGAACTCTCTGTTGTGGTGGATCCTGCATTCCACGCAAGGGAAGATATCCAGGGTGAACCGGAGGGAGAGCAACTGTAGAAATGCCAGAACTGCGGGGATACGGGTACCCTGGAAATGTACTTCGCGGTTGCCATGCCTGCAATGGTGATTCCAACACTCTGTAACGGTGAGGATGTTTACTGAAGGGTGCCAGGCTGTGGCTGGAGAAATGCGACGTAGGAATGGGAGCTCCTGGAGAAAAAAAAAAATTAAGATCCCACAGGTTTACATAAAGGTGCAGTGTAAACGCGACAGGTGTCACACTCATGGTCTCCAAGAAGATTTCTCCTTTTCTAGCATGGTACGCCTTCTTAGATTATTTAACAATATTAGAAATTAAAGCAACGGCCACTTGAGTTGAGTAAACACAAGAAAATGTCCAGTTTAGAGATATTAGAAGACAGACTTGTAGAAGAAAAGTGCCTTCAGCCCCAGTAGTTCAAAAGGTAAATAGTGCTATTCACTTGGTATCTCACTATCTAATGCATAAAGGTGTCGGTTTCTCAAATACTTATCCTCTGGTTAGTGATTTTTCTGGTGGATAGCGCTATCCAACTATTAAAAAAGAACCGGGCCTGTATCTGTGTATTGTAGTAAGCACGACAGGACCGTTTAATACAAGTTGCAACACTACGTAAAGTCCTGTACATTCTCTTATTGGTGCTCAAGTCAGTCACGGCGTTACTAGCCTTTTAAATTGCAGAATTTTGTTTTAGTTGCACCATGGATGGAAACCTTACCAGCAGAATGGAGAGGTACTGGAACTGGTCTCGCTGTTCCAGGATCGTGTGACGGCACGTCCTGAGTACTGGGGAGAGTGTCCCTCTAAACAAGGGACCAAAGAAAGAATAATCAATATCGGTACGGAACCAAAGTAAACGTGTGATCTCCTGCTAACAATCATTTGACAGTTTTAAGATCACTCAACTAAGTGTATGATCTGGGAAATAATCAGCTGACTCTTTGGATATACTGAGCATGACCCTTTCTGTCTAAAGCTAACTACAGCTACTACACCAACTACACTAACTACACCAACTACAGTAACTATCCCAACTACAGTAACTACAACAATTACATCAACGTTCTCATAGTACACTAAGTGGTCACTAAATATCTCTATATTCGTGACGGTTATCATGAACCCATTACCGCTAACTCTCTCTGAAATGGATACCAACTCCAATTGTCCGTCTCAGAGTGGTGTCCGCGTCTTACGAGTATATGTTTTTATGCTCGGTGCGTTGGGAATTATGCGTGCGATTGGAGGTTACGCAATGAGTACTGCATTCAGGCGTGTTCATCACGCTTATTGTTGGGTTGTGTTTAAATAGGTTCACCACGTGTTGTGCTCTTACTCTAGGTCATTTCAGTGGGTGTAATCGACCGTCACTTAGTTTCTTGCTTGCTTATCATGTCTGATAAGGAAGGCGTGGAGGATCCCAAAGTTATCTCTGTTGGGTCTTTTGAAGACTTAAGGTCTTACTTTGATCAAAAATTTTCACATTTAAAGCGTGAGCTCATTCTGATGATCAACTCAAATCGTCTTCATCCTTGGTGAAGAAACTTAAGACCGAAACGAGCCTAAGCTTCAAGTTTAGCGGCAACAAGAAGCAGTTCGAGTTTAATACTCAGACTTTGGAACACGTCACTCAGAGTCTTTCTTTTGTCGATTCGCTCAAATCTCTGGTCGATCTTGAAGACTCTGAGAATCATCAAGTTTCAGCGCTGATTCTTAAGCTAGACGATTCCCTCAACGTTGCTTCAAAGGCCATAAAGCGAAGAAACAAGCTCATCAGAATAGCGGATAAATCGGAAGCTGGCTGGGCCGCAGTCGACGAGTATCTTTCTGACGAAGTCGCTTCTGGTTCTGAGGACGAAAAGAAGATCCGTGCTGCGGAGCAGAGGGCGTTGCGAAAGAAGAAGAACGCTCGCAGCGCGAAATCGGGAGAGAAGTTGAGTATTTTATCTGTTACTTTTATTCGTTTCCTTTGCCCGTTCTTTATTTTCTTTAGCGTTTAGGAGGTCGTATTATACCACTGCCGACCTATTCCTCCTATACAATAAATTCATTATTGTGTATTTGCTTGTGTGTGTTTCATTATTTCAGAGTTTAGAGCATAAATAAGTTATTTTCGGTACGCAGTTTAGAAAATAAATGTTTTTATGCTCGGTGCGTTGGGAATTATGCGTGCGATTGGAGGTTACGCAATGAGTACTGCATTCAGGCGTGTTCATCACGCTTATTGTTGGGTTGTGTTTAAATAGGTTCACCACGTGTTGTGCTCTTACTTTAGGTCATTTCAGTGGGTGTAATCGACCGTCACTTAGTTTTCCTCTTTCTTCCTTTTTTCTTTACAGGTCATTCAGCGTCCAGAAACTTCCTCGGGGTTTTCATCGGCTGCCTCCTCTATCACTCCAAGAAATTTTCCTAATTTTCGTCCTCAAACGTCAAAGGGCGCCTTTGTTAAAAGCCGTTATGACATCTGCTTCGCCTGCGGCAAGAGCGGCCATTGGAGAGCAAGTTGCCCCAACTTATTCTTCACTCCCGGATCAACCTACAAACAGATCCAAAGCTTGTCAAGCAAAGACAGCGGTTCTTCTGGGCAGCAGTAGCTCCATTGCTGATAGTATAGCAGTAAAAGAAACTCTTGAAGGCATTTTTGACGAAGGTCCAGCTTTAGAGGAGTGTTTTGAATTTGAGAATTCTCCCAATAGTATTCAATCGGTTAAGGGTAGGCTTAAAGCTCATTTTAGTTTTTGGGCGGATACGTTAGGTGCAAATGATTTCATTCTCCGGGTTATTGACAAGGGGTATGCCATACCCTTTATTACTTTTCCTCAGAATGCGTTCTTCGACAATAACCATTCAGCACTTACGCACGCTGATTTTGTTTTGAAGGCTATTCAAGAGCTTATTTTGTCAGGTTCAGTTGTTCAAGTATCTAGTCCTCCTCATGTTGTTAATCCCTTGTCTGTTTCCATACAGAGTTACGGCAAGAAGAGGTTGATTTTAGACCTCAGGCATGTCAATAAACATATTTGGAAAGAAAAGTTTAAGTTTGAGGATATTAGAAACGCTTGTGTTTATCTTCCTTCCGATCATTTTATGTTTAAATTTGATCTCAAATCTGGCTACCACCATATTGATATTTTGCAGGATCATCAAACTTTTTTAGGGTTTTCTTGGGTTGTTAATGGCGTAAGGAAGTTTTTTGTGTTTACAGTTCTCCCTTTTGGGCTGTCCTCAGCCCCTTATATTTTCACTAAGGTTGTTCGTGTTCTCGTCCGATATTGGAGAAGTCATGCTGTGAGAATAACAGTTTACCTTGATGACGGGCTTGGTTCCGCCCGTGATTTCGCTCGCTGCGAAGCTGCTTCATCATTTGTTAGGACTTCGCTTCAGCTTTCTGGTTTCCTGCCTAATGACAGTAAACCGATTTGGCAACCAACTTCTTGTTTAGTCTGGTTGGGTTATTGTCGTACAGGTTATTGATTCAATTCGTTCTCAGTATCCTTCTAGTACTGCTAGAAAATTGGCTCAGTTTGTCGGTAAGGTTATCTCTATGGGTTTCGTCTTTGGTAACATTACTCGTATTATGACAAGGTATTCTCATTTTGATATTTTAAGAAGCCCTACATGGGACGGAAAAATTTCCCTGTCGGGTTCAACTCTGAAGGAATTATGTTTTTGGAAAGAGAACATTCCTTCCCTAAATAGTAGGCGCCTCTTGTCTACACAGTTCCATTATTCCCGTGTGTGTTATTCCGATGCGAGTTCTACAGGCTGCGCCAGTTATATGTTAGATCTTCACAACACCATTTCTCACAAGTTGTGGAGTGTTGATGAGGCGCAGAAGAGCTCCTCTTACAGGGAACTTAAGGCCGTTTCCTTGGGTCTAGAATCTTTTTTGCCTTTACTTAAAGGGCGCACTATTAAGTGGTATACTGACAATCAGAGTGTTGCTAGAATCGTTGAAGTAGGAAGCATGAAGGAAGATTTGCAATGCTTAGCTTTGCGTATTTTTAGTATGTGCTTGCTCAGTTGCATCACATTGGAAGTGGAATGGATTCCGAGATCGGCTAATGATAGAGCTGATATTTTGAGCAGAATTGTGGATTATGATGATTGGCGGGTCAACAGGGACTATTTCCTTTTGGCCGAAGAGAAATGGGGTCCTCACTCTGTGAACCGGTTTGCGAATCATGAGAATACTCAGTTGCCCCGTTTTAATAGCAGGTTTTGGTGCCCTGGTACAGAGGCGGTTGATGCCTTTTCTGTTTCTTGGGCGGGCGAGAATAATTGGCTCGTTCCAGCTATTTTTCTCATCCCCAAGGTCATTAATCACATGGTTGCCCTGGGCGGTCGCGCTACACTTGTTGTTCCTGCTTGGCCTTCCGCCCCATTTTGGCCTTTAATTTTTTACTGACGAGGGTTTGTCTCCCATATTCTCTGATATTTTTGAGATCCCCTTAGGTACTGATGTTTTCGTTTTGGGTAACTATAAAAATTCCCTTTTTGGATCACCTAATTTTCGTTCAGGGGTTTTGTTCTTGCGGTTTTCCTAGAGAGGCCTTAGTTAACCCCCCCCCCCCCCTTTTTCAGCCTTGTAGGAGGCTTTTCTCTGCAGTTTATAGAGTTCTTACGCTCATACCACATGGTATCCGAGTATTTTGGGATACACTTGGATCCTTGTTTTGTGGACCACTTGGTCTTTTTTATTATGCAAGGGCCACTTTGGCCCTTAGTGGTAATATTTTTCTGTGTTTTTCTTGGGACCACTTGGACCCAACCTTACCTTGTTTCACTACGTGTTGTATTTTTCTGATATATTTTGGTCATTTTTGTCATTTTATTTTCTCTATTTTTTGCTTCAGATGTTAAAGCAGCTGCCAGTCGGACGTTTGGCGTTTTACCTTGTGAGAAGTTTTGGCTCTCTGCCTTTAATTCTCGAGCTGATAACACAGTTATTAATTATTGTAAATCATTTTGTAAGTTTAAAGCGTGGTGCTTGCAGAGCACTGGGGAGGTTTCTTTTCTCCCAGCTACTTCCTTCACAGTTTCCTTGTATTTGCATCATTTATTAGAAAATTCGTTAGGTAGTTCCACCATTCACAGCGTTTTTTACGCTATTAACTGGGTACATAAGTTATCAGGTTTTGAGAATCCCAATCCGTGTGACAACTTTCTCGTCAGGTCTATTGTTGAGGCTTCCAGTCGTGTTCCTCGTAAACCTGTTAGGAAGGCGGAGCCCATTACCCCAGAGATCCTTGGCTTAATTTTGCAACATTATGGGGAAAGTAGTAACTTACTTGATATCAGATTTGTCTGTATGTGTTTACTCGCATATACTGGCTTTTTCCGCATTTCTGAGCTTTTAAGCATTAGGAGATCTAATATTGTAACTGAAGATCTCTATCATAAGATTTTCATAGAAGTTAGCAAGACTGATAGGTACAGAGAGGGTTCCTGGGTTTATATTGCCAAGACTGGCAATTTTACTTGCCCTTATACATACCTTATTAAGTACTTAGAAGCTGCCAGGATTCCTTCTTTTTCTCAGAATTTCATTTTCAGATCCTTACGGTACGACAAGGATTTGAAGGGCAATGTCTTGTCTTCAAAGCCCCTCACTGCTAGCAGGGCGGGAGAAATTCTTAAGGGGAAGCTGAAAGCTATTGGATTAGACCCTTCTAAGTTTAGTAGTCACAGCTTTAGGTCCGGAGGAGCTACTTCCGCTGCCAATCTGAATGTTCCAGATCGGCTTTTCAAAGTTCACGGAAGGTGGAAGTCAGATTCAGCTAAAGACGGCTACGTCCACGATAAAGTCGACTCGCGTCTTTATGTTCCTTTGCACATTGGAATTTAATTTATTCAATTTTTGTACGAGCGGGTTTAGATTCAGTTTGTATTTTTTTCTATCATTTATACTTCTGTATCATGTAAGTTGTGTTTGTTAGGAGGTCGTATTATACCACTGCCGACCTATTCCTCCTATACAATAAATTCATTATTGTGTATTTGCTTGTGTGTGTTTCATTATTTCAGAGTTTAGAGCATAAATAAGTTTTTTTCGGTACGCAGTTTAGAAAATAAATAGAGTTTAGTTACAGTAGAATGATTGGAAAACTGCAGAGAACAGACCATTACCCGGTGTCCGCCTTACCGGTAGAGTTTTTAGCCTAATAGAGAGGTTAGTGACAAGGTTGTACGTCGAGTTCTAACATCTTTATAGTCCAGCGAATTTCAATAACTATTAACAAAATTGATTACTGAGAAGCCGCCTGCCCCATGAAATCTCTCTCGACAAATACAAATCCTAGCCAATGTTTAATAACAATTTCGAGAATACAATCTTAACAGACAAACAACCCACCTCGGGTTCGTACTGTGTGACTGTAGACAGGCCAGAACCTCTGAAAAGATAGGAATCGTTACCCATAGATCCTGCAGGTGTAAAGATGGTGGACAGGGCACTGTGGTGGTAGGTGTAGATATCAGGGGAGGAGTAATGCTGTGGATACTGAACGTTATGAAGCGGGTTACCATTGAAGGGTGCAGCAGCTGTCAGACCGTGACTGGATCCATGCGCTGTAGGAATGGACGGCAGTGCTAACATTGGATCAGCTAAAAGAAGAAATACGGATCCCACGTCACATGATGGTATAAAGGAAACCATCGATTTTAGACTGATAGACTTCTGGGCCCAGTTGTTCGAAGGCCGATTTGAGCTTAACCCGGGGTTAAAATTAACCCCGGTTTCTTTTTCTTGTGTTCAAAAGCATTTTCTCGGATGATTTTCTCTGTTATTTTTACTTCCAATAATCAGCTTGTAGACAAAAAGAATTAAAACCGAAATGCTTTTTAAGCTTTCAAATCTGAATTCAAATCTCGCACTAACCCTGGGTCAACTTAACCCAGCTTCGAACAACTCGGCCCTGGAACATTTATTCTTCCTTAATGTTATGCCCCCTCGTTTTACGAAGTAAGTTTAAATAATAAGTGCAAACAACGCTCACTTTAGGTAACACCAGAAAATGTCTACATCGGAACAAGATCTTTTCCTTTTAAACTTCCTCAGTGACTGTTTTAACTAATAACATGCTTTTCGTTTCTGTATATGGTAGTAAGGCCTGGTCCGTTTAATACTCATACCGGATAGTACTACGTAGAGTACCTTTTTGGTCTATAAACAGACTAATGAATAAACATAATCGTGTAAGTCCGATTTCTTTCACCTAAATAACGGACGGGATGTGACAACAGCAACTTGTTGCACGTCTAAACCGCAATAATTTAAAAAGAAGGAAATCTCACAAAGAAAACTGACGTTTGACTGCAACGAACTTATGTACAACTTTTTATTAGTACTCAAGGAGTTAATCGCCAATAGGTTTTGTTACATCTGTGATTGGGAAGGCAGGGAACTGAGGGGGGAAGGGGCTAGGAGACAAGAAACCTTACCAGTAGGATCAGGAGGCGCTGGAAATGTTCCCACGGTGTCTTGAACGTCAGCGAACAATGGTGAGTCGTGAATACTGAGGCGCGAGTCTCTGCCGAAATCTGTGCGAGTGGTAAAGGAAAAAAAGAGTTGATGAGCCTGGTAGTGGAGAGTGGCACTTGCCACTCTCTATACGCCTAGAACAGGCTAAGAGTTGATGAGCCAATAGGATGATTGAGCTAAACGAACCACTTCTGTTCGTAATGAAAACAAGACTATACAACGACAGAACCTCAGTCTACTGTTGACTGGTTTGATCCAAGCCTCAAGCTCCATATTTGCTTAAAATGCCGGCGTAAAAAACATCTCAAAGATCCACATTTTCTCCCGGCTTGTATAAACTCCACGTACGAAAATCAGCAAGTTTTTTCAAAGTGCACGATTAAATCGACTTCCCGAACAAGCAGGTACAAAAGTCGGACCGGATCAACTCGGATCGACTCGGACCAACTCCGATCGAATAATAAAAAAAAAATTGTACTCCGATCAACTTGGAGCAATCAAAAAAATTAAATTAAATCAGCAAAATTGAAAGTTTAACCCATTCGGAGGGTAAAAAAGGCCAGATCATCCTTTTTTTCTCCGTGGCTTTCAGGCGCCATTTTGTTTTACTAGTGCCAGTTTCTCTCGGATCATGTTATAAACTCGTGGTTGTGGTTGCGTTACACGACGCGCTCTGCTTCACAGATATGGATGACCTCGAGGAAGGTAAAATCTCGACCATCTTTCTCATTAAATTTGCTTCATTCTAAGAAAATGATAGTTTCAGTCGCCTAGAATATATATTTGCTTATTTTTTTATTTTATTGCAGCTTTTTGTCACAAAGCAAAGAAGTTGAGGTGAGCGTGATCATAAGTGTACTGAATTATTTACGAGAAAAGCATCAAAAGCCTGGTCTGTTGATCGCATTTAGATAGTTACCGAAGAGTGTTTGTTTGTTTGTTCCTGTTTTTTTTTTCTGCAGGACTTCTGAAACTTAATTTTAATGATACACTAGTGAGCAGCACACATACATTTCCAGTGAACATTTTCAACCTGGAAGGAGGAGAAACCATGCTTGCCCGGGACAAAGGAAATTTCCATGCTCGGGGCAAGAATCGAACTCGCGACCCTCCGGTTTCAGTAGTTGGAACGTCCGATAAACATGTTGTTTTCGGAGGGTCGTGAGTTCAATGCTCGCCCGGGGTACGAAAATTTTCGTTGTCCCGGGCGAGCATGATTTCTCCTCCTTCCAAGTTGAAAATGTTCACTGGAAGTATATGTGTGCTTTTTCTTTTTATAATCCGAGTTGGTTTTTTTTATGATCCGAGTTGATCCGAGTCCAATTTTATTTTATTTCTATTTTTTTATTCATCCGAGTTGGTCCGAGTCGATCCGAGTTGATCCGACCCGGACTGGCAGTCCGAGTTGATCCGGTCCGACTTTTGTACCTGCCTCTTCCCGAACGGTAAAAAACGTATAATGAAGGAAACTTCAGGTAGTTTCCAAATACAGAGGTATTTCCGAAACGGATTGCAGTCCGTTGCAATATTGTTCGGACAGTAACTTCCACAACTAAAAGCCATCGTTGTAAGAGAACCGTCGGTTTCGGTATGACTTAGCTCACTTCTTAAATGAAGTGAGCTAAGAGCCTTAAGACCACAGAAATAACTTGTTATTGTTAGTAAGACTTATGTTCAAGGTTCGGGGGAGGGGGGGGGGAAGACGAGGTCTGGGACCGAGAAACGATGTTCTCACAACTTGCTCGAAAAGCTGAAGAAAAACCATACGTTTTTAAACGCAATGTTTTTTTTTCAGGTTTTTTCCCCAAGAAATAACCAAACTCAAGAAATACTATACTCTATTTTCTTTTGCCAAAGTTGGTGACCAACCTGTTGCTTTTGCGTCTGTGATTCATTTCATGAGTGAGAAAAGAGACTGGGGTACATCTTTTTCCAAAAGTCTTCTGATGGCCATTCATGTTAAGGCTGGGGGTTCCCGTCATTATACTACAACAAATCACAAAATAACACTAGCACCATTCAACTTTTAACGCAACGTTTAAAAGATCGAAAGTGTAGTCTAGATTTTAAAACCTTTCTTTAAGTGATAAGCAATTAAAGGGTAAAATTAACCCTAGGGATTAACTACTATGAGATGGGGACTTGAATGCTCATCGGACAATTAGAAATTTACCCTTGACCCTTTAAGCCCCGATATCCAAATAAAAATTCTCCACACTAGTGTCCATACATTGCCTTATAGAATAAGTTGAGAGAACTTACTAAAAGATCAAAGTACTTCTCAGTTGTTCATCACTTTATTACTGCTCCTAACCTTTTCTTTTGATAATGTTTTGATATTGTTAAGAGAAAATTCATGCTGATCACTATTGGGACTTAAAGACCAATCTGAGTAAAGCTCAACCTGATTCCACCCCGAAAAGAGGTCATGTCTACAACACATAGTCAAAGTAATACTATAGAAATTTCTGCTTGCGACAATGACGTTTTTCTTCTCTAATTTAGTTATGTTTAGGACTAAACAAGATATCTTAGTCATTTTGCAATCGTTCCGAGGCCTTCTTCAGTTCAGTCTTAAAATCCGCATGCCCTAAACAGTAATTTCGTCCTGAATGGTCTTGCGAGTACTGCCGCGCTAAAAAACTTTCTAGTGAGTGTCTCAAAATTAAGGCTGCTTTTCACTAGCAACAGAGTCGGAGTCGGAGTCGTAATCAAAAGCGTAGACCTTATGATCTAGTGAAAACAGCGTTCCGATTCCGCTTACGTTCCGCTTTTAATCTAGTGAAAACCAGATTGTCAGAGTCAGAAGCAGAAGCGGAAGAACCAAACAAATCACAAAGCGTGAGAACGTGCATCGGGTTTGGCTTATCCTTCTGCTTCTGCTTCCGTCTTCAACAATCTGGTTTTCACCAGATCATAAGCGGAACGTGAGCGGAGTCGGAAGAAATGGAAACGTTCTAATATCTTCTGACTCCGATTCCGGCGCCCTTATGACTCCGTGTACGACTCCGATTTTTGATTTAATAGTGATTAGAAATTACGTACATACAGAATAAGCAAGGGCCTCAAAAAACTAAAGTTCTCTTGAAAAAATACGAAAAAGAGGGGGAAATGACAAAACCAACAAAAAATACATCTGACTTCTTGGACGCACGTCAGTAAAGGTGCCCGCAGCTTAAAGACCACATTCTACTTTTCAACCCCTAAAATTTGCATGCAAGACTTTCAAAACAGCAAAATCAAACGATATACTCTAAAAATGTGCGAATTAATGAAGTCCTTGGAGCCCTTTCTTCTATTACTCTTGGTCTGATAAAATTCTCACAGATCAGTTTTTTCTTGGTGGGGGTTGGGAGGGGAGGCGCAGAAAGACTTGCGTCTGCGTCTGAAGAAACGCTTGCTGCGCTGCCAAACAAAAGGCGGGAAAATTCTTCCTCGTGGGTAGTTATATAACCAATCAGCTGTCGCCACGTCACAAGCCTTCTCTCACGCCACTTTGAATGACAATTTGTTGACTTTGTAGTTGGTTGTTACTGAGTTTGCATCACAAAGAAGTCAGCATTTAACTTCGCAGGAAACCTTGTTATAGTCGTGAAATTCACGTTTCAAAGCGTATTTAGAAACATTCGCCAAAATCCTAGAAACGCCAGCGCGCGAGGTCGTGAGGAGTCACTCGAGCTGTATTCTATCCTTTGAACTGACTGGTTAACATCAAAACAAAAGGTTTTACGTCACGGAAATCGTTTTGCCGCTCGGGTTCGCAGACGTTACTTTTCGGGTGGAGAGAAGCGAGGACCGGAAATACGTCTTTGTCCCCAGGCTAATAGCCGACAATAGCCGTACGCAACTGTAATGGGATCTCGTTGCACAAATGCAGCGCTGCCGCCTAAAATTCCCCTACCCAGAGTTCACCAGCACCTTATAACCCGAGTGGCTATAATGAAATGCCTGAGTTTGATCCAAAATTATACGAGGACTTGCATTTAATAGCTCAATTCCGATACATGCCAAGTTCCAACAATAATAATAAATTTGTTTTTATCGCGTCATTAATGAGGATTCCGTCCCCTATTTGCCTACGCCTGATCGATACAACATTTAATCACATAACCTGCATTCTTCTGCAGAGTACCCTACGAGCAAAGGGTATATTTTCGCGGTGTGAATAGCCTGCGAGCAAGCTTTCCCGAGGAGAACCCCGCCGGGAGAGCTTGCCCGCAGGCTACGGTATGAACTGAGAGTTAGTACTAAGCCGTCTTGTAAGAGCCTCAGTCATTGATTGATGATGAGTCATCTGCAAAGAGTGAAATAGTGCTGCCATTATACTTGAAGATCACTGATATAGACTAGGAAATGCACCAGAATGCTCTCAGTACATAGCCTTTCTTCATGTTTTAAGAAGATTATTAAACCTACCATATTAAAATTGCTATTCCTGTGTGCTTTGTTTCTTTAGACTTTTCTTTTCTAAGAGACACTTAATTTTACCGCAATTTCTCTAACAGAATATACAGATATTCTAAAATTCCGGACGGTAAAATGTTTGAAAGGAAAAACTTTTAGACGCTTTTTTTAACAGAAAAATTTTTAGGTCGAATATTGTGTAGTTAAAGTACCTAAATGAATGCTACATTTAAATAAGAGTTATCGACCAGATATTACGATTACGGACTTGATGGACGAGTCCTAAGATATTTGACCTATAAACGAACAGTTAATCTTCATGATCCCCTCTTCATTTTCTGGTGATGTTTTCAGTTGCAGTTATAATCCTATAAGAGGAAAAAATATAGTTGTATATCTTTTAATAGAAAAAAATTTCTGTAATTTGTTGAACAACTGGTTGCTAGGTTGGCGTTCTTTATCGTATCTATAATCCTTTATACCCCGAAGGAAAATTAAAAAAAGAACACGTTATCACTCCTAGGATTAATAGTTCTTGACAATTAGCGGTGTAATTTTTTTCGTCAGAAAGAAGTCCGATAAACTAATAACCTGTGCAAGAAAGCATCGCTTTTATTGTTTGAAACAGAGTAGTAATAGGTGATGTTTGGGCAAGCTACAAGAAATTAATTTTCGCATGATTTCTCATGCATTGACACATCTGGATTTAGCCACAAAGGAAATTAACTTTCGCATAATTTGTCTTACGTTCAACTGGAATAAAAGGATTCACGCTTATTGAAGTAAGTCTGTTAAAAAGGCTAACGAAGTCCCAGAAAATAGTTCCTGGTAACTAAAGGTACGGTATATCAGCTACCTTCTATTTCGAAAGTTGTTAGTTAGCATAACGTCTTTTTAAATACTGTTTGCATGACCGTCTCATCAACACCCAGTTTTTTTTTACTAATTACTAATTAATTAATTTTTTACTTATTACCGAGTTTTGCTACAAAAGCGTGATCTTCCTAGAGGAACTCATAAACATTAAAGTAATACTTTTTCTAATACTTGAACTGTTTAGATAGCAAAATTTCCCGAAAAAAAGTCACTTTTTTAACCTATTATGACAGCTCTTTCGGCTGTCATGTAAACAGTAAATGCTGCGTAACGCAAAAGCTTAGAAATTCAAGCGTACTCTATTGAAAAACCAAGAACCCTTTCGGTTTTGAGGATATGGACAAGAATAATAAAGACTTATTTAAAAAAAATATCCTCAGCCTCGTGGCCCCGGAGTCTGCAAAATCAGGAATGTAGCTTAAAACTGTTTCAGGTCAATTCGCTACAAGATGAGTATGTTTCATATGGGTCAGTCGAAACACAGTTTTAGTTTCAACGAGTGACAGTGGCGCGAGTTATTAATTTTATTTTTCCTTTGTCTTACTTAACAGGTGAAGTTTATTGTATTGAAAACAAGTACTGATCCTGCTGATCTCATTCATAAGCTAAGCAATAATTTTAAGAAGTTAATCTATTCAAAACAGACCTACTCAGTTAGACTGTCTTCCTGTATGAAGGAAAGTCGATAAATTCCTCTGTCTGCACTCCGTTGATTTTCAACTTTGCGTTTGGTGTGTAACTTCTCTCGGCTTCGACAAGCCCGTTGTTAACTGAGAGCACTGAATAATTTAAAAAATATACACTAGAGATTTGTAACGTGAACTGAACTGAACTGATAATATGAACCTACGAGAGACGCTACGAATGTAAAGCCGCACTACTATCATGTTTTTCTGAATAAGTTTTAATTTCTTGTCGGCGTAAATGGTCTGAGGGTCAGGGGAGAGCTCCCACAAATAATGGCTGAAGAACTCGTCGAAAAAATTATAACCCTAAAAGGTGACCTGCGCTAAAAACTCACTCCTCATCGATCTGTGAGAAGAAATCGACGGACGTGTTGGAGTTTCCCGCGCGTGAAAGTAAGCTAAGTTGTACAACGCTTTTGCCGCTCAAGGTAGAAACTATTAGAGTTAACGGTAGTTCAAATCGATATGTACTGATTTCGAATAAAGGTAGATTTTCTCTTTTTAGATGTTGACATCTAAAGCTGTCTTAAATATTTCTTTGCGCACAACCCTAGGGGATACCTATATGGGTATGAATATTGGCTTAAAGTCTTGAACACCCTAAGTGGGAGCAAAATCAGTAATTTATTTACACACCTACGAGTGGCCTGAGAAAATAGCCGACATTTCGCAACGCCACCAAATGGTTTCCTTGGGAAATGACGTCTGGGGAACGCCTGCACAAATCCCATACTGATGATGTTTCACTTCCCAGATCTGGGTACTGCTTCTGATTGGCTGAAGCAAATAGCACTACCCAAAATGATACCACGCACTGTTCGAGGCGACGCCTCACCACGGGCCACATGATCATTCCTTTATTTTCGATCTGAATTTGAAGAAAGACACCTTCAGAAAATAGAACAGTGTGATAGTTCCCGTGGCGTGTAATACCCTACCCGTAGCGTAGTGGCAAGAAGCTGTAAAAAATTTTGATTACGCTGTCTAAATGGTCCATGTTAAAGACCATTCGCTGGATTTGCTCTGCACAGCTGTCACTGCGCATGGCAAAATGGTGGCTTTGAAAATGATCTGCGAAAACATAATTAATATAAGAAACGTCAACAGAATTTCGATGGCTTTTTTTTTTTACTCTGGTAGAGACGAGTCTCAATATTGTTAGAATGTTGCTGCGTTCATTTTATTCACCAGCCCCTTACTAAGTGGATTTTAAAATTGTGTCTAATCCGGTCATTACAAAGGCATTTAATCTTTTTTGTCATCCACAGTGCGTCCTAAGTGCAATATCTCGATAAAAAATCTGTAAACTTGTATTTTCTCCTATCTTCCACGTAAATTCGATTTTGAAACAAGCCGTAGGTCTCACTAATAATTGAAAGAATTTTTTAAGATAACAATTTAAAAAAAAAAATTGGGAGCCGAGAAGTCTATCCTATATATTTTTTTTTGGCTATTTAAGTAAATTGTACGGATTGGGCGGCAATGGCATTCGAACAGCATAGTATCAAAATCATTTTTATTTTCTACTTCAGTTAGACCGTAAAGTAAAAACAAACAAATTTCAAAGACATTTTTCTGCTTCTAAGTCGTAAATAACAGAATAAAGGTCACATTCTTTGCAGTTATCACAGACATCTTGGGAAAAAAACTGTGCCTGTTTTTTTGGCTTTGAACTGCGTGCTGTTATTCCCCCAAAGCCAACGCAACGCCCACTTCTTCAGTATTACGTTTTTATCATCTTCTTTACTAGTTACAACAGTGCACCCAATTTCAACGAAAATCTATGCTGAGTTTAAACTGAAATGGAGAAAAGAAAGTCGAATCAAACCTGAATTTAAGTAATGATTACTTATCATAATACTTAATATGTACCTCGTAATCTCCCTTGTCATTTACACGCCTAGGACGAAAACGCACTTTAATCATAGCCCTGATGCAAAAAATGCTCTCTTTTTTTAATAGGACAGTTACCTCAAAAGGGTACAGTTGAAATAAACAAACACTTGTTTTAATACAAATTTCTTTTTCGATCTTTTTTTTTTCTCTCCCTGGGACTGACCATCCTTTTCGTCAGCACCAAAGAAAGAATCGAAAGATTAGCGTTTCTCGGGATCCGGGTTAAAAAGATAAGTACTGATTCTAACTATGAAATTCATCGCCCCTAAACAATAAAGCATAATTATATGTTAAGCCTTCGATTTTTGTTTACTTAACCAGAATAGACCCTATCACAGTCCAGGGCTTATCTCACTATCTCACTTGTTAAGCGGCATAAAGGCAACTCGTCATTTCCTCACAGTACTTTACAGTCGTTAAGGAAATTAAAAGAAGTCGTTAACCCATCGCTCTATCTCACAAACTGTAATTATGATTTTGAAAAAGAAAAATGATTGTGCATGAATGGGTCAACCGGAACTTAAATTGCTTTTTAATTTGTAGTGCATTAAAGTTACGAAACTGTAAATAAAATTTGACGCAGATTGTGTCCCAAACGCGCGGATTAAAAGAGGGTGCAATTTTCTTCGTTGAAAGCTTAGAACGTCCATAGATTATTTCAGGTAAGTTTCTAAGATAAAATTATATTACGATTTAAGAGATATATGCTTCTTTATAAATCATTAGTTAACAAAGGTTCTTTTCTGTGCTGTTTGATCTACCAGAATACCAATCGTTTCTAAACATGTGCACCAAGAAGGATCTAGCAATTGATTCCTTTCAAAGAAATGAGATTTTGCACGCTTGGTTTGGTTAGGTTTGGTGTGCAGGGAAATGATTCTAACGAGGAAAGTTACTTAAAATTCATGAACAGCAACTTTTTGTTTAGTTTTATTTGGAACTTAAGCTTGGAATAAATAATCAGTTTATTTATTTATAATTTGGACAAGTTTAAAACAAAATGTAAGTCGTCTTTTATTGCCTTCAAAAGGGAATATGTACAACCAACAAACTGTACTTGTAATTTCCCAGAGCTTCTTTCCAAACAACTGCCATTTTCCATATGACATTGTAAATGGCAAAACTAAATTTCAACGTAGTTGAAAGAGTCGAAACCAAAAATTTAATAAATGAATTAACTTGTTGGCTGACTAATCATAATCGAGGTCAGACAAAATCATAATTCCCTTTGCCAGGTCTGTCACAAAAAGCAAAATTGACTAGATTAACTACACATTATAAAACCTTCCTGTTTGTGATAGTGCAAGTGAAGAAATGTGATCAATATATTTGTACTGAATACTGAATTCTGGTTCATCCTCAGATTTTTTTATTCTTTTCCAAAGCAAACTAGGCCTGTTCACAAAATACTATCCACGTATCTCAACATAAAATGAGTTTTTCGTTTTCGTTTTTTTTCTATACACGCTTTTAATAAGTCTGGGCGCCATCTTGAATTTTCAATGAATGACGTCATTCGTGAAAGATCATACACGTGGCCAAAATGACTACCAAAGATGAAAGCTCTGTTGACGTTGATATTGCAGGGTGTTTATATAAAAAGGAAAGTTTTACTTTTTATCAAGAGGAATATTTTCTTTATACAATGTCTTTATGGGTATGTTATCATAACTGTAAAGCTCTCGTGCAAAGACATTCCTGGATCGATGGTATTGAGGACAAACGAGAGCTGATTTAAACGCCAAAAAACAAAATACGAATTAAAGTTTTGGCTTAATCGTTGTGGCTTACGTCAACAGACACGAGCTTAACTTCTTCCCAGGTAATCTTTTTTAGCAATGGTTTTGATACTTTTTCATTTTTTATGCGGGCCTTTATTGAAAAAGCTAAAAACGATTAATTATTACCGCTCGTAGGAGACTTAGATTATCGATCAGGTATTTATAAAAGCTAATTGAAAGGATTTTTCATGTTGCTATTCTGATCCTTTCAAAATGTACGATAATTCTGTTTCGATAAAAAGTTTATGCTTTTCATTATCAGGTTTTTTATGTTATTATGTATGGGTTTTTCGGGAAAGAAAGAAGTTGGATAAAAACGTTTATACTCCAGTCGACCCTTGCACCGAATAATTTTTCACTCTGGGAAGGCGTAGCTCAGTAATCCAGGAAGCTATCAGCTCGAATCCTGGTTAGAGATGTAGCCACTAAAGAGAGCTGGAACAGGGATGCATCAATTCTTCCAAAGCCCTTTACTTACATTTACATTGTTGAACAAGCAACGAAAAAATCAAAAAGCACCCTCGAAAAGGGATACAAATTCATGTAGAGGGGAATGCTTTAAATCACTGAGGAAGAATGAAAGGCCCCACAATGTTAGCAGTTGTGATAAATGCTCTTGTACAGCAGGAGAAAATGGTTACTGTAATCAAATGTTTTTATTATATAAGTGTCTGAATTCACTGAATTCCCAAGAACTGGAATGTCCTCAACTCAAAACAGTAGCACAAACCAAGGACCTAGGATACGAACCCTAATTCATAATATATAGCTTTAGCTAGGGCTAAAAGCGAAGCTCCAATTTTAATAAATTTATAATTTAAATCAAACAATAAACTTTTAATCCACAAATCATTTAACTTAAGGGCGCATTCATGTGACTTTTGAGGGAAAGGTTAAGTTATTTTAGAGTGAAACATCTTACATCGAATTGATAACCTTATATGTACACCCAAAAAATAGCAAACATCTTCGTTCACATTCAAGATCACAGTAGATTAGGCCTCGAAAACAAATTCTTGGAAAACAGATCACGCCAAATTTTTTTGCGTTCGACAGGTTTACTTTACAAATTCTTGCCAACAAATCTGGCGGTGTTTAAACCAACCTTTTATAATTTTTACACCACATTTGAGGTGAAACAGTACTATTTATCATACAGAGCTCGGACAGAATGCGGTATTTCACAATTTTTCAAGACAAATTGCACTCAGTCAATATTCAGGACGAGCCAAACCGTTCAAAAATTTCAGAAAATTTCCAAAATCACCCATACGGCCAGCTGGTTCTCATTTCTATAGTGCGAGCTGTCAGTGCGGTCAAGTGTTTGAATGAACTTTGACAGAGTTACGCTTCAACATAATAGCGGATCTATTATTATTTGTTTTGTTATTTAATGGTTTCAGTTATAACGATGTGTAATCTTATAAAGCGTTTGATACGCGCGACATTTTTGAGTACTCCTGCAAGCGATGGTCATGAACGATGAAAACAAACGGCACGGACAAGCGATTAAAATTGCAAGAGAGACCACTAACAATCAAAAAAGAGATATAATTCCGTGAAACATTTACAGAGACAACAATTTTCATTCACGAAGACAAGTATTAAAGTGTCTCTAAAAATCCTGAGTCTTCAAGCGTAAAGCTTAAGTTTATGTTTTAGCCGGCTTCCCAGCGCGGTGTTTACTGTTTTCGAAGGTGAACTCCTCGCAGCAAGAAAATCGCTCAAAGTTTTCTTTCTAGAGCCAAATTTATAACTAAATATCCTTCGGAACGTTTTCTTTCTATTTGTGGTGAGCAAATATATCTGAAGGCTTTTTAAAGTTCTGTAAGCTTATATCAAACCTGATACTAGGTCAGATCATTGACTCAAATCCTGCAAACGTGCATAAACGTGCCGCATAAACTGTCAGCGTGAACTGTGCAAGACTTCATGAAACACAAACATCAAATACAATAATTACTTAGGCTTACCATTGGAGATTCAGTTCCTGAAAGCTATCAAGGGAGGCCACAGTTGCTTGAGACTTTTAAACCCTCTTACGCATTAAGCAAGCTGAAAAACGAAAACGATGCCATCCGAAATCGAATTACCAAATTTTGACAAGCGACGCATTTCTCAACCAAAACCCAGTAAACAAACCAGCCATGAATAACAGAAGACTCTTGATAGCAGCTGTATTTCATTTTGTACCTCCAGAGGAATAAGACAGTTAAAAACATCACAAGTTGACACAAAACTCTGTCATCTTCAGCTGTCAAAGTAAACTACTTTCAAGATGCTGCATAATTTTTCCGCATGAACTCACCTGTCAAATTTTGACCAATCAGAGTATAAAAATTGGACGTAGAGCGTGACCAACGCGTGACCATGGTAAGATAAGGTCTTCCCCGCCTGTACTTTTAAAAAAAACTGGATGAATTTTCGCTTCCGAGGTCAGTTTGAAATCAAAATCCTAATAGTGCGGGGCCATAGTAACATAAACACAACATATTTGATATGAATCCTTGGAAAAAATAAACTTGAGCCTGCGATCATTTGAAACTGGTAATTTGTCAGCGGATAACTTTAAAAAATACTCGACCTCGATGGTCGACACTTGAGCTCGCAGTACGGTCAGGTGATACTTGTCAGCGGATGCCCTGTATTGATAGCTGTCAATTGATCACAACATTGATGTGCAGCCTGTGCAATTAGTTTTCTCTTGGGCTCCCATACTAGCTAAAAGTGTGAGAGTAAACATTGCTTTTCCTGTGGTGCGGACGGACGGCGGGCGGTCGGTGTACGGTCACGTGATTACCAAATTTTCTGGGATGGGTAGATTTACTTAGCAATGGGGCTCCGCCGACGCGCGCGCGAAGCGCGCGCGTGGAGCTCCGCTTTTATGCATACAAGGCATATAATGTGATCAATCCTTATTACACAGAGAAATGCTCAGGGAGAAATGAGGGCTTTAAGGTGTCCCTTGTATGCACCCAGGCAACATACTGTCTAAAATAAAGAGAGGGCAAATTAGTTCTTTCATTCACTTAAGACAATTAACTGTTCTGCAATAGTTTCAACTAAATTAACTGGACACAAGGTTCCACGGGTAGTGAGTTAAACCTCTCTATCTAATGGAGGCAAACTTCAATGTTATGACAATCATTCCAATTTGCCAAGACCTAGAGCCGTAGATGGCTCATTTCCTGAATTCCCAATTGACACTGACATATCAGCTTGAGTGGGATTGCAAATGCCCCTTTTTTCAGGAGGACCAATTTATAGGCTGTTTAAAAATTCTTAATCCATCCTTAATTGAGAATCAAAAGGTCAGAGCAAAGATACGTTTTGGTTTCAAAGTAAAAGGTTCAAGTCAACTAGCTGTAATTTGCACTTGTTTGCGAATGGAAACTCAACATCTCTCACTGCAAACAAGGTTTGTTCAAAATACTCTGGTGTCACAGAATGATGTTTCTGATAATATGGAATGGCAAATTGGTCTTAAGCAGCAACTCAATATATTGAGTACATTAGCATGTATATTTATAATATGTACATATACATTCATATTCAGGGCTTAGAGTGTGGTGTTGTCATATCAAGCACAATGTCATGGTTGGCTGCTTTACCAAACAGAAGGGTGATAGATAATAAATATCAAGTTATGGTTTATTAGAAATCAAATGCCCTTTTACATTATGAAACTTGACACCTGAGAAGGCATGTTCTGATTCCAAGGCTTTATTGACGCATAGTTAATGGTAAACCTGAGCTCAAAAGGTTCCACCTTTTTCAGGGTCATTTGGGTCGGGCAGGATTAAAGTGGTGCTGTATTCAATATTCTTAAAAAAAGACTGGTTACATTTCACTTGATATTTAGCAGTTTTTTACCTTCTATCTTAAGTGCTAAAATTTCAGATTCTAGTTCAGAAATTTCAGCGTTGGATTCGTGTAAGCTGTGTCGCTCAGCATCATTTGGCTCAACACACACCTCACTCCCGTGGTGTTTACCATATTTAGTTTCCCTCGAATCAAATTCCTGTTCAACTTCATCTTATTTTGGATCTTAGGGATAAGGTATGGCTTGTGTACAGGGCATTTAAACACCGATCGAGGGGAGGCTGCACGTTTTCAAAAGCTACCGACCACTATTAAAAGACAATACAATACAATACTTCCGAAGTCATCATCCCCGAAATGAAAAGAACAGACGATTGTATGTTTCTGCCCCTAGCAAAAAGCAATATTTGAGAGATGAATATAGCGGTACGAATTAGAACCCACAAACAAAAAGACTAAGTTACACACCTTTACGGTTGAGTACTCCCCCCTTTTAATACATGCTGATCACTTGGAATCTTATGTCACAATTCTTAGTGTTGCGTTTGTTATCGAATATGATATCCCCGTATGATTTGCAAAGACGAACCGCACAACTACGATTACTTTAACCTGGGAAAAGGATTTGCTAGTATTTGTTAATGTTTATACTGGAAAAGAATGGAATAAAGGGATTCATAATGGCCTGACTTTGCCTCTCGTCCTAACATGGTACTGTCACGCGAGTCAAAACTCAAAGATGGCGGCTGAAGTCTTTCCGCGAATGACGTCATAAATTAAAAATTCAAGATGGCGCCCAGACTTATTAAAGGCGTGTATTCCCTTTTTCTCACTAACTAACATAGACCTCTTTCATAATGGCAACTTATAGTTGTAATCTTTTATATGAATGATAATTAGCCTTTCTGGCTTCAATTGAAAGTAAGAATTCTTTTGTATTTTTTACATGCTAACGTGGTCAGAAAGGCTAATTATCATTTTTTAAAAGAATATAATTATTGATATGCCGCCATTATAAAAGAGGTCTATACTGTCATTAAGTGCTTAAAATGAGTCAAAACTAAAGTTAAATTTTCAGCATACGTCTGGTTAAGCATGCGTTGCCAACTAGTAATCTTTTTCGCTGCTCTCTCCATTGCTGTCCATGGTCGGTCTTTTTATACGGTAAGTCATATTAATATATAATAATAATAATAATAATAGTAATAATAATAATAATAATAATAATAATAATAATAATAATAATAATAATAATAATAACAAAATTAAGCCTCGCCGAACAAATATCAAAAAATGTTTTTACCGCCCAATACAAAATTGAAGATCGGCGTCGCCCTCAGAACGTTGTCAGTAATCGATTTAAGTCACCTTACTGGCTTAACACCAGTAGCCTATATTTAAGGGCGCTTTGGCTGGCCACACCAGGGCTGGCGCGGTAAGGAGTATTTTAATGTTAATCAAGACTATCCAGCCAGATCAGTTAATATAGCTTGCGCGGCAGTGATAAGTTGAAGGGTAAAACGAGTAGTAAGTCCTGCCAGTTCAACTTAGGAAAGCGCTCTTGATTTTTATTACATAACTGACTAGATTTGCAAAAGGTTAATACTGTGTTGATTCAAATTCCTTTTTGCTCAACCGTCTCTTATAGTGGCTCGACCCAGTATTTTTATAGGCAAACCCTCCATCTTTGAATCTCGTATACTAAAACAAATCCGCTGATCCGCATTGTAAAATGATTATAACACATGGATTTCACTTAGACTAAACTTTTTTGTGGTATTATTTTTTATGGCGACCAGAATAAATGTCACGTGACAATGACGTCACGATGGTTTTAGCTATAAAACGAATTTCAGCCCTGTTCAGGATTTTATGTTGAAAATGCCTCAAATTACGCATTCTTTGGATCAATGTCTTCTGCTGTGTGAAGTGTCACAAAAATCTATAAGGGAAATTTCGAGATATCATGGCTTTCTAGAAAAAGGGTATAAATTATGCATGTATTAAGGACTGGACTTAATGCAGAAAAATTTGCTACTTTTTAGATGTTTTCGAAAAGGTTTTATCACTCATATTCGTCTTGCAAATGACCCTTATCACCATATAGGTCACTGTACAGGTTGCCCTCTGAAATCTATTCTCTATTGACTATTTTCCAATTGCCCATAATACACTCTGTTTGCCCCCCAAATTTTGCATAACTTATTGTCTTAAAATGCTCTTGGGAAAATGCAATACTCCCAGGAGCATTTAAAAACAATGGTTTATGCAGAATTTAGGGGGCAAACAGAGTGTATTATGGGCAATTGGAAAATAGAGAATTGCTTTCTCCCATTCTACAGCATTACCATATTTCGGAAAGATTTCAGAGGGCAACCAAGCACGGTAAATTCTGGCGTGCTGCATGGGAATTTGATGTTGTGCTAAACTCGGGACAATAGGAAGTCCGAGAGCAAAACCTTAGCCAGATTTATGACATCGCCTCAATATTTGCTCACTTTTTGGGCATGAAATTCAGGGACTTAATAGTACCCTGATCAATTAATATACTAAAAATAAATATAAAAAATCTATCGACGAATTATATATGTTTTAATCGTGGTTTTCTTGAAAGTAGCCTTAGAAATTACAAAAAGAGCTCAGCATTGCGTTTTACCCTGATTGATACGTTTTGATGTGTTTCGAACTCGCGCAAGAGTACCTGCGTTCAGCGCCTTCTAAAGTGTATAAGGGTCATTTGCAAAACGAATGAGTGATAAAACCTTTTCGGAAACATCCAAAAAGTAGCAATTTTTCTGCATTAAGTCCAGTCATGAGTGTATGTATAATTTATACCCTTTTTATAGAAATGCCATGATATCTTGAAATTTCTTTTATAAGCTGGAGATTTTTGTGAAACTTCGCACCGCATGCAGAAGACAATACGTAACGTAAAGCATTTCAAAAGAAAATGCCGAACAGGTCACATCGTAACATCATTGCCATTATTGTAATCGATTTACAATATAGACAGATTTGTTGATTAAGAAGTGTAGGAGATTGAAAGATGGAGGGTGTGCCTATGAAAATACTAGGTCAAGCCACCTTAAGTAGCCCTTATTAAACTAATTGTGCGGCCAATGCCATAATTTCTCTTTTCTCGATCTCTACTGAGGAGAAAGCAGAGACCTTTTTTTCTTCAGGGGAAGTGACGACCTGAAAATACCACCTCCAACTTAACCAGTTGGACAGGTTCACTACAAGTAGTCGCTTCCGGTAATACCCGTCATTTTGACCTTTAAAAGTAAATTGACATCATAGTTATTTCAGTGTTTTTGTTTTACCATGATTACTAGTTCACATCCCCTCTAAAATTAAGATTATTTCATCCTTCTCCCTTAATTGCTAAGATGTTGTTTTTGTTTATTATTTTCATATAATCATATCGATCAACAAAGAGAGGTAGAGAGAAAAGGTGTGGTAAGTAGTGTATGCCGGTTGTACTTTCTATACTGTGTTTTTTACAGAATTCTTCAATGATTTTCACAGAATATTTCGTAAAATTTTACCTGACAAAACCCACTCAAGAAAAAAATAAGTTCAATGAGCCACTTCCTTAGAGTTTTTACTAGTGCGAGGAGCACTTTGCTAGGACTGATAAGTTCTCGTTAGTAAGATACTCGCCTATGCGTATCACACTGCGAGGAGGTCACTTAACCGTTATGAGCGTGTGCATGAGATGATAGGTTTGATGGCCAGGTTTTTGTGTCTTCGAAGTGGTACCATATAATTCTGGACGGTCAAGCTCTCCAAAGAGACTGCTGGACTGTGATAATTCTTTCTGTCTACATCTCTGAGTCGAAAATGTGTTTTCTTTTAACTGTAAAGGGGTTATTGCTTAATAAGCATCTTTTTGACAAAAATTGATAATGACCATGATGGAGACGAGGTTTTAAGCCCTTCACTTTTAGACCTTATTATTTTAAAAGTCATCTGCTTTTTTTTCTGGGTAACGATATCAATATACACACTGCAACGGAAACGTAACTAACAGACAACGTCACCTAATGTTTGCATTTCCATACAGGTACGTGCCAAGCAAATGGCAGAACATACCAGAATGGCGATACAATTATTTATCATAATGTCACTACCCCTATTGAGAGCGCCGGTTGTACCCTGTGCGACTGCTTGGCTGGAAGCATAAATAACTGTAATTTCTACTACTGCGACATCGGCCTCGGTTCATTTTCAATAGATGGTTGCGAAAGGTGGAGCGTTGGTGTGGAAGGAGTATGCTGCCCAAAATGTGGTAAGAAAAAAAGTGACTTAACAAAATTCATTTCTTTAATTATGGCCGTCTCCCAGTTTAGCTTACAGGCTGTTTACTCCCCAGCGGAGTGAAAGTGAGATCTTAATTAGCATACTTCAGAGGATAGACTTGGTGTTTTTGTGCACAGAAGCAGAAAGTACATCATCTAAACGGTCATACCTGAGGATTTCATCCATTGACTCAATGATTCTTAATCACCTTGTAAACAGTACGAAGGAAAAATACCGTCTAGAATATCTTTTACTCGACACGATCCCTTTAGGATTTCATCCCCTGTCGTAAATTTTAAGTCTCCTTGTAAGGCATTTTTTTGATAACGCTGATAGTTAAAAGCAACTTCTTACATGTTATTATGGTATTTTGATTGATTGATCAAACTTAGTTGCTTTTCTAAGAAATGAAAGATCCACACCCTCTTGTTTTATAGAGTGTGTCAGCAATGGCCAACAAAAGTCTGTTGGTGACTCCTGGATCAGACGCACGACTCCTGATGTGTGTTACGAGTGCTCATGCTCAGAATCAGCAGCTGCTGAATGCTATCAAATACAATGTTTGCCTTGTGATGGAGTCACAGTCACTGTTCCTGGAAGGTGTTGTCCGAGATGTGATCCGGGTGAGTATAAAGGAGGGGCCAAGGAAGGAGTCAAGGGCTCCTGATGTTTATGTCTACTAATAAAAGACAAGGCACCAGATGTGTCCTGAGGGTATGGAAAGAGGTACATGTAGATCATGACGCACATTAAACTTTCGCGGTCGTCCAATGGACCACGTTAATTGAAAGCATAGGGTCCTAAATGGAACTATAAACCAGGTAGGAGGAGCAAGAATCCTTAGGGCCCTCGTTTTTGCATAACGCAACTTTAGATTAAGTGTGAATTTTCTTGAACTATAGCATTTGCTTCGGAGGGTTTTCTTGCACGGAATCTTAGTTAACTAGGAAGAAAATTTCTCGGAACACTCAAAGGAACAGTTACAAAAAATTGCATTTTAATCTTGATCCTTGCAAGGAACGTGGGAGTCGATTTCTTCTTCGTCTTTCCAGAGAATATTAAATTTAAAAAAAAGGGAAAGAAAGTCAGGACCCAAAATGTACTTTATTACATTAGTTACATTGTCGCATTATTATGTTAATGAACTAAGTATTTTAGTGGGCTTTTATAATTATATAGCTCCACTGAGTATCTTGTAGCTCAGTGGTAGAGCATCTGCACTAGTAATCCCAACGTCATATGTTCGACTCCTGTTGGGAGTACTCGGACTTTTTCTTCTTTCACTGACACAGCCATCTATGTTTCTATCTCTACACATAGTGACCACCACTACAACAGCTACGCAAGGCTTCACCATTATTGTGCTCACCACTCCCCGTACGCCTCCAGTGTTTCCTGAATTTCCCTGGGGTGACGAAGGCGTGGACTATGAAGACATGAATGACAGCCAGTGAAAGGATTAGATGGGTATGTAAATCATATATTATAATGCACCTATCAGTGTAAACCCCGTGGGGGGGGGGGGGGGGGGAGTGCGGGCAAGGGGTGGGGGATTTGACAAATTTCAAAATTTTTTGATCAAATTCCCCAGGGTGGGAAACGAAAGGTCAATCAAAAGTGTCAAAAAGACCCCACCCCAGGGGAAAAAATCTAAACAAACAATACTATAATACTATATAAAACGAATAAAAGAACATTTCAAAAGTAAGTTCTTACTACTTTTATTTAAGGTTAACGTAAGCTCCGTTAAGTTACTCGCAGTAATTAAGTATTTTCTCTCTCCACTGGCATTTCTTATTTCTTAAAAGTATCGGATTATGGCGATTAAAACAAATGAAAACTTCATACCTTTCTCCAACAGCGTGACTTTCCGAAAGCCTCGAGGAACGGACTTGGTAATCGCTTCTGAATTGATACCAGGAATACCAGGCTTCTGTCGGCGAAAATCAAATGTCCCGACCCCTGGGTCGCTTCTCACGATCAAAAGCCCGACATAGGGATATTCTCAGGCATCAAATCCCCGCCCCTTGCCCGCACTCCCCCCCCCCCCCACGGGATTTACATTGATAGGTGCATACGTGTTACTGGAATTGACACAAAAGAGAGATCTCAACGAATGTCGTCATCACACTTGGATTCGTTAAAATTCTCCTCTTGGGAAAACATGTACTCTAAGAGAAGTTTCATGCCCAGGAATATCAGCTATAGCATGACGTGGAGCCGCCTGTTTCTGTTGTCAAGGCCCGGTCCCCCGCTTCCTTCAAACTGTGAGAACTGCCACCAAACTGAGGAACTGATCATATAAAAACAATCTCTCAAACCATTCAAAGAGGGGACTAAAATACAAAATTAAAGAAAGGATAACAAACTTGAAGAAGATTAGCACTGGCTGTAATAGTGGTTTTTAAAAACTTGTTAGTCTGGCATTTTTTCAATAATAATGTCTGACACCATGCTGTGATTTCGTCAAGTACAAGTTATCAGTTCTTCGCTGACGTTAAGTTCAATTATGAATAAGGACCGGCACCAATCACATCAACCCCACAGAGAATCAGTCTTCGTAATTAGGTGGGGTGGATAATGTTGATAAAAGTTTTTATACACACTGCCATCTGTGGAACAAGTTTTGATTAGCCAGCGCTCGGTTTCTGAAAGAAGGAGGGGTCGGAGTAAGCAGAGATTCTGATCAGGAATTTAGTCATAATTTTTTCTTGTGGATCCCTTCGCGTGGTCAAGAGAAGAAAGAAAGAAAGGAACGGTATGGGCGCCAGCTGCCCATATGGGCCTTGTTCCCAGGAAAGCCTTTTTAGCTACTTTCAGTGACAAGTGAAAGCGACGAGAAAATTTAATTTCAAAACGTTTTATCCTTGGAGTGTTTTTTTTTTCTTTTTTGCCATTGTTTTAAACTAAACTGTTCTTTCAGACACTGTCATTATACAGGTATCCCATAATAATAAACCATTATAAGGCCTTAATTTGTGACGTCATTTTCCAGGCAAAAATGAGAAGTAAGATGTAAAAAAAAAAAAAATTAAAAACACCCGGAACCTTTTAGCCAAAGACAAATTCTCGCAACGCTGTTTTGAAGTAAAATAAACAAATGTTCGGGATTTGTATTTGCTGGCGTTTTGTTACCAAAATTTACATGAGAGGAATAATCTAGGGATCCTTTATCCTGGTCTGTAAAGAACTTAATTTTTGATGTCTTTTGTTGCAGGACGTATACATATCCTTTCAGGAACTGAAGAGCTATTGAAGCATATGTACAAATAGAAAATTAAATCTTGATTTGAATTAATTTTGATAGCAGCAGTTTGTTGAATAAAGCAGAAAGAAACCTGTTTTATTCCTCTGGTCTTTTCTTCTCTAAAACACAATTTATAATTCAATTGAGAATTTTTAAACGTCTCATGGCAATTACTTTTTTAGATTAATAGGACAACAATCTACTGGTTCTGTCCAAGTCTTTACAATCAGTTTAAGGGTTTTTCTACCATCATGAAAATCTAAGATGGCGAATGTGACCTGCATGACGTCACCATACAACTGTCGCCGTCCCCATATCTCAATTTCTTTTTGCTTAAATTCTTGTCTGAACTTTTCAGTTTTTCCAGCGTTAACTGCCTCCGCGACGAAAATGTTGCAAAATTTAACTGACTAAATTAGTGAGCAAAGTTTTCACCATCGTAAAATCAATATATGGAGGCCACATTAGTATGACTCAGTCACGGCAAATACAAGAAAGATCAAGTGACACTGAGGCATGCAAACGAAATTACAGTGATTAGTTTGAAAAACACACCCTGGTTAAGCGTTGAACGATGTTAAGAGAAAATTTCTTTCAAGCAGAGGCTAAATGATCTAAGAATAATGAGTCAGCTAAGATGTCTTCGCTTTAATTCAATGGGTAAATAAATTTTAATTCGTCTTCCACAGAAAAAAATTCAACGCACCACTGAGCTTGTTATTAAGGGCTATAGATATAGAGTATATTACACGGTGGCGCCAAGATATGAATTTTATTTTCGAGTGGCAAAACAATATTTTACGAACGAGCGCAGCGAGAGAGTAAAATTTTGTTTTTGCTACGAGAAAATAAAATTCATATCTTCAAGCCGCCTTGTAATGTTCTTTTTATTACATAGACAAAAAGACATCGATAAAATAATGGACTATTGTTCGCCAAAAAGTAATTGTGACGGCTCAAATTTACAGTACAGCAATATAAGACATTGGTTACAATAATCTTGAGAAACAACACTGAGCTGGATAGGGCTCTACAATGACAAAAGCTTTGAAAAAATGTGTGAGTAAAATTCAAAAGACGCAAGACGCCATCAAATTTCGAAGGGAAATTACCGAAATACGTCATCGATAAACTCACGTTTGAGATTATGGAAAATAAACCACTCAGGTCCCGGATGTAGTTTTTGTGAATTTTACGAGTGGTATATTATCTAGTAAAACAATCGTGTCTGTATAATAAAAAGCCACTAAAAATAAACTCTTTTTCGCCATTGCATTGAACTACTTTGACATACTTTTGCGCAGATATCACAACATTTTTCCCTTCCGAAAAACCCTGCTTTAGGCGAGGGAAATTATTAGGATTTGAACAAAACGCAAGTGAAATTATTCCCTAATTTCACGAGTATACCATTTGATTACCTATTAATATCAAGGGTGACGAATTACGTTAGCAATCTCGGATTTTTGACATGTTTATTGATCGAGAACTCCTGCACTCTCTCGAACGTTTAGCGCTTAAATTTAACTTAAGTTCAGGGTTTTTCGACAAAATACCTGTTAGAATCCTTCTTGATGTGCTCTTTCGTGTGTTCAGGTTTTCTAAAGCGTCTTTTTATGCCCTGGCATCTTCATTCATGACATTTAAAAACTTCGTCGCCATCTTGACACTGAGACGTACGAAAGGTTGCCATGGCAATTTTGTAATTTCACATGTGAAATTACAAATTATCGCTGAAATTTCGCGCCAAAATTAAGGAGTAATTCGTCACCTATGATATTACTACGATAATCCAATTAGCGAAAAATTGACTTCACTTTTCTGTACTTGTGCTTTTAAGATAAATTGCAAGATCTCAAGTCTTAAATTTACTGTCAAATTAGCTAGGCTCAACAAAGTTTTTGATAGGGCAGACATAAGCCGCTAGGTTGGTAATTCTTTTCTTTATTTATTATCGGTAATAATAAATGAATCTTATCGGGCATGATTTACTTGTTTAAACACCACTTAAATTGAGCCACTTCCCGTAAATCAAATTTTCGGATTGTTTGCGGCTTTTTTCTCCATTCAGAGCTAAAAGAGCAATTAAACTGATCTCATGAATTCAGGTCGGAAAAATTTCGTATTTTAATTATTCCTTTTTCGGGTTTCTAGAAATATGTAACAGTCAGAGAAAGATAACTTTTCCTGAAAGAGTTCTTATCAAACCTGCACAAGATAATGTGCACTTAAAGTAAAAAACAACAAGAAAAGAACTATCCTCTTCTTAATTAAATCGACTGCGAGTAACGAAAGCGGTAGAAGAGCAGGCGCTCCGAGTATGATTTATAGTTTCTTTATATTAAAAAAAGATTTTTTTTTCAATTTTCGCGCGCCTGTGAAAGCAATTTCAATAATAGGGATAGGTGCTTGGCTGCATGGTTGTAAAACAAAACAGAATCCTTCAATCACTGAGGTTCCTTTGTCTCGAGTTAAAAGTTCACGCAGAAAATAGTTGATACGAAAGGTAAGCGATTAATCTTAAGATTAAAGACTGAGCCAGACCTCACCGGCTTTAATATCAGACCAAAAAATTGCTTTTTAAGGGAGTGTGAAATGATGGCTTTCCGTAACTTAGCAGTCCTAGGCCTGCCACAACACGTCTTATTACGAAGATGAGTTGAAGTTTTAAGCTGCGGTAAGTGGGATCTCTGAAGTCAAGTGTTACAACGAGGATTATAACTGTAAATGGTTATGCGTAGAAGAGAACGACAGGTTTGAAAGTGATCTCTTTGAACTAGATGTTAATTGAATTAAATGTGTAAAATTCACTCAAAAAGTGCTCTTAAGCGTCAGGGACATTTCATTCTCAGACATCTTTTGATGAAAGGATCAACTTTCAATTTTGCAGATGCATCCAAACTGAAAGTGAGTTATGTTGGTTATGGACGGATGCTACGATTGGGGGAAATGGAATGCTCTACTTTGTATACACCCCTCTGTAACAGAGCCATGCAGTGAAAGCCGACCTAGCGGTTTAATATAGTCCCTGACCCAGTAATAATTTAGCCTCCCCGCTACTAACGAATAGTTTGTTGCTATCCGGCTAATTTTATGCTTCCCCGGTCACTTTTTATTGTGACTTCTACAAAACCAGTGTATTTCGCCATTCATATTTGTTTAAAAGGAGCAAAAATATAAAACATTATTACCATTGACAAAAGAAATCGGAGGGTACAAGTAATCGATCCCGCATGAATGTGTCAATCTTTTAGTTCTTCTCGTTAGAGTAATATGTAAAAGGATTTCCAAGGTTTCAAATCCGTTAAGATGTAAGGACTGTCACCCCGTTTAGCTTTTAATTAAGGGAGATACACAACGAAGAAAAAACCTAGTGGAAAATAAGCCAACCCAGTGACGTTTTCTCCGAGAACCCGGTGGAGATATAGATTCCACTGGGTCTTTTAGAGAGGGGTGTTTGCATACGTGTAGATAATATTACTGAGTCAGCTATGAACTCTTTGTTAACGCCCTAGAATTACAAGGCCAACATGTAAATCCCCCTAAAGCTATAAGGAAAGATTATCCCTTTTTAAGTCAAAGGTAATGAATGATAAACTGGTTTAAAACCAAAGTGGAGAAAAAAACAGCTGCCACTGAAGTCAAGTTTCCTATACGATCGGACTAATTTCTTCCGATTGAATGATAACTTTTATGTCAAATAAGACACAAGCCAATTTCCTAGCTAATGTTTGCTTTTCATTATTTCCGATACCTCAATTATTCACTATTTGAGATTTTGATATCATTTACGCAAACTAAAACATTGAATGAAAATACGAACATTCGAACAAATTTAAGTCAAAATCAATGTCGACAGCGTCTCAAAAAGTTTAACGACAAAAATGAAGAAATCTTTTGATTGATTTATTTCAATATATTCTTTCAAATTGGAGAGTACTGTTTGCCTATAATTTATCGACAAAAATTATAGGCATCCACTTTAAGGCGCTTTTGAAACTTCGTCATTGCCCAAGTACCCATTTAACATAGAATGGATAACTTTCTATGTCCCGACTGAAACATAGATTGCCTGCTCGTTGGACAGTGCACCAAAAGCTACCCTTAAGACCGGTAGCAATGAAAGAAAACTGCTAATTGAGAATTTCTGTGTGTTTGGCCTGACTGCTCTTAGATGCACTGATTTAAGCATGTTATTACAGTATATTTGTTTAAATGAGCGATTGTTTTAATATTTACACACAAGGGGAAGGCGGTTGTTTGAAGTGATGGAAAATCTTCTCTTTTGAAAATTAAAAATTGCAGTTATTTTGATATTTCGACGTGCTAGACAATAGAATTAAGGCTGTAACAAAGAAGAAAAGTAATCCAAACTAATCAGACACCTTTCTTGTGTTATCAAGGTTTTTTCCTGCACAAAGCTGATGAAGCAATACCCTTAAAACTTGTTGTGGCTAAAGCTTAAATTTTGGTAAGTGTCGAGTGAATTTTAATTACAATGTTGAATCATCTGCAGAGAAATAACGGTTACCTTCCTTGTGTTTGTCTATGAAGGAAACTCGCAAGACACACGTTTATTGCAAAAATTTTACGTTTATTTAACTCAGATATTATTCTCTGCAGCCCTTTGAATAACAAACTTAATTCGCATCTGTATACTGGTTTAATATCCCAGTACAGGCAAGGTTTTTTTCTTTTTAATTGTAACAAAAGAACACTTCGTGAAGCGGACTAGATTAGCAAGAAAGTGATTATCACAATCCTTGCGCCAAGAAACCGCTTCTTGATTCTTTTACTTTGAGCGCCTGTCCGTTTATATGAGATTTCCGAGAGCTGATTGTGGACCGGCGTCTACCCCTTTTTAGGCATTAAATATTGTCCACCCATTCAAAGCCTAAAAGAAGAAAATACTATGGTCAGCCGCATGAAAAATTACTTGATCAAAAATAGTAACAATGTTGTAAACTTAATCTGTACTAAAAAAATTCCCCTTAATAAGATGTTGGGTTATCTAAACATATTTTTCCCGGTATTTTTCAAAGTTGTACTGGTCTTTTTTACTCATTTTTGTGTTCAAGCTCACCTTAAAACTAAAAACGTGAAGAGTTCATTTGACGCTCGACCTAAAGGTGAATACAAGATCATAACTTAGTGGACGCATTTCTCATAACCGAAGCGACGAAAAATGAAACTTGTATTCTGTTATTGTGTGAATGATAATGTGGATCCTAAAATGTCTCTCTTTTCTGTGAATTGTCTCCTGACACGAGTTCTAATAAATGTGACCACGAACATAGTAAAAACGCTCACAATTTATCACGATTCTTTGTAGAAGGAAATAAAGAACGGATTGTCACTTCACCGTTTCTAAAATTCCTAAATTTTGTTGTATAATATCACCTTTAAGACCGCAAGACGGAAAACGAAATGGTGGCTATGGCCTCTTAACAAACTTTTTGGATTTCCTTAAGATATCATTCCGATCCGACTCGAATCGTCATTTAGCGGGAAAACAGCATGGAAAAGTAAACTAGAAAACAAACACATCGTGTTAAAAAACAGAACTGAATTTGTGAGAGTAAACTATACTTACTATCTTACTCACTTTAGAGCTCTGCCGAATCAGAAAAACTTCATTTGCAAACTTGCCTGAATTTTTGGAATAGAAAGTAAATGTGCATGTGCCGTGTTCAGAAACGCATAGATCTACTTTTTAAACATTGCTAATATTCATTTTTATTTCTTTTTTTTTTCTTCAAGAAAATGGAATCAAGAGTATTACTTCAGGTTTTACTGGTGATTTTTAGTTTACACACGGCCGCTGAGGGAAAACACATTACGAAGGTAAAGTCAACTACAATTATTTTTAAGTTTTTCGTATAAAATTTTATTCACGCTTCTGTTTCGTTTTGTATCATTTAATTCCTTACATAATTCGGGATGATCAATTGAGGGTACCCGTTAAACTTATATTTTAATTTTTTTTTTACTCAATGATGAGCTCTCTTCCATAATTTCAAATGAGTTTTGCATTGTTTCCTACATTAGGGGGGGGGGGGGGGGGGAGATCTGGGAGGTCTAAACTTCCCGTCTCCAGTACCGTATCAGTTGCAATCATTTGTAGTCATCTAGACTCTCATGACTACTCACCCCCTGACTTATTATAATATTAAAAAGAATTGCAATGAAGTAAATTGAATTGTATTGTTCGGGTACCACAGCAATATATGTTTTTCAATTTACCTTTAGAAGGCTCAACATCACAAGAGGATTGCTGTCAGAGACGTGGACGGTAAGTTAAGTCAAGAACTCAGCCTTACTAATAGGGTATTCGTCGCATTGATATATTCTAAACATGGAAATGGAGGGCAAGTCTGTGGACTAAAGAGGCCTTAAACTACTGTTCAGAAAGATTCTCACAGACATGTTTCTGAGAAAAAACTACTGATTGGGGAGTGAGTTGTATTGGAAACGTTCATTGAGCTGTGCCTACTTTAAATTGAGCAACTTTTACAAGGTCTTATGAGATGATCAATGCTGCATTGAACAGTTCTTTTCATGTGACTACACGCTCTCCTCTTCAATGCCAAAAAAAAGATTGAAGTGTTGGGTATATTTGTCTGAGCAATTAAAAATTTACAAGAGACTATGTTTGGACAAAAACTTACAGCTTACACCGTTAATGTAGCCAATAAAACCAAGCTCCTCCGAGCGCTGCCTGTGAAGAGACAAAGGGAGATTAGCGTCGCAGAGGCTAATATGTGCTCGATAGTATTCAGGTGAAATGTAGCCTCCCCCGCAGACGTCTTTTTGGCTCGTCTCGCAGCGACGAACCCCTAAGAACTGCAAACCTACACCTCCCCTAACCCAACGATAACACTTACCCTTCTTTTCACTTGTTGAGTGTTAGTTTAGGGGAGGGGTAGGTATACGTGAATTCATCTTTCAATCTTATACTGATCCAGGGATTCAAACTAACATGATAGCTTTTCCCCTCTGACAGTTCAAATTGACTACGAGCCAGTTGGTTGCTTTCAAGACAGGGAACATGACAGAGCTCTTAACCACAAAGTAAAGAATTTCAGAAATTTTTTGGGAAAGAAATTGTGGGAAAAGTGGCCCGACATGACCCTTGTTATTCAGCTTTGTGCCGAAGAAGCCTTTAAACAGGGTTATACTGCCATGTTTGGGGTTCAATTTTACGGAGAATGTTACTCGAGTAAAAACGCACAAAGTAATTACGACAAGCACGGTAAATCCAACAACTGCGTCAGTGGCGTTGGAAAAGATTGGGCTAATTTTGTCTATCGTATCAAAGGTGAGTTTTTTTAACTTAGTCTTACTAAAATGATATGATTAATACAAATTGATCGAAATTACATTGCGTTGATTGACCCAAACATGTTCCGACTTGGCTATTTTAATAAGTTTCCTGATCAGTAGTTGTGGAAGATTGTGGATCTGATTGGCAGCAGACTTAATGTACCATAATAGCACCAGTTAAGGAAATCAAAATGTGATTGGAGTCTTGGTACCTCATAACTTACTCTAGCTACTCGCTTGAACTTCAACAAGGATTTTGCTACCACTTTCCACCACCGCCAGTAGTAGGTGTTAAAGTCCCGGGGGGTACTCCTGTTTTTACTGGTGACGGGGATGATCGAAGGATTTTATTGAGTTTGAAATTTTCCATTCGGCGGGATTTTGGGGGGTGGAAAAATTGGGCACGTATTTTTTTCGGGGTGGCCTGCAGATTTAAGGAGGGATTTTTTTTTATATTCATGGTAGCGCTTGCTTATCCCGGCCGCGTAGTTCTACGAATAATGTAACACCAAATAACGTAAACATGCCATATCATTTAATGCTTTCTGGAAATTTTTAAGGCTCGGAAATTCGGCATGGGTCTTTTGGGAGATTAATGTTTGTTCAACGGATTTTTTTTGGTTTTGTTGGAAGCCGCAGGGATTTTTTTGGGTTTTGATTTTTGCCCCCATTCGATCATCCCCGTCACTTGAAATCCGGAGTATCCCCCTTGGGGTGAAAGTTTATATTTAATATCATTGATATATATTGTAAAACGTGAAGTTTGTTTTTTTTTTACGTACGTTATGTAGATGCCATAACGTTTGCCATTATAAACTGGATTTATTAGTCACGTCAACACAGTAGGGTAACGTTATTGCATTATGCATTATTTCATTAGTACTAGTTAAGTTTGTTCAGGCTAGCGTGTTTCTCTTGTGATATGAATTTTTAAATAAATTATTGACTACCTACCTACCTACCTAATCAGTATGAATAGCCGTTTTGTAGCGAGCAATGGAGCAAAGGGAACTTTTATGTCACTGTTGTCTCACAACAATCAGAGACTAACTGTAGCATCTGCTTTTTTTAGTAAACCCCATTCCAGTTAAAGCCCCAAATGCTGTCTGTGAAGTCGAGGGACAAACCTTCATAGATGGTGACGATATGGAGGTGTATAAAGGTGATCTGGCCAATGGTGAATGCGAACAATGCACGTGCAAGGATGGAATGCTAATTAACTGTCACCACATCTTCCACTGCGTTCTAAACGATTCAAGCTGCAATAGTTACTCAAAGAAACCGGGCCAGTGCTGCCCCACATGTGAGCGAGGTATTGTGGGTAAATTAACTGTTAGCGACTATTAACAAGTTGGTCATATACTAATATAGGAGTTCTTCTTAACATCTCGCCAGAGTTCTCCCTGTCTCTGATGATCTCACAACCTTATTTATTGTTATTCAAATTGAGAAACAGCTTCAAGTTTCACAGCAAAAAAAAGTCAACTTGAAGATAAAAAGCAATTTTTAAAACATGAATTTCTAGTAGTCTCATGATAATGGAAGTAATCTCACATTCATACTTCACCATAGACATTGCAATCAATACACGGTCTTTCAAGTAGCAGGGATTAGTTTAAGGGCACAAGGACAGGATCTAGAAATTTCATCCCTTGAGGAATTCCCTTTTATCAAAAATGCGATATGCGTTGAAATATCAGCTTTGCAGTTGTCTTTGGACTTCTCGGTTTTTGTTCTTAATATTTTATAGATGATTAGATCTCTTTTCTCCCGATCTAACGTTGCCAATCAGCACGATCTTCGTCCACGGTTTTTGCAGTAAACCTCGTTATCCTTGGGTTATTGCCTAAAATTTTGATTTCCGTTATTGTTTTCTTTAAGACGTCCCTGATAACGCACCAAAATGCACAGTTAAAGACCGACTTTACAAGGAAGGTGAGAGTATGGAGGTCCTGAAGCCCTTAGGACTAAAAGCAACGTCGGAATGCCATCAGTGCACCTGTAAGGGGGGAGAACTGCAGGATTGTCACAGGATCTACTACTGCGAGATGAACAAACCCGGATGCACGCAATTCATCAAAGCACCAGGGCAGTGCTGCCCAACCTGTGCTCGTGGTAGGTAACATCTCGGCTAGGACTTATAGCCATACTCACGCTGACGGCGTTCCACTGAAAATTGGCGCGAAATGGAGAGCAGGGGAAAAGAAAGCGGAAGAGAGGAAGAGGGAGAGAGCAGGGTAATCCTTCGCTCTTTCTCCCTACCCGCAACCCCTCGCTTTGTTTTCATGCCGCATTTCTTTGCGCAGTCCTCTTTATCTGAACGCTTAGAACAAGCTAGTTAATACTCATTATTGCGGCTTAAAATAGGTAAAGCAAAGGCTCAGTTTGTGTGCCTCAATAGTTTTGTCCTCATTAGTTCTGAAGTGTATTATTTACATTTGTTTGTTTACATTTAGTAATAACAAGACCAACTCCACCGAGCTGCAAAGTCAGTGGCATCTATTACAAGGACGGAGAGAGCATGGAAGTGTTAAAGATGTCCGCTGACAAAAAGACAGGGGCGTGTCACCAGTGCACATGCAATAACAGCAATGTTGAGGGATGCCATCATATTTTCCACTGCCATCTTAACAGTCCCGATTGTGCAAGTTATAAGATAGTACCTGGCCAGTGCTGTCCTGAATGTGGTATGATACCAAACCTTACGTGCTGTGTAAAGAGTATTAAAATACATCACGCAGTTTCACGATGAAACGGGATAAAAACGGACATTGAAATTGATCACAATTCCCAATGTTAAATCTATTTTTCAGTCCATGCTACTAGTCTTTTTCATTCGGACGGAGAACAAAACAATGAATAAGTAAACACTGGTGTCATAATTATAGAAAGTTGCAAAGACTCTTCGCCATTATAAGTTGTAGGGGTTGGCTTTAATACAGGGCGCAACGAAAAGACAGTCTCTTCTTCAACCTCCCCCCCTCCTCTCCCCCCCGCCCCTCCACATCTGAACACATAGAAAACTGGGATAGACCTTTCTTAAGAAACAATCAATGTTTTTTTGAGTTTTTTTCTTATGTCACCAAAGCTAGTAAAATGCTTCCTCAAGATTTTATTAAGCTATGGAAACTTTTATTTGTTGAGGAAGTCCGGTGGTAGAGGCAATGATGAGATCGAAACATGCGCCGACAACTTAACATTATTTCTGTTCATAAGTAGGTTGAGTACGATCGTCCCTGTTAACGTAGTCCTGAATAGGACTGTTGCTGTTGACAGTAACTGACGTTTCGACAACCTGTTCGGTAGTCATCTTTGCAGAATCGAAGTGAATTGAATCACGTCAGTTGATGGTATTTAAATCTTGGTTATTGACCTGATTGGTCAATTAAGTCGCGATGTTATATTATTGATCGTCTGTCAGTTAAGCCGTGATGTTATTGGCTATGAAGACTCGTAATATCATTAGTGCGTTTCGAACTGTCTATTGATTTTGTCAGCTGTCAATTGACCATAACATGGATGTCCAATACCATTAAACACAGACTGAGTATATGCCTAGGACTCCTAGCGATTAAGTGTAATATTTCGCATCCGCTAACATGAAGGACGTACGGACGTTCGGACGAGTCTCAGAACCCCGATTTCTTGAATGCATAGACAAACAAATTTTCTTACCCATGGTGCTCGGCTGCGCGAGAGGTCTACTATCATTAACATTATCGTAATCATTTTCAGTTCCAGTCAACCCCGATGAGCATGCCCTGAGTTGTCAGATTAATGGTCTGTTATTCAGAGATGGAGCAAGCGCAGAGGTGCTAAAAGAATCTGCTGATAAGAGTAGCATATACTGTCAGCAGTGCCAATGTCAATCTGGCAAACATACCTGTCATAAGATATACGATTGTGATATTCAGAAGGTGGCCTGCGAGAAATCCGTCAAGATTCCAGGACAATGTTGCCCCAGTTGTGGTGAGTATTCTGGCATAGTTGGTGGCCAGTTAATAAACAACAACCAGTTGCAAAATGGCAAAGTCGCTTTTGCAAACGAACCGGTTTTCTTCATGCGCCTCAGAGAAAGAATCCTTAAGAGTGAATGAGGTTGTCTTTTTTTTTTTTTTTTTTTTTTTTTTTAATTTTTATTTTCAATTGCAAGGTACTTACTTACAATACTTACTTACAAACAATGTATGATACTTACGCTACTAACAGAACTATACTCTACTTACAAAAAAAAAATTATTTACAAAGTGAGATACTTACGCTACTAACAATACTATACTCTACTTACAATACAAAACTTGCAATACTTACTTACAATGAGATACTTACACTACTAAAAGTGCTATACTCCACGCTTTACATATATAAAACAGCTACTTGCACTACTTACATTACGGATTACATACGCTACAAAAACAGAAAAAAAGAAAAGGGGGGGGGGGGGGCGGGGAAGTATGGCAAATTTTAGTTAACTGTAGTTGTAACCCAAAGGAGAAATGAGGTTGTCTTACTAACGTACAAAATTTGTTATTATGGGCAAATCCCGCATTCTGATTGACACCCATACTCACCACCTATGAGCTCATAGATAGTAATTACTAAGTTATCGTCAGTAATCAGAAGCGTGAGAAGAAACTTACCAGCCAATCAGTAACTAAAAATCATTTAAATGTGTGCGATGCGGAATGCCGGCTATTTGTTAATCTTCAAGTTCTTTAAGCTTTGTTTTTTGGTAATTAGGCTTTGCTACTACAAAAATATTTGTTTTTACACTTTTAAATTGATGAAGTGGATACAGAATAAGCAAATCCTTAGCTTTTTAGTCAGGTTAAGAGAAATTTTAACTGTGAGGACTGCGTACACCGCAGCATGCTAAATAATGTTAGTTTGTACTCTTGACTTCGTGGCATGTAACCCGCTCTTCGTTTCGACAACCTTTTTTGCCAAGCTGTGGTCACTTTTAAACCTATTTTTCAGCTGTCAGTAACAAATTCTTTGTAACTTTAGTTTTCGGAAACTTCGGAGCAAATTTCGACAGGTTTATCCGTTTTCTACTTGTAAGTTTCCTTATAAACATCACGGCTATTGAACTATCGCTTAATGTCATGTCCTCAGTAGAAAGTACCCTCAAATTTGCAATATAATACTCTCAGGTAGTTCAGTTTAGATCGGCTCTTTCCAATAAGCCCATAAATATTTGTATGTGTTATCTTTATTTGCTGGTTTGTAAGTTTAAAACCTTTTGATTTCCAAGCCTTTTTTAAACCCTTTTACTTTGTAAATTGATTCACAGCTTGCTACCACAACGGACAACAGCTGGGGCCTGGTGACTCATGGCTGAAGAAGTCTGGAAGCGACTGCATACAGTGCACATGTCTAATGGACGGAACTGCAAAATGCCTAAGGGTACTAGAGGGCTGTCAATCAGGTAGATTAAATACAGCTATGAGTGTCAGTAATAATAATGAATAAAGTGTAAGATTTGAAGGCAAGTTCGTATATCGTCTTTTTTTAAAAAGTACAAATTTATAACGGAAGAGGGAGTTTTGGTGACCTGAAAACCGGTTTTGTAGCTAAGGGTGCTGAGAACTTTAAATAAGTATATGATTTGTTTTTTTTAAATATCTTACAATATATCACAAACTAGCGGCAACATTAGAAAGGATGAGAAAAACGCAAATTATTGGATCCAGTAAAATAATACATGGGAATTAGTTTTAAAAAGAGAAATTATAAAAAAAAGACTTCAAATTTTACTAAAGAAAGGGCTTTTCATGTTTTTGACCACACATTTGAGGAATTCAAGTTTGCAGCGATGTAACAAATATTCAAATATTCTGTCACATTTTCTTTTAGAATGACGTGCACAGTTCCACTGCAGTTAAGGCACTAAATGGATGGAAGTATGACCTTAATCGAAATTTAAATTGTGCTTAAATCTGTAAAATACAACTGAATAAAGTCAAGTACATTTATTGGATTAAAGTGTCGAGCTGTGTCAACTGAATAATGCTATTTTGAATAGGTCACAGTTATGTCATCTTTGTTAAAAGATTGCTCCTGTATTCAGTATTATCGAGTTCGACGCGACGAGTCTTTGCACTCTACCATGTTGTCGTTCACTTGCTTTACCCTGTCTCTCTTCACAGAGTTATATAAATTTCCGCGAGGTTTTTTCTCTAAAAGGGTCACTGTCTATTCACCGACGTGCACTAGCTATAATAAAAGGGGAGTTTAAGATGCTACCTGGCCACGGCGGCGACGGCAACGAGAACGTCAAAAAAGCAATATAGGCCAATTCACACGTATCAGGGCTCTTAAGTGCACTTGATGAGTACTTTTAGTGTGAACTCCTTTCTGAGGGAATATGAATTACGTATTGAAGCACTCATCTGATTTATTTACACGTTAAAATCTCTTTGTAAAATGTGTCAAATAGGACGGTAAGCAAATTAATGTAAGCTGAGTGTAATAGGCCTTTTCCGAGTTGCTACGGGCCTCTGTTTCAAAACGAGGGTAGGTGCTCTGCCTTTGATATGGAAATCATTTTTCATTCTCATGCATATAAAACTCATTTATGTCTCCTCCCCGGTTAACTAAAACACTAACAATAAACCCCCCTTTACTGCCAACAGCCGAGCTTTGTTTGCTAGAGCGCCTAACTTAGGAAACAAAGAAAACCGAGACTTTGGTCTGGGATTAAAAACATGGCCAAGTTAATGGCCGGTTTTATTCAAAACTGCAAAATCATCTTATCAATGTTAAAATATGAAATAATGTTTATGAATTTTTAGGTCTAGCAAAGGTGAGGGCCAGAAGAAAAAGGCAACTAAACTACAAGAAATACCTAAAGGAAGTAAAATAGGTGGAAGATTGGGGCGGAGGCGGGTCGATTGCTTGTTCAAAGGATAAGCGGGTCAGCTATCGAAGATTCGGCTTGATGTCAGCTTTCAGACCAAGAGGATTAACAAAAGGTTACACCCATAAAGGGTCTCCGCGAGATAATGAGATCGAAGCTAAGTAAATTTACTGCGAGTAGCCTTATCATAGGAGCTCGTGATTATTACCCAAAAGTAATTTTACTTTTCGTCTTGTGATTCTCATGCGATCGTAAAGTATTGTAAGATAATTCAAAGTCCACATTCGAGAGTCTCTAAGCCTTTGAAGCCGCAATCGACCCCACCCCCCAAAAATCCATACATTAAAGAAATTGGAAGGGAAGACATAAAATTTTTTATTTGGTTTCAAATAAACTAATTTTCATAAGAAAGGTTGTGCACCTAGCCTCACATTGAAAAAGAGGGTTTTTGGAACTCGGAAGTGGCCTATTAAATAATTTCAGAAGATTATTTTCTATAAGCGCCATACTTTCCCAAGTGTAGCTCGCGTACTTAGAGTGTAAAAATTTTAATGACCGCACTCTTTGGATTCTTTGTTGCCCTGGTGGTAAGCGTAAAACAAAAGGAATTCAAGTGAGGTGTAAGTAAGTTCTACTCCTTACTTGGGGGCGCAATAGACCGGTGACAGGACAGCCTTGCGGCTGAAAATACGTGGGCGCAAACTGTAAATTCCACAGGGAATGAACTCTCTACTCTGCATTCTGCAGTCACTTGCGACTTCAAAAAGACTCAGTTGAAACAGTTAACAGTTGTATTTTGAAGGCGTATTTCAAGCAGACTTTGGGCAGAAAATTCTAAGTTAACAAAAAGGTTGTGATCTAATTCTGAGGCAGCTAATCACCTGCACGCCAACTTGTGCTCGCAAGTAATTTGCATTTTAACACGCAAACAAAATAAAAATTACCATTTTTCTTTAATCAACGGCGTGTCACAATAGTTGTGCACACTAGTATTCAGGAAAATCAAATTCCGCGGCGAAGAATTAACTTCACGCGAAAATGAGGAGTTAACAGCACGGCTAGTAGAATGAACGATTTATCGTATTTCTGTAGGGAACCTAAAAATATAATCCCCAGAGAAAATAATAATAACATATGAAAAAGTATTTGAAACACCAATTTAGAAACCTTATGACTTTCCATGCAAAAACCACTTTTCATGTTTTAGCTGCGCGTAGTCATGCCTAAAAATCTATTGAATCTTCTTTCCAAAGTATAGCTCAGGTCTACTTGACTTCAGGTGCACTTCAAGTGCCCTTTGGTCCCTTTGGTCCCTAACAAAAAACTATAGGTTCAGGCCAAACAACAACTCTGTTTGTGTAGCACACTTTTAGCTGAGTAGTGTAGGAGCTGTTAGGAAGGTCTCCGAGTAGTGTACGACTACGATGTAAAGATGCCTATTTTCACGTGTTTTGGAGGACTTGAACAAGCGACGACGAAATTTCCTTCCACTTTTGGAACTTGAATATCGTTCTAAGACTCCCAAGGAGTTCGCGTGCATTTCACAAAGAATTCGAGTTGGATTAATCGCGGTAAGGATCGAAAATCGCGAATTCACGTCTAAGAGACACGTTTTTGCAGCCTTCGTCGTCGTGGTATCTTAAACTCCCTAAACTTGGGTGTCAACCAGCATTCCATTCAGGTGACTGAGTAGTCATAGTCGTAAGTGCTTATGTTCGTTCCTTCAAATTGGGTTAAGCACCTGTGCGCCAAATAAACTATCTGAATTAAATGGTTACACTCGTGGTATGGCTAGTACCCGCCACGCATGCGCGAGCGCATATATATAATGAATCTTAAAAAAGAAAACAATCGTTTACTCTGATGATGTCTTCATCAGTCATTATCACCAATAATTTTATTATGGAGTACACTTACCAGGACGATCATACTTACATGTACTTAGTCTACTTTTGAGAAACCACTCAAGAATATAAATCAGTACAGCAGGGAAATCCTTAACACTAAATATTCTCTCAAGATTATTTATAATTTACTTTTTGAAGAGAGCAATTTCTGGTTTGATATTTATCCTTTTATTAGTCTTTTATTATTCAACAAAAATAACACTTGGCGTCCTACTTGCTTTATTTTATAAACGACCGGTTTCAAAAGACCGGCGAAATTTCTCATTTTATCAAAGCACTGAGGTTACGACAACTTCGAGTTAAACTGATTTCACGGGTTGTCAAAGAGTCCAGCGGTTTCCTTTTCCCAGGTGAGCGCCGACTAATTTCGCTTCAATATTCAGGAATGCTCTCGATCTCTTTACGCTTTCATTGCCTTTCGCCCGATTCTAAAAATAACTCGAGACGAATTACCTATGGAATAGGGTGTGTATGGGGAATGCCTTCTCTGTCCTCTTATCTTCTCTTGTCCTTCTAGTTTGAAGGTCTCTTTTTTAGAAAAGCTTATTAATGGCAGTTTTATGTTAACGTTTTGTCGACTTTTTAGCCACTCTTTTTGACACACGTCGAGCCTTAAAAGGGTACCATCCCGGTTCTTATCACCTTCCCCACCCCTAACCAAACATTTTATCCAAAGAAAAATTTCGGGTTAGGGGTGGGGTAGGCAGACATTTTCCGATCCACTTCGGACGCAATAACGGAGCGACGCTGAATAACCACAGTTTAGGTCAATGGTCCCGAAAATTTGTTTGTTTGACTTAAGGGCCCAGTTACCTATCTTTGGCGTGATCTTGCGCGTTGCTAAGGACGTGCAATTTCACTTCCGGTCGATGGTGTCATTATTTTTAGCCAATGCCACCCGCAGCAAATCATAAGTGCGCGAGCCCGGCAAATTCGAAAACATTTTGCAAAATTGTTCCTTTCAAACAATGAAGCATGTCACCACGGGTTTGAAAATATGGAAAAGTAAACAAAAGGAAAAGAAAAACAAAACAAACTGACAAAGCTGAAAAAAGACCAAAACGGAAACAACAAAAAAACAACATGAAATTATGATGGGCCGAAAGGTACTGAAGAGGAAAAGACATTGCTTGGAAATTTCTAAGGCGCGCTGGTCCATTCCGTCGAAAAAAGATTTTGCTTGCCTAGTTGAAATTAGTTTCAACAACCCGCTCATGTCCAAACTATTGCCACGCAGACTGACTCAGGTTTACCTACTCCTTCGTCCGAAGTAAGTGGTGTAAAACAAGACGGCGAACTCGCTCTTCATGCGAACAAATTACTTGACTTCTGTGTCAATTTTACCAGCGCTGAAGTGGAAGAAGCTACAAAATATGGCAGCCTTGCCGAAAAGGTTACTGAAAACGGAACAATCCATAAAGTAGAGAGTGTGTTTGCAAGCAAAAGTCACAAACTTGATGAGCTAACGAGTAAGAATCTCTCCATCAAGCCATCGTCGTTTTTGATTTCGACTTCTGAAGTTATGCGAGATGCTGTTTCAGAAAGTAAATGCAGTGAATGTGGAAAGTCGGGGCAGCTCGCTTTTAAGAAAGAAACGGAGCCACAGACAGGAATACTAAAATTGGAATTTATTTGTTCCGAATGTAAGAAACTGTTCAGTGTATCTAGCAACAGCGAGACTATTCTTGCTCGTACGAAACCAAAGTGCTATCTGACCAATTATATCCTCCTCGCGTTCATCACCTGTGGATTGTACTATAAAGATTATGAGCACTTGATGGGAACCCTAGGAATAAGCCACTTTAGCAAAAAGCAGTGGATCCGAGTAATTGAGTGGATTTTCCCCGGAAGTACCAAAAATAGCCGATTGGAGTGTCCAGCAGTCGAGGAAAGCGATAAAAGCGCGCGGAGATCAAGACAAGCTCGAGGTGATGTTCGATGGCTTCTACTTGACCAGAGGCCACTACTCCAACAATTCTTCTGCCACCATGCATGACGCTAAGACTGGTAATATCATCGGCTATGCACATCGCACTAAACGGGGACAGGATGCCAACTGGGAGGGGACATCTGATGGCGCAGAGGGGAACATGCTTGACGAGATTCTTGCCGTTTTGATCGAAAACGAGCGTATGACCATCAAGAAAGCGATAATTGATAAAGACGCCTCTTGCCATGAGATTATCCTTACAAGAAGCCCGGAGACAGAGATAGTGTTTTGTGGTATCGTAATGTGCTCATTTTCTTTGGGCGTAATAATTTCATTTCATACTGCCGAATTTTTCTCCTAATTGAGTTTGGTTGCTTGTAAGATTTTTTCAATCTAAAACGATTTCAATTATAATCATTACATGTGTACCATTTGATATATCCACAGTGCAAAAGCCTTGGCCTACCCAAGTGCAAAAGAATGACAGATGCAATGATAACTAACGCTAAAAAGTGTCTGAAAAATCTAACAAAGTGCGAAGAGATCTAATCCTCAGAGGACCCCATGGGGGACTTTGGCAAAGCCATCCTAAATTATTATCAGCAGTACACTGATGACCCAAGTTCAACATGGTGCAGATTTCACAAAAAGGTAGTAGTAATACACAAAAAATAATTTGGAGCTTGTTGCATCATTGCAAACATGAAACATAAAACCAGGCGAGTAAAAACTGTACAGTCAGAGCTTTTTGTGTCTTTATAATAACTTGTTTTGGTCACTGCCAACAGTAACTATTATTATTGGCATTAATAGTTCTTTATTCTTAAAAAAATTGTGGTTATGTAATTGTACAGGCAGATGAAGATGGAAAGCCCTACCACTGTAAACATTCATTTAGCTGCCCATCACAACTGAGGGAGTTTAAAGCACTTCTCGAAAAAATGGCCACCAGACCTGAGGAGTACATTACTCTAGATGGGAGAGTAACAAATAACATGCCAGAGGGATACCATGGTATTGCTTTAATGTACCGGAACAAGAGGATTGACCTGGGATCCGTACATTATAAATGCAAGACTAACATGTCAATACCTCACAAGGTGATCAACAATAATATGGTGATCTCATTAACACATATAATAAAATGGTGTAATTAAAAAAATTATATCACAATAATCATTCTCTTGAAACAAAATTGATCAATGATAATTTCAAGCATTATTGATAAGAACAATGCTAGAGATTTCATTTGAAAGAGCTAACACAATTTGAAACGGCTAGCAACGGCTTCAAAAGATAGGTCACTGGGCCCTTAATTGTTTCACAATTTTTATTATAGCCGTACAATTTAAATGAATTTTTATTAATTCTTGAAGACACAAAACTGACAGAGTAGTGACGAGCACATCTTGTTCAGTCAAGAAGAAACGGATAGTTCTCAGACTCCGTAGATTAATAATTATCCAGATGAATAAATATTGTCTCTCCTCAGTTCTTAGTGATTAAACAACATCCGCTGCTTACTTAGACGAAAACGAAATTACAAATATCCTCACAAACTAAAACTAATTTAAGGCTAATTAACATTATGACAGCATTTGTCTTTTTCATTTATTATTAAGGCAGAGATTTAATCCCTGTTTTAAAACTGATTAAAATCAGTTCCACGACGCCTTTAAGCGCAGAATGACCGACAAAAAAGACAGATGATAAAAGCAATGAAAAATCTGACTAGACTGACTAAAATGCTAAAATGATAAAGAAATAAATTGCAAAATCCGCTGGATTTCAGCGTTAGATCTCAAGAAAAGAGATCTAAACAGCTAAAATATTAAAAACAAAAAAAGAGAAGTCCTAAGACTACTGCAAAGCTGATAACGCACGTTGCTCTTTTACAACATTTCTATCGTTTGGTTCAGGAAACGCTTACTAACACAAAAGACATACATATCTATTTAAGCCAAAGAATATTTCCACCACGTGTCACGCATAAATTTCTTTATTCAACTAAGAAATATTGGAAGTCATAATAAAATATGCTATTTTGATTGTTCGTGATCAAGACAGTGGGACCTTGATAAATTATGACTAAGGGCCAAGGGACAAGCAAAACCTGTTCGCAAAACGAAGCTTCTTTTTATCGAGGTTCCAATTTATTTCCCGCTTTTCTGTTTTTGTAAACCCTCTTACGCGATGGACGAATAAATAATAGGCTATACTACTAGACCAAAAGACGAAAGTGCAAATTTTCTATGGATATTCTCAGTATTTCGTAAATTCTCTTTTCACTGTTTTAATGTGCGATTTGTAACAGTTTCTACGCCTGTGTCAAAAACATTATGTTAATATGAACTACGTACGCTTGAAAAATTTGAGCATGAAAGGGAGTTGTTTGTCCGACTGCTGTTCTTGCGAACATTATTTTACGTCTTTAAGATCGTCTTCCTTGTATAGCTGTGTTGACTTTTCACTGACAAAATCAGCGTTAATTTAAAATCGATTTGTTACGATGAGTGACACTTTTTTGCTTTGAAAATGACAATCCCTTTGTTGCTCTTTAGAGCAGATTTTAATTAAGATCTGAAACGAATACTAATTTGTTGCCATTTCAGCGCAACAGTCAACTCAGACTAATTCAACTATAATGAATGTTTCACTTACTTTAATTAATTAAAGCTTATAGTACCGCTCTGTTTCAAGATAACTGAATCTAAATGGCAGAAATGATGCCAAAAGAACTATTGGTATAGTGGGTGATTTGTTGTTGCAAAAAAAGCAAATACGAGTTGAAATGTCTATTTTCGCCCATTAAACATACTTATCCAGCGATATTAGTAACTCGGATACTGCTCAAAAAGAGGAAAGAGTACTTGGGAGATATCAATTTCTGTAGGAAGTTCTTAAAGAAGTTCTCCACAAGGGAAGGTTAGTATACTTATTACTTCAGACCCTAATTTTTTAAGTTTAAATATCGCATTTACATTGTAGTAATCATACACTATAAAAAATCGACGTTTATATTACGTTTATATGGGTATAAAGATTGCTAAGTTAAGTTGGCTCGATAAAAGCATGTAGCCGACTATTACTATTTTAAATTTTAAATTTCATGCTCATCAACTACAGCTAAAAATCATTTCGAATTAAGTTTACCTAACCGTAACCCTTACCATTTTCAAAATCAAAATCAAGATTTCGTTAAAATTGTTAGTATAAGAACAACAAAAAAAACTCCCAGGCTAGCCCAACACTTGTTCTACAAATCTGGATTTCTGACCCAATTCAAATAAACGTCTTGTTTTTGTTTTGTTTTTTGTTTTTTTTTGGCCTCCTCAAACTCCCTTGAGTGCCCTTGATGTGGTTTGTGAACTTTGGTGCGAGAGAGGGAATTTTTAGCAAGCGTAGAAAGGTAACAAACTGAAACCCCATGAAAAGAAAATCTATCTTTTAGAGGCTTTACTAGAAACTGTTTGTAAGGCTGAAAATCTATCATGTTAAAGCTCTGACCTCAAAAAAACCTCATTTGAAAGAAACTTTAATTAGAATCCCGAATAACAATAATAGCAACAATAATAGTAATAATAAATTGGTTGAGTAAAACCAAAGAACTAATAAATTAGTTCTGAGGGTTTCTTTTTCATCTGGCAAGAGATCTAAATCAAGTTTTACAGGGACGGAAAAGCCAGCTAGTCGAGTCGGTAATTGCGTTGTCCACTGCGATCATGGCTACCCCGCGATCATTGCCGCCTACACGTAGGCGGTGGATAGCCCTGTTCATTTTTTGAACAAACTATTCTTTTCTTCTCATTTTCTTTTAACAGAAAAAGAATTTACAACGGTTTCAATTGAAACTGCCAATATGAAGTTCATGACCAGAGGACTAATTTTCATGACAGCGTGTCACGTGACTTTTGTCCTCATGAGTGAGGTTTGATATACCTTATACAAACGTTATTGCACTAACGTTGTCATATAGAAAAGAAAGAGCCAAAAAAAGTTAGCCGTTCAATTGACGTTATGATAATCCTGGTAACACTTTTGCAGTACAGTATACGACTTCACTGACATCACATTGACTTGGAATGAGTTTAGAAAGGGTTAATTGGCCACTCTAAAGACTTTTTCTGCTTCAATATTTCGTCAGCCTTGTCATTCTGAAAGTAGTGAGTATGCCCAGTTCATTTCTGTCAGTTAGCTTTAGTCAATTCTTTTTTTTTTGTTTTCCTATGACATCGATATTGCATTTAATGTACCTTACATACCTATATCGAAATATCGGAAAGTAACTTGATTGAGCTAGCAGAGTAATTCAGCTAAAAAAATCCTCAGCGGAACACGAGGTTTCAAGAAAAACACAAGAACTAATGGCTAAGCTCAGGAACAAAACTTGACTTTATTACCGTCTGTTCGTGGGCGGCAGTGAATTGGCTTGAGGTATTGTCTTTCCGAAATATGGCAACCTAGCAAAAACCGAAACAGGTCCGTTTATCTTCCCTGACGGTGAGTTTGCTAATGAGACTGATAAGGTTAGTTTCGGGAATAGTGAAATAGTTTACACTTCCCCCAAAGTGACAAGACGTAATGCACGAGCAGTATACAGGCTTTCTTATCCTTCATAGAACTGAAAAAAGGTTGTCGCCAGGCATTCACGTGACTGCACGCCAACAAGGGTTGTGCAAACGATCTGCCAAACAGTGTCTTCCACAATTCAAAGAGCAATTTGAAACGATGAAATGTTATGTTCTACCTCAACCAAAAAAATTAATTGTTCCTTTTACTTAAAAATTGGTGTTGTTTAACTAAAAAAGAGGGACGATTAACCTTTTGCCTCGGTTATTTTGCCTACCAATTTTAGATCGTTGCGTAGAGAACTCACTGGGTTCCACGGTTTTAAATTTCACTTTTGATTAAGTTTTTATTTATTCAATACGAAGCTTTTGCTTAAGAAAAAACCTTTCCTATGAGAACTTCACAAGGTTTGAAAAGGGTGTATAAAAGATAATTTAAGCTCTAGAGGTTTCCTGCGAAACGCTTATTAGTAAAGAGCAAACGTTCTTAATTCTCTTTTCCTTAATGCTTGAACTAACCTTTTTTGCTATTATCTCTTCAGGGCGCTAACATTTTAACCAGTTCTGGTGAGTAAGAATATCTTGTGATAAAATATAATTCACTGAGCTTTCCATAAAGGCTGAAAAACAACAGTGCAAATTTGTTTATAATTAATTACATGAATGCTCATTTTTGACCTTGGTAATCAAACTTAAAAAATATAACTGAAAAATATACATTCTAGTCTTAAAGTCTCAGATTTCAGTCTTGTAGCTTTCGATTATCGAAGTTCATCAGCTAAAAACGCTCAGTGTTGTCACGTGTACTAACTCCCACCCAGATCGACAAGGAGGGGGTCTGAAAGACCTTTGATCAAGAGACAGTGGACATGAAAACGAAAATTAAGGACGCCATCCATATCAGACGCCAGCGACCGACATTGAACAGAGATGGAGGTTATGAACTTCCCGCGAGTTATGATCATTTGTTGTCACGAGACTAATTCACGTGACAACACTGAGGGTTTATTGCTGATGAAGGCTATGCAATACAGTCGAAAGCTATAGGACTAAAATCTGAGACTGACTTATTTTGTGAAAGCTGTCATTGTTGTGATAAATAAGTGTAATACACTTAAACATATCTAGCTTTCTTGTGGTCAGCCACGTTTGAGAGCAGGATGTCTCCTGGATGGAGGTTAAACCTCTGCTTTGGGATCCAGAAAAAGTGTCCCTTTCCCCTGAATAGAGTGTGCCTCCAATAGAGGTAATAAACAATGAGATAAGTGAACATTTTTCCGGGACCAAAGTTTGTGTCCCGTGAAATGGAGGTGTCTCTTGATTAAATTAAAGGTGTCCCAAAGGAGAAGTTGCACTGCATACCACGTCTGATATCATCGTTTCTCTTTACAACAGATGGAAGATTTCGCTATAAGTTCCTTGGCTGTTATAGGGACAAATCAGACAGAGCCCTACCTATTGAATTATTCAATGGTAGGGAATATGTTGACTGGAATATGAAAGATTATAACTTCGGAAAAATAATTGACATGTGTGCTACACGAGCATACGACAGAGGTTATTTAAAATTTTTCGGCCTGCAGTACTATGGAGAATGCTGGGGTGGACGGAAAGGTTCCCGTTATAGTATCAACGGGGAAGCTAAAACTTGCATGAAAGGAATTGGAGAAGAATGGACCAACGCTGTTTATGAGATTATTCGTAAGTACCTCCATTATCAACTTTGAATGCCAATACAAACACACTCCTAGCAACCGGTGGTCATAAAGGATTTTTTCACGAAAATGTTTTTTTTTCGCAATATGTAAAAGAACTTTGAAGCTTTATAACTTCTCTTTTAATGTAACTTCTGCCTTAAACAAATAAAAATACAGTAAAATTGTATTGATTTGGCAAGGTAGTCACAACTTTCATGACAGCTTCTTCCAATACTTCATAAAACAACATCAACTTCTGATGTAACTTTTGTAACTTTCTAAAAAACATTCAGGTCCGCGGTTAATATTTTTCCTTCTCAGACACTTTCTAACAACCACGGACGAAAACACGGGGCAACTTATGCTAAGGAGAGGACGTATATGTTGTAGTTTATTTTTATCTCATTTAATTCTTATTTTTCTATTGTTTTGGGGTATGTTAATGTATGCTGATGAATTTGAAACAAAGGAGAAATAAAAATTAACTGCATATACATATACATACGTCTTCGGTGGCGGGAACTTGTCTTTTAGGACTTATTTATATACTTCCTTGGTATTCACACAGCCAGCCACGACGGGGACGGAAACGAGAACGGCAAAAAAGCAATAGGTTAATGAGAAAAATTACATCTCTGCGCGTCCATCACATTTTCTGGTACAAGATTTTCGCGGCGCGTCGCTAAGACAACGTGAGACTTCTTCCTGCGACGTTTTATGTATTTCTCTCTCTAAAGTTGGATATAAGGTCTTCAAGAGTTCATCTCAAGAAAAATCCACTCACATTTCACAAGGTGCTCTCCTAAATGAGTTTCCTGTGTTCAATTTCTTGATAGTTCAATCGCTGTAATAATTATAATTTATAATAATAATATTAATAATAATAATAGGACATCTGTACAATGATGTAATTTGACTGCAACTGTTAGAATCCTTCAGTTTTTTGTTTTCATGTCTAAATCAGGGCTTCTGTTTGAAAAATCTCAGTGACCATTTATTAATTTAAATGGGAAAGAAAGAGTGAATGAGTTCTTGTACTTTTAGTCAACCGAAACCATCGTGAAAATGTCCAATAACCATTTGTTCAAGATTTATCTACTTTGACAATCGTTTACTTAAGTCTTTTTTAAACATGTTTGCCAATTCACTAAGCGTAGCTGTTTTCCATCTCAAGATGATTGCAAAGTTAGTGGCATGACGTATGAAAGTGGACAGCGGTTTTACATTCCACAAAATCCAGTCAATTCTAATGACATCAACTGTCAATCATGCTTATGTGACCAAGGATACAAAAGTTGCCGTGGAAAAATCATGTGTGATTTCTTCTTTCCTTGCGAGAAATTTATACCCGCACCACCAGGAACATGTTGTCCAACTTGTGGTATGTTAACAGTTACACTAATTTACGTCATTTATTTATATATTTATCTATCTATTTATTAATTCATTTATTTATTTGCCAACAATAAAGGTCACTAAATTTCGAGTGGTAGCAGGGCAGCCTGAAAAGAGAAACACGGGGCTTATTTTAAAATTATGTTCTTATTCTTAGACGGTCTAAGCACTCTACTGTCTAAGGTCTCTCGGGCTTTCTGGGAATCAGCTACTCTGTGTCAAGTAATATATAAATCATGAGACGCAATGTTTCGTAACCAGATGAAACTCTGAACTCGAGGTGTTTCATCTGGTGATGAAACACTGTGTCAAACAAAAAGATTATTTTAGAAGGAGAAATTAAGGATGCAAAAACAAGCAGTTTTATACCTGATTTCCAAACACTCGTTAACCATAAATTCCTTTGTATTTTCATTATGAATTATTAATGAGCTTGAGAAGTTCCATTCCTGTTGAAAGGTTACCAAACGAACTTTGCAAAATTCACCATTTTCACATAGACCATAATGGACCTCTTTTACCCCAACAATTTTGCACAACCATTGTTTCCAATTTCTTCTGGGTATTACAGTCGTTCCAAGAGAAATCGAATACAACGGTTACATAACGTTTTGTGGGGTAAAAAAAGGTGCGTTATCGGTCTTCTCTGTTCTCGATGTAAATCGCAGATCTTTGCTTTTTCCGCAAGCTTCGCGCTCAGGCCATCCATAGCTATAGGTCAAAGTAAAAAAGCTCGGGTCACATAACGGATTGGTACCTCATTATTTATGTGAGAAATTTACCAAAAGGGGTCAGTTACTGCAGCTACTCAGTGGTTCAATCAGAAACACGGATTAAAAACAGTGGATACCGATATAAACATCGCATGCAGTCAAAGAACGTTTTTCTAAAGAGCAACTAAGATTTGGAATTTCTTATACAAATCACTGAAAAATATCTAAGCCTTTTAAGAGATTACTTTAATTTTCCGATGAAGACATGGGAATGCTAATAAGTTTGTATGTATGTATGTTATATCGTTACATTCAGCTTGTTATCACCAAAACAAGTTCTACAAAGATGGCCAGAGCTGGATCATCCGACAACCCCACGCGGGACCCGATTGCTACGAGTGCACATGCGCATCTAATCAAACAAAGTGTGTGGCGGTGGGATGTCCAAACGATTGCCCAAATCCTGTTTATGAGCCTGACAAATGCTGCCCTACTTGCCGTATGTTTTTTTTTAGTTCTAACTTCAATTCACTTTAGTATTTTTTCGGTGTGTGTGTCGGTGTGTCCTGAAATTTTCATTGTTTGATTAATTTCCTATGGCTACAACAACATTGCTTGCTTCCAGATGGTACTAGTTTCGTTACGTCACACCAAAGGGAAATATTTTATACCAGCTTAGCTTTAACTAAAGGTACATTTACAATCTCAGGGCATTGTCATGTAAAAATAAATGAATAACGATTTAGAGGTAGCACATCCACTAAGTGGTTCTTGATCTTCCTGATTCCTGACTGAATTGGAATTAAAAATATTGGTTTTTGAGGACGGAGGTAAACCGGAGTACCCGGTAAAAAACTTCACGGAGAAAGGGAGTGGACCAACGATGTCGTCAAACTCAACCCACATATGGCTTTCACGCAGGGATGATTTGAACCCGGGCCACATTGGTGGGGCGCAGGTGGTGTCACTACTGCGCCACACCGACCCTTCCTCTGCCTCCCACCCAGCTTACCGTCTGAGATATTAGGTAGTGAATTAATACTTAACGTTTACTCTCCCACAGCCAATAATCAGGAGGTATGAAGTTTAATTCTAAATGCTAACTTTTTAGTCTTTGTGGGCGAAATCCTATTGTATAACTATTCTCGTAAAATTTATTTTAATCAGCGGTTGTTTCGCTTGAAGCTTTTTTTAAAAATTTTATAACAACATTATATATTTCTTTTCTTGAATTTTAATATTTCGCTTAATTGAGAGCTTAGGCGTTAACACCCTAATGTACATTAGACGCACTTCAGAATGCCTAAACTGACCTTACCTTTGAGAGTTCAAATAAACGAGTGCTGAAATGTAATTATAGTTATTAGAAGTTATTATCAGTTTATTTCATTCTAACACACTCGTCAATAATCTCGATTTTTTTTTAGATCCCGGCGCTCCCACATCTCATGCTCCTTTCACTATACCTGAAACTACGCCCAGGCCCCCTCCGGTAATGCCTCCTTTTCCCGGTTTCCCTGGTAACCAGAAAAGAAGTCTGAGGTTGAGGAAAATATCCAGGCGAAGCAAAAGCTGGTAATTAATGTTCTTCACAGTTATGATTAGCTATCTAAAAGTGTGATAATATATGCTAAGTGCTTAGTGTGTTCAGTTTACCTATCTATCACATAATTATATTGTCTTTTCTAACTTTTGCAACTCTAATATAATGATAATTTTGTACGTTCCCTTCATTTTCACTCAAAATCATTTTTGAAATCTGAGAAATGCTTGAGCTTCAACGTGAGTAAAATTCGTCTGAACAACTAAAGTTTCAATTGCGTGAATGAGCGCTTTTCACGATCATGTCACTTTGATAATTCGGTTTGACTAGGTTGGTTTGTCGTCATGCAGTCTGGTTGAATATACTTCTCTGTTTTGTAGAAAATGTTCTCTTTCCAATCGAATTGTAAGCCTTCAGCTAGTATTTTACCATGAGATGTAAGACAGAGAAAATTACCGCTTGCGCTCGTGTGATTAGTATAAATTTACTAGCGTTCGTCAAAGGAATTCTATGGACTTGCGAAAACATTGTAAAAGGACTACTTATAAACAGGCCCAAAGGGAGCAAAAAAGCGTTTTTTTTAAGTTTGGAGAGTTACGAGAGAGGTCAATTCTCCTAAACAATAAAAATGATAAAAAAATATAGTGTTTTTTTTTCTTCATCACATCTTCATCACACAGAGGAAGCACAATCCTTCATTGTGATAATATTTAAAAATTTTTTTATTTTTCAATTACAGAGGGTTATCTTGAAGATGGAGGGCACGATTAACTGGCAGTCTCAAGTTTTCACAACTGTGTTTGTCTTTATACTCGGAGATGGTCACTACTGGCCGATGATTTCTCATTACAATCCTTAATCATTTCATTTATTGATATGAAATATAGGGGAGGATTTTTGATCTTACCTCATCTCGTTAGAATTTTTAACAGGTTGATCTAAAAGTTCTTGGGATTTTCTACCTTTCCTTTTGCAACAAACCACGCAACACCAGATCCTCCCTTTCTTCAACGCCTTTTATCCGGGAAACATTCCCTTCCCAATTCCCTTCTGTATTACTCCCACCCCCCCTCCCCCCACACACACACACACATACACACACAGACACAAACGTGTGAAACAATATATAAGTGATTACATATTAACTGTATGCTTATGCCAGGTGTTTCAAATAAAAAAAAGTATCTTTATTAACAGTCTCTGTTCTTGATCATGACAATGGTCCCTGCATGAACGAGAGGTACTTACCAATAGTCAAAAAAAATTAATGAAAATCCTTCCCGAAAGACATATTAAACCCTGATCTGAATCAGAAGTATCCCATTTAGATTCAATCTGTTTAATCTACGTTGAATGTACCCATGGAACGATTAGAGCTTTTTCTTCGGTCTTTTTCTTCCTACTTTATCGACGTCGATACTTTTACTTGTTTCTGAATTGATTTAGTACGCGTGTTAGCGACGACTGGAAATACGTCTGCGGTCACAGGCTATACGCGTGTATAACTACACGAAAATTCATGGGCCTCGATTTCAGGGAATTACATCATTGCCAGTGATACAAAAAAGTGATTTCCCTGGCACGTCATTTCAATCATCGCCGAAAATAAACCGCATGCCCATCACAGACCACTGGCATACAATGAAAGTTCAGAACACTGGGACCATCGCAGTTTTGCTTAATAAGATTCTTATTTTTTTTTTCCCGACCACTCAGTAGTGTTCACTTGTTCCAAAGTAATCAACGCTTTCAAGCGATAGAATTTATGGACCGACACGTTTCCGAAAAGCTCTAAATTTAATCTTTCCTAAGCTTTCTTCGCAAAACATGCGTGGCATCGATCACGCAACGATTCTTAGTCCCAGTTTCCACGGTTTCAGCGAGGAACGCCTGGCACAATGATCCCCTGTTTGTGTACAAAATACGACGAAAAAGCTCGGGAGGTACTTCCAGATGTGCGGCACGCTTCCTGAAACCCGTACCCTGTTTCAGACCGAAATCTGTGATTTTCCCTACCCTATTTCAGACCTGAAGCCCTGGAGCCCAGCGCCTGACCGAAACGCGTGACAAGCTGTTACGGCACGTACACGGTTGGCGTAAACATTAAAAGGGAAATGGTCTTATCGCCAAATGATGAAGTTAGCAGTGGCTTCTTCTAAAACATACCCAATTCAAGACTACAGTGCACAAACCATACCCTATTTCAGACCAGAGTGGTCGAAATTGATACTCTATTTCAGACCAAAACGGCTAAAAAACCATACCCTTTGGCACCGCACATACCTATATAGCCTATATAAGGGAGTACCCCCCCCCCCCGGGCGAAAAACGCGTTGCAGATAATGAGTCTCGCTGCTGACGCAACTAAGGCTAAAAAAACGTGGACAGGTATTAATGAGGTATTGTTTCGCCGTAAAAAAAAACTCAAGACTTTTACTACAATTAAGAATCCAAACAATAAGAACAAACTAATCAAAGATTCTTCACATATTTCTAACATTGTCAATGAACAGTTTGCGTCTATTGGGAGTAAACTCGCAAGTAAGATTCCTTCTTCCCAACGACATTTTCTCGACTTTGTTAACATAAATATGTCTCCAATGCCATCTTTCTTTTTTCAACCAATAACATATGATAGCGTAAATGGAGGATATTACATGGCCGCGCGGAGATACGAAATTTCTCTTCGAGTGTAGCGAACGAGTGATATATCTTTTCAACACGAGAAGAGAAATTTGGTATCTCCTAGCGGCCATGTAATGTTCTATTTATTATATAAACACCAATGAAATACCAAACCATTTTACTTTAATAGATTTTTGGTGTGAAAGGCGCGATTGATTATGTAGCCATAGCAAATGTGTTATTTTCACGTGTGAAGATAACATGTTATTTTCACTTGTGAAGATATCAAGTTTTCGCGTGAAAGCTCACCTGGTATTTTATTGGTGTTTATATAATAAAGACCTATATCTCTATTGTCAAACTTCAACAAAATATTTGAAAGGCTTATGTATATATAACAGAATCATAAATTACAATGAGAAACTATTTTATTTACTTTTCCCAGTACGGTTTTCGCGACGGACGTTCTACTCATCATGCTATATAAGATATCGTTAATGCAATCCAGGCCAATATAAATCAAGGTCTATATTCTTTGTCGTGTGTTTATTGACCTCAAAAAAGGTTTTGATACCATTGAACATAATATTCTGCTAGACGAGCTCAACTTTTAATACTTTCGTGAATTAATCAACCAATGGTGGTTTTCCTCATATCTCAATAGCCGCTCCCAAACTATTCAAATTTCTGATCACATAGCAAATAAAGCGACAATCATCTTTGGAGTTCCTCAAGGTTCCGTTTTAGGTTCTCTTCTCTTTTTGCTTTCTCTTTCTCTTTTTTCATTTATTTGTAAACTGTAAACTTTCCTTAGTTACTCGTAGTCTTGATTTCATATGTTGTACGCATTGTCCTGCCTCTAATAGCCTTCTGTAATATTACTTATTAATAAAGTTAGTTGTTGCTGTTGTTGTTTGTTGCCTTAGCTCTAAACGCAGCATATTCTCAGGATACGGTTATCATCGATTATCAGTTCGAATGTCAGTCGATATTTAGCCAAACGAATTAGGCAGTGTTTTGTTTTCAGTGTTTTGCATTAAGGTCTGCCTAAGCTGAGAGTATGGGTTGAATTTATATTTGTGCTGTTGGCACGGAATGTTGTGCGGATGGTATCATTTACCCTTAATCCGCTTATAAAATGTACGCTGAATGTGCCTTTGCATTTACCGTATTTATTCGAATAAGCGCCCAACCTTGAATTAGCGCCCACCTCGAATAAGCGCCCATCCTAAAGGCAGAAAAAGTTAATAAGCGCCCAGCCTCGAATAAGCGCCCACTCCCTCCACCTCCCAATCAAACTCAAAAAAGCGCTCACCCCTATAAGAGACTTCCCCGTGGACGGAGTTTTCTTCAGAGTATTTTACAGAAACCTTGCTTTGTTACTTCTTCGCCTTTTGTTATTAGAATTTATTGTTTTGTTGCAAAATAGACATACTTCACTTGCTGAAAATGGTGAAAATTTAATACGCGCCCACTCTCAAGGTCCAAAAATTTAATAAGTGCCCAGGCGGTTAATAGAATAAATACGGTATTTGAAAGAATTCTCTTTTTTTGTCGGTCTTACATCAATAAAGAAACACGAGATCCTTTTAAGATTTCAGACATACATGTTGTTATACTCATCGTCGTCGTTGCGAATTGCCAAGTGTAACTTAACTATCAATTTTACATTTTCGTGTCGTTTTTTTTGTACTTCCCATCCGGCAGAGGGGTACTCCGGATTTCGAGTGACAGGGTAATCGAATGGGGGAAAAAATCAAAACCGAAAAAAAATCCCTAGGGCCTCAAACAAAAGCCCCAAATAACCCTGGACCAAAAATTAACCCCAAATTAATCCCATGCCGAATTACCGAGCCTTAAAAATCTCTAGAAACGAAAACAAGTTTGGTTGTACTTTAATCGCAGAACTACGCGGCCGGGTTACACGGGCACTACCACAGATTGTTTTGAATACCCCCCAAAAACCCCTACTTAATTCAAGTCACAAAATGAAAGATGCCAAATTTTCTTACCCTAAAAAATCCCGGAATCCTCGAAAATTTCAAAAACTTCGATTATCCCCGTAACTTGAAATCTGGAGGAAACGTCCAACCCCCCCCTCCCCCCTCCCCACGCTCGGGCGTTCCAAACAATAAAATAAGATCATTGAAAGTGTTACAACACAAACCCTACGTGTTTTCGTGGTTACATGCACCCGAGAAGACTAGAGGCTCTAATCATTTTGTTGGATATGGACTAGATTCGAGTAGTAATACCAAAGGTATGATGTATTATTTGAAAATGTTTATCAGAAAAATATAAATAAGTACGCAGAAAGACAGGCATTCATTCCTTACAATGATATCCCATTTAGGACGCCAGTCCTCGTTCTACAAACATATATGCTTCAAAACATGTAAAACCAGAGAAACCAAATTTGAAATCGGTAAATTAGTAACAAGCGTCATTGAATGGATTGATAGATGGGCGAACGGACGGACGGACGTAGCCGGACAAATGAGTGTCTGACTAAATGAAAGGATGGATTAACGGATGGATGGATTATGGAGAAATTGAATGCTCAACGCTTAACGATCTTGCCAGAATTTTAAGCTCAATAAACTAATTAGATAACACTCTTCACAGGCAATTTGTAACATGCTTTTTTATTCATTTCATATTCATTCTCACGTGATTAAATGGTGTGAAAATGTGTTACAGGTCTTCTTTAACTAGCCACTTTTACTATGGTTGAACTGAAAGCGATTTTTCGGGATCAGTAAAAATTTTGTATCTAGCTGAAATGTCAATCGGTTTGCTCCTAAAAGAGAGAAAACATTGTAAATGAGTGGTGACCTAAACTGATAAAAAAGCAAAGAAAACAAGTGAAGATTTAAAAGATATTTTTTTTACATTTTATAATATGTCAGAAACAGGCAACAGTAATAAACCTCGGGAGAAGGTTATTTTTCAAATGATATGTATCAGGAACAGCCAGGGTTTGGGGTATGCAGTATACAGGAGTCAATCATTTGAATAAATACGGTATTTTCCAGTTAGCCCCAGCTCGATTTAGCAATCATTTCGGCTATAACAACCACCACAACCAACACAACCACCAGCAACCACCACAACCGACACAGCCACCTCGCTAAAAACTGCTCATATTTTTGAAGGAAGGGAAGGGTGTATTGGTATACCACTATGCCACCCGCCGACCCTGATGTTTCCACAAGTGCCGAACTCAAAAGCAAATAAACGTTGAACTCGAGTCCAAATCTCCCACGGCCAGAGTGAGATCTGGGTACGAGGTAACGTTGCACTTTAACGATATGGTATTAAAAATATCAAGTGCCTTATAAACTCCATGATTATTCAAATTACTTTTTCTGAAGTGGCTAACAAACCACTTAATCACAATCCGATATTTGCCTACGCTGGGAAAATATTCTGCTCCTGCGCAAAAATGATGAAAAGTTGTTCCGCCACAAACAATGCTCAAATCATGAGTGGTGTAAACGACTTCTTTTTGTTTTTACTTTTTTGGAAAATTGATGCATTTATTAGCTAAGAATTATTCTCTAACAACAATTTATCTTTATGTCGGTGGCATAATGGTACAACGACCATAAATGAAAAAAATATCGTAACAAAAGAGCACAATAATTCAATGATAAAAAATCTTCGCAGAATGACTTGAATTGTTAGCCGTGTAAAGTTGAAAACACGAAAATTTTTCTCATTTTTACATGACGCATTGTGCGAACAGTGTAACAAGATGGACATGTTGAACGTAGCACTTTGACTCTCCAACCTGCGATAAGAGCTTTCTTTTCCCTTCTTGAGAACGAAAGAGAAAAAGAAGGTCCTGCCTGAGTCAAGCCTTTGAAATTGCCGAAGCCCGAGCTAGTCAATCTTGTTTTCTCTCGTCAAACTCCCTTTCCGAGAGTGGAAATCCGTATACCAAGCGCACAGTTTTAAGCTTTGCTTGGTTTAAACCTGTGTCCTAGTAGCAAGCAGCACATGCTCAACGAAGTCTTTCTGGAGTACGCCTAAATCGAGCAAGTGAATGAAAGGCTCTGCTTAGCTGTTTATTAACTAATGACGTCAGACGACACCTACCTTATCACGTGGTGGAGGAGGAAAGTTTGGTGGAGGAGGTAATACTGGTGGAGGTCTGGGAACTTTTGGTGGAACTAAAAAATGAAGGGAGTTAAAAGTAAATTTTACAGCTAGAAATCCTTTTTTTGTAGTCTCAATGTGCTTACAGCTTATAACTTGCAGCCTTATCACGTTAGTAGTTTGGATAAACTAGAAAATAATTGCGATAAGAAATAGCTACAGGACGGACGATTTCAGTGAGTAATCAGTAGCCGGCCGAGGTGTACGAGGCTATATTTTTATTACCAATTAGTTAACGAAATGCAAAAAGCTGACACCAATTTAAGCAGTCAAAATGAAGAAAAAAATATTGAGTAGGCAGGTCGCCTATCAGATTCAGCATGAAAAATATGAATAAATTAAATGAATTAACTAGCTTAATTGAAGACTTTCCCAATTTTTGTTTACACATTTAGCTTCTCCAGCTAGAGTTTTATTCGAGAGTGGGAGCGAGCACATTCACCGCTCCATCACCCCCTCCTTCCACCCCTCCCAACCATTTGCTACAAAACGAGCCACAAGTAGAAGTAATAAGAATTTTTACCAACAAAAACCGTCGCTGTGTGATTTATGTCATAAGTTAGCAATATTATTTGGTTTTTTTTGGACTAATTAGATCTCTGAACCTGCCGACCATCCTGGCGACAAGCAATGGCAACAACACTGGAAATAAAGGCAGGCAATATTTACTTATATAGTATTCGTGGCATTCAGGTACTCCGTCTTTTCCACATTTGCATTTGTGGCGCGGGTTTCTACCATCATCGACGTTAAAGCTCTGACCAGGAGAATACTTTATGCCGTTTCTGTCTTCACAAACTGTAAAACATCAAGCAAACAATTAAAGAGAGAATTCAACAAAGCTGTAGAACTGCAGTCTTTTGGGAAATATTAGTCACAAAACGGTTTATGTTATTACAAACGCCAGGGTAAAAGATCTTTTGGTAGAAATTTTACGGTGGCCCACAGGGGACATACTGCAAATAAAAAAGTTGACACACAAAAAAATAAAGTTGCTGTAAACTAACTTAAGCTGCTGCAAATTAAGTGACAGGAAAGTATGCAGCAACTATTTTTTATTAGCATCAACTTAATTTAATTTGCAGTAACTTTATCTCATTTGCAGCAAGTCCTCTGCGGGCCACCTTAGCATTTTGGATTCAGTCCTCTTGCATGAGCGAACAACTCTTGGTTCCCAACTCGGCAAAGGAATAAAACAATAAAACAAATGGCATGCTCAAATGATGATTGATTAAGTGTGATAATGGGAAAAAATCAGCGGAGCAATAGTCTAGTCACATTCGAATTCGTCGTGGCAGCAGAATAAAAACGCCGAATTTTTATTCGTACGGGGTTAGCCTCGAACTGAAGTAAAATATTCACAAATACGGGCGAGCTGAGAAGGTGCCTGAATTTGAGTTTAAAACAATAGACACAGTTGTACACAGGTCTTAGTCTACTGACTGGAATTTTTAAATATATTTCCTTAGGTCGAGGCTAACCCCGTATAAATGGGTCTTCAGTGCTCTTATTCAGTGGCCACGCCGAATTCTAATGGATTATTAATAACTGTTATAGCAATTATTTATAGATAAAGATAAATAAGATGAACTTTATTTGCTCAAGTGCAATACATTTGCTATCTCAACATTTTCGGCAGTATAGAATGAGTTCAGGCTCGAACTTTTAAACAAGCAGGCCATTTGCAACAGTAGTCATTCACGTGGTACAAAACTGCCAAATTGGAGAGCCGACAGACGCATTGGGAGAAAACAAACAAAGTGATCTCTTTGTTTGTCTTGTCCCAGTGCTTTCCTTGTTCTTCAGCATGGCACCGGTTTCTTGTCCCGCATGAAATACCAGTTGCAAAAGGCCTGGTATTGAACCTCATTATGAAGATTTACACATTATATAAGTTAGAGATATTACCGCATTTTGAAGGGCAGCAGACTGCTGATGGATCCTTATGAATCTTTGGACAAAATTTTGGTATTTTTTTGCAAAATGTTAACCTCATTTGTCTGCCAACGTTGTCAGGACATATCAACTCTTTGCACACGGGCTCTCGGCTCATCACTTTTTCCGTACAAGTGTGATCTACATTCATAGACAAACATCAATTTCTAAGAATTAATCTTTCATCGAGGAAGAAATAAGAACTTTTTCCTTCACCTTTCCCCTTCACAGCAATTTTTGATCTACATAAATACATACACACATGCATACATACATGTTTTTATTTGGAGTCACTTATACAACAAATAGTATGTCAACTATTTCCAAATGACTAAAATGACAAACAAGAAAAATCCTAACCATATATGGCTAATAAGTTATTAATTAATTAAGTCCCAGAGTATCTACTTTTTGCCGTCTTCCTCTTTTCTTTTTTCACAGTATTCGAATATATGTTTTGCTATTAATTTTTTGTTTTTTAGCATTTTCCACAAGGGGGGTTAGAAACATGAATATTTTGTTAGGTGACATTCTGCTTATTGTTCTATATTCCAAATAATCTAGTAACGAACATCTTTTTCTCTCGTAAGCAGGGTATATATTTAGAAAACGGTATTCGTCCTCCATTTCCATTTTACAAATAAGGCAAATTAATTATTCAGGTTTCTTAAACGGTCTCGAATAACGTCCTGTCTCTATGGCTAATTTGTAGTTGCTTAGTCGCAGTTTTGTTAGAGCTATTCTGTATCGCGTATTGGTGACCTGATGAAGGTAATCTTCACATTTGTAATTGTCTATCGTTTTGAATACCCGGTAGGTTCTCATGATCGTTTTGTTGCTTTGGTTAGCATCTTTTCTGGTGTCGTTATTTACTTCACTTAGCCATCTTTGTAGTTCGATATCCTTAAGTCGTTGCCTGATCATGTTTACTATTCCTATGTCCGCATTCTAACCCTATCGGTTGCAATATTAAGCTTTTGTTTCTTTTGCTCCAGAAAGCTTTATTTTCATTACATTTAATGGCACTGTGTGCTATTTGGGATAATTTGCTTTCATTTTCGTTAAGGTTATGACGCATAGCGCATTGTTACTTAGGGGTGGAAGAGGGGTCGGGGGATGCGGGTGTGTTTGTGGTTGGATGCTCACATCGTGCCGTCCATCCTAAAATTTACTGAAAATTCAAATTAAATACATAATCTTACAAATTTTCAAAGTATTTTTCAATGAGAGAGTAAAATGTTACACAAACAATTAACTGTTTCGCTGCCTGTGGCAACCTCGTTCCAAGGGCTTTAATTCATGTCAGTTGTGATATCCGTAGCCATAGCAACAGACTGTGCCCAAAGAAAGCTAAAGCTCAAGGTGATTTTGAAGAGAAACTCCTCATGAAAAATCTAATTTGCTTCCTTTTTCAACACACTATTAAATTTATATGGCGATTCACAAAATTAGTGTCGTCTAACGACCGTTAAAGTTGATCGCAGCAGTATTCAAAACAACAGACACTTTACGTAGCAATGCATGAAAAATAATCCCTAGTAATGAGGCTCATTGCCACAACAGTCCTTGCGGACGAAGTTCTGTTCACTCAGTTTTTAGTTCATTAGATTATATTCCTTGATTTTACTAATCAGAACAGACTGTGATTTGTCTTAACATCGCGTCGCCATGAAATGTTCCCGTTACTTAATCAAATAAAACGACTTCATCTGAGTTTGTTATCATGTGAAACCTAAGAAAATGATGCACCGCCAGGTATTGTCCACGATATCTACTGTAAATAAGCTTCACAAGTATTATCTACTCCCAGTTTTTCCTTTCACTTCATTTTCACGTCACGTTATGTTCGCGACACTTTAATTTCGCGATTTCAAAAAAAACACGAAAGTAAAGTGTTGAGAAAATTTTATGTCTGTGGAATTTTGTTTCTTCTTGTAATGAATATTAAAAAATTAAGAGTATTGTGTTTTGCTGAAGATCGTGAAATTAAAGTGACTCTCAATCCAGAATTGTTGTAAAATCGCGAAATTTAAATGCCGCGAAATATGTGAACCATCAAGTAGTGAAATTTAAGTGTCTCGAAATTTTATTCTATTATTAGTATTATTTTTCGTAATTGTTGAGCAGTTGAGTTTGCCTTGCAAGTAGAAAATTGTCTTAGGCGTACAACCACATCCTACGACGAATAATAGAATTGACTCGGTTTGTTTTTTATCAGTCTTTGTGGTTTTGATTGTAATCGGTTTATGCGCGGTAAATAATAATAGGGTCGATAATGTGGGATATAGTAAGGAAATAGGTTTCACGCTTATGCGCTAGATCACAAGAAATAATTAATAGTAAAGTTCGGTTTGCGGCCGGACATACGCAGTCAAGGCGTTTACTTGTGGTAGCAATAAAACTAGTGAGCATCGTAATCTTGGGTAGAATGTTAAGAACGATTGTGATGTACGAATGAACGAACGCAAAGCGAATCGAAGAAATTGAAAGATACCGCGCGCAGTCCTGATTGTTTATTGAACTAGCGAACGCTGAGATATTCCAAACGTAGTGGAAGATTCCGCAACATCTTTGTAATAAGACTATTAGGAAAAATTTTAGGGAAATGTTCGTCCGAGAGCAAGTTAATTACTACTTTAGAATGATATGTTTTTACTTACTTTGAAATCTCTTCTGTCGAACCTACAAAGAAAAGTAAGAAAACAATCAGAGTAGAAGGTACCGTAGAGGGTGGGTACGTCTCTAATAAGCGACCCTTTTTAAAATACCCCCTCGTAAAAAAGCACCATCCCTCCCCTTTCTTTGTTTGGTATTTTAGCAGTTTTACGCTCAAATAACATTACTAGATGTAAACAGAGAGACCAAAGTCCGCAGTACGCAGGTACCTATCGCATGCGCAATGCCATATCAACTGGAAATCAGTAGCCATGGACAGCTGTTTCATCCTTGTAGGACTTACAGAATGGCATAATCCCGGCAGAAATAGTCACAGACACTTCCAGTCACAGACATCTCCTTTAATAGCTGCTACTGCCTGTGTGATAACTGCGTATGAGTGAGATAATAACCATATCGCGGAGTCTGTTAATGCATACTTCTTGTTTAACAAAATTCCTAGAAAACAACCCTATTTGACGATCATCTGTATATTACACAAAATGAAAGTTAGGTGTTAGATTTGATTGAAAAAGTTAGTGGTCGTTAGTGAACAATGCAGTATCAGATACCCTACAGAATGTTTGATTTACGCGCGCAGATAATAACGGACAGACCTTTGAGGCAATCCGACTGACAGTTCACGCGTCTTTGCAGGCGATTAATCCATGTTGAAAAGCTGAGTATTATTGCAAGTATAAGACTTACGCCAATCAAACATCGTGCAACATGTACCATATCGTTTTTGAAACCTTCAGAAAGCAAGCTAAGATTAACAGTGTCGATGAGGCTCTTTTTTTCAGTCCCATTTGATATTCAAATGAATTTAATTAACCGTATATTGATTAAAGACAGAAAATAAGGCTGAATTTTCTAACTGTGTGCGTTTTTTAGGCGAAGTAAAAAGATTACATGAAGTAGTTTAAGCTTCTTGTCAAATCACTGAGGGACGAACCAGTGAAAAGGTAAATTTTTTCACAAAAGTAACACATAAGTCACAGTAGTCATTGTCGATTGATCACTATTCTATCGATAAATATTCACTATATTGCGAAAAACTTTTCCTGACTTAAAAGCACTGATGTTCAGACACCAGTATACCTGATTTTAATCTAACAATAAAGAATATGGCGCAAGTATTGTAAAACAAACTTGTGGCACTTACAACAAGTCAGTTTCCCTTGTAAGGCTTTTTTCTTTTTTCTCCAAATCGTGTTTACATTTGTTCTAGCCAATCGTGTTCCTCATGATCATAATCAGATCATATTAGAGAGAAATATTTTAAAAAAGGCTTTTAAAAATGCTTTTTTAAAATTTTCCCGCCTTTTCAGTATAATTCCTTGGTACATCCATTATCCTTTAGACTCAGATAGTGGCAAATAAATAGAAGCAATACATTCTGTGAAATGAAGATGATGTATTGGTCGGTGTTACCAAATGATCTTTGTTGATAATTGGACAAAAGAGAGTAGGTGGATATTGCTTTTTCTTCTTTGGAAAATAAAGAAAGTGCATTCTTTGTTTTTAGTGAAAAAGCTATATCAGAGGTAAAGGATATATATTGCCAGGGCAGACAAATTTATATGCCTTTGTGTTTCATTCTAATTCAATGTGGCCCTAGTACCCAAAAGAAAGGAATTACTCACATGGCACAAGAATACAGGAAACTCGAAAAAATCACAAAAATCGGCAAGCAAACCTTGATAAATCCAGCGAACACATCTAGAACCGCAACTGCAAAAAGCAACACAACAAAAATAAAAAGAAGACGAGCGCTCATGTTAATACTTTCTCGTGAATGAGTGTACTTGTGAGAATGTAATTTTCACTAACGCTCTCTTAAGGACTTGAAAATGACTGATCATAATTTGTCGTTGCAGAAAGTAATATCGGTCGAATAAGACTTAAGACAATTTTGACAGCCCCAAAGTCGTATAATCATTTCCTTTTAAATCGGAGTTTAATTAGCTGAATAAACTGTGTTAATGAATTTTCCTTTTAGAACAAACCTGTTGTTTTTGTTAAGCTCTCTTTTGTTAATAAAAACCCTGACAAATATCAAAAATATAGTTAATGTCATTAATGGCCTAAAAGATCTATTTAACAATACTTTAATTTTTTATTAAATTCTTAAGAAAGACTTCCGTAATGATTAATTAGACCCGTGTCGGAGCTACAAAGTAGTAAAAAGAAGACTGAAATGATTGCTTTTATGTTTTTGGTTTTTAGTTTCAGATTAATTGCCAAAAATTGAAGAGGTGAAAGTGATGACATAATGTTTACCTGAAAAGCAGTTCTGCTAAAAACTATAATCTGAATATCGTGAATTATGAAACATTTCATTTCCTTAAGCAGCTAAAATTGTGTCGTTAATTAATGATACGTCCGATTGGATTTCACAGAAATCTCATTTAAAACCGGCAGGGATAGGTGGTGAGGAGGGGGGGGGGGAGGGGGGAGGAGGGGGGACTTCCACATTAAGGACAGCATGCTCGTCATTTCGCAATATGCATAATTATTTTGGTGTCAGATGATCATTACGGTTAGCCAATCCTTTTACCGATACAGGTATCGCCTAGAGTGCGGTGCGGCCGGTTAACCAGGCCTTTAGTCATGGTAGATGTATTAGATAGAGTTACTCTGAATTGCGTTGCAATGAGGCAAAAAGTTCATTCTTACATACCTAGTCTCATTTAACATTCGTGTTCCCAAGTTGAATTTAATCTAAAAGTTATGGAAATGGCGAGGGTCACTTGGTGTAGATACATCAATTGTGAAGGAAAGTTAATTAGCATATATAATACTTACTTCAACTTTCTCGTTTTGGGGGGTCGGTCTGGTAGTGTCGCTTCAAGGTAGAAAGACTAGCGTACGAAAGGCTCAGGTTCGAATATGATTTTCTCTTTTTTTTTTATTAAAAAAACATTTTCAATAAAATGTCAAAGATTTTCTATGTACCTTAATTTTTTTTTAAAGAGAAATCCGCCATAATCCGTCATGATGTGTTACATTGTAAAGGCAGTAAATTTGTCAATAAATTTGAAATAAAACCCAACATTTTCACCACAGCTATTGATGGGTTCTGGGAATTATTTGCATATCAGTATATAGTTGCCTTTCGGGCACAAATATAAACTGAGCCCCGCCAAGATCTGTCCCCCCTTTCCATTTCACACGAGATTCCTCCTCCCCACCCGCCCCCCCCCCCTTTTTTTTGGATTTAACATTCTGAAAGGCGGATGCCACATAATGGCGCATTATTCCGCCATTTCCTTACCTCTTTTTTAAATCGCCTCCCACGCATACTTCCGTAAAAGGTCAGATTGCCATGACAATTAAACAAACTCTCAAAAACACCTTTCAAAAGAGGGAAAGTGACAGCCATTTTTTATTTATTTATATTAGGAAGCACTTCATAAAGGTTTCTTTTTACTATCAGGTCTTATTCAGTAAACATTATTTTTCTCTGTTCAATTATTTACATATAACATTGTACGAACCTAGTGGTTGTTTCTTTTAACAGCAGCAATGATAATATTATGTGTGTATGTGAGGGGAAAAAAAGAAAAGAATCAGGGCCTTTCTTTATATTATCCTCCAATGCAGTTCTGAAATTCTCTTATCGACTCGGGAAATTGTCGTGATATTCTGTACATTATCGGAAAATCTTCGTTATTCCTATCGCGACGTAGCTTCTTGCTTGCCCAGATTCGCTTTAGGCTGAGTGTTTTTGTAGCTGGTGTTCACTTTTCGGAATTTGAACTCATTCAGCAAATACATTTAATTCCCTCTTAACGGACACCTCTTTAGGGCACCTTAAAAAGTCAGCGTCTGAGTGCCTTTGTTTAATAAATTTGCGATTTATCATGGAAGGTTAAAGGCGGACTCCTCTCCATGATAGAAGCTTGGTAAGGATTGGTCCGGGATGAAAGCTGTCCGTCTTAGGGTGCTATTTCGATTACATTCGTAGTTTCTGGCCAACCAGGTATCATCGGCTTCGCCATGCCGAAAACACTGGTTCGCTTTTAATCAGAATTGTTCAGCATATCAGTATATTCCTAAACAATAAGCATGAAAGTGATGGGGTTTTGTGAAAACTCTCAAAATTTCAAATGACCGGTTCGGCTAACTGCCCGGGGAGGGGTATTCAACAATGTTTTATTCGATGAGGCTTCGCCCTGAGGTATCTCTCACCCTTTTACCTACCTGTCACCCTATTGAGAAATGGTACCCCTTTTGGATACCTAGTTTGGAAAACTGCATCTCTCTAAATCAGAAAGTTTTCTTATTTTCTACGTATCCACAAAATATGTCCTTTACAGACTCGTAAGGGCAGACACGCCGGGCAAACATCATGTAAAAAATGGTCTCCTCCAAACTAGTAGTGTTGAAATTTGTATAGGCTAAAACTTTGCAGGATGACAGCAATCAGTATTCCCAACAATCGTATGTATTTGAATGTTTTAGCTTAACGATTTTTGACGGTTTTCTGTTGCGTTTTCGGACAGGAAAATACAAAAAATCTTTTTATGTTGCTTTCCAAGCGACAGCTATTTATGTAAAGCAAACCATGAGGTAATTCTTCGGAGGGGTCTTTAGAGAAAAACAGAAAGTATAAAATGAACTTTTACCTTTATTCGACTCGGCATTCTGATCCGTATAATTGACCACTCCAGAAAATATCATAACATACCATAATGCTCTTTGTTTGTCATCCCAAATTTTGCGTAAGCATTGTCTTCAGTTTCTCTTAGGAGTTAAAATGGCCCCAAGAGAAACTGGAAACAACGCTTATTCAAATTTTTGGGGTGACAAACAAAGAGCATTATGGTATGTTGTGGTTTTTTCTGGAGTGGTCAATTTACTTTAAAAAGTATCATGATTGTATTTAAGTTATAGTTATTCCAACAAGCCGCGTTTTCTACAACAAAAATCATCGGTACAAACAGTATTCATTAAGAAAATACCTAACTTTCATTTATAACACTAATTAGAAACTCCGAACCTGGAAATTAAACAAGGCTTTAATTAACAAGAATAACGCTATTTGACAATCACCAGAATCGCTGATACATGGCCTAAATCAGAATTAGACTAATTCTTTCCTTATCGGAAACCTTCATCTTCATTCCCTACGGCTAATAAAAGATATCCATTCACTTTCAAGAAGCATGAATCGTCTGATAAATGAAGCCAAGAACTGTTAAGAAGAAAAACTGAGAAAGTTAATTGAAAATGATGTGACACAGATACAAAGTTATGCGATCAGGTCAGAGTTATCACCTTATAATTTATATTTTGGAAATCCTGGAATCCTTTTAATATTCACAGCGGAATCTAAAACCACCATCATAGGCTTCCAATCTCAGTTTTTTTCTTTAAATCTGTGGGTATTCTGGGAGTAACAGTTATTCTCTCTTCCGCGTTGAATTCCTCATCAAGGAAATTATTTTAAGCCAATCAAATATAAGATTCTATTTTGCCACCTGCCCGTTTTGATGATCATTTTACTTGTGGCTTAACTTTCAGAGCTCTGCAACCAACACAGAGAAACAACACCGACTTGTTTAAACCAACTTTGTCAAATATTTATTGGTTTTAAAGTCGACCTTTACTAACAATTCACTTAAGCAACCATAGATGGTTTCATGAAATACATGCAATTGGAGCAGGATAATTGATTCGGAGGGGAGATGCCCATTAATTTTGTCGCTGATTTAATATTGTTTACACAATTCTCTGTCGCGTTTTACACTTGTCACTATTATGCGACAAAAATGGAATTCCACGACATGAGACTCTGAGGTATTGTTTAATAAATAAATAGGTCCTGGAAGAAACGACTGGTAGTTTATTTTGTAAAGCAAAGCAGAGCAAAGTTCTGAAGCAAAAAGATTACTAGGAAACATTCAGGTAAGACTAAGGAGGTCATTTTGTTTTTCCACTTTTTACTGTTGTTGTCTCGAGACAAATAGAACCTCCAAAGCTCAGAAAAATATCGAATTTATTGAAGGGATAATCAGGGTTGTTGTTTTTTGCCATAGACAGAAATATAATAAATAACATGTATGTCCTGAAATCAACAGTGATAGAGGGATATTTCTTCCGTTACATATCATTTTCAGTTCAGATCAAGTTGGATATGAATATGCAAAAAATAAAAAAATGAATTCAAATTGTTCGTAACATCAGCTCAAATTAAGCCTTTTTACCTGTTACAGCTTTTACAGTTCAACTTCTTTTTTTCTGTTTTTATGCAGCGCAGGGGTTTTGCAGTCGTCAGAAATGGAACCTCGGATGATTTTCGTGGTTCTTTTGGCTTTAACTCTTCAAGTGGAATGCTCTTATGGTAAGAATCTTTTACAAAAGGAAGCTCTTTCCTTGTTTTGAGCAGATTACTCTTGTAAGATGTCATAACAACTTATTATTAACTTCCAACCAACCATGAAGCGAAATAAAGACTGTCTGTTAGATTTGTAAACGACAGAGTTTCACAAAGACAACCAGCTGCCATCTGACTATGACTTTTCGAATACCATATATTCATAAATAGTGACAATGGGCGACATGGTATTCTGTGTGAGGCAAATCTTATTTACCACTCAGTAACTTAAGACCTTGGAATGATGGACTGACTCGTTTGTTCCATTTCTGAGTAGCTGCTACTTCATTTTATCCGATATAAAACCCGTTACTGACTTTGTTAAAATCATTCTGAAATAGGAAATAAACATATTTAAAGGTCCATATCTTAAGCTTTCGTCTTATGCTTTATCCTTGACATAGTTCTCTTTTGAGGGCTTAATTCCCAAAGGAAACAGTATATCATTTCGTCGCTCCATAATTATATACGAACACATCGATGTCCATGATTAATCAATTTATTTTCCATGAGCTAGAAAGAAAGAACTTATAGTATTAAACGTGGAATATTATTTTACTTTATACTTCTGGCCAGGCATTTCAGATGCATTCCAGTCTATTCCCCTTTTTATTTGAGCGATGCATTTTCGGTTGGTCTTGCGGTTATACGAAACATATTTTTTAATTGTCCTTAATTTGACTTTAGCTGGTACCAGTGAATGGCACTGAAACCACATGAAATAGCCATTTTTATAACTATATAATCTAGAAGTTGTTTTGAAACTATAACCAATATTTCTACGTGTGAGCAGACGTTTTCCATTCTCCACATATGCCACAGACGTTAATCTAGTGGCTGACCAGCATGTGGTACTATTCTAGAACGGGTTGAAGGATTTTTAGTTTATGCTCTTAATTACCAAAGCAAAGCTAATGTAGTTATCTTAGTTAGCCAATTAAACACGCGCAAAGCATATACAGTACTGACAGTACCTCACAAATGCCAAACAGAAGTCCTTATATGCATTTCGTCTGCGAAAACGCGAAGAAGAAGTCATATTCAACTTTTATGCCTTTGGCGGCGTCAATTTTGCTTTAGTTTAGGTGATAACTGTAGAAAAATAAATCAATCATTACAAAAAATTACACTCGATCACTACGTAACTACTGCAGGTAAATTTTCAGATGTTCAGATTAACGAGCCAAGACGAATATTGTGTAAAAGTCTCTGACTCGCTCATTGAATTACCGTGTCTTACGTGAAACTCGAGCTTTCCTTATATCTGAAGTAGGACAAGAGTTATCTAGGACGAAGCAAACCTAGTCTTAAAAAACCATTGCGCCTTCTGCAAGACGCCAATGCATAGTACGCATGCGTCATCATTAACATTAAGCGGCCGGCCGTAGACTAGTAAGAGAAAAATGATTCCGTCTTCCGACAGTTTTTTTTTCTTTTTTCCTTCCTTTTTTTGATGTTAGGATTTCTTTCTGTCTCTTCAAAGTAGACACACCAACTTGTAGGAAAAGCAATATTTGGTGACGCGTTGAAGATCTTTTTAACGGACTGCATCATCCCTGCTGTCGATCCCGGGAGGGTGCGGGGTACTCCCTCTAATGGCCTATACGGGAAGTCTCCACCCAAAAGGGTTACCTTTTTCAAGCTTCAGCAATATGAAAGAGTAGGAATGTTACCAGTTGAAGTACCATGAAAGTCCAGGGAAATCTGTCGTTACGTCTGTAAAAGGATCTAAAAGAGCTAACAGCCTTATTTAATTTCTGTGAAACAGACAAGAAAACTTTCTTGTTTAGTTATTTATGCATTTACAGCAGTTAGAGGGGTACCATTTGTTAATAAAAGATACATTCGATTTTCTCTAAAAATGGCATATATAAGGGTAGGGGGTTGGACTTAGGGCAGAGCTTCCCCGTGTTAAAGTTTTTCCTGTCCCCTTAAGCTGTCTTTCTCTGGCTTCTTTTAGCTTAAATCTTTCAAAAACAGTATTCTATTTTACTAATTAATGGGAAATGGCAATTTTTGTACGTAGAGAAGTCTCATTCATCCTCAACAAAGGCCTGTTTATTCAGTGCTTCCTCTGCGAAGGTTCGCAGTATATCCTTGTTACTTTGAAACAAGAACCATTGGTTGGATGATTGACGACGTTGCTATTGGCAACAGTCACACGAGAAAGAGGTCAGGACCAGAAATAAGACGTGAACAAAAGGATGGACATTTATTATAAGAGCTGTTTGCCCAATTCGCAATTCTTCCGATATTTTCTAATATTTGTTGATTCTTTTTATACATACCCAGTGAATATCCATTAACTTCTTTCTGCTCTTCGTCTTTTGCTTTTTATTTTGGAAGGATACTTTGGTATTTGAGCCTCCTTGTAACCTTTTCATCAGACAATACTACTATTCACAAAGAAACCATCTGTGTAATTTCTTTTAACAGTACTTTATGCCCAACAAGACCTAATTATCCTTTTTTCATTTATTTGTAGTTCCTAAGAAGGTCAAGGAACTCAGAGCAAAAAGTAAGCAACTATTAATTATACAACATACACTGCATCATGCTTAGCTAATAGACTTTTGTTCAATTTGGAGGATTTAGATAAACTGGTGTGTATGGTCAGTACTTTATTGATTTGAGGAAGTCTTGATCTCAGCAGAATTAAGTACTATTGGAAAATGTCAGTGGTTTCAGTAACTGTTTTCTTTCGCTCTCTGTCTCTCTCTTTTTTTTTTAATTAAAAGAAAATACCATTTTCTTTAACCGCTGTCAACAATAACTTCTCACTGAGGGTAAAATGCTGGGCTATGTAAGCAATTTTGTAAAATCATATACTGATCCGAAAATTCTTTTCTGATTCTACAGGGAGTCCATGTGGGGCAGATTGCGCTCCTTCCTGTGCTCCTCAATGTCAGCCATCATGTTGCGCTCCACCTCCTCCTCCTCCTCCCCCAATGCCAATGCCTGGACCCCCAGGACAACCAGGCTGCATGGGACCCCCCGGAACACCAGGTTGTCGTGGAACACCAGGCTTTATGGGACCAATGGGCCCTATGGGTCCAATGGGACCTCCAGGAGCACCCGGAATGCCCGGCCTGGCTTCTCCTCCTCAGCAGTGTCCACCAATCTGCTTGCGCTGGACAACCACCATTTCTCCAGGAGGAGGCATGCCTCAGGTGTCACCAGTTCAAGCTACTCCATGCCCCGCTCAATGCCAGCAGGCTGGCTGTTGTTCCCCTCCTCCCCCACCGCCAGTAATAATGCCTCCTCCCCCTCCAGTCGTGGCACCCGCTCCTCCTCCTGTCCAACCACCACCTCCATGCCCAGCAAACTGCCCCAAAGCTTGTTATCCAGCGTGTACTCCAAAATGCTGTAACCCACAGCCACTCCCACCTCTGCCGCCACCCATGCCTCCGATGCAGCCCCCGATGCAGCCCCCGATGCAGCCTCCAATGATGCCTCAATGCCAACCCTCATGTGCCCCTACGTGCTGTCAGGGACCACCTCCACCAATGATGATGCCACCACAGCCTCCAATGTTCATGCCTCCTCCTCCTCCTCAGCCTATCATGCCTGCAATGCCACCTCAATGCCCACCTCCATGCGCCCGATCATGCGCACCATCTTGCAAGCCTGAATGCTGTGACAAGAAGAAGCGTAATGCAGAAAACTAGGGTGGTGCCACATTTCAGACTGAGAAAACATGAACTGATAAGGAAAGGAGACTTGGTGACAAACCCACAACGAAGGAATAAAAAAGGGCAGAAGCTAAAAAGGTCCATTCTTCAATTCTGCTTCAAGATTCTTTAAGTATACTGGAATATGTTGAAAAATAGTGTAAATATACTGGACAAGCGTTTTGTTTGTGACAAAATCGAGGCTCCATTTCGGGCGAAATAATGCCTGTTTACCACGATGCAATTTCAGTTTATTATACCAATTTGTTGTATCATTTAGAGGTATTTGTTTTTGAGCACTTAAGCCTAAGAGTGAAAATAAACAAAAAATATTAAACACTGAAAATAAACTTACCTTTCACGCCATCTTAGATATAATTATGAAGTATTGGGTACTTCTTTTAGGAAGAACGATCACCACGTCGATCAAATTTTTCCGCGTGCCTTTTTAAATTATCTTTTTTGAAGAAATGATTGTGATTCTCAATTCAGTTTTCATGACACTAAGGAGGCACTGCAACTTATTTTTTGGTGATTCGTTACTATCGTTGACTTTGGTGCATGCCTCTAATTTGAAGGCATTGAAAACTGAACAAAAGCGATCTTTAGCTATTAATGAAAGTGGTTACTAGAAGAAATAAAATACGAATTAAAGTTTTCTCTTTTTCTTCTCTTTTCCCTTTTGAATTTTTTTTGCGATACTGTTCCAGCAAGGGCAAGCAGTGTTAGGGCGCCTTTGGACTCTAATATCACCATTCTTTCAACACATTCTCAGAGGTTTAGCTAGGATAGGAGTTTTCAAAAGTGGGGATACATATTCTCATGCTCATAGTACTAACCCCCATGTCACGTCAATATTTATGATGTATTTTCGGATAAGCAGCTGTGAGCTAGCGTCGAGGCGAAATGAATTGAGGTTGAACTCCCATAGCAAGTAAGACCAATTATGTTGTCTATATAAATCAAAATTTGACCCAAACAAGAACCGCTATTGCCGAAAGAAAGTGAGCTTAGAATAGCTGCTAATCATGAATTGTACGTGAGATTTAAGCCAATCAGAAACGGCGAAATATTTTGAATGAATAATAATACTGTCGTAATAACAGAGATGTTTAATTTGGTGATGCTAATGTCCTGTTTTATTTCTTTAGAATTTTGTTTAAGCAAAGAGTGTAATTTTGACCTAAAAAAACATGGACCCACTCAATACGTACACCCTATTAATACATAGACTTTCTACTGCTCCCTCAGTGTCCGTATTAATTGGGTTTGACTTAGAAGGCCAGGAAGCTTTCAGTTTTAGGACGGGAACGAGTATGAGTGCGACATTTAAATTAAAGATTTTGGGCGTGTTCTCCAAAAATATACACTCCAGAAAGTTTCATTTTCTTTATTTTAACACCAAAAAAGTTAGTACGGTTATTTATACTGAAGGAGGTTAAGCCCTCTTCCCATCGCAAAATGATAAAACTTCTCACATTTGATAACTTGTTCCCGCCACTAGGACATTTTCGCTAAATCCCGTAGTAGAATGACGACGGTTTTCCCGCCATGAAAATAGGGAGCTTAAGCAACAACGAGGGCGACTGCCACGAAAACGTCACTTAAAAAAGTGAGTTGGCCCTGCCTAAAACTTTATCGCGCTTAATCCATCTCGTTTAATTCGTCAAATGTTGCCAAATTTTTTAGGAGGTGAATTCTAATGGACTTTATCAAAGTTCAGGAAAACAAAAAGAAAGTTGTTGTCTTTTGTTCCCTTCCTCGACAAAACGTTAAATTTGGCACTCTCACGTCGTAGTCGTGCAACGCCTAAAAACTGTATAAAGAAGCGTGATGCACGTGCAAAATTGTTGTTTTGCTAATATAAACCTGTTGCCTTTTTGCCGTTCTCGTTGCCGTCGCCGTGGCCGTCGCTTAATCCCTAATGACGCAGGCTCTAAGACACAGCATTAAATACTTACATACGGGACAATACCTGACCGACTACAGATTCAGTGAAAGACCCTACAATCGAAACACGCTAGGATAGTTCAATAGTGGGAGTCCCAAGGCCAATTTATTTGGAGCAAGGCCAAACAGAACTGTAACCCTTCTCATAAATTACATGGTGCAGAGGCGTGATAGTTAGTAACTAAACAACTCGTCTTTTTACTCTTCAATCACCAAGAGGTGCGTTTTATCGAGTTATTTTAGCATACCCTTTTTAAATACAGTCGGACCTCTATGCACAATAACCTCTGATAAGCGACCACCTATCTAAAACACTGAAATGTTCCCAGTCAAATAACTACAGCCGGAATTTTCCACAAACGACCTCCTCTCGTAGGTGACCGCGATCTCCTTTTTTGGACGAGGGCTTTGCAATTTTTCAGTGTTTTTATCCCCCTATAAACAACCACCTGGGGCATAGTTCAACCTCTATGTTCGGTGTACGTTCTACAATACTAAGAGAATGCGATGTGATTTTAGCTGACAACGTTAAACTGCGCATATCGTCAAATTGCATGCAATAAATTATCTTCCAAAATGTAGACGTGTTTCGACCTCTTTTTGGAACGGACCCCTTGTAGCTCGATTCTTATAAGCGACCACGTCCAGTAAGGGACCACTAAATGCTCGCTTTTTGGGTGGTCGTTTACGGAAGGTTTGACTGTAAACCTAAAGTTAGTTTTATTTCCTATACTTTTGTATATACACAACTCGAAAAATCTCTACCATTTTATTTACCGCATGACATTAGAATTTTAGTGATCCTGGATTTTAACAAGATCCGCCTACACTTTGGTATTTTTGTCCGTTTTTTGAGATGTTTCTAAAGGGAGTGTCCCCGCAGAGGGCGTCAGTTTCCTGCACAGTATTGTTGAATATAATTCTATACAGGAGCCTATGAGTGATGGGCTCCTGAGTTCTAGTGTTGGGAATACATATACTGGCAGGAATACAACCCGCCGTTCCGGGGTGTTGATAGGGCAAACGAAACAAGTTTGAAACTGCACTTCAAGAAACTCATCTTGGAAATGGTTTTAAAAAAATTGCGTTAGGTAACAAAATGGAAATCAGTTACGAACATGATGTTTTTTGACACAGATTTTAATTGACAACATAACATGGAGATTTAAATATGACCAAGCTACAAAACACAGCTCATCTGTACTAAACGATCACAAAAGCTCGAATCCCATTTTTGAACTAGCAGTTTAGGTCCTTTTCATCGCAACGATGCAATCCTTATTTACAAAGATATATTCAATTCGAGCACTTTGACAACTGGAATAGTCGTTTTTCTAACTTTAAAACGAGTTATGTCGTAGTCCTAACATTCGGAAACTTGAACGCTGGGAATCCTAGTTCACAACTTGTCTTAAAACATCGAGCGCCGTAAACAGCCAATCGCTCAGGTTTGGTTTACTCTTCTTTCTTCTCTTCTTTGTCGTCCTGCTTTTTCTTGTCCTTTTGTACTTTGGCCTTCTTACAGCAAACATTGCAGGGCGGGGCACAAGTTACTGGGCATGGAGGAGGACAGGGAGGAGGAGGAGGTGGGCATGGTGGAGGACAGGGAGGTGGTGGGAAGTGGTGTTGAGCTACGTGAACTGTCTGGACAGAATGACAGGGTGGTGGGCAGGGCGCCGGCGGTGGTGGTGGTGGAGGTGGTGGTGCGGGGTGCGTGTGATGGATAAAAACGTGTTGATGAGATTGAGTGGAGTAAGGAGGAGGTGACGGCATAGGGGCAGGAGGAGGGCCTGGTGGGCTTTGGTGGTACACGTGGTGATGTAAGGTGTGGCCGAAGTGGCAAGGTGGTGGGCAGGGAGCTGGCGGGGGAGGAGGAGGGGGAGGAGGTGCTGGATGGAAGTGATGGTGATATAGAGTCGACTGGCTAGATGTCTGGATTGGAGGGGGTGGAGGTGGAGGAGGGGGAGGGCAGCATACTGGAGGTGGTGGTGGTGGTGGTGGCGGTGCACAGCAGGTTGGTTGACAGGGGCAGGTGGTTGGGCATCCGTAACCGCACTTCTTAGCTCCTAAGATGGGCAAATAACACCACAAAATTATTGTTATTATATTGTTATCACTTTGTGTAAAGTAAGAAAGAAACAACGCTTAAAATTTGAAAACAAACTGATTTATTATTATCGAACCTCAAAAGAGTGCAGGAGGATGATCCTACCAGTTGTGAGTTTTGAGGGAAGGTTGTTCAAACAATAGTTCAGACAGCGCTAAGGAAAACTGTGTTCTAAGCCGTTTTCATTTGACACACTCTGATATCTAAATATTGTTTGCTCTCAACAGTTGCAGGAAGGCTTAGAACCAGGCCAGAAAACAATTTATCTACTTAAAATAACTAGCAAATTGTACGTGTTTAAAATTACACGTACCCCTCTAGCCGTGACCGGGTACGCTACGTCCTACACAAGAGAAACAGCAAAGCTATACGGGATTTAGACCGAGCATTTTCCTCCTTATCTCATGATAATTCTCTCTTGTTTATAGCAATACCACATTGGGAAACCAGATGGCATCCTGTCACTCTACCCTTACTCTTACACGGCCATTAACTGTGTATTTTAACAACCAAATAATACTCAGCTAGGTTCAAATCATAAAACGTCAAAAGAAATGAAAGGGTTGCAGTTCATTTACTGAATTATTTTCTCTAACAACTAAGAAAGTAGAAACGCTTTTGTTACACCCGTCTTTATCTGCTTTTGTTTCTCGACGGGTGGATAAACCTGCTGGTACTCAGTGGTAAAATGACATTTATGATAATAGACGTCCCTTCATGATTCTTATTTTTAAGTTTGGGTAAGGACAACTAGGCGAAGATTTATCGACACCTCTGGAAAGTACGCGTTAATAATAGTAAATCTGCCAAGTCTTAGAGTGATTTAGTAAAATCTAACGAACATGCAGCTCAACAAATTCGCCAAATTTTGAAGATGTTCAGTTTGGTAGGGGGGCACGTTTTTACTCCCCCATCAAAATTTTGCGAACTTGCAACGTCGTATTTCATGGCAATAATCCTAATAGTGTCGATGGATATTCGTTGTGCAAGGGTCTGTCTGTTTAGTTCTGATGAAAGATATATTTTAGACAAATTTTGAAGGTTTTTAATCGTTGCATTACTATGAAAAAATAAAGCAACGCATAGCTAGCTGAAGAACAATTCACTAAACTTTCTTACCGCTGCCTCAAAAGTCCTTTAAAAGATAGGAAGACTGTTATACTTTTCATAAGTTTGAATATTATCAGCTTTTACATTTCTCATTCTACTTTTCATCTTTGAACTCGTGCTGAATCGCTCTAGCGAACACGCCAGTACATCACAGTGTCAGCCATGTTTTATAAATTATTGTACTTCATAAATAGGACAATCGCACTAACTGTGTAGCGTTCTCCTAATATTTACCTTTCAGTTGATTAAGTTTCTTTTTTGGAATTTTCTTCTTGGCCTCAACAGAGAAGGCTACCAGCACAATTAGGAAAAGAAAAACGCGCTTATCCATGCTGCCTGGAACAAAAAGAAAATACTATTACATATTATGAAAACAATCGAACAACCACCACATCAAAGCACAGGTAAAAACAGATTTGTACTATGTGTTGAAAATCTCTCAGTTTCTTCAAAAATGCTCTTATGTAATGTAATTTTTGAAATTTGAAACGGTTTCCGAAACAACCTTGAGCAAAGAATAAAGTTTTCATAACAACTGTTCACCTAGAATCTATGCAATGGCTATATACAAAGATCAGGTGACATGCTTTAAAAAGCTCGAAAAAAAATTAACGAAGCTTACTACTCAAGTTTGTTTCATAGATATTGCTAAGCTAACGAGGCGTCGTCTAACGATCAACTTATAAAACCAGAGATCAAATAAAAATTTGTTGGTCGGCAAATTTGTTTACTCTACGGACAGCTAACTATATAGACAATCTGAATCTGATTATACAAAATTTCTATAACAAAAAAGGAACATACCGTTCTCTCAGGAAAACCTAAAATCCCTGAATCCTCGGGCAACACAATCAGGAAATTGCTACTTTGCTTTAAATGGAATTCGTTGTGATGCGTTAATCGTGTCCGCTACCCGCTTTGCTTGTCTTCTTTGATTGGCTCTTTCTTGCTTAGTCATGCATGATCCCACAGTCCTTTCCAGCGACGTAATTTAGTGGCCTTGGTCTTTGACACGACTTGATTGTTGACACGGTCAGCGATTAATTTTTTACGCTCTACTGGTGGACTGTCCCAAGAACACTGGTCTTGCGCCAAAATGCCCATATTTAAGTCTTTCATAATAGTTTTCTGTCAACTTGCATGGTGTTTCATTGAAGAGATGAAAACAACCCGTAGGATTGTGAGTACCTATTTTCTGAACCTTTAAGCAGAACTGAAGAAAACTCCGCTCTTAAAACACAAACACACTATATGTACTGTATTTGACCCATTGTTACGCTTCAGTCATAACTACACCGCATGAATATAACAGTGCGACTTACCCTTATTTCAAACAACGGGATCCAAGAGGAAATATGCTTATCAGACCTTGCGACTTTTTGATGGGGCTTTAATAAAACAACTACTGAAGGGAATTGATGCTCTTCTTCTGTGAATAAAAAGCAATTATTTCATTTTATAGTTGCCGATTAATAGTAAGTGAAGAATTATAAGGTAACAGAACAGATTACAGAATATAATTGTACCCGATGAAGATAGCGAGCTGCTCAAACCAATGTCAGTATCGTAAATGGGCTACCGGGGGAAGAAAAAAATAATAAAAATTTTCAGTGAAAAAATCTCCCTTAACGGATGATTCACAGCAATGTTATGGGCGAATGTTTCCACTATAGTCGTTACGTACGGGTCTACATAGGATTCATTACAAGAATGAACTAGCGTTTGTTATCCCACCAATATTCACTTTGCATTATTCTACGAGAAAAAGTTCATTTTGCTCTTTGAATTTTTCACATAAACCAGGTATTCCAAAGGCATTTTTTCACTACGTTTAAACTTACAGTCACCAATAAAACGGCCTAATCTTCGATCTATTCTGCTGATTATTGGTAGAGAATCTCTATTCCATTTCAGCTTGAAATGTAATTTAATCTCTCAAACTGGTATACCTTAAAAGACTTGAACGAAAGCTTTATAACAGCCAAAATATTGATTTGTTGTTTCGTTGCTTGAAACTCCCAATTTCAGAAATTAGACTTGTATGGACAAATTTAAGCACTTCGAGTCGATTTGCGTTTCTTGAGTCCAGAAAAAAATGTACATTTAAGTCGTTTGCTGGCTTGTTCTGAGGCATACGACAAAAATGAACATAATAAAACAGTGAAGTAAAAATTAAGCATAAGTTTTTGTATCAAACGTTTGGCTGATATTTAGTCTAGATCATTGAGAATATCAAGATAACGGGGAAATACTTCAAGAGGGTGTCTTCAAAAGGAATGTCATAATGTTATTTGTAGTGAAACGCACTACATATTTCTCAGTCTTCAATCCCATTTAGTTCTCGTATGTAGACAAATCAAACACACTAATATTTTTCTCATTAACAATAATTTATTGAATTAATTGTATTCCGACGGGAACAAAAGAAGCTATTACACATAAATAGATCACTAGAACGCGAAAATATTCTACAAAAACGTCCGTACATAGATGTCAATATTACGGCTTAATATTTTTCTTCGGTCGTTTTCTTGGAGTGGTAGCAGTGTTCGCCGACGATATCATAAAGAAACACCACAAAACAGCCCCAAACCCAGCATCTTCATTTCTATCACAGTGTTCTTGTATGTACATGGCTATAGCCTTATCCTGATCGTTTCTTGCAGCACATAGGTGGGCAGGATGGTGCGCACACAGGGGCTGAGGGATAGCATGGGGGTGGGCAAGGTGGGGGTGGGGCAGGAACCACGATTGGTGGTGGAGCAGGCATAGGGCAGGGGCATGGTGGTGGAGGTGGAACGTATTCCCAGACGTGCTGTTGGCTGTGAACAGTGGCCGGAGGAGGAGCTACAGCTGGCATAGCTGGTGGAGCTGGCATCTGAGGTGCCTGGTGATGGATGTGGTGATGGTGGATGTTGGTGGTATGGTGGATCTGTTGGGGTGGGGGTGGGGGAGGAGCGCAGCAGTAGGTTGGGCAGGTTGGTGCACACATTGGAGCGGTGCAACTGTATCCACACGGAATGGCGCCTCTCTTTTCTGTAAACAAATATAATGACTCCGTTAATAATGGTGCAGTAATAAACTTTATTATTATACAATGTACAAATCAACATCGATTTTTTAAAGTGATTTACGAGTTGCAGATTTTGCGTTTATATGTTTGCCTTTTATGTGGTAACTGACGCTGTGAAATGGCGTCTGAAGGTAATGCAAACAGAAATTCCAAAACGTGAAAGTGATGATTTAACCAATTCATTTGAAGCAAGAAAGAGAGTTTGTTGTCTCTATATAGCTACCAATAAACAGCAAGTGTATAACAAAAGTGGCAATTATAAAAACTCAAGTGTATATTTTTAAACAAGGAATACTCTCAAGTATATCTCAGCCTAATGAACTTTAAGTCTTGCTCTCCGTGCACGTACACATTATTGCCAAAATCACCCATACTTTAGCATTATTATTTTTTGAAAAAAAAAATGACAGCTTGAATGACACGGTTAAGGAAACATTGTTATGAAATCGGTCGATTTCTCCCTTATGTCGTATCAATAAATACCGTGAACTTAGAACCCACCGAAAAAAGTCATAAAACAAAAAAAAAGCTCTTTACATGGATACGCTTTCTCAACCCCCTCAAAATCAGAAACAATGTCTAAAATTGTGAAACTGTGTTAATTCAACTGTGAAATATTAACTGAAATAATTTAAACGGATATTTACTATGAGATTTCGCTCCAGATCACTTCAATCCTTTGCGATAATCACTATTCAGGAACATTTTAAATCCTGAACAGAAAATAAAGATATTTGGGAATACGTACGTACCTTTGAAAGATTTTGCGCTAACGCACACAACAGCGGCTAAGAGGAGGATTGCCAATCGGGCCATTTCTGGTACTTAACAGAAGAAAACAAAATACGTTAAAAACACAAGAATATAAAAAGCTATCTTTGTAAAACGTTTCTTTAAATGAAATCTAGAGTCAATGGTGTCACTTTACAAAGAAATGAACTTAGTAGTATTAAATGCGTTTCTACCAAGACGTTCGTAAATTTGACGCTGTTACTTGACGCCTTGCACAAGAACGCAGAACTACTTAAACACGATTTGTTCGTCCCTTGGATAATAGCGTTACATTAAAACCATCTGTTGAACTTACCTTCTAGGAGCTCAAAAACGATCTACTGAACACGCTGAGAAACTCTCGCCAATAGAGGATCTTATTAATTATGTCGACGATTGAACCAGCCACAGGTTTCAGCCGATAAGACGCAACCTGATTGGCTGGCTATGACAAGGGACCACCGGATTTGAAGAAAGATTATAAGTTATTAATAGTTTTGGTTGACTTCATAGGGCACCTATGAACGCCTTTACCAGTCTCAATGACATAACCATGAAGTCATCTACGTCATAACGTCGAAATGAAAATTTTTCAAACTCGCGCGCAGCACACTTTAAGAGCCTTTTTACGCTAAGCAATATTCCCGCCTTTTTTCTATCTTATGTGCTCTTTGATTTTTCATTAGTATTTTCGAATTGTGAATTGTTTGCTTTTGATCTAGAAATGCAAGAAAAGTAAACGCTTTCTTTGTTTTTAGGCAACTGGTTGTCGCCTTAAAACAATCAGATATTCTTTTGGTACCCGTCTGAATTGTGCAATGAACCATCACATCATTTTTCGACTCGGGAGAATTCTTCAAAACATGTTTCGTCTTCAAAAACATTCCAAAAAATAGCCCAAACCCTAAAAGATCGGCTCAAAGTTTTATGTATTAGCTTAAATTTTCTTTTTACTGTCTTCTTTCTTGGCTCAATATATATTTGGATAGAAGTAGCTGGTGCCTGTATTTAACGAATCATTGAATCGTTAAAATGTCGTTTCAACCTTTACTGGAAAGTTATTGTGAAATTGTTCTGCATTCAACAATATTTTGGTTCAATGTGTTATAGCTCTATTGATTGTAATAAACATTCGCTGTTGATGAAGTTTATTTTCCTGTGTGTATCAGTGACCCTTACCATCGAGGTCTGGTAACACTCGTACTGACCGTGGTAGCGAGACAAATGACACTTGAACTTGGGCAAACATCAAAACCAAATTTAAGGAAGAATCACAACAACTTTCACTGAAAGAACTACTCAATAGCTTTCATTTGGTTGGCCACACTTCAGGATTTCATCCACAGACGGACCTTGCAAAACATAATAAACAACACCGTAGGACGGTAATGTTTAGTAACTTTATTTAAATACTCACACCATAGGATTTTATTCACAGACAAAGATATAGTTTGCAGAATCTATAGAAAAAAAACACAGGAAAGTTCAGTTCAGCGGCTTTCATTAGAATGGTCAAAATTTATATCTTTCACCCACTGAGGTCTGAATGAGAGTCAATTAAAAAACTAACAGTACCGCAGGAACGTTAACGTATAGCATTAATTAAGGAACGTTTATTAAATATGAACTAGTCAAAGACTGGATTTCTTCCCAAGGCTTAGAAAAAAAGATTTTTTCTATCCAGAGCAATAAATAACAGTTCTACTGTAAAGTACAGGAAGAAAACGAACTTTGATTTACATAACTGCCGCTGGGGATTTTAATTTAAAACACCATTTAAATAGAATAAAAAACGACCTGAGTTTTAATGCAGGTAGTCTACTAAAGCGCGCACGCGCCCGCTAGAAATGACTTTTTAATAAACGTTTTCAGTAAACAAATAAAACTCATGAACCAACTGAAAGGTTTAACAAGATAATCAGAACAAAATTGTCAAATTAAAAGGAAAAATAATTTTTAAATAACAAAAAAGAAATCGTTACACTCTATTGCTTTGTGAACAAACCTTATATTTATTTAAAACGTTTTGAAAAGTCGAACGCAGCAAAAGGAATTAATAGTGTTGAGTCTGAAATTAATTCTTGGAAACCTTGAGCAGCTAACGTTTTATACATTTTTTATATCATTTTATTTAATTATTATTTTTTCTTTTGGATGTGCTTTGACCTAAGGTGAAGCCCTGTGTTTGCTACACAAAGGATGCTTGATTCTGGTTATTTTCTGACGGAATCTATAGACCTGCCAGACAACTTTTAGACTTGGGAAATATAGAACAATATCATAATTAGCCACCGGAATTCGACCTTTTCACACCCATAAAGAAAAAAGTGAGAAAAATAGTCAATGTAGAGTATTCTCGATAGCATTTCTTTAATTTTAGAAGGCTGAATAAATTGGACCTACGAATACATGTAATTAGCTTTTCCGAAGCAACTGCAACAACGCAACACAGAAGTACTGTTCAGTAACACTTCTAGACTGCAACATCAGAATGCTAACCAATGTTGTTAAATGCTTATTAAAAGCAGCAGTATTCTGCGTAACACCCCTTGCCTAAAACCCTGCCAAGTATCAGGCTTTCTTTTAGTGCTTCCCTTCGGGCAATAGGTCCCTTTTTCAACTAGTGATTTAGAGCTATAGTAGGAAATATGAAATATCTGCCCTCAGGCTACATGACTGAAAAGGGTAACAAAAAAAGGGACAGTGCACTTCCTCCAACAGGTTTTGTTTACGGGTTGTTTGCTTCCAAAACGAATGTCCTCTAAACATTTAGGTAACGTTTACTCAAATAATCGCCCTACTCCAAACCAACCCATAGCTAGCCTTTTTTACGTGCTTTTAAAAATCTCTTTAAAGTTGGCTAGACCTTTCCAAACAGATATTCCATCGCAAACAGTACTCTGCGTCATTCAGGACAGTTACAAGATTTGATCTAATGGCCACAAGGGACAGAAAGTTAGCTTGGGTTAACAAAGAAATATAAGCACTCTATGATACTGGGATGTTGTGAGTTGAAAATAGTCCTTTAGTGCAGTTATTGAAATGATTCAGATCAGAGAAGGAACTCTATTGGTGAGGAAAAATTTTGTTTCTTTGGCAAATGTTTATACTTTTTTCGTGAGAGTCGAACTTACTAAAAGATCAACGGAAGCCCGCCAACTCAGAATCAGATTTAATTGCATTTCTTTTAACTGATCTCATTTTGCATTTTATCCGCAGCCCCATGTATTTAGTGGAACTCTATTGTATTCTGTCCTTCCAAATTTCCCTTTCTTAATGGCTACCGAACTCACTATCTGTTGAATAGTAAATGAAGAAAATTCACTCCTTGTGCCAATGAATACTTTATACCAAATTGTTCAAAAGTACCCAAATTTATAATGTGAAAGAACACTAATAGCGTTCTAATCCAATCTCGATTTAAAAGGTGAAATTACTGTTCGTCAATAGAAACCTTGGGTTCGTATCCTAAGTTTTAAATATACAACCTTGTTGCTTAAGGCTGTAAATGTTTAAAGAGTAAGTATCACTCAAAGTATTGGTAAAAGAAAAGGTGCAGGAGCTTATTTCAAGCAGACTATTTTCTTAAGGGAGAAGGTTTTGTTGTAACTGAGATCTCCGCCATCGTTTATGTAAAGCAATCATATTTTCTTTGAAGTTTCACGGCACGCCCTAGTGAAACTTTGAACAAATTCATCTAACGGTAAGGCTAGCTCAAAAAACTGAAAAGAAATTTAATTTCCCTAGATCTGATTACATCTCTTATTGAGTGGGACAGTTTAATGGGGATAGGAAATACTTTTTTCTTTTTTTTTTTTTGGAAAACAGATACATAACACTGATATGCGCATAAGGATGACAGACTGGAGATCAACTGAGTTGAGTTGGCGTTTTCACCTGCATTGCTTAGGGCTTAACATGAAGTCACATCAGACGAAAATGAAATAGTTTAAAACGCTACACCTTTAATTAAATATCAACAAGGACATGTACAACTTTTCTCAAAACATAACTTCACATTAACCGGCGAAATATCGAAATTCTTTTTATTCACAAGCGTACGAGCATGCGTACAGCTGGTATACCGCACTAAGTGCGCATCGTCCTGGGCGCCAACAACGTCGTGTAACATACACCAAAAGAAACCTATCTATAAAGCTCGATTGAGTTAATCTTCATCGTCGCTGTTTTCCTTGTCTTCTTTCTTTTGGTCTTTAGCTTCCACTTTTTTCTCGCTCTTAATTTCCTGCTTGTCTTCTTGTTTGTCCTCTTTGTTCTCCTCTGCCTTTGCATCCTCTTGTTTCTTCTCTTCCTTCTGTACAGCCTCGTCCTCGTTTTCGGTCTCTTCTTCATCCTCGTCATTGCTAGAAGCCTCCTGATCCTTTACTTTGTTCTTCTTGCAGCATGATATTGGGCAGGACGGCGCACAGGTTGTGGCACATGTGGGAGGGCAGGGTGGAGGGCATGGGGGAGGACAGGGTGGTGGGCATGAGGGAGGGCAGGGTGGAGGACAGGGTGGTGGGCAGGGTGGTGGCGGCGGTGGTGGGTGGACAACGTGGTGGACAACTTGGTGGACATGATGGATTCTCTGGGGTGGGCCCGGTGGTGAGCAAGGTGGTGGGCAAGGAGGTGGGGGAATTGGAGCCCATTGGTGGCTGTGGGTGTGCATAACACTAGCTGTGTGGCAAGGAGGAGGGCATGGAAGTGGTGGGGGTGGAGGTGGTGCTGGCAACATGTGATGATGTGTTACATGATGGATGTGGTGAACAGACTGAGGGGGACCTGGTGGCATGCAGGGAGGTGGGCAGGGTGGTGGCGGAGGTGGTGCCCAAGAGGAGCTATGAGAGTGTGTTATACTGGAGGTATAGCAAGGTGGTGGGCAAGGGGGTGGTGGTGGTGGGCATGGAGGAGGGCATGGTGGGGGTGGAGGTGGGGGTGGAGGACAGCATGTTGGGGGACAAGGAGGTGCGCATGAAACTGAACACATAGGGCCGCATTTCTTTGATCCTTTGCTTGATGTAACTAAAGAAAACAAAAAAGGTGCAAATGAGGCTTAAATAAAACATTTTAAATATCATGATTTTTCGCCTCATGAGCTCCCCAGTGCAACAAATTGGCCTTAAAAAGGTGGAAAAGCAATAAGTGCCAAATACTGTGATTAATGACACCCTGGGGGCTACGTTCAGACAATCAAAAATTTCAGTTGAATAACCGTGCCTATGCAATTGAATCCGAAAGCTAAACCTTTAATGAAAAGAACACAGGGTTGCTTGGCTGTGAGAAAGAGACAGGTAAATTTAGGGCCGATGCCTTATCACCGTAAGACCTGATAAGTCAATCAACGTTACTTGTGGCCCGAAAAATGATCGCAGTTCTCACCACTGATCTACGGAATTCATGCATTAGCTCCAAAAAATGACTATTGAACTCTCAACTGATGTACACTCTCCTTAGAGTGAGAGTAATGCTTAACCATTGAGACCTTCATTAATCATATTTTCAAGCAGAGGCTCGTAAGAGGAAGTACATAGCATGCTAATTTTGGAAAACTGGCCCATAAGAACTTTACAGAAAAGTTTTAGTAAGATAATTGTTAGCCATTCAGGTTCTGTAAGCACCAAAAAAGGGTTTTTGTAGTTTCTCTGTGAACGAATTAAACAAGACTTTTAACTTAAAATCTTTTTTACCCTTAGTAGAATTAATATCGGCACTATTTTGATGTTTACCTCATGCTACAGGTGGTATTAGGTGGGCTACATGTGGCCAAACTTTTCGATCGTCGCTTCTAAATTTTCGGGTGTCAAATTCTACGTTTTTCAGAAATTTCCTTGTTGCTTGTAAACGTTTTCTTAAGTAACATGTTAATATTTGCATCACTTGGCGTTTTACTTGACTGATCTATTCATAAAAGCGAGGCAACAACATCAAAGAATCTCAAAGCGATAGCTTCGAACAACAGAGAGCCCTACAGCCGAGAAATCTAATATTTTGGTTTGCTGCACCCTCGTCACTGCCAAATAATGCAATGTTACTTCGCTTTCTTTTAGTCTTATAGACTACAATGAAACTTTTATATATTCCTTCATCTTTCAGTGACTTATGAAGAGGTCCATAAAGATTGCTCTTCCATTATTCTGTTATTTCGTTACGAAAACATTAAAAAAAGAACTTACCTTTCTTTAATTTAGTAGCTTTAGGATGTCTTCCTGCTTCGACGTAGGCCACCGCCAGTAGTGCAAGACATACTAAAAATGTCTTAGGAGCCATTATGGGCTATAAAAAATATATACAAATGATAATAATTAGATTTAGAAGAAAACAGCTGTTTCACTGACCAAAAGCTATGATCAGTCTTAAAACGTGATCGTGAAAGCTCCCTAATGTTTTAAAAGTAAATATGTTTTCAACTGTTCAATTCTTGGCTAATAACGCGTTGAGTTTCCTTTTGTTTAACTGATGATACCGCGATAAAACACAAATTTATCTTGGTCCTACTCTTTACTTCAAGAGTTGTACGTTCATTTTTCCTACCTAATGGTTTTCGTTGAACCACAGCGAACCAAATCAATTCACTGCTTGATAGCCGTTTTGCCTACCTTCTCTCTAAAGCTTGTTCCCTGATTACGGATTGGATTCTGATTTACTGAAAGAAAACGTTTTATGCCAGGGCCTGGAAGTGCTAAATTATTCACCGACCTTTGTAATCTTCCATTCACTTAAGTCAGGGACCATAGCTGATTAATAATTCATACCATCTGAGGTAGTTTGGTTTTTGTGCGTCAGTCATTATTTCTGAAATAGATGAATTGATTTCTTGACCTGCAAGAAACAATTTAGACTTCGCCAGAAATACTTAGTGTTATGGTTTGAATTTTAGTGGCGTTAAGGCAATTCTTCTCGTACTCTTTTCCCAAGTCCACGCCCTTTCATCGGGTCATTGGTTATTGTTAATATTTCAGTATTTACCAGTCATGCGGTGAACAAGTGACAAGGGAGCACCAGAGAAGAAAACTGAGATATACTAAAATTCGAACATTTCTTCCTTTAAAAGTCAGGGTTTCTTATTAATCGCACGAAAAGTAAGTATTTTTCAAAATAAACTAATTTCACGCTTAAGTCTTTGTCAATTGCTTTGTTTCTTGTTTGAGAACTTAGGTTTTAAGTGTGACACATCTAGACAAATACACGCTGAGTACCTGCAGTAGAAAGACATATTTTTGTGCTATTCAGGAACAAGTTTGGGTCTTGATTATCACTGTAAATTGAAGGGGGCGAGGGAAAAGAGAGATTGTTTCTGTTACGAAGTTTAGTCTCAGGCTTAATTCAGTGATTCGAATTGATACCTGGAGATGGCTTTCTGATTTACAACCCCTATTAATGGACCCTGTAATAATCGAAACAGAAAAATCGACTTTTCTATAGCACTACTTGTGTGATGGCGAACTTAAAGCGATTGAATGGTCGTTAAAAGTTCAATGAGTCTGTCATGGTTGTCTGGTAAGAAACAATGGCAAAGTTAAAATAAATATAACTTTCTGGTTTTCGTTCATTTGTTTGTTTATTTTTATTATCTTTTTCTTTTAATTCCAAAACTCTGGAAACAAAAACTAGTTTACCCAGCAAGCCTGGTGCTATGTTATCAAGGGTACAATCATTTTTTTTAAGATTTATGAATTTTGAGAAATTACAAGGCTGAAAGGTGACTAGTCGTAGCGAAGCAAAGAAATTTTTCGCTCAAAAAATGCTCTGTTTCTAAAACACGTCTTTCATCTGCATGATTGCACTTACTGAGAATGTATGGGTTATTCTTTAAAGGACCTGTGTTGTTGCGTCGGTGTACGAGTGAAATACAAAGGTTTGATTTTATTATCAACTGAGTTTATAGAATAGATTGGACACCGTAGTGAGATACAGAAGCCCTTCGAAGGGCTGGCGCACGGAATGACTTACACTTACGGAGAGTCTACCGTGTACTTCCGCTTTGTGCTTAAGCTTTGGAACAACACGCGAAAGAGTAAAGGGCACCATGAATACGTACTTCTTAACTGATCTTACCATTCATGGTCACGCCCAAGGATCTTACAGTTTGCTCTTGAAAACAAAAGCTCAGATGTCAATAGCGAGTTTGCTTTTATAGCTGTTGAATAATAGTTGAAGCCATGTCAAGTGATCTTAAAAGGCTATAACTGTCTACCTGCGTTTCTGGTGTTTGCATGAAGGAAAATCAAAAGGCAATTGACGAAATTAATCAAATATCTACGCATGAGTAGAAAAGGCATAAAAAAAAACTCATCTCAAGGCTTTGCTTGTCTGTGTTAAAACTGTAAAACGAGGAACCAGCAAGAAAGCTAGATAAAACCTAAACATGATCCAGTCAACTAAGAACAAACAGAAAAATAACCGATAATTTCTCCCTGGATTGGTGAAGGTCATGGTAGGCGTTATCCGTTCATGTTTGTTTAATAAGATGGACAAGTGCTGTTCAGTTCTTAGGCTATAAAAAAGAAGAGGAGATAAAATGTCCGAGCATCACAGGACCTCATCGATACGTCACAAGTACCCGGATATTAATCCGACAATTGTGTTAAGACGGACAATATGGTCTCTGAGGAAATGCAACGCCACGGTACACTTCCATATATAAGGCTCACTGGCTAGATACCACTTAATCACGGATAGTCAGGGTGATCCGGGCTCCTGGGATAGTTTTATAAATAGTGGGATAAATATTTTTGCACATCAGTGTTAAGATATTGTTAGCATTTCACTGAGCAGTCATTGGTGGTCAGCGACCGCCGCCTTTTACATCTGATATCTGATAAGAGCTTTAATTACTAATCTTCTATGAAGGTTAAATGAGCGTTAAACCTCATGACCGCCATGCTTAGAGCATTGTCACCATTCATAGCGATGCACCATGATAAGAAAATTTTAAAATCTATGTATCCGAGATATTTTGTTAGTTACGTGACCGTACATCCGTCCACCCGCCCGTCCGTCGGCACCACCTGATAACCAATGTGAAATGAGATTTTTTAAGCTCGTGTGGGAGCCTGCAACCTGTGTTCAACTTGATGATCGGCGTCCATGTTATGGTCAATTTACAGCTGTCAGAAAAGGGTATCCACTGACCAGTACACATGAGATGTAAACATCGCGGGCTCAGGTTTCAACTAATCGACACGCTGACCAGTTATAAGCATAAATTGATCACAGGCTCAAGATCAATTTTATTTTTGTAATCAGCAGCTCGTGCCTAAAACGTCATATGGTTCCGACATAAAGCTAAGTATAGATCTTTGGATTTCTTTGCAATAATTCCAAGTTCACTGTTTGGAGTGAATCAAAACTGTGACAGGAGCTTTCGTTTTTAGCTCTGACTAAATCTATACATTAGATGCATTTTTTTCTGATGGTGCGCCTATTGATTTATTTACAACTGAATGCAACGGGCTAGTTTTTGGGAAGTCCTGAAATACTTCAGAGCACAAAGCTTTCACGTGTGTAATAATTAAAAAGGCGTCGTTAAAAAAATGCTATCTCGGCCTTTCCACAGGACACTCGTCGATCCACACATATTTAACTCATCACTGTTGAGAGCATCACTGCTGTCATAGAAGGGCGACTGATGAAAATGTCTATTAAAAGATATATAAAAGAGGAGCTAATTAGCACATCGCCGTGTTTTCAACGTCTGTGTGCGCGGTTGACAGAAAAATGGAAATCTCGTCCTACCAGATAAAAGACTATCCACTGAATACACCGTTGAAACAGGGAGAGGTCTATCTAAGGCCGATTAACACTTGAACATCCTGTACCTTTTGTTTGATTCAAACGTTTCAAATTTCATTGCAAATTTACTTCGCAGTGTCTCGTTTCACCAAGCGGATAAAAGATACCAATAAACTGATTAAAAACAAAGCAACATGATGAATCACATGTAGTCCATTCTGGAAAGTAGAATAAGACTAGTAGAGCTAGCTCTAACATTGAGTCTCAGACAAATGTCGCAACATGTTACTCTGCCCCCTTGGGTTAATTGTTGTTGGGTATGTGCCGCTGGCCTCTCAGAGCCCCTACCCCATTATAGTCTATTCTGTGGCCATTTATAGACCCCATCTTAGTCACTTTTGGGCAAATATGTAATTTTCGCGATCCCAACTTAGTCACCCATTGACCCATTTTTAGATTGAATGAAGGACACTTTACTTTTCATCTACAATACAAACATTCTGAATGAATCACTAGTTATAATTCACCCTGGGGTCAACAGGGAGCATATGTAGCAGATAACCATGATGCGAGTGCAACCCAAATAATCTATTTTGGCCTGGCAATGTGAAAAGAAAACGAACTGCGCTCATCTTTTGAACCTGAGGCCATGAATGCAGGCTCAGGCCCCTACTCTTGCTTAACAGCATAGTACATGTAAGCAAGACAAAGGGAGGTTCATATGCAATTTATTTATAAGAAGACTAGTCTCCTTCCCAGCCGCTCGGAAACATGGTCAGCATTGCGTGTCCGGCCCGAGTGGCTGCGAAGGAGACTATAAGTAGTTATCAATATTATTCTTAAGACAGCTAAAAAGTGTCACGTGTTTATTATTAAAAATATAACGCTCCAATTAACATGCCATTTTACTCTTCTATTTACATCGATAATAGAAATTCGCAAAGTTGATTGAGCTCTAATACATGAATAGGACATAGTAAGAACTATCTCAGAAGGTAACATTAAGTCCTAAATATTTTTAGACTACTAAAAACATCTCTATACTTTCCTTATTGTCCACCTAGTAGGTTAAAAAATAAGCCACTGATTCCTTTAGGTTTCAGTTGAAATTTGACTGACTTCGCCAAATACAATGGATGCAAAAGCTTCCTAAAAACAAGTTTTTGACCCCTTCGTTTTTAACTGACTGGAAACACTTTTTCATAATCTAACAATTAAGCTACTACTGAGAGGCTCACTGGTACTCGAGGGATGTTAGCCGGGTATTGGAAAATATCAGCGTTGCATTGTATGCTGTTATCTAAAAAATTTCGGCACTTTTAGTGGCTGAAAGCAGTTGTATCTCAGGTTAATTTGAAATGCTTCATGTTACAATTGCAGAAATTTCTTGGGTAACAGTAAAAACAATTTATAGCATTTTTTGTACCTGACTGATTTCTAATAACAAATGCTACTCCTGAAATTTCAAAAACCATCTTTCAATCATATTGATTATGCCAAAATATCGCTACAAATCCTGCTGCTACCTATACATACGTAAATGGCTAATAAAACGTTAGAAATTACATAAGGAAAGGATGCCACATTTTAAAGAAAAAGACACATCATGCTGATTCTGAGAGAACCTGCGTGCGTCAACGCTGTAAGCTACTGTATGAACAGCTATATAAATGTTGACAGACAAAGAGCACTGAGATGGTCGTCTAAAAGGGCTAAAAGATTTGTTCTAAAACTCCTAAGTCTCCTTAAAAACGAAAAAAAAGCTGTTATCCTGCCCCATGTTTCTATAATTTTCATCTAACATGAACAATTCGTTCTTGGCAGTCCCTTTATCATTTTTACTTCCTCCCTGACCCAAGCATGTTTTTACCGTTTTGCATGTCTCTGAGTCACATAGAAGTCTCTATGGTGTGCTGTTAATGCTGCACATGATTATATTTAAGACGCTGTTGCTTTGTTCTAGGTTTTACAGGTCTCTTTCCTCCAAAATTAAGCATTTAAAATGTCTTGCACACCACATATTATGATTTTAGACCACCATATAATTATAGATAAAGTGATCCCAAGACTCGCGAGGAATTTTCCCACTCGAAGACTTCTACGTTGAAGAGCCACTACTTGCGTCACCAGACGAAGCCATTAAGTCGCCATTTCTAAGAAACTCTTGATCACTGCTGTTTTTTCCATGCGTTTTTAAAGTGGTTTTCTTTGACTTTTTCTGTGGCATTATTCGTTGAATTTTCGACCTCTTACTCGCCTCGTACAAAGCGTCCTCGTCAAGGGTTGGCTCACCAGATTCAGACCCTTCGGCAGCGCCCGAAGACTCGGTCGATTCGGAAGCTTTGGCGTGAGAGAGCTTAGGAAGAGGTGAAATTATCAAAGCGGCCATTTCCATGCGACTCATGTCTGAGAAAAATGAATAAATACAGAAGCGACTGTTATATATAATCTTCAATCTATATGGTAAGATATTGTTTCAAGTAATATATCAAGCATGAGACGCAGTATTTTATCACCAGATGAAACAACGAGAAGGGAGTTGAAAAATACAACGCGCAGCGGAGTATTTTTGACGAACTTCGAGGTGTTTTATCTGGTGACGAAACACTGTTTCGAATGTTTGATATTACTTCTCAAACAAACTGATTTTAGAAGGAGAAATTAAGAATGCAAAAGTGAGCAGTTTTTCCTCTGATTTTCGAACACTCATTAAACATTGATTTCCAGTTTGTATTTTTAATGAATTATTAATAAGTTTGAGAAATTAACTTCTTGAGTGTCATCAGCTTATGAAATTCTTTAAAAGTACTACCATGTATTTTCTTTTGAATTTTGTAGTGTAGTACTTCACTGTGCTATTGTTTATTATGTTGTAAGGGGATTTTAAATTTTTTGATCTAAGGATGAAATCCTCAAATATGACCATTCAAAAGCTACTTCATGAGCAGTACTTTCCTCTGGCATTGTTAATGATGATGGTGGTGAAAATGAAGATAATGGCCGTATTCACACTAGAGACGGGTTATCCCTTGGACAATTGGCGTCAGACAGACAATACGTCTTAATTCGAAAATGGAACGGTCTTAATTTTGGATGGATAATCCGCCTCACTTGGTCCATCTGTTTTCCGTCAATTTTGACGGATTTTGAAGATGGATTATCCGTCTCGGACGTATAATCCGTCTCTAGTGTGAAAAGGGCCAATGCCTCCTAGTGGCTAATGGAATAAAACGTACATCATGTAAAGGAAAAAGGAATTACCTGCAGTCCTTTCATTCCACTGTTGCCACAGCGGTTGTAGCTTTGCTGGTATGCGCGGCGGACAGGATAAGGGCTGGCATGTCTGAGCACATGGACTACACACTTGTAAGGAACATTGCGCGCATGTATTGCAAGGATTACACGGATCAGGAGCAACATAAGGGTTTGGTGGCATAATGTCCGGAAGTCCCATAGATGGTGCGTACGCGGGTGCCGGTGGGGCTGGTAAAACAAAATTTATATATCGTAATATTTTGTTGAATGCATAGTCTTTCCTCTGTTCAAGTCCAAGACAGGGGCAGAAAAAACCATGCATATTTTTCCTATCTGTTTTCTCTTCTAACTTTACAGTGCTTTTCTCTGACATAATTCTTGCGTGAACCACAGCAAATACGAAGAATATTATGAAATCAATACAGAATTTGGAGAAAAGGCACGTAGTTTTTTCTTGTGTTTAAGAAAAAGAAACTTTTAGTACCTGGTTTGTCGGACAAGAGAATTTCTACAAAATGAAACATGAAAACGACAAGAGGCAATGAAAAACCCATGAAAATAAGACAGGCAAAGCGTGTAGGCGCACTTATGATAAAGAGAGTTTTCTTTAAATAACAATTGAAAAAGAAAAGTAAATAAATGTACTTTTATTTGCCCAAAAACGTTTTGAATAAGTTGCGCAGGTCTGCCATCGCCTAATAGTTAAAACAAATACAAACTTTAAAAATGGTTCAAGTTTTTGGCCACTCAGACACAAAAACACCAACATCAAGGAAAGATGACACAATCAGAAGTGACACAGAATACCCAACTATACATAAAAAAACACTCGAACCTAAGACATCCCAATACTATTGTTTTGGGTAGCTTAATTTAGTACTAAAACACCACAGAGAAAATGCTGAAAGAATGCAAAAAGTAGGTGCGTCTGTCATGCATGTATACTTCCGTATTGACTATCATCTATGACAAAATCATGGATTATTTAATAACTACACAAACCTTGATAAGGAGACGGTGCGTAGGCCGCGACTGGGGGTGGGACGGGATTGACGTACTGTGGTGCAGGCTGGTAACTTGCTGTTAGTTAATACAAAAAGGATGTTAGAAACAATGAACTTTTTATTTACATTTTTAATTTTGGCTTACGAGCTTTCACAGAGGCACAGAAGAAGTTCGCTTAAAGTAAAACAAGCACAAGAAATGACAGCCTCGAGATGTTCTTCACTGTTCTCTCTGTGACTGATACTAATTCAGTTACAGTCGAACCCTCCTGTGAGTCCACGGCGACTTGCGCCGGTTAAGGAAGTTGTATTTTTTTAACCCATAGGCTTCCAACTGAAACATGGTCACTTCTCCTACCGCTAAAAATTCAATAATGTGACACCACACAACAACCGATAACATAATTAGTTTTGTTCTATCCTTGTCACAATATGTTTTTGATATTCAATGTAGCTGGTATTGTAACTAGGTGTGTCAGAAGTGTTCCCAGTTGAGAGTCCTGTGGTACGACTGGCGCAAGCGGTCACCTCCAACAAAGGATTACCAACTTTTGGTATTTTCGTTTGTCGCTTACGGGAGTTTCAACTGTTGTCAGAAGTTTAAAAGGCGTTAGAGCTAGAGATCTCGGACTGTCTGAGAATAAGGCCAGTACAACTTAACATATAAAAAAGGTTCAGAGGTTCTCGCATACTTGGGTTTTAGTAAGGGCGTTAACTTAATCATAAGTTTTTAAAATTTGGTCCTCTTAGACTCAAAGATCTAATTCAATGCATTTTTTTATAAATAAAGTATTCTTAGTACATAAATCTCCCTATCCCCCCAGCGGTTGGCGTATCGGATGAAGACGACTGAGCTATGATATGAAAGTGAACAGTTACGGAAAAACGAATCTTCGAGAGCAACTGGAAATTTCAAAGACGAAAAATCCATTTGTTACCTACCTTGACCGTATGCCGGTACAGGGGGTGCATATGGCACTGAAAAACAATATCATCAGCTTATCAGTTACAACATTTCTATCACAAAGAAAGAGCAAAAACAAAGTAAGATGTAAGCATATTATGAAAACCTTGAAAGGCAGATTGCGGAGGCTGAACAATGGGTCGAAGACCGGGCGATGATGTTCGAAAATCCTGAGGTGGCGAATCGTACTTTTTACGTGCTGTTTTTTCAACGTCGAAGAAAAAGTTTAAGACAAAATGTTAGCTTTACAGGCGTAAGTGACAAACCGAGGTTTTTGGAAATAAGTGTTGTTTAACAAAAGCAAATCAAAACCTTTCTCGTGGAGTGGGTTAGAATGGTATTTCCAGAGGTCGTACCAGTGAAGCCAAGGAGCTAGAGATTTAGGAAAATACGATAGGTTATCAACCTAGGATCTGCACATTTTGGTCAAGAAAAAAAAAGGCCTCGTTAAATGTTCGTCACTGAAATACCTGCATAAACATCATTTAAAAATAATAAGAAAACAAATGGTAACAAGATATCCATAGAATTCCTCATTATGTACAGTTTGAAAAACTCCAATTAATCCGAAATTTGACTCTCCAGTGTTCTATTTTGACAACTTATGAGTTTACCGAGCTGTTTAGTTTACGGGTAGCTTATGTGTTTCTCCAGTATGATTGGTTATTCAGAATTAAATCATAACAGGGTTTTGAGATCACATTAGATACGTGAGGCAGGGTGGGTCCTGCCTTTTCATTATGAAACAAAAACAAAAAATTATTTCGTCTAAGTCCGGTGTGCTGAACAATACGAATTGCCACAAATTTAAAACTCTTTTTCAAGTACGGAACACTTCTGGCTATTTTCTATTACATAATTTCCTAAACAAGATTAACGCGTTGGTGATACGAATTTTGAAAAGAAAGACGATAAACTTTTCAAAAATCAGCGCTAACAGTTTCACTGCCTTTGGTCACTTTCAGAAACTGAAATCAGGAAAGTTTACCATTCCATCAAAACTTACCCGCATTATTGACACAGTCGTAATTTACATCCAGATACTTGTTCGAATCAGGGCAAGCGTCGCCGAAAACATCATTACTAGCGGATAGTTCACACTCATCAAATCCCTCACAATCTCGCTTTACTGTCTCATAGGCGCCTGGCGTGCGGCACGGTCCAGACGGCATTGGATTGGCCTCCTTTAGACAGCCGACATTGCCTGTATCACCATAATCAGCGTTTAAAATCCGTATTTTCTGATTAGGTGGACAGAATATTTTCTGTGTTGTATCTTTGCAAATCACTGCCCTCTGCGTTGGCGAAGAATAAACACCTCTTTGCCGAGCTGAAAAAATAATGTTCCACAACATTATTTCCCCATCGGAGGTGATGCTTGGGTTTTTGCCCGCCTTCGTCTGATCAAATAATTGTATTGAAAGAAAAAGCTCGATAAGTCACCTCTCGATACATTTTACAGAAGCGAGGACAACTAATCAACTCAGTTGATGATATGAAATATTTCTCCTCCGCTGGGAGGTTTTGTCAAGCTTAATTAAGGGAGTTAAGTGTAAAATAGAGAAGGCATCAGAAAATAATAAGAGCCCCCTGTTTCGAGGACAAGAGTGTGACTGTGACAGGAATAGCTTTTGGAAGAGCATAGGGTTGTCCCGCTAACCGAGACGAGCCTTTTCTTTCGTTAAAGCGGTCAGGAAGACGTGAAATAGAAGGGAATGAGAAGACCAATGCGTTGCACGAGGTTGGCTGGTCAATAGAACCAGCTTTTTCTGCTCCCAGCATATGCGCGCTGTTTCATTTCCAACCATTCTTTGGTTTTATGACCAGCAACGTGACATCCTTCTCAAATTGAACAGAATAAAAGTACAGGAAACTGTTGTGAGTCACAACCCTCCTACTGCATAAGTGGCTTCTTCAATGAGCAAGAAATTCCCAGTATCATAAATAATAAAAACTCTTACAGACCCAGATTGATCGTCGATGCAGAAAGAGAGAAGTGTTTACCTCCTTCTTTTTCTGAAGATCATGGACCAACCCTCCTTTTATAATCTCGAACAAAAATTCGAAAATAGTTCATATACCCAAGCGGGTTTTTCACTTACATTTCAACAACTTGGACAACACTTGCTCAGCTTGCTGGTCAGCGGCGTAATTTGCCTGAGTCTCTTTCATCAGAGTTTCATCTGATGGCGGAGTATTGAGGTCCAACTGCCTAGAATCACTGGTTTGTTTATAACTAGACACTTGACTTGCTCCAGTATCCAATGGAGGAGGTGTATCTGTGTCATCATCTTCCTTGGTTTGAACATCTACCGCTTGGCTTTCCTCCTTGGGAGCGCTGCTTTTCGCTGGAGATGCTTGGCCTAAGTTATTGGAATTCGAAGTTTCCTGAGGTTGAGTATCACTTTCTACTTTCCCGTCCACAGAGGAGATATCGCTTTGCTGAGGTTTGTTTTCTACTGTTGATGGTTCGCTGGCTTGTTTTTGAACCTCATTGCTTACAGGAGTCACAATTTCGCTACTTGAAGCTCCATTATCATTGTTCTGAACCACCACATTACTTTCCTTTGGAGCTTCGTTTTTACCAGTCGACATGTCATTCCCTGTACTTGGCACCACTTTAACAGGCGCTTCCAATTGGCTACCAGAGGCCTCCACGTCACTTGCTTCTTGACCACTCGAGTACAACTCTCCACTGGAAGCCGCCAAAGCTTCCTTGACGTCATTGTCAGTTATAGTTACGTCATCATCATCCTCGTCTGTGAATGGATGTTCACTGTTATCATCATTATCTGTATCGTCATTGTCAGACTGCTCTGAGCTACTGTCTACATTATTATCTGAAAAAACAAAAAGAATAAACAACGTTACACCTTAGCAACCTCTCAGTCTCGCCCTATAAATCCACGTTTTCTTTAACACGTACATAGTTATTCATTTTCGGCTCCGATTGGCAAAAAACAATGAGGATGTGAACTTGTCGACTACAGTGCCTGGTCGAAACAGAGACGTTTTTTTATGGATATTTTTCAAAGAGTGGGTATCGGTGGCTGTGCAGTAACCACGCACCGTCTGAGCGAAGGTGTGAATTTTCTTGAAGTAAGATTAAAAGGTGAGGGAAGGAAAAATTAGAACATGGTAAGTTGATCCTCTTCCAATGTCGCTGTTTTTAAACTGTTGTTGTTTTTTCATTCGTTGCTGTCTTTACTAGTACTTGATACTGGTGTTCTTTGCTGTTGCTGTAGTGATTGTTGCAGCTGTAGTTCCAGTAAATTATTAGTAGCAGAAAGTGGTTTTGTTTTAGTAGCTGTTGATGTATTCATTGTATCTGTTGCTGTTATATATTTAGCAAAGTCTAGTCTGAGAGCCTTCCTGCGTGATTGGCCTGTCTTCTACCGTGACGCCGTGGTATAAGAGTATTTTATTGTCTCTGTTTTGAGGTTTCTTCAACTTTGTTTTGTAAGCGTTGTAGCGTCACAAAATAGCTTGGTTGTATCGTTGTTGTCAGTTCCTGTAAGACAAACATTGCCAAAGTGAGAACACAAACTAATTAAACTTGTAATATAATCCTCTATACAGGCGGCTTTTTAATACTTTTCACTTGCTTTCAAATGCTAACCAACACTACGCTTGCGCAATACACTCTCTCTGCAAGAAGATCTGATGGCACATCACGAAGGAGCTTACGTCTCTATTTTAATTTCACTGTTCAATCGCCAAGTTCATCCACTCTCTTTTTGGCCTTGAAACATGGCCTCGACTCTGATTCTGCGTGTCAAATCACCTGGAGATTAAATTTAAAAAAAACCTCAACACTCACCTTCTTTCATTAGACCCGCAAAGTACATGGCTGATTTGTAGATATCAAGGGCCTGCTTTCTTGTCAATTTCTTCGGAAGGCCTACTACTGACAAAGGACGCAGCTTATGATTCGTGCCTGCTAACATGAAGGCTACATCAGACACTGGATTCGTATTCAAATCCCCGCTTTCGTCACCACTTCCACTGGTAATAAGCTCCCGGGGTTCTTCAAAGTCAGACTCGTTTCCCATTTCAACTGGCTCTTCGAAACCAGAACCTGAACTTGAACCGAAGCTTGCAGCATCCATATTTTCACGGGAGAGGGGATCAAACAAGGACGGTGTATTTATCCCACTAGGGTTGTCTGGGAATTTTTCTTGTATAGTATTTGAATTAGATGAGACCTCAGTTGCAGAGTACTGATCAGTTTTATTGCTTGTTTTGTTGTTTTGGACATCAGTTTTCGCTGTATATTTGGTGTGAACTTGCTTTGTTGTAGAGTAATTAACTTGTTTTCCCTGCCTTAAAGCACGTGGATAACCTACTTGGTAACCAGGTCTTCGTGCTAGGTAACTACGGCGCGTCTGTTGTTCTTTTAAATTTAAGTAGCTTACATAGCCTGGGTAGCCTGTGTAATGTGAGTACTGAGACCAGGGATAGTTGCCCGGATGTTGGTAATTTCGATAGGCACCCGTCGTTTGACTAGGATTGTGGTTGTACAAGGTTGAATGATCATGCACGGTGGAAGCTTGGCGATAAATTGCATCCTTTTTGTCGTATGTCGATGGATACCCGTAAAGATTTGTGTAAATACCACTTCGGTCCTCGGGGACGGTCGACGGACCAGCGTTGTATGAATTAGGAAATACTGAAGCACTAGTATGCTCTGCGTTGGTCAAAAACCTGGAAACGTGTGAATCACCTGCCACAACGTTCGCCACTGGTTTGTCTCTCACTATTGAACTCCCCATCAACGTGCTCCCGCTTGAGGGATTTCCCGCCCATAGAATGGCTCCTGGTTGGCTTCCATTGTATGACTTGTCTACTGGTCGGTTTCCCGCCACTAAAATACCAACCCGATTTTTCACCGGCGCCTTATTTCCCACTGAAATATTCCTCGTCGAGTCGTTTGCCAACACCAAGTTCTTCCCCACTGGATAACCGACCTGCCAGCCTCTGGTAACTGAATTTCCTCCCAGTGAATTGCCTTCTGTTGTATTCCTGATCGACGAGTTTGATTTTTGTAGGTTTCCCGATACCGTGGTACCTGCAAGCTGAGTACCCACCACTACATTTCCTGTAAGAGGACTTTTAGCATAGCTTTTCGCCATTAATGGGACGAACGACCGTCGATTGTTTTCAGCCACTGTTTGATTCACTTGCGTCAAGTTTGAAATCGGTGACAAAACCGTCGTCAAATTCATATTAGAGATGTTTTGCGCTGGCGATTTTTCCGTCACTTTGTTACTTAAGGTTTTATTTAGAACAAATGATCGCCGTGAGTTCTGATCATTTTCCTGATTTGATTGAGTCAAGTTCTGTAATCTTTGAGTTATTAGCTTGTACATATCTTGATAATTGTCTGCGCTCTCGTCTGCCAAAAAAATTCAACAATCTCAAAATAACTGGGACTTCGATTAAAACAACCGAGCTAAGCCAACTAACTGAAAAATAAATGCAGTAAAGAAAAAAGCTACCGTGATAAACTTTTCCTGCAATGCCACTTGTTCTTTTATTAACAATTATTCAACTTCGACTTTAACGTTCTCTTAATGAACAAAAATAATCAAGATTACGTAGAAACAAGGTTTCTCCGCCTTGTCATAGTCAACTGAATATATTTAACATCAACCCAATTTATCCGTTCTCTCTCAAGGCTTTAACCTTTCGCCAAAGTTGTCGCCTTTCACCTGTCCTACTACACATGGATAAAAAGAAACTATTGCCTTCGTCACAAGTTTCATAGTAGCCATTGTGATATTAATAGTGTTCATTCTCCAGTACGTCCGAGATTCAAACAGTCCTTTGGCGCACTGGTGCTCTATTCTGGATTCTACTTTGCGCGCACGATTTTTTAGGGGCTCAGTGTTTGAATAGCTTATTGTAAAAAGTTTAAAGCGAAATAAGAAAGGAACCGACCAAATTAAACAAGGAAATATTACACAACAGTGCAAACCCAACATTTTACTTGTAACTTAGATTCAAGGTTTATTTTAGTGGCAGCTTCCGTGGGCGTGTTAATTGTTAGACGTTTATACTGAACATCATAAACATCAAGGTACGAAATCCGCATTTAACACTCGGTCATAAAAATTCTCTCGGTTGCTGGAATATTTTCCAGGTATCAAACGGTGGATGGGGATCTATTTTCACATCATGTGTGCTATATCTGTGCGCTTGCCCTTTTCTGAGACTGAACTTCCCTCATGTCATCTTTGAGACACAGTTTACGCCATAGACAAAGCAGCAAAACTAAACGCCAAACGTTGTACAGCTAAGATTCGACTTCAAACTGTGCTATGACCGTGACCCATAAAATGGTTGTTTCATACTGCCATAGTTGTGCAATTTCAAGCAACAACAACAAACAGCGTGACAACGTGAACGCAAAATTTTTCGAGTTGCCCTTCCACCGGTGCGCAAAAAAAGGTAATAACTAGGAACTCTTAATTAACAGCCACTTATCATTAAGGCAATAGTTTCGTTTTGAATGGATACGAGAGGCATTACTAGATTTACTAAGATCAAACAGTTCAGTAAGAATAAAAACTACGCAAGATTAAGAAGGATATTAATGGGGCATTCTCAGCATGATTTAACCACTTTAAGCCCCAATATCAAACAGAACTTCGTCAGTCTGACTCTCTTTACATATCCTATCAAAGCGTTTTGCCTTGGACGATCATTTCATTAAATGATGTATTGGCTGTAACTGATTTTAGTCACTTTTGCACATAACTGGGATAAAGAGTTTCTGCCTTTCGTTTCTTGTTCAATAGGCTATTTTTCACATTTAGCGAGTTTCCTACAACATTTTAGCGAGGTTTCAACGGAACTGAAAGGCGAAAAATTGTCAAGACACTGCTTCATAAAGCATCAGAATTTCAAAATTTCACAACTGCTGTCAACTTGGGTTACATCACTCCTGCCAGTCGCAGATTAAGTGACTGACAGTAAAAAGTTGTTTTAAAAAGCCAGATTTAGTCTTAAGCAATACTTAAAGGCAAACAGCACTTGAAAAGCGTATTACAGAAGACCTTTTGTTTAAACGGTCGCGCTCCTATTATGGTTTCACCCACGGGCACCAACAAACAAGAACCAGAAAATGTCATAATAATGAAAGCGAAAAATGGGTCAAGGCTATAGTTAATTGCTTATAGACCAACACGAAAAGAGTATGTTTTAAAAAAAGGAATAACAAACAGGTTATCTGCTTACCTCCTTCAATTGGCATGGCAAAGGAGGGTCGAATGTCGACCAGTAAACTCCAACAACATATTAAAAGGCTTAACGCCACAATGGATTTCAGACTATACATCACAGAATGATATTGATCTCAGACTTGCTATACAGTAGAAGATAGAATTCTCAAACCTGCAAGAAAAAACAAAAACTTATAAATTTTAGCAGGTGAATAAAAATCTTGTAAGATAACACCCCAAACATTTTTTTGTTATGATAACAAAGCAAGCAATTTCTAATTTAAAAAGGGTTTGCACGATTTGGCATTCCGAGTGGAACTTTACGGATTTTAATTGTAGTGAATATAAATTGAGAGATGTAAACTCGCAAAAAGTTTGACCAAGTAAATCAAACTTTGAACAAGAGAGATCACTGAAGCGTTTGGTCTTCGGTGTAACGTTCAACAGGTACGCCTTTTGCATAAAAGCCTGCTACAATTTCCCAGTAACATTAACGAGTAAGAAATGCATTAGCAAACTTACCTTGCTATAGGTTTCCTCGTCTACAAATTTCCTTAGTACAAACTCACTTCCTCTTAGAACATTTTCCTTCGATATAGCTTATAATCAACAAATGCTTGAAAGCACTACAGAAAACAACTGAAGTAATATCAACTGGTGCCATGAACAGGGGGGCAAGATAAGTGACTTCATAGCAGAGCAATCCCATCTCAAACTCGTCCTGTTATTGGCTAATTTTTGGTAGCTTAACCTTAGTAATGTCACCTTTGTTTCAAGAAAAGCAAATTGATTTTTCGCTTGACTTGTTTGCTTTATATGGGTGGCAAAAACATTGTATCAGGTTTAACAGCCGTAATAGTATAATTTGGGGTGTTTTGACCTGAGAGGCGTAAAACAAAACTGTGAAGTTATTATTGGCGATCAGCCTTTTTTGTGCTCTAATAGACTAAGTTGGAATTCTTCATTTGTTCGCTATGGTCATTCATCTGGCAGCCTATCAGTGAAGAACAACTCGGCGAATATACCTTAAATTGACCTTTCTTGGCGAAAAGACGAAAGGTGAATCATCAACAGTCTGAAGTTCAGTCCGATATAAATTCGGTGACAATATAACTCCTAGTTGCTCGGTATCTTGTAGCCTGCGACAAATTTGCGTCAAACTGTTGGCTTTTTCGCCTGGTTGGATAAAAATGTTTGATCTCAACAGACAGTCGCTTGGTGTGTGGAAAGGCGCGAAGAAACATCAGAGTTAAATGGGGATCGACCAATAGGCGGCTGTTCCTAGTCATGTGCACGCCTTCATTTCCAAGGTTGCGCCGTTTAGTACACGATCCATAACTAGCATCCAAATTTAAGCGAACACTGATTACGCGACAGTACTAGTCATCTAATCTTTGGCGGACTTAAGATTACTCATTAGCTTCTAATTCTGATTCGAAATCCATTGTTTGTAGCCTCACACGAATGAAAATGTTAATATTTCTCGCCTGATCCCGCCATTACGTCAGCACCCACTTTTACATGTAAACTTAGGAACCGATTTAGAGGAAATATCCTTCCATATTAAGCAACACATACTAAAATAGAGCAAATGAGAGCTCAAAGCACCTGTCCCTTTAGGATAAGAAGACACCCCTACTGAGCGTAAAGAAAAAAAATACCCATTTATGTAGTTTACTGGTCAAAGTTAGTGAAATACGCCTGTCACCTACTTGCCGCTGTACAGTGTACACCATATCGGTGTTCATCGTGGATATCGAAAATTGGGCTGATAGCAAATAATCAAGTCGGGAAACCAAAACCAACAAAAGCCAACAAAACATTTAACATTTTTTTTGGTGCTGTCAAATCATGCGTTAAACCTCATCATGTTTCACTAACTTAATTTTAATACTGGGTTATATTTAGCCGCGTTTGTGATGAAGAAATGTTGTCCGGGATAGAAGGGTCACCCGTCTACCTGAGCTACCCTGGGTGAGCCAACTTTTCGTACATTTCGTTACAAAACGTGGCGAACCGTTAACTGTTGGCTTGGCCAAATGGGTGACCCCCCTAGCCGGGTCACCCTCCTAGCCGGGCCAACCTTTCTCCAAATAAACCATTTGGCTCGCCCTCGTCAACTAAGTCAAGGCGTGAGAATCACAGCATTTGTGGGTGCTGTTTTAGACAATCAGATCACGTGAAGAGCATGCAATAGCACTCTAAAGTTGTTAAAGTTGACTCGACTGGGACGAGTTTTCTCCACAAATGAATGGATGCGCATAAAGCGTCACGGAAAAGAAGAAGGTGAGAAACCAAACTGTTACCCGATTAAAGATGGCGACGCGGATCCTTTCAATTATCAATAGACACTACCATGTGGCTTACGATTTTCTCGGGGGTTTAATATCGTAGATTACCCGCTCGTGCCGCTCGGTCGCGCGCGTTCGCCAGACAAAACCGCCACCTGCGGAAGCTAATGACGGTGTGTAATTTAGTGTGGAAAGTTGAGTACCAAATCGCCCAAGAATTCAAGAAAAAAGCAGTTTATTTAACACAGAAAAACTCGCCTTACACTTTACTTTGTAGTCCGAAGTCGTTGTATCCTAAACTCTCTAGATTTACGAAATGTGACAAGTGCTAAGATTTCGACGTTAATGGCCTGCGCGGCAGGGGTGGGGTGGACAGGGAGAAAGAAAGGGAGATTTTCTCCCCTTCCTTCTGCCTCTCCTGCAATCGATTTCCCGCCCGCCATGCAAGCTAGACATTTATGAACAAAAACTTGATTCTCAATGTCAAAAAGGAGATCTACTGTTCGAAATAAATAGAACCCACGAGTTCCTATCTTTTCCTATAAAAACATTTTACGACAAAATTCAAACAGAAAAACCATATTTACAAGGACAAAGTCTGAAACAATTCAGGGCGTTACGCGACCTAACTTACACCTCCACTGAACTTCCTGTGCAGAGCGAAAAGCAACAAGAGTACATTTAAACTTCTATATGATCTGGGCCTGGCCCACGAATCCTCGAACGAGAATGTCTTTTACAAGTTCGCCGTGATTTCGATACAAACTACAGGTACGTCACCAACAAGGCAACGACTGCGTAGTATGAGGCCATACAGCGCAGTTAGCAGGTTGTTCAATGATAGTAAGCAACTAATGGACACAGACTTGACACAGAGTTGAAAATAATTTCCTCATGCGACAAATGTGAATAAAAAGCAAAACGAAAACATAAAAATTGAAATGGGAAGTTGGTGCTTTCGTTAAGACTGAAAGCCGTCTTCAAGCTTTATTTCGCATACCGACTTGTTTTCGTCTTCATGCATGAAGTTTAATGTTGTATCAGATGATAAGCCGGCTATATCTACAAGTCACAGGCCTGGCTCTGACGTCATCCTCCGGATTTGATCACATGGGGTAGTTAAACATGACGTCTTGGCGCGCCAACTCCAGCAACATAGGATCGTCGAAAAATTTGTTGATGCTGACGTCTTCACTCAGTCCCTTTAAAAGAAAAACGATTTCAAAATTAATGATTTTTAATTATTATAGTGTGATAAAATCACACCGCTGGTAAAAGCATATTCTAACGTGCGAGCAACAACAATAACACTAACAAAGAAAAACAAAACACTTCACGTTGTCTCAGAGACGAAGTAAACGGAGATCCAAATATGATTATCACCAAAAATTTTCTCTTCTAGTGATCGAATCTAAATTTAATCCATTAGGTTAAAGAGCCGGTACTTGCATTTCCGCGTGAATTGTTTGGAACGTCATCAATAAATAGCCTAGGTTCGCATGTCTCTTGTAGCTTAGCGACAGGCAATGATCTGGTAAGGACTTAGACCATTCAAAGTCTGAACTGCTAGATGACGACCAATACTAACCTTTCTTCTCCTTGTTTTGATCATAAATTCTCTGGCCAGATGTGTGGCTGGCTGGGGTTCAAGTGGACGAATGGTGATGCTCTTATCCAGGGGATCACCAGGAACGATCTATCAATTAACAGAAGAAAAATGGCAAATAATTACAACAAAAGAAGCCATTTAAAAGAGTTCTTGAGACGAAGAAACAATACAACAGTGAAGCTTCATTTTCACCGAGGTTTCAATAAAAGCCGGTTAGACCGGCGTCTGTTAAGATTTTATTTAAAACTTAAACGTTGGTTGGCTGTGGTCAACAAAGAGTATCATAAACAGCGCAAGAATACCTAGAATCTAGAAATTGCATTTCAGAGCTTCCAGACTTTAAGTTTTACTGAGGAGCATTCCCTTCCCCCCTGGGTAAAATTCGGCCCCTTTTCTGGTCACAGCTTCCCAATCGACCATCGACAGCTGCCTTAGGAAAACGTTTCAGAGACCCCACTAACGAGCAAGTGGCGGTAGCACTTAGTTTTATGTCTTTACTTATTTCAGAAATCTTCAAATGAAGATAAAGTCTCCTTAGCCGTAGTCTCTTAATGAGCCAAGCGAGGCGAACGCGCATTTCGCTTGAAGCGCCACACGAGCGCGGAGGCTACCTTAGCTGTCAACTAACTTTTACAAAAAGTAATTTCTGACTTGAATAAAGAGCAATTCCAAACCGCCAGAAAAATATCGCGTATTGAATACAACCGTTAGTAGTTTAAGAGTACAGTCTCTTTTTTTAAATCGCAAGCTAGGCAAAGGTGGCGGTCGAGCCGCAAAAGACTCGGGCTTCGCTTCCCCCACTCGCGTTACCTATTCGCTTTTCGAGATTCTGAAACGAACAATTTGCACTCAGGCAGCGCAGAAAGGAAAAATGAATCCTTTCTACCAATACTGTCTGATAGACATGGTATTATTGTTTACCTGCCAATGATGAAATACTGAGAGACAGAAAGCTTGTCCTTGAGTATGAGTCCTCAGATCAGTCTCAAAACCAAACGAGTCAATGGCGGGTATAAAAGCTTTCACTGTGTACAGCGGTGAGCCGGGAACAGGTGCATCCTGGGTAACATGCCCTCTAAGAAATACAAATAAACCTTAAATAATTACAAATTACACGTATCCGAGTTAAAAAGGAAAACAATCATTTCCATCAACTTTGTTAAAAGGTGAATTGGCCATTGCAAAAGGTCTAAGGGATTTGAAATACCGACACGTCGAGCAAAAGTCCGTTGTTATACCCTCTGATGAAGGATGCTCTAAATGTCAGATTTTGGGTCCTGGGGGGTTAAGTTTTCGGGCCCTTATTCAAACATTCAAACCAAAATATAAAGAATAAAAGCCCCATATAAACACTTTGCCTCTTCCAGGCGGGTCGACTCAAACAAGGCAATCAGAGAGCGAACGCTATTGGCTCGGGCAAAGGGGTCGTTATTTTTTTCTCTCATACAAACGCTCGCTCAAGTTGACGCGCCGGCTGGGAGGGTAATACTCTTCCCAAGACAATTGTTCTACTTATAAACGGGGCCTTAGACGCATAGACACCATTTGATTTTATCAAATGTGTTTGGCGGTTACAGGAAATCACATTTCTCTTGAGTCTCCCCCTTCACATTCGGCTCGCGCGGCTCACTCTGGTTTTTTTTTACGCCCTGCGCTCGGCTTTCACAGCTCGACTAATGGGCAAGGCCAAGGCACCACGGATAAGATTTACAAAAATGTTGATCCATTTATTCACAGACAATACATGAACTCACCTTCGCCGTGCAAGAACAGTGTATACAGACGAGACACAATCTGCGGGAGCCTGGACCTCAACAAAGAAATACGGTTCCATCAAACGTGGCGTGGCCTGGAAACAACAAAAAGAATAATCACCATTTTCAATAATTTGGCAAAGCGCTGTATCAAATGTTGTAAAAGTTTTGAGACCAACTGACAGTAGCTTACCATAAGAAAGGCGGAGTAAGCAACTCGTCTGGCCGTTGGAATGATTTGACCCCCTCCCCTGTGGATTGGTTCACCAGCGATCACTGCGTCCAGGATCTTGAACTTTACGTTTCGTATAGCTGTAAAAAATGTTCACACTATATCATGGGAAAGATTACATGGTTTAAATTGTATCGGAAAAGTGGTTGGAGATAAAATATTAAACTAAACGTGTCCTCAACCCGAAGAGACGCGCACGCTTCAGGTTATCACGAACCTTTCAGGTTATCGCGTATATTTCAGATTATCACGCACACTTAAGATTAATTATTATACATCAGAGTCACTATGAAAAATCTGATTGGTCGAGAGCATTCAATCAATTCACAATAGCTTGTGAACTTGAGATGATAAATGCAATATCTGCTGCAGATATTGCATTTATCATGTCAAATTCAACGTCTGCCTGGTTACCAAGCCCCTTGGAGTGTTCTCCTCAGAAATAGAATGGCTGAACAGAGACTTTCAATTAATGTTTATAAAGATTTTCCGTTAAGGATTTTTCTATTTTAATGTATACTTTATTCAGACAAAGGTTTTATTATTGTATTTTAAAATTTTTAAATGATCTTGGTTAAGCTTATCAGTGTCACTTTCATCTTAGTTTTGAAATAAAGCCATTTTTCAACAGATGAATGTCTTCTTTTGCCTATTGTTTATAAAGTGTACAATAAAACAATTATTGAATTCGGTTTTCGCATGATATCATGAATTACATGATATCATGCTCAACCTCATCCAATAATTGTTTATTATTACGCATACCTAACGTCATCACGCACACTACACATAATCGTGCATACCCCCGATTGGCAAACAGTTGTAGAACTGCTGAGATTCAGGATTTATATATTTTCCCTCTACTTACAAATGAGCAATACAAAGGCATTTCATGAAGCTAAAACGATAAAAATACTTCAGTACTCACGTTCATCACACAATGGTCCTTCCCTTGTTGCCCACTGAAAGCCTTGAATGATGGAATCTTTTACTGTGTTCAACAAACTCTTGTCCACCTCAGAAGGCAGAGTATCATCTACTAGAATATTAGGCCCGGAGTTATCCGGTCCAAACGCCCAGATTGAACGAGCAGCAAGCAAATCCCAGTCATATTTTGTTTGAAAAAATTCGCCCAGTTTCTTCCTGTTTAATGACCAAACAAAACCACATTAAAAACAATCGAGCCTGATACTCTGTGTGAAAACCAAGATATTCCGGCATTGAATGCCCTGGATCACACAGAGTACTGCGGAAATTTGCTTTAAGGCGAAGGAAAGCACAAGACTAGCGAGATTATTCGTTTACAGAAATCATCATCTAGAGAAGCTGTTAGGGGGATCGAAAAAAATTAAGCAGGCAAAAGCAAGAGGATCTTGCGATTTGAATGGTTATCACTCTTATCCTGAGCACAATGTTTTTTTTAACCTGACTTGGTAACTTGTCTGTGACAAAAAGCTCTCTTTTACCCACTAAGGTTTTTGTTCCGCAAAACTTCGTCTTAAAAGGAACAAATAAGTTGTTGGTATTATTTCTGACACGAAGCCGCACAACTAGCCTGAGAAAACAGCCTACATTTCGGGACGCCAACACTGGTTTCCTCGCGAAATGACGTCTGAGAAACGAACGTAGAAATTCCATACTGACGATGCGTCACGACCCCAATCTGGGTAGTGCTTCTGATAGGCGGAAACAAATTTCCTACGCGGCACGACCAATAAGAAGTACTACTCAGATCTCGGAAGTGACGCTTCATCAGTATGGAATTTCTGCGCCCGTTTCTCAGACGTTATCCTTGCGAAACTTACTTGTTCCAAGTAATTAAAACTTTTTCATTCTCGATGTCCTCGGCTAAGCCTTTCTCCAAAGGTTCAGCAATCATAGTGATCTTATTCCTAGAAAACGCAAACATATTACGTCAAACATAGGCATGTTCGGGACCCGCTCAAGGTAAAAAACGATTAATAGGAACGCTGCTCTTACTTCTTATTTGGTGTCTCGGCAAAACATTTTAGCGATGATGTTTCAACAACTGTTTCACAAAATGCTACAACAGGATCAGCGACCTTGATATCTGCCAAAAGGATAATGAAGCAAAACATTTCAGACACATTTCACATACCGCTCGTTGGGCAAAACCCCTTTTTAATACAACGCCGGCTATTAATATTAAAGAAGATAATTTTTGAGGTACAGTAGGCTATTTTGGTTCAACAAAGAGCAATTTCTCCAACAAACAGATTCTGCCCCCCGTAAGTGTTGAATATGCTTTCTAATTACCCAGAAAGTTGCAATGGAAAGTATTCTGAAGTGTAGAATACTACAAGACTAACCGATTTCAGAGTACATCTTCCTTAAATCATGTAGTACACAGTCTAAGTATAGTTCTCCTGTACCCAAGATCACGTGCTCACCCGACTCTTCGACCTGAAAAAAAAAATAATCATAACAATAAGTTAAGAGCAAGTGAAAAACTAGGGAACTAAGAAACACAATGAACTTCAAATGGCCTTGATAAACTACACAAGACGCAGGCGTATAAGAATGTTACTACAGATTTGGGGCCAAAAAGTGAACAATACTCTGCATATTTAGACTCGCGTATTTCACAGGGAGTCCAAGGAAAATGTGTAGAAACTAACCTTGGTGGTAAGAAGTGGATAACTCTTATTCACTTTTCTCAGTCCGTCCAACATTTTAGGCAGCTCAGATGGATTATGAGGTTCAACAGCAATCTTAATAGCTGAACACGTGTTGAACTTTAAAGGCCTGAAGATGTACACCTGGAAAATAAAAAGAAGGGGGGAAATGATTGGTTTAAAATTGCAACTCAAAAAATATACATAATGACTCTGTTAGTTACGTTTGCCTTATTACGCGTCATGATTGGCTAAAAACATCTCGTGCTGAACATACTCAGCCAATCAGGACGGAATCAAAACCAATCATGACTAGCTGATACGAGGTGCCCTGCGCTTTCAGTGACTAGACGTGTATTTGTTTCGAAATCTAACTAATTGAATCTCCATTTACTAATTTGACAACAGTTTGCTACACTAAAATACGAGTTTTTAAAAGAACCCCCTGAAGAATACTTTTTTGGCCTCAAGGCCAAAAAAAGGCACTTTATTTTAGCGTCAATTGTTGGCTTCACACTAGATCTTCAGGTATAGTGTAAGTGTTTTTGGAACCTACTTTCCGTGTGAAGAGGTAAAATTTACATTCTTCTACTTTGCTTGGTGACCATGGAAACGTTCGTTGTTCAAGGAAGCCGAAGTTCGCCGCTAAATATGGTCTACACTACACCTGAGAACACACTTGACAAGTAAGAAATGGAAGCTAGATGCACGATGTGCACGTGTAGCGCTTCCAAGATTCTAATGAACGGAGAGATTGACAGTGTGAAGCCATGTTTTTACAGAGCGACTTAAGATTTCCAAGAATACTTAAATCAAGTGCTTACTTGAAACTAACTTCGCTTCTAGTGTGAAGCCAACAAATGTATTTAGCAGGAAAGCACTAACTGGGGACAGTATTTTCAAAACCATTTTTACCCCGACTGTTTAATTCGATCCACAGGCTCACCTCATCATTGCCTTGTACTTGAGTGATAGTTGAAGTCTTTACAATAGGTTCATCAATTCCTTCAATTAGTACCCAGTTTCCAGCAGGAACTCGGTTTAATTCAATGTTGTATCTGTTAAGAACACGTAGACAATCAAGTAGAATTCACAACTGTAATTCCCTTATTATACAAAACCTTTTAGAATTACTGGACCTAGTAAGTAAGCTTAGATAATCTGAACAACGAAAAACTACTGTACTTCATATGAGCAGAAAGGTTTAGAAATAACGAAAGAAAGTAGACTTACCTTGCTTCAGCAATCCACAGTCTGCCCACCTAGGAAGAAAAAAGTAATTAAAAAACTAAAAAACAATAAGGCAAAAAACTAGAATAATCTGAGTCATAGGAGCTTTGCGCACTCGACCATCAGTTTAACCTTCACTTTCACAATCACACAAAGGAAAAATTAAAGCCACTAAGTCATGTCATAGTTAAAATCGTCTGCCTGTAATACAACAATGATTCAAATTACTAATTTCCGATTGGTCCTTCAGTCTTATTTTGGTGTTGACGGAGACTTGACAAGAAGGTTGCAACCTTAGATGAGGCAAGCAATCGAAGGTTTTCGTGGAATAGAGGGTAAAATGAAAATTAGACGAATGTTCTTGGAATGCTTCGGATTTATGTTGGAAATCGTCGGAAGTTTTTTCCCTAGGAAAGAAATTCTCGAACGTATCCTCTGAGCCAAATTCTTGTCCCTAAGCTACAGTTAACAGTTTTCCCAAAAAGAACAATATTAGGATTTTTCTGCTTGGTATCCATCTTCGAGAAGTGCACTACAGTGGAACTTCGATTTAACAATGGGCCAAAGGACTGGGAAAATTTGTTCGCGATAACGAGGTTTCGTTACATCGAGGTTCTTTTCCATACATTTTTTACTAATAGGGTAAAGAAAATCGTTCGTTATACCGAGGATTTCATTATATAGAGAGGTTCGTTATATCAAGAATCCACTGTATTTAACTTCCATTATTGCTCACCGTCCCGACTCTCGAGTCTTCTTCATCTTCTATGGTGTAATTCTCGCCAAGTATTCTCGCTTGTTGACCAGCATAAACTACAGAAAATAAGGAAAACAACAGCGTTAATATTAAAAGTTTTAAATAAGAGGCAAAGAAAGAAAAGGGGTATGGGAAGATCGTAGGCACGCAGGAAAACCAACTTCTTACTTGTTCCACTCATGACGCGTCCAAAAACGTGGAAAGCTGTGGCATCTTGTGAAGGGTACTGTTTAGACGTGTGAAGCATCAGCGGACCCTAATAGAAATAGAAGATTTCAGTGCGTAAATATTTTAAAAATTGGTTTACTGACACGAGTTCCCACCCCGAAAAAAAATAGAACGATAGTCAATTCTTGAGTTTCCGAATCAACGCTGTATTTTCAAGGAGACGTGTGCCTTACCTCAGGATCGCAGTCCATCATTGCATCTACAGCTTCCGTGTCCAGCGGTCCTGTATAGACATGTTCTATCTAGGAGAGGATAACACAGACGCCATTACTTCCAGAGACAAATTTTCTCTAATTGTGTCCTCTTATTCCTTATAGTACCTATTGCGATTTGCATAATCATGGCGGTAACACGCTCAAAGACGTCCTCTGATTCAAAACGTGGAAATTTTGAGGAAGACGATGGTCAGACAGAATGCAACCTAAATACCTTAACACCTTATATCCATATTTTCCTCTAAACACACTTATATACTTAAATAAAAGACTTTTTTCATTATTTCTTAAAATGCCGCCTAGTATTTAAATTGCCCGTGGGGGGAAATCTCTATTCCTCATAAGCTCGGCTTCTCGGAGATTTCCCCGCCACAGTCACTCCTCCCAAGTAATGTACAAATTTTAAATTTAATGCTAATTAACCTATTTATTATTGTTTTTATTCTGCTTGAATAATTGTGTGTGGCAAAATAATAAAATAAAATAAAAATAAAGTACGAGAAGGAAGAATGTTTTTGAATATCAGTGTTTTTTTCTGACCGTTCCTTGATTCTTGTGATATGTGATAATTATGTATGCTTGATTGTCTATTGATAATAATAGTAATAATAGAAATAGTAATGATAATGATGACAAGTGTTGTGACTGTGACGAGTGTTATCCCTGTTATAAGGAAAGGAGTTTTCAGTGTTGGCGTAACTAGATACCAACCACATGTACTCTTAAAGCTTACTCAAATCTACAAAAGGAAAACTGATCAAAATTTAAGAAACTGAAATCTCCTAGGTTGAGGTAAATACGCAATAAAAGCAATTTTACTGTCACGCCAGTAAAATGTAGTTAATCGAACGTGACGCTACTTATCAGTAACCCTTTCATGGCGGTTCTTTTTCAATAGAGCAATTGTGTAGTCAAGTTGTCAAGGTCAGCAAGCTCTAAAATGCATTGTATTCTAGCGTAGAACTTTAAGCAGGCTAGTACGAGCCACAGCATTGGCCAATATTTTCAAAGCACTATTCACGGCTAAGAGTTTGTACATGCAACGTAGAGCTGCCTTGTAGTAAAGCCTTTTCTACCGGCTATGCCAGCAGACGTTCGTCTAGCTATAAAAGCCTAGAACAAGTGTTTAGAGTTCACTTAGGTTCTGTTGCTCAGCAAGGTTAGCGCTCAGTATATTATTCTTGTAAAATTTTTCCCTCCCTCCCTCCCTTTGGAGACGAGGTTTGGGCTTTGTTTTGTGCTATGCCATCAAATAACACTCCTCGGCGGTGCGGTTAAGTCTGCGCAGCGACTTCCCCCAAGCTTGTTGGCCGCATTGCCGTTTAATATCGCCTGCAAACCGATACTCTTGTCCGATCCAGCACTTGCTGTATTGCATTCAGCTCGTAGTGCTGGGGAGATAAGTGAGGTTCTTTGGTCACGCAATCGCCGGAGGTCGCACTGCTAACCTCGTGCAAGGCAGTGCTCCCCCATTAACGCCATCTTGTCATTATTTGTTTTATTTAACAATTATTCCTCTAGCCCGTTCGGCCTCATGGGCTATTGACTCAGAGGCCATGAGGACGAGAGGAATAATTGTTTTAGTAAAATCCAACTAGTTGATCAAAAAATATCGTGACAAAACAACTTTAGCTAGCAAAACGCGATTCAGCCGCCACTGTTTTAGTTTTCGAAGCTGGCGCTTTTCTCTACTAGTGAGCTATAACATATAGCCTAGTAGTGGTTCAACCAATCAGAACGCAGCATTGATAATAGACCACTAGTTGGCTTTTACTAAAATTAAGTTACTTCGCGTTCAACATGTATCATAAAGGAGCAGAGACATTAATTTATAATAAAATGAAAAATTCAGTTTAGTTAAGTTTGTAGCTTTCCTCTTTACATAACTATTTTTCTTTTGTTTTCAGTTAATTGTTTTCCTATTCTTTCCTCTTTCCAAGTTATCAAAAAATATGAAGTGCAATGCGTACATATGTTATAGCTGTATATAAAAATGTATATTTATTTTACAAAACAACGTCTATTTATAATGAAACAAAATGTCGTCTCTTGGGTACAGTCCGGTTTGCCGCGATTAGCTTTTCGCTATTTGCAGGCCAGTCTAATGGAAACTACGTAAACTAATTAAGTGTTAACAAAAGTTAAAGGTTAAAGGTTTTTTTTTACTCTCGTCAGAATTAATAGGACAAAGGCTAGTACAGTGGGGCCGAGCAAATGACTAAAACAAACAGTTGCAAAACAGGATTAAGGGTCCTACACTACTGATACGGATGAATACTTTAAGACTTCAAGGATTATAATTATCATGCACAGAGACTGGCAAAGCTATCGTACGATTTGTAAAGAATATTGGTCACTTCCGTCAGGTTGTTCCTGATTTTAAAACATTAATTTGAATTGCTCTCACCTTTGACTTTGCCGCTGCTTTAGGAGATGGTATGTGCTGAACACAAACATCAACGAATCCTGAAAATACAAATACAGCCTATTAGTCCTTGTAACAGCATAAAGTGGACAAAAATGTGTCAAATGAAAATATAACTAAACTATCACAAATTCCATTGCAAGACGCTGTACAGATTCTACGCAAGACTAAGGGCCTGTTTACAAGGAGGTGGGGACCCCAGGTAGGTGAGGTAACCCGCTTAGGTGGGGTAACCCGCCTGTCCATATAATCTCTCATTTTAATTTGATCACGTTTACATGATAGGTGGGGTGACCATTTAAGAGATTATATGGACAGGTGGGTCACTCCACCTAATCGGGTAACCTCACCTACCTGGGGTCACCCACCTCTATGTAAACAGGCCCTAAGATCCCATCCACACGAATCCGGATGTTCTTGCAGCTGAATACTTTTGTACACGAATTGGCCTTCCGTCCACACGAAACCAGTAAATCCGCTCACCTGAACTACTCTCCTGCCCACACAATCAAATATGCGGTTTCAAAAATACGCGGGTAAGTGTGGACGGGGCCTAACTTTTGCCACGTTACAAATTTCGTGATCTCGGCAGCTGCTTCCTTTGCTACAAATTTATTTCTTTAGGTAGCTAAGCCACTTCGGCACAGAGATTGTAAAAGCCAGGTGAGATTGATAGCCATTTTACTACCTGTGAAATCTCCAAAGAATCTTTTACAGACGAGACTAAGAAGAGGTCTGATGTTCATCTGCATTTCAGACTTAGATAAGTGAATACCTAGAAAGACAAAAGTTGACAGACGTTAAAGCATTAAACAACATAGCGATTGTAAATATTTTAGACTATAATAACTCAAGATGGCACATTTTTTTAATGTAAAGCGCGCATCAAATAAAAAGTTTTTGGTAAGACCACACATACTTTAAAAACCGTTGCGTATACTCAAAACCCGTGACTCTAGAGTCTCGAAAATATACATTTCACTAACCCAGTTCATCTAAAAGTTTCGGAAGGCTTGTATCCGCATCACCAACTACCTGAAATTAAAGGACAATTACATTGTACAGCTGTGTTTTATGAACATACAACCAAGGTATATGGTCGGTTTAATTGTATTCTCGTTCATATTATCATTAACTTTAACTAGCATAATAATTAATTGACTGATCACCGCTATTAATTTTGAAAAATTGTGTTTTCACACATTTTTTCCTAAACTTCTCATTCCTGGTAGAATCTGTTGCTGGAATTCTGTGTACCTACACACTATTATATGCAACTTATCACAGCATCATTCTCAACAAACTCAACTCATGGTTATTATATGTACCTGTGCAAATATTTTGTAAAGTGGTTCCAGAATGAACTCTACAAAGCTTCTGTGAGAAGTGCTTAATGGAGCCTTACGAGTGAATTTGCGCCTAACGGAAAAAAATAAGATGACATTAATTACACAAACATCACAATTACAAAATCAGCTGCATGCAATGTACCCTTATCCAAGCAAAAGATAACTTATTTAAGCACATGTTACAATACAGTGAGCCTAGCAGCCGATGACCTCTTTTGCTAAACACGATGTAGTCCACAAGTAACCCAGCAACATATTTTTCCGTGCACGTGAAACCAACTATGATGTACACTTTAAACACACTTACGATTTAGCGTTGAAGTACATATCACCCCATAAACGTTTTGCAAAGTCTTTTGGATCAATGCCTCCACCTACAGGTGAACAAAAATATTAATTTTAAGAAAATTAGAACAAATACACAGCACTTCTCTTACAAAACACAGAAACATATATTTTACGACATACGTTAAGCATTTATCCACGCTTTTATTGGTAACGTACATAGCAAGCGTGTCTGATCGAGTTCTTGCGCGAAAGTTGGAGCCATTTTTGCTCTTCAGGTTCCAACTTTCTCGACGAACTTGTGCGGAAACGATTGCTACGCAGGCAGTTTTATTGGCAAAAAGTAAAACAATAATACCCTCGATTGTAACTGCAATTGTTGCCAGTGATTGCTGACTGAAATCTTTCGCAAAACTTGCAATGTTTTAACTATTCTTTGGGTAGTGAACCAAAGTGGAAGTCATCTTAATTTGGAGTCTACACGCATACCTCCACCTTTGAAAACGTCTACAATTTTTTGTACCATCAGGAGTCAACATTTTACGGATTTAGTCTTACGACAGTACGCAAGTTGTCACTTGCGCACACCAAAACTGAGGATTTGTAAATAATAATTGATGTAAATTAAACAAAGGTGCTTCTACAAAAAATTACGTCATCGAGCGCGCGTTGTGGTATCAAAATTTTACAAGAGTCGTCCGCGTGGGAAAAAGTAAACGGAGACAGTTTACACTCTTTTCAGATCGTTTAATAAGATCGAATCACGCTCACATCATTTTAGCGGAAATGTGCGTTTCCAGCGTATGCGTTAACGTATGGGCGCAGTTTTACAAAACAAACGTAATGGACCACAGGTCTGGTCCAAAAAAACTGAAATTCAGAACCGAGGTAATTGCACAGAAGACAATGCTATCATCCATGTACCTCCATTTTTGTTCAAATTATCCTCTTTACAAATTAGACCGGAGACTCACCAAATGTATCGACATACAGAGCAGCAAATGAATAGAGAGTAAAACAGAATCTGTACTGTGAGCTGGCAAAGCAGACATTGCCCAGGTATGGTGACATGACATAATCATCACCACCATCAGAATACACACTGAAATAACAAAATAATTATTCTTAAAATTGATGCCATTGACACAAAACTAGTAAATGAGAATGTCCTCCTTAATAATTTCTTTGCTTTTTTGTCACTCAGGTGTAGATAACTGCCCCAAATGTCTCTGTTAGATAGTACATGTTTTTGCCAGGAACATTTGCTCCTCCTGTAGCCATGCTACATGTACTTAGGGGGGGTCACATGCTCGAAGCTCAGAGGGACATGGTCATAACATAGTTGACCTCAATAATTATATGAGTGAAAAAGATATTTTCCCTTAAGAATTCATCAGTGGCTTTAACACGTTTCCCACCATTATACTACTACATGAGAAATTTCTGAAATTTGATTGGCTTAGAGGAGTGGTATTTCAGGTTAATTTGAAATAACTACATGTGAAAATTACAAATCTTTTGCGGGTAGTAGTATAAACAAACAATAGCATGATTTGTACGTGATATTTGGCATGAATACCACTCGTGATATTTCAAAATTGCCTCAAATTTCACGCGCCTAACGGCGCGTGAAATTACGTGTAACAATTTTAAAATATAACTCATGGTATTTATGCCAAATATCACTACTAATCATGCTATTACCTTTACAAAGAAGTCCAGAAAATTCAAGGTTTAAACAGGCAAACACACAATAACAATCAACAAGTGCACATACATGTAAAGTACAATTCTGATGCTTTGCATTTGAGGGCTGTTCTAAAAGTGACGTTATATTTAGACTGCAAAACAGTCGGTTTTTTTCTCAAAATCAGTAAAGAAATCGGTAAAGCGTGGCGTAAGAGTCTTACGCGCGCGAAGCACGCGAGCCTCACACTCCCCGCGAGAGCGTATTTTTAGCGTCTCTCTCCAGTCTCGCTCTCTGTTTTCAGCCTCATTCTAGACCTTTTGTTTGACTGCTCGCGCGTACTGTCAGATCCCCAAACTCATGGTGACAGCCTTTCAATGGAAGGCTCAAGCTGGAAATTATTTATTATGAATTTTCCCAGCAAAACCAGTGAAAAGAACTTTTTGATTTTTGGACAGTTTCCCACACTTACTGAGATAAGAAAATTGAAAATGACAATGTTTATGATTCTTCAACTCAAGTCTCAGAACTCAAACTCGATCAAACGTCAAGTACAAGTTGTCAACTGCAACAAGAGTTTGAAGGCATGACATTCAACAAGTGAATATTTTACCTCAGAAGTCCATTAACTTCGTCAACAATGTGTTTTAGTTTATAGTAAGCATCTGCAGGTGGGAGTTTCAATTCCAAAATCAATCTGTCAATCTGATAACAGAACATACAGTCATGTAAATTGGCCACCAAAACCACATCTCCAAATTACATTTATAGATAGATAAATAATTATATCAAATAGATAAATAAATAATATCATTTTCATTATCAAAAAGATGATCAGCAGAAATTTGCAAATTCCAACCTTGTTGATACAAATTGTAACAGCGAGTCTTTCTTGGACAGCATGTTTAAGAAGCCTCTCTGTATTTAACATCACCTGGCAAAAGAACGTTATAAAAGCAAAGTCTGTTATCACACCTACAGAGTAACGTGAGGTTCTAAGACCACTGATCTTGATTTGACCCAACAAAATACTATTACTGCACTGGATCAAAATGGCAGTGTTGTATGCACATGTATATGCAGAAGCATGAAGATAGATGGATTGCTACCATGAGAAAGACAAAATGAATATGATATGCTGAATGCTGACAGAAACCCAGACTGCAGAGTCTGTTTTAAGTTACAGTATCAGGGTTGACACTAAGGGCCGGGGGCCGGGGGCCGGGGGCTGGGGGCTGGGGATTTCCCCCCGCTACTCAGAGCATGGTCCCCGGCTACTTTCGTTGTTAAATCAAACCAAAAGAGCACACCTTTGAAACACACAAAGACTATCCATCAAACTAAATGCAAGTTTCATCTGCAGCAGGTTTAAGTAATTTTGAAATACTCACGTGCAAAAACTAAGAAAATTAATGTCGGGAAAAGACATCTGACTACTACACACACGCGAAAACTCTCCGTTTGCGAAATGTCAGTAGGGAGTTTTAGCAACGACGACGGCTATGGCCACGAGAACGACAAAAAAGCAATAATTTATTGAGCAAAACAACTAGTTTGCACGTGCATCACACTTTTTTGTACATTTCTTTGCCACTACTGCACGACTACAAAGTGAAAATGCCTAGTTTCACGTTTTATGGAGGATGTAAACAAGCGACGACAAACTTTTCTTTCCCTTTCTTAACTTGAGTGTGGTCCGAAAGAAATCAACTCCCGGGAAATCAGCCTACATTAGCTATTTTCAGCGAACTGAAATAAACGCGACAAAGTTGAAAAAACGCCAATTCATTGTCTGCGTGGAGATAGGACTGCGCGGATAACGTGGCGGGTGCCTAAGTACATGTCATCGGTGCTTACATGATATTCCCGTTTGGCTGCCCCTAAAAAACCCTCCAATGAGCCTTTACGTAGAGTAAAAACTTATTATTTTAGTGTCTCAGAATGTTGTAGTTTTCTTTAATAAAGACGAGATCATCATAAAACCGCTAATGATAGCTGAACTCTTGATGAAGATTGCTTTTTGGGGCGGTAATGCCTTTTGGAAAACGGTAGAAGTTGCACTTCAAAAACCAAGACTGCTTGCGACTTCCCCACAACTAACAAGAAATACCCGGCAACTTGAAATCTTAGCGACATCCCTGTACAGTATTCTAGAAGGTCCACAGTAACCCTTGTACAGTGCAACATGGAAGAGAACACTTGAAATATCTCAAGAATGTTATTGTATTGCAAGAGAAAAGCCAATCAGGTGTGAGAAAACTAAACCGCAAGCAAGGACGTTAAGTAGTTTGTGGTTTTGCAGCCAGTTCGCGTGTCCTGATCTTTGCTGTGATTGGTTATTAACACAATTAACATTCCTGAGATATTTCAAGTATGAATGGTTTTCCAGGTCACACTGTAACATCCCAGGACTTACAACTCATAATGTACAATCTAAGTATCTGACTATAATTTATTATTACACCTTGTGACAGTTCCATTGACCATGTACATATATGGTAATAAGTGGCTTGGTTTCATCACAAAGTATTGAATGTTAATAACATCATGTGAAAACAAGCAATTCTTATTGGGAATCATCTTTTGTACATGCACAGCTGTAACATTACTTTCTCACAATTTAATGTTTAAGCTACAGTGACTGTCAATTATTCCACAAGAGCGCGTTGGATATGAGATGATACACGTCTATCAAAACTGTCAACGCACGAACGGACTCGCCTGGACTGCATGAATGAAAAATCAAAACATTGTAGCGATGAATATTAGTTTTTTAAAAACTCATCGGGATTCTACGATTTTACACAACAGAACAGCTAAAAAAACCTGGGAGATAATGTGAAGGAAAAGAATTTTTAAGTAACAGCCGTCGAAATTACTGTGAATTTGGATTTTCGGTGCAGTTATAAAAGTAACAACAACGGAGAAAAACTATTACCTCGGTCGCTTGTTATGAAGTTGTTTGAAGCCACAAGCTGGTTTTGCTGAACGAGAAAAGAGGCTATACTGCCCCCGCCTCGATTGCTCTAGTGAATGGCTGCATAACCTGTATTTGTAGCTGGTTACTTGTGATTTATATTCTTGATGTCAGATAAACAAGCCGCAGTCATCTATCGGCGAGTGACTCGATCGGCGAATGGCTTCGCGATCATGAAGAAACAACACTTGTCTTCTTTCATAGCTGGTCAAGGTATTTTAGTTCCATGTGTTTTCATGTGTTTTTCGACAAACTTTCAAACAAGCTCTTGTGGCTTTTTTGTTTGTTTTTGTCTTTTTTCTTTCGATAAAATCGCATTTCTAGTATTCTAAGAAATGAATTAAACAATTTGCTTCGGGCGCCGTTCTATCCTTCGCAAAAAAATCGCAGCTAGCTTCCAATTTTAAACTGACGCGTACACCGACCATATATGGAGAGCATGGTATAATAGCTCATATACCATAATGGCTAAGCCAATCAAAATGCTAGAATTGCATAATATCCAATGACTCAGTTTTTACTAATATAAATTATTTCAATTCTTGGTGTATCAAGGTAGCAAACAGGACTGAAGGTATTATTAAGGTTTTTCCTGAATATAATGACTGCTTTAGCCAAGTTACTTTAGTGGATAATCACAAAGTATGAACTAAAATGGCACTAAAGTATAGATGAAGCCAATTTTCCCTTGTTATTACAGCCTACATGTATTACAAAAGGCTTCTATAAACAATGTACATGCTCAGCCATGCATACAAGTACACATAGATTTACATGTACAGTGTACAGAAAGTTGCTAATCAGGGCTGTAATAAGGGATGAAGAAAAACGAGAATGATTATGGAGTACTCACGCCTTCAGATGCATCAATAAAAATCATCACACCATCACACATTCTCAAAGCTGCTGTCACTTCATCAGAGAAGTTCACATGGCCTGTGAAGAAAGAATCACACCATTTAAACTTTGCACTGTGTGACATGTCTCAAACCATGATTAATTGAAGGTATTCAAACAAGTACCTACCTGGAGTATCAAATACATTAACCAGAAATGACTTTCCTTTTGTGTCAGGTAAAACAAGAGAAACTGGAATGCTCTTTATGCTCAGACCTCGCTAGAAATGAAAAAGTAAAGAAATTATCATTGAGTTACAAGTGCAGGTAGCACTTTACACATTATACATGTATATTGTAGGTCATACAGTACAGTAATTGGATATAATTTTGTTATCATAAAATCTTGATTGCTGACCCAACGACCACAGTTTTACTCCAGTCTGGCCCGTTAGGTATCAATGGGTATGAACCAAATTAAAAGACTCAGGTCGTTCACATGAAAATATGAATTATCCAGTGGTGAATATTCAACAGCAATGCACAGAAATAATAACTTGTGTTGCATAAACACTATCCATGGCTTACATGCAGCATGACAAACCTCAAAATAATTATGCAGGTGTAAAAGTTTTGACTAAAAATCAACCAAATCTTTGTACATGTACCATACAGTACCATTCAAATGTAAGTTTACAGTCTGTTGTGAGTCTCGATGCTCAACTCGATTCTCCATTCCTGCACGAATCAAGAATCCAGAATTGTGAACATGTTATTGAGAATCAAGTCGACGATCGAGTCACATGAGACAGAAAACAAAAGATTCACCCATGACATGTAGCTCCATATTTTAAAGGATGCTTTACAAGTCACGTGGTGATATACAGTTGAACCTCTCTACAACGGCCACCTTGGGGACAGAAGAAAGTAGGCATTGTAAAGAGGTGGCCATTAGGTTTTAAACAAGAGTCAATGTATGAATTTTTTTGTCCATCGGGACGAAAAAAAGGCCATTGAAAGAGATGTGGCCATTAGCAGAGGTTGGACTGTAATAACTTGTTCTATAAGAAAACATAATAAATTATTATTCCCTAACCTCTTGTTCAGTAAACAGTGTGTCTGTATAGCGAAGCTGCAAGATAATAGAAAGGCAAAATACATTAAAGAGTATTAATAACAGGGTAGACACTCAGGAAATAACAAACACCAACTTGCTAAACACATCTGTTACATTTATCGTGTGGTTAGGAGATACTCAGTGAGTTAGTTATCTGATAGCAGATAAGTGACTAATCTGTAGGTTGCGTGCACAATGCATGATTTCTAATAACAACATCAATTCAGGTTCCTTGCGAAGGTGTGTTTGTCGTTATTTTCTTCAAAACAATGTATTATTAACCAATTATTAGATTCAGTTTTAGGGATATCCCAAATTTTCAAGGTCACAGTAAGTGTTATGAGCTTTGGCCTTCTTCTCAACTGATAACACTTACCTCGACCTTCATTTTTCTGGATATCACAAAAACCTCATCCAATAATTGTTTATTATTCAGGGTTTGAGCTAGGATTTGATCACTGGGGGACAATTTGTCCCTTTGGCTAAAATTTTGGGGGACATTTTTATTTTTAGGGGACGGACAAATTAATTTTTATTCAACATTTTTGTTACGCTGTGGCTATATGTGTGGCTATACAGGCAAGCCAACAAAAACTTTTTTTTTACCTGATCCTTGTAATACAAGAAAAGTGATACAAACAAGAAAAGTTAAGTTATTGGTGTCGAGACTTTTTTCTCGTCATATTTAAACAGAGGATCAATGACTATGCTTTACACTTCAAAACATTTCACAGCAGAATCTCGTCCCGGCATCCCCTTGTAAACTTCAATTCCTTTTTTAATTACTGTTAGACATACGCCTCCTGTTAGACATACACAACGATGTGTGATCTCGCAACCAAGTTTTCTGGAAAGTTCGTGATTTTTTCAGTTTCCTTCGATCCTCATCCGTTTCTTCCCTATTAATACACTGTTCTTCTTCTGTATCATTTTTCTCTGATTCACTCTGGCTTCGATTTGGAGCGAAAAAGCGTTCTAATGTTCGAACACGTTTTCGATGTGACATGTTAACGATTGCCGGATGCATTCACCACGCTTGGTTAGAGCATGAGACGTACGTGTTCAGTAGAGCGTGACTGAAAGGTGACTTTAGAATGAACTTTAAACGAGCGATGAAATATATTTTCCACTTTCTGTTTTAGCTTGCAATGTCTGTACTGAACTAAATCTCTTCGATCGCGTGTGCTACCTTTCGAGTTTTTTCCCTAACTTTTGAAGGGGACAAATTGTCCCCTTGGCAGTTTTTTTAAGGGACAATTTCAATTGCAGTGCGGGATTGGCGCAATGGCGCGGCCTAGCTCAAACCCTGATTATTGTGTTGTTGCCAACCTTACTTTGTCCAATTTCAAACAGAAACTGCGCGTAGCATAATTCCCAGTACATCAACTACCAGTAATAATATATTTTAACAACCTAAGCATACTGTTTCAACTAACATTGTTAAAATGTTTGTAGTAACTTACATCAGTGCCTTCCTTTGCCTGAATGTCCTGGTGAGTTTGTTCAATGAGACAATCCACAAAAACAGACTGCAGACAACAAACCAATAGAAAAAAGCCTTATATTTCACGTCTCAATAGTACACTTGCAAAACAATTCAGGGTTGATTTTCTGCTTTTTCTGCTACTTTGCTATGATTATACTAACCGTTATTAAGTTCCACGCATGAAAAAAAAATTTTGCATACGTCATGCAAAAGAGGCACGCATTATAGAGTATCCAATTAAGAAAACCAGAAAAAAATGCAAAATCCCATGATTTCTGAGGAAAAGGTCATCAAAAGTGGTCATCAACAGGTACCTCAGAAAAAACGTGTACAGATGTAGGATGCTAGCAAAAAAGTACATGTAGCTGTTCAAACAAGTGTCTACATTATTTTATTTGGTGAACTGGTGAAAGATTTAGTTTTCTCTGCACCTTTCCAGTGTGTAAATGTCCTGCCAAAGCCACATTTCTAATGAGCTCAGAGTTATCCATCAAATCTGCCAAATACCTGTGGACAGATGACAAAAATAACATTTAAATGGTACACTGTACATGCAGTACAATTTAAGACTTAAAATCACATACCGGTAAATCTGTTACACAGTAATATTATTTTCACTGACCTGTGTTTATGACAAAATAATGAAGCTACTCTATTAACACATTTGCATAAAAATCAAGCACATACATTTCAAAATCTCAACTCTTTTTCGTTCTTAATAGTGATGTTGGATACAAAGAATATTTTTAAATTAAAATTTTGCATCACACAATAACTGCCAGAAATAAAAATATTCATATATTTTTATTAATTTTAAATGATTAAACAGCCAGTTCTGTAATTTGTGATGGTTTTACGTACTCAACATCATAGTTTGTCGTAGGAAGATCTTGTTCTGCATGAAAAAACTTCTTTTTTGACACTGGTTTGATGATAGGTTCTGTAAATAAAGTACACATGGGAGTGTCATTTACATTGTACAACAGCAAGAAAACAAAAGATACATTCATTACAAAAGTATTATTATTCATTCAAAATATTTCCCGGATTCTGACTGGCTAAAGGCACACTCATAATTCACCATAAACAGTTTCTGATGACCAAATTTGGAAGAAGTTTGTGTTTAACGAGGAAATGACGTCAAAAATGCAGCATTCGTGCAGGTTAAGGCACCGTTAACCAAGAAGACCTAGGGACGAGGTTGAGTTGTTTTGATTGTGAAAACGAAAAATGGCGGACATTTCATTCGTTTCAAGAGTAAGAACTAGGCGAAAAAATAGCTAAAAACATGGCCAGAACAGCAAGACGAAAACTCAAAGGGCAACATCTGCTATTTGGAGAATATTTGCGGAGCTGGACAAACCTAAACGTGCACTATCAAAGATTAACTTAACATCGATGGATCGATGGAGGTAAGTATGTTTTAGCCATGTTTTCAAACTAGGAATTATTTTGAATGAATAATAAAAAACAATTATTCAATTCGGCTTTCATATCATATGAAGAATTATGGAGATCTCGGAAGGTGTCATCCACCTTGGCCTACGGCCTCAACAGATAACACCCTCCTTGATCTCCATAATTCTTCATAACATACTCAGCCTCATTCATTAATTGTTAATCATTGTCTAAAATCCAATGGCCATGCACATTATTTTTTCCTCTTTTCTAAGTGAGGCAATAATTTTTTTATAGTGAAAATACTACATAAAACTTAACCCCTTTAATGTTGTGCATACATGTATTACCAGACTCCAAAAAACAACAAAAATGAGAGAATAAAGTAGATTACAATAATAAACCTGTTAAAGGTTGTGTGTCTTCCTCCTGTACAATAGTCTAAAAACAAATCAGAAAACAATAATAAGTACCATGTAAGAAAACTCAGACAAAAAGTGATGCTATTAGTGTACAAAGGTCCAATGAAGGGAATCATCATCCCTGTTCACAAGGATTATTTTTTTTCCATAGTAGTATACTAACATGCTATCCACTGCTTAATATAGACATGCACTTCTTACAATAACATGAGTGCATACTCTGTATGTACAGTTTATTCTCAGAATTTCTGGCCAACGATACAGTCATGTACTTGTGCATCTGTTTAAGGGGTGAGATAATCTTAAATGGCAGGTGAAAGAATAATTCTAACCTCCACTTCTGGGCCATAAACCTCCTCTGCGGTGGGGTAATACTTTTTATCCTGCAAACCATGAAAAGAAAATCAGTTAATTACAGCATACTCCTTTAAAAAACACACTACACTCAGTTGTCTAGCCACAATCAGCTGTTAATTGACTTAGGATGTACATGTGATGTATTATTTACTGTATCAAAATACTGTAGAGTTACCATACAGTGTAATTATTTTCTCAGTTGAACTCCTAGAGCTTAGTTAAAAGTTAGCCCAGCTAACACAGTATTAATTTTGTTTCATTTGGTAGTTTATTCGGGTTCACTAATAATTTCTTAAGAAAGGGTTTTTATTCCTTTTTCTTGACAGCTTTGTATCCTGCCTTTAATTTATACCTCACAAATTAAATTTCTCCTCCAAACCCCTTTTCAAAGCTGCCATTGAAGTGTTGAATGAAGTCTTGGAATCCTTACTATTAATTTTGACCAGCAATAATCATTGCTTATGGATCTGCGTTCATCTTACTACGAGCATGACACCAAACAAGTCCAAAGGAGTCTAGTTTCCTGAGGCCAAGATGCCCCTGATAAAATTAACAGGGACAGCTAATCGGTAATCGCCTATGATAGCTGAAAAATTTCTGCCTTTGTACCACAGGAACACCACATTAGGATGCGTTCTGATGAACACAATATCAGGGAGAGAGCTAATGATTGAGATTATTTTTTTGGCCCAGTGAGTTATGGTATCTCACGCCTGGTGTAGCATGGAATTCTAACCAATATTATCTTGTACATGTATAGTAAATACTGTGTTAATATCAGTATACATCATGCCAAGATCTTGTAGATTAAAGGCTGCTGCAAGACAGTGTACAAATACCTCATGTAGAACAACTTGCATTTGAGGTTCTTCATCCTGATCCATCTGCTCATCTTCATCTTCTTCAGCCTAGCAATATAGTACCAAGTATAATAATTATTGAAACAAATGAGATTACATTTTTTTTCTTTTCCTTTTTGTTTATTCACTAGGGTTTGGAAGAAATAATCTTCTCAGTGACTTTCATTAACATTAATAATTTATCTGTGACTTCAATAGTATTGAATAACAAACTTTGCTCTGTAGTGTGAATACATCAGTGTGTTAAATCAAAACTGTGGTGAACAGTAATGGAATATCTCCACTGTTTCATTAAATATTGCTTGGCAGAGGGGTATGCAACATTCAATAGTATTCTCAAGTGAGAGGCTTTTGCTGTACCCTTTTGCTTGCTGTGTGGGATCAGGACATCACATGTCAATAATTCTGATATTTGATAAAAATCTATCGCTGTTGGTAATAACCAATACCAATTAATTGACAAGTATCGGAAATTGATAAGAGTCAATCACAAAATTCCGTGTAATTATCTATTCCTATCGACTTTTTAGGTTAAAATTCGATTTTTATCGAAAACTATCACAAAAGCCAGTACAGTGTGTGTGCTGACCAAAAGAATCACAGAGCAGCAAAAAATGTGAGGCAAAAGTATGAACACGAGAGCTGCAATTACAAGGCAGCTCATTGCAAAGGAAGACAATAAAAGTAATGACATCTGCTTTTTTCCAGGTTTGATTCAATGCAATTTCATCGCTGTTTATTGTCATTTTCATTAAATACCTTACAAGTGCTTACACTTTCAATTCTCAAAGACGATCGAGTTACTGCAAGTTAGAATTGTTTTGTTGTCGATAGAAATCGATAAGAGTCGATCGAAATCAATTACCTGTCCTTAGATCATTGTGATTATCGACTTTTATCGACATATATAACTTGTCAATCCACAATTGTTGACAAGTATCGAGTACTATCGACTTATCGACTTGCTTTCCGATGATCGATTTCTATGGACATGTTAACCGTTACGTCCTGGTTGGATGAATGATTGCAACAACAGAACATGCAACTTTGCAGCATGAATATTGAAGTCAAGGAAATTTGAATTTTACGCTCTTGGTTCTTATAAAATGCCTTATATAGAAACTTTAATGGCAAATTTACAATGCCTTCAAGGGAAGGCTTTCAATGACGTTACAAAGACGTGAAGATGACATTAAAACATGCACGGAACTCACAAAGAAAAAACTCACATCCACCCCAGTTATGTCCAAAAACCTACTCTACTTACATATTCTGCGACTTCCTCTTCTCCAATTTCATCCTCGTCTTCACTTTCCTCGTCGCTGTCGAGTTCTGGGCCAATGTAGTTTCCAAATTCATCATACAAGTCGGCCTCCATCTTGGAAAACGTGCAGCGAGTGCTCGGTTTGGGACTGGTACGGCTAGTTCCCAAGCAAAGCCCACTGACTGAGCCCAGCGTAATGGGTCAGCGACGTTACTCATAAAAAGAGAATTTCAACATGGCGGATTTGTTGTATCCACGTGGATGTCGAGTCTCGTTTGTTTCAAACACTTTTCAGCAGGATATGACGGCCTGGATGTGTTACTTCTGTGCTCTAAAGAACTAACAAAATGGGCCGAATGAGGAAAAGACATAACTGGAGAGCGAGATTGCAGCCAGAGGAATCGAATGAAGGAAAGAAAACAACAACGGCATTGGTTAACACTACTATTCTGGAAAACTCTACCAAAGATGATGTGTACAAAACTTCGCAAGACGACACTAATATTCTTCTTGCACCTAGTAAGAAAGAAAAAGTGAAGATAGAGAAAAAAGATCCAAATGAAAAGCGAAAAAAGCTCACTAAGAAACAGAGGAAAAAACTTGAAAAGATTGTCGAAACGAAGAAGAAGAAGGCAAAAAGGGCAGTCTTGCTGAAGGCGCTAGCAGATTGTGCAGTGAGCGATAAAGAACTTTCTCAGATGAGTTCTACGACTGCTTTGGGGAAGCTGAATCCAACTAGAAAAAGGACTTTCTCCGAAACAGATGGAGATAAGAAAGGAATTATTTCGAGTATTCGGTGCGGACGCAAGAAAGGGAAGAAGCTTCGGCTAGACAAGAAGGTTAATGAACCTCCTCCTGTCAAGACTGCGAAGGGGGTTGAAGAATCGGAGTCCGAAGACTTTTCTGACAGCGTTGATGAGGAAGGTGGCAGTGAAGATTTACAAGATGTGGATGTTGTTGTTAAGAGTTCACCTCAAGATGAAGAAGCAGTTGAATCAAAAGAAACAGATGAGTGTGAAGACGACACTAGCAACCAGTCAGCAAAGAAAATCGATGAGGGAAAAGCAAAGAAATTCACTAAAGTAGAGAGTAAGGATGTCAAGAAACTGCAGCCGGTTAAGGGCATTTCTGAGAAAGCAGTCTTTAAAGAAGTAAAACGAGACCCAAAAATCCAAGCCGCTAGATTACAGCTTCCGATTCTCGCAGAAGAACAGGCTGTCATGGAAGCAATTCACGATAATGATGTTGTGATTCTTTGTGGTGAAACGGGCAGTGGAAAAACTACTCAAGTTCCTCAGTTCTTATATGAAGGCGGTTACACCACTCGAGGGCTGATTGGCGTGACAGAGCCTCGGCGTGTGGCTGCCGTGACCATGTCACGCCGTGTGGCTTTAGAGCTAAACATGAGCACTGAATTGGTTTCCTATCAGATTCGTTACGAAGGCAACGTGACGACGAACACAATTATTAAGTTCATGACAGATGGTGTGCTGCTGAAGGAAATCGAAAATGACTTTTTCTTGTCCAAATATTCCGTCATTGTGATTGATGAGGCCCACGAACGAAGCGTTTTCACTGATATTCTCTTAGGCCTACTCTCCAGAATAGTACCGATACGAAATAAACAAGGAAAACAACTAAAACTTGTCATAATGTCCGCCACTCTTCGCGTCGAAGATTTCACAGGAAATACACGTCTTTTCCCCTCCCCACCCCCTGTGGTAAGTGTCGAGTCCAGACAATTTCCCGTCACTGTGCATTTCAACAAGAGGACTCCTGATGATTACTTAAACGAAGCGTTTCGTAAAGTGTGTAAAATTCACCGCACTCTGCCGCAAGGAGGTATATTAGTTTTCTTGACGGGTCAAGCTGAAGTACATGGGTTGTGTAGAAAATTGAGAAAGACATTTCCCTATGATCCAAAGAAGACTAAATCACAAAAGAAGATGGGCAAGGACGAGCAATCTGATGATGACGACTTGGATCTTGATAATTATCCAGTGAACCCTGCTTTTGAGGACAGAGAAGCAGAAGATGAAGACCTTGGTGAAGGTGTTGAGGATGAAGACTTTGACTATGATGACAGCGCCTTTACTTCCTTGATCGACAAGAATCTCCCAATGTTTGTTCTGCCTCTTTATTCTCTTCTCTCCAGTCAGCAACAGGCAAAAGTGTTCCAAACGCCGCCGGAAGAAGCACGGCTATGCGTCGTAGCAACCAACGTAGCAGAAACATCGTTGACAATTCCCAACATCAAATACGTTGTAGACACTGGCATGGTGAAAAGACGCTATTATGATAAGGTCACAGGTGTATCTACCTTTAAGATCACGTGGACGTCTAAAGCATCAGCCAATCAGAGAGCGGGCAGAGCTGGTCGAGTAGAGCCTGGGCACTGCTATCGTTTGTACTCATCAGCGGTGTTTACGAACGAGTTTGAAGAATTCTCGGCGCCGGAAATCTCACGTCGCCCAGTGGACGATTTGGTTCTACAGATGAAAGACATGAATATCGACAAGGTTGTAAACTTTCCTTTTCCCACTTCCCCTGACACGAAAGCACTACAAAGTGCAGAGAAACTGCTGTGGAATCTAGGAGCCTTAGAAGAGAAGAAAACTGTGAGAGGAAATATCAATGCAGTCATCACGTCGCTAGGTCGTGCCATGGTCAAGTTTCCTGTTTCCCCAAGATACGCAAAAATGCTCTGCCTCGGAAACCAAGACAACTGCATGGAGTACGTTATTGCTATTGTCTCAGCCCTCACAGTGAAGGAGGTCTTTGCTGATGATAACGCTGGTCAAATAAGCAAAGAGGAACGACGAAAGATTTCGCGGCTTAGACGCGCTTGGGCGGGACATGGGGATGCACAAAAGCTTGGAGACGCCATGGTGGTTTTGCGAGCTGTGGGCGCTAGTGAGTATGCAGGTTGTACCATGAAATTCTGTGATGAGAACGGGCTTCGCCAAAAGGGAATGATCGAAATTAGAAAGCTCCGAACTCAGCTTACGAATTCTGTAAATCTTGTGAACCCTGACGCAAAAGTTGTGCTAAATCCTCGGATGAGCCCGCCATCTCCTCTCCAGTGCAGAGCTATCCGCCAGATCTGCCTCTCGGGGCTTGGTGACCAAGTGGCACGGAAGAACCCCGTTGGAAACGATCCTCAGCTGAAGAATGCTTACACTTGTATGTCCCTGGATGAGCCTGTGTTTATTCACCCTTCATCAGCCCTATTTGATGTATTACCAGAGTACGTGGTTTACCAAGAGATAGTAGAGACTTCAAAGCTGTTTATGAAAGGTAAGGGTACCTTTGATGACTGACGCTCCTTTCGACCCTCACAACGATCATATTTTTTCTTCTCAACATTTTGCTTTCAGACGGTCCACAGTATCCTAAGGGGCATAACGTGAGAAAACCTGTTGTACCTTCGGCGGGATAAGCTCAACGTGTCTTCTTTCTCTTCTCAGAAGGTCTAAATATTTTTAATTGGTGATCATTTAAAAAAACGCGTACAAGAAAGATTATCTGGTGATAAAAAATGCTATTTGTTCTCTTGTAATTTGTTATCAAGTCGTATTTTTAACAACCGCAAATTAGATATGTTTGGATTGGTGGAAAATCATTTGCCGCCGGGCAAAGCTTGGCTATATTCTGAATACCATTCGGGTTACCCAAAAGCCAGTTTCAACGGCATTCGTGACTGCTGTTTATGAGCAAATGAACTTTCTTATTTAGTTATAGGTTCTCCTCCCCATTCGTGGTTAAGTGTAGAGCTTCGCTCGTTTACACCGTCTTCTGTTGTTTTTGTTGTTGTTATTTTTGTTAATGGCCTTGACCAAGTCAAACTGTCTTCCGGCCTTAACCCCCTCGTCAAACAAGCGTCTCGATTATCTCCTAGGGCCGCCATTAAGAGCAACTTAGTGTCTAACTATTGTCGGTAGATTGAGGGACAAGCACAGCCTCTTCCATTTTGTTTTCATAGTTTCGCAGTGCGGGTAATTGTCTAGAATAAGCTGAACAAGTTTAAACTGCTCTTCTCCATGTATTTCAGGAGTCATAGCCGTAGAACCAGATTGGATTCCGGTTTTTGTTCCAAACCTATGCACTTTCTCCAAGCCGTTAGAAGATCCTGCGCCTCGTTACGATCGCGAGGCAGGCGTTGCTAAGTGTCACATGACGTGCACTTTTGGTTCCAGGTCGTGGCAGATCCCATCCCAGGAGCTTGACTATCCCGCAGGAATTGACAAATACAAGTGGTTCGCCAGGTTTCTACTTGAAGGAAAAGTTATCCCTAAGTTTGCAGAGTTTGTGCCTTTTCTTCTTAGTGCGCCTGCTACAATGATCAAGACTTGGGCTAAGTTGCAGCCCAGGACTGAAGTGTTGCTAAGTGAACTTGTTAGCGAATGTGCTGATAGTAAGAAAGCGCTGGAGGTAGCGTGGAAGAAGGATCCAAAGTTTTTACTGGCTGCTTTTAAACAGTGGGTTCCTCAAAGTAAGCACAGTGAATTGAGTTTGATGTGGCCTCCAAAATAACAAAAAGAGCACTTGCATCCTCTCCTTAGACGGCCTTTCCCACAGTTTTACGTTGGGATTCCTTTCACTTGTGCCAAAGAAATGTAGCGGAAACATGTAGAATTCTATCTACTTTGTGAAGCATTTATAACGGACTTCAGTAACGGATTAGCCTTGATGTGGCGAGTGCCTTTTCCTGTTTTATTTTGCAGACGTAATTTAGTGTTGAAAGCTATTTGAAATGTTTGCCTCAAATTCGTTCGTTAATTCCACCATAGAAATTAGTATAACAAGAAAATTGAAACTTGCCCTTGTAGAAGATATTCATTTTATTTGCAGTATCTTTCTTTAATAAGTATATGTCTCAAACTATGTAAAAAACGTTTTTTTCAAAAATTTAAACTTATTAAAGTCATTATATTCCTCGACAGTTTATCCATTCGTACTAAAAGAACGCGCGATTTCCCTGACATTTTAACTCACTGCTGTCTTTTTTTACCGTAAAGAAAAAGTAATTTTTTCTCGTCCTGTCTTTATTTACAAGTCTGAAATCAAGCATAAATTACTATCTAACAACTTTAACTTCATTTCCATCACACTATATGACGAGCGTTAATAAATATAAATACGTAGGTAAATAAAAAGCAACCTTCAGTTCTAACAAAACGAAACTGAAAGAGTACCACCTACGTTTGTTACTAGACAATAGCTTATTCCTTTATCAAACTTTAGGACTTACATCACTTTTTAAGAACACTGTATGAATCCTGTCACTGGTACAAAAAATTCCCAATGATATAGTGTAAGTGTAGATTTAGCAAAGACCACGTGACCGATAGTGACGACTGCGCGCGCAGGTCTTAAAAGGGAATGGTAGAAGCGAAGTGGCTTTTAGTTCTTTGCCACGTGCTGTCGCGTTATCATCTGAAGTCACGTTCTCTTTGCTATATCTGTCTATTCTCAGTGTCAGAATCTTGGGTTGGCTTTTTGTGTTAGCTGCGGAGGTAATCTCCTTCAAGCCTGGTAGAGATAAGAGCGATGAAAAAAGTCCCGATATCGCATCGATCATATCGAGATAGAAAAGCATCCATCTCAGCGATAGTCATCACAACGATGGTTACGATCGTTGAAGAGTTGTTTCCAAGCAATCACTGCTGTCTACTGCAGCGATGGAGACCACACTTTTGTCACAAACCATTTTGAGGTTGCGCCGGAGTTAGACTGGGTCGGTGTTGTGTTGAACATGGGACTGCTCTGAAGGACGAACTTTTTGACCCAGTTTCCTTCGCAACCTCTAAATTGCTAATAGCGCGGTCTCAAAAAAAAATTAAAACATCGCAATCCCATAAAACGCCGACCACGGAATCTCACGTGGAATTTCAATACAGTAAAGGGAAGAGCTGTGTTTTTGCCGTAGCGCATGACCATAAGGACCTCTGAAAAGAACACTTGTTTGGAATTGAAAATCATCGATATTTATGAATACGAGCAATTGAACGGGCAATGCATGTGTAGGTAATCTAAGTTATTTAAAATATTCAAGTTGTTTTCTCTTGGCGAAGAAGACTTGGCTGTTTCCTGTTCCCTTCGGCTTATGCTTTGTTCATGGGAGCAATTTCATCGTCGCTGATTTGTAATGAATCCTTTCGCCTTTTAAAGAATCCAAGCTACAACAAAAAACAGACTTAATTTCAAAATACAGTTATGATAAGTAATATCAACCAACAAGAAATTGATTTCATTTCACATACTCCACCTACATTAATACCTTTCAAAAAGATCTGTAGCTCACTTGCCGTAAATGATCTAATAGACACCCTCTCTCAAATAAACGCATCTTGTCTAATGAACGCCCCACTAGATTTTAAGTTTGTAGCCTGAATAGGATGCCCTTCTTTAATAAACGCCCCGCGTGGCAATCTTTCAAAAATACTTGGAAATAATGAAACAGAGAAAAATCGATTATCAATATAGTCAGTTTCTTGTTTGACTATTAAGAATTTACGTATTGCATCTTATTTAAAGTCATTTTTACAGCAAGGATTCTGACATCAGACTATGACCTCAAAGTTGAGCTTAAAAAAAAAAAGTGAATCTCTTAACGGCCTAGACGACGTATCAATAGATGGACCAGATAGTCTGTTATTTGTAAACTGTGGTGATATATTTGCCGAAAGCATATTTATTTATTTTTTTATTTCGTTTAACCGTCAATTACTTTGCCATACGAGCACGGCTACTGACATCCCGGCTGCGAGCAGAGCCTCCTTAAAAAAATCGATCAAGCGAGAGAAAGGCTCTGCTGGAAGGATGGTCTTCTGAACCCTTGTTTAATCTCTTTGTTGATGCTTACTGGTCGAACATCGAGGAGCGCCTCATGCAAAAGTAATTTAACTTAGGTCAAACAAGTATACTTTTATTTGTCCATGTACCCAAGCCAACTTTTTGCTTCTCAAAAAACGACAGTTAGCCAAGTCGTTTTGGAAATGTAGGAAAAGCTGATTCACCCTGGGTAGCTTGAGTAGGCGAGCGACCCGCCTGTTTTTTTACACGGAACAAGTTTTTTCATATATTCGGGGCATAGTTTCTCCATAACTCAATTGGATAATTACAAAGCGCGAACGCGAACTAAAGTAAAACTCTGTCGGCCGCTTTGCCGCCAAAAAAGGCTCGCTCCACTCGTCAAGAGGTCGATTTGTAGCAAGTCTATGTCAGCCCCTGAGAGAATGGAACTGGCCAATGTATTTATTTACAAACCTTGTACAGAAGAAAAATGACCCCAGTAAGTAATAGGATTCCACCAAGGGCCGATAACAAATACACCCACCAAGGGACTGATTTGCCTCTGTTACCCCTCCGCTCAGGCTTGGCTGTCAAAACAATCTGCGGAAAAAAAAATAGATTCAGCTAACATGAAAGAAAAATATAGAAACGAAAGGAAGAAAGGGTGTGCTTTGCTTCACGGTTTACAATTGCAAGCTTCGCAGTATAAATGGATGAAAAAGAAATAATGGACGAAAAGCTGATTTAATGCATGAAATACAAACCATCTGACAAATGCAATATGTAGTAATTAGAGTAGAAATACAAGTTCAATTTGTAAAATGCATGAGTTTGCTCTTTCACAAAGAAACAGAAACATCTTACCGTAGCAATATCGTTTTCCTCATTTCTTTGCATAACTTTAGTAGGAGGATGAACTTGTGCAAGTGTCTCTAACTCAACAACCAAAGGTTCATCTAGCTGTTAATTGACAAAAAAAGGTGCAAAAAAAGCTGCAACAATAGTTTTGTTAATAATTCATTCAAATGCTTCTACATTTCTGATTGGCTTAAATCAGCAGGTTATTAGGAGTTACTTCGATGACCAAATATAGAAGTTTTACATCATTCGTCCAATATTTTCTATTATTGAAAGGATGATTCCAACGGTCTAAATAAAAGTATTTGACGAATGAGGTCACCAAAAGGTGGTTTTATACCTTAAGTCATGCAGTGGTAGCTAGAGGGTACGAGACGCTGGCTGGAAGACGCTTAACAAATAGGAAATGTAAACCAAATTACTGACAGAAAAACAGTAACGGCAGGAATTCTCAGAATGCCCCTGAAAGATGTCAACTGCGTTTTTAAAGCCTTCGGCCTCATTAAACAACACCCTTCAAGATCTGCAGTATTCTTCCCATCAAACACACTACCTTTAGAAAAGTGTTCTTCCACAATCGTGACGTCAGTTTAATTTCCACTTTGTCACTTTGCCTCATTCGACCCAGGCTACACTGGAAAGATTGGCACACGGCTTGACTGCAGTTCTGTTAAAAGATAGAGATTGCAGTGCATAAAACATTTTATTTAAAACAAAGAGAATTATTAACGCGCTTGGAAATAATAAGCTTCAGGTTAGCTAATTTTCATAACTCTGACAATATAATTCTTGATGTTAGGAATATATTTGTAGAAGGGAATTATTTCTTCAAATAATTCGGCACAAAATCAGCCGATGGCTAGAATGGCGTGGAGGGACCTGCACAGGTTGAAAGGCAACGTGACGTGACATGCTTAGTATGAGCTTTCTAACTCACCAGTGAGATTACATCACGTTTGTCTCTGTTGACACTACCAATACTTATCGAATGATTGACTTTGGCTGACTGTGAAATAAAAAATGAATGACACAGATATTGTTAGAAGAACCTTAAAAACATCTCTGACAGCTACATTTCTTCTAATTCGATCTATAAAAACGCAACTTAGAAATATATACCACTAACACTTATTGTCAGTTATAACAACACGATTTTCTATAACTTCAAGAGGAAAAAGTCGTATTAGAAAAAATTATATCGATATCAAAAGTCATTGGAGATATTTCGCAGCTTACCTTAATATTACGAGGATTCACCAGAACATCACAGCTTCCAGGTCCAATAACCTAAAAGAATGGTAACTTTCATTACGAATTCTAAGGATGCTTGGAAGCAAAACTGTCAATCCCATAACATTCTAACCCTTCACTTTTTACTTAACTCTGAAGCTAACCTACAGCCACCCCCCCCCCCCCCCCCTTCCCCTACGTGACAGCCACGCCAAACACCCTCTCCTCTGATATTTTTCCTCCAACAATTTTTAAGAAATTTCTTACCTCAACTTGAAAAAGATAAATAAGGTAGCTTTCGGGATCGCTTTTCCTCAACAGTTTAGGAACAGTAATCGTCACCTTTGATTCGTCTACAACGCTGGGTCCAAAATTCCTGACCTGTGACAAGTTAAGCACCCGGTGTCAGTGTTATATTGTATGGCAACACCTGGCAGGCCGTGATAAAGCATGCTTATGTCACCATAGTTACCAAGATTAAAGGAAGCACACTGTTTACATTCACCTATAATTTCGTGTAACTGCAAATTTCCCGTGGTTACAGGGAATTGACTATTTTCCAATTGCCCATAATACACTCTGTTTGCCCCCCAAATTTTGCATAACTTATTGTCTTAAAATGCTCTTGGGAAAATGCAATACTCCCAGGAGTATTTAAAAACAATGGTTTATGCAGAATTTGGGGGGCAAACAGAGTGTATTATGGGCAATTGGAAAATAGAGAATGGGGATAAAATCACCTCCCATCCCCGTCCGCCGGCCTACCCAGTATACCCAGTTTTTGCTCAACATTCTGAGGAGATTCAGATAGCGGCCTCTCAAACTCAGAGATCGCCCTAAAAAATAACATGGAAAAATAGGTGACACACTGTGAACTGTCTGAGAGTTTAAACATTTCAATGGGTCATATACCGAAAAGCCGTCTTTAATGACCAGAATTACTCTTTTTGTTTTGTTTTGTTCTTTGTTTGTTTTTCTTCTAGGTTGATAGTTTAGCACAAGCTTTGTAAACAAATATTTCTTTTTTTAAGTTGAATGAAAGGTCTTGCGTTAATATCATAAAAATTCTTGACTAAAGTCCCTCAACCGAAGACAAAAAAAAATACCGATCTCTAGCTTTAGGTAGCCGCGGTAAGCTGGAACAGCTAGGTGGATAAATGTAGGTGTTTTTTTTTTTCCTTTCTTTGACAATTTAGCAATGAGGTTTTGTCGATGAAAAGGATTTATCGCAGCCTGCATGTATGATTACCTACCGTGATAGTTTGAATAACCTCGGGTCCAATCTCCTCTTCGTGAAGTTCCTCAACTTTCTTATTCTCTACCACGGTTCCAGAATAAATGACCTGATCTGGCTTTGAATAACTGTGGATGTACAGAATTTTGAGGGTGATTCACAGAGTATACTGCTCTGAAGAATTAAGAACACAGATATATGTACTAGGGAAGAGAACGTAATCCAGCCAGGTATCAATTAGAGCTCATTGTGGCCAGATATTTTTTTTCAGGAAGATAATCTTGATTAATTATTTGATTAAATTCCCATCGAATGGTATAGGTCGCTCCTTACTGATAATTACTAACGTTTTTAGTCACTTTGGTTTTAACCTGAGAATTCAGTCACATACGTACCCTCTAACCTCCAAATCTGCCTCATACTTCACAGCAACAAAGAATTCTTTGCTGTTGTCCCTTTCGTTTGCGTCGAAGTCTTGACTGAAATACCAAGAATAGTGATTCATTACATTTAAATGGCAATTTAGAAGAGCTAACTTTAAATCTTTATATCAAGTTGGTCTTTTAAACACGTCTACCCAAAAGTCTCACTGGCGTATGCACGTTAAAATGATGAATATATGAATTTTCTTTGCATTTAGATCCAATTAAGCTAATCACTTCAGCAAACAGGATCATTTGTTTCACCTAAAAAGTCATCTTAGCAAGAGCTGATTTTCTTTTCTTAGTTCGTTCGAACATTTTCAATGAAACCATAATCTAAAATAATCACACCAAGTATTTCTTACCTTTCGGTCTTGACAATAATGGTTAAATCCTTTTCCACGGATTCCGCTGAAAACTTGAGATCAAATTGATGCTGAAAAGCGAATCAAATAAAGTAACGTTACCAAAATGATAAGCAAAATCGTGCGAGTGATGTAGAGGAAGTAGCTTAGCGCAACAACGTTTAAAATAAAGAGGACAAACACTCCATCGTACTGGGTCGAGATGTAGCAAACCTGGTTTGCTCTAATTCTGGCTTACCAGTCACATTGAACACCCAATAAAGGTTTCCATGGCAACTAACTAAAGATAATTAAAATTGCGAAGCATTAGCAGATCAGCGAGAAACTCGCAAAACACTCTTATTTGAAGAGATTTAAAAGCTTACATCCCATTCCACCTCTGTTTTGATTTCTGCCTTTGAGAAAACGTTCCCCTTTTTTTAAATTTTGAACATAGGCTGGGATTTTGAAGAAAAAGATGTAGACTACTTACTTTGCTGAGTCCCGGAAGCGCGATTCCTGTTCCTACATCACAGGTGATAGAGGACTGGGACTCAGTATTGTTCCCTGAATGAAGGTCATCTTTGCACTGTTGGATGAAAAGAAAAGGTAAGGTGAGGCCGAGGCCAAACGTCGACGTTTTCGTGCGACGAACTAAACTCTTATTTGGGTCGACCTAAATTAAGTAAAAATCGTCTGTTCGGTCAGACGTTGAAGTTAGGACGCGTGAATCAGACCAAAAAGAAGTTTTAATGACTGTTCTCCCTAAGAAGGCTAAATATTCATTATCATACAAATGTTTGATTTATTACTTTAGCTCGTCGCTGGTGAAGATCGACATTCCCGGAGATGGTCTTCTTCTGAAGCAAACGGAGAGAACGTGTTGGACGATCCAATCTCATTCAGAAGAACTTAACTGAGCCAGACGTCGAACTTTTCATGAGCTTAACGTGGTTCGTCTCATGAAAAAGTTCGACGTTTGGCCTAGGACTGAATGACATATTGAAATGATTGCTATGAGAGTAAATCATCATGTCTTGCAAAAAAATACTGCCGAGAAAATAGGGAGTTCTCGCGCATGAAATCAATGAATACAATAGAAATGAATTTCGAAACTTCTGAGCGTTCACGCACTTCACGATGATATAAACATCAGTTATCTTTGAGCCTACTTACATCGCCAGTCCGTAGATAGCCTAACGATCGCGGATATTTGACCAGAAGTTTGGGATAGTACGCATGGTCGTTCGCCTTGTTGGTTACCGTAACCTGCAAAATGAGTTCTCTCACCAGACCGACGCGCAGATTCTGGTCAAAAGTATGATTTCCGTCGTATCTGTTACAATATTGAAAAAAAGCATTTAGAATAAGTGTGTTAGATATACCAGTGTTTACTTTGTTTACCATTTTCTCCTAATTAGCTGTGTGTTCACAGGGTTCGCTAAAACTTGGGTCACAACGTTTCAAACGGTCACGATGCAGCTTATAGCTGTTTGCAACTCTCTTTTTACATAAGGTTACCAGGAGTACACTGTAATCATGATTTGATAACCCAGTGGAGATGAGAAGAATATATTAGTCGGTCCAGCGATGATTTTTTTGGTGTCAGTTGAATGTTTCTGAGTTTGTATACTGTCCTCTTAACCGTGGATTCCACTCCCTTTGGTCATCTATGAATAACAAAATGAAAGAGGCAGCTATCCTCTTTTGAAGAGCATGCCTGGCCTCTCTTGATTTCAATACTTAGCGTGAACAAATTTCCTGATACTACAACATTCATACCACAAAATTTAAACAATTTTATTAAAACTGCTTTGGAAGCAGATTACAATTAACTATCTTTGTTTTACCATGCATTTGGCTGAGGAGAAAAAGATTAAGAGGCTTTACACCGGCATAATTACGTAGTTCAGAGACCTTTTTCTTTAAAAAGGCTGTTATTTTTCCCCAAGCTATTTTGTTTTGACCTACCTACCCAACTAAAATCACTTTTCCATTCACAGCCAGATCAGGCACACAAACATGCTGGTTCTTGCATTTTTTCATAAAGAAGACCTGCCGAAAAATTCAACGTTAAAAAAACATGTACTTGTTATATAAAGCAAGGAATTTCTGTCCAGCACTAAGATAGAAAACAAAAGGCGTCGATAAAGTTGTTAAACTTTGCTCAAAATTTAGGCCTGAAAAGAACGCAATTTTAATAGCCTAATACTGTTGGAAAGGAAAAGTACAACTAATCGTTTGGTAAACAAAACTGATATTTGGAAAGAACAAGTCACAGTATAAAAAATCCGGGTTCATTCTGAACTATAAGTTGATATCTTCTCGTATTTCTACAACTTACGTTATAGTTCGGTTTAGTGCAAAAATGTTTTAATAAGAAATGCGTCCTTAGTTAAGTTGGCGAAGAATTTATTGTGCCTTGAAAAATTCGTCTTCAATAACTTTATTGACTTCAATGAATATAGGAATATATATAGGAATTCAAGAACGGACGACTAGAATCATGACAAGTAATCGGACATAGCCTGCGTAGCATGGCGGTTTTGTCGAGCCGGGCGCACGAGCGGCGAAGCCGCGAAATTCGCGCGCGAAGCGCGCGAGAACGACCAATCTCCTCGCGGTTTTTCTGCCCTCGCCCGCCTTTTTTACTTAGCAACCAAAACCGCCATGCTACGCAGGCTAAGTCGGACATTGCTCAGTGATTGCTACCTTCATAATTGGGAGAAGACAGTTGACTTATAAGAAAAAGCTTCCTGGCTTACGGTTGCGATGATCCTTAGTATATGCAGCAGAATGAACGGACTGACTTTTGCATGATTTCATTCGTTCAGTGTCTAACTGATTCACATTGAATTTTTGAAGGCCAATTTAATTAGCTTTCATGTTATTCTTTCAACGGATAAGTTGTTTCGTGAAGGAGTCCTACCTCCTCTGTATGATGTGCTTGAACTGAATCATTTAAAACAGGACACAGATCATTTCCACAAGATTTGACTAATCCAAATCTCAGATCAAAGGTCAGCGAGGAAGCAACATCTGCGAGATTATCCTTTTTCTAAAAAGGGAAATTAAAAATGGTTAATTTTTATTTTCTTGTTTCCTTAGCCGTTGAAATGTTAGATTTCCGTGCGATTTATATGCGCTGGGCGGCAGCTAAGAGGGCGTTGGAGTCCGTCAAGAGAGGCTCTTGAGTCCGTTCAAAACTAGCAGATAGCTGATATCTAACAGCCGCTCCAACACGGTGTTCTTCCTTGCGTCTATCTTCCCGACTGCACAAATAATTAATAACCGGCAACATAATGATACCGTTGAGTAAACCCTTTGACAGACTTCCGAGTCATCAAGGAACTAAAACGCACAAGTAGAGAGGGGGTGGGAGCGGGGGCAAAAATTAAAAATACTAGAGTAAATGCCTTCCCACTAAAAGTCGTCTTAACTTTCTCTAACTACTTTTAAATACCTTCAGATAAACAGTCCTTGGTCTTGAGCAGTAGCTGTCTCTTTGCTTTGTTAAATTATGAACTCCACTTATGACGAATATCCTTTTCTTTGTTAAGTCGTCCATAAAAAACATCCGGCGAAAAGCATTGGACTCGCTCTCGAGATATGCTTTCTTTTTATCCAACTCGACAGTGTACGAAAGCTGTAAGTCTACAGATACAACAGATTACAATAGGAACGTTTTAGCACTAAGCACTGAACGTCCATAAAGTAAAGCGTCTGTTTAACTGACAGGAACTTCAACCAGTCTCAACATTTTGAGGAAATTTTGTTCGTGTCAGAACATTTTTTCTTACAAATAGACAGTTTTTCTGTTCTCATTTATAAAAGAACTTTCTGCCTCATATCAAGATGCCACTATATATGCTCTGGTAAAAAGAAACGCGGGGAGTCATGGAAAGGATAGACTGACCACTGGCAGCGTGAGTTTAACTTTGTGCAAAGTTTTTATAACGTTACAAGATACAAATGCAATCTGACACGCATGAATTAATATACAGCCTGATTATACAGAGTGAAGAATCAAAAGAATACAGAATTGTCTTACCTCTGTCATATTGTATCGCTTTGTTTTTGAGTGTAAAGCAAACTGATAGGTTCAAGCTGAAAAACAGAGAAGGAACGTAAGTTGCTTAAAATCACGTCGATTGTGTTAAATGATTAGGACTTACCACTTGTGGTCATTTCCGTCAGGTGAGCGGCACAATCCGTCGTTGCTTTCAATAGCAATCTGTTTTTTGCTAAGATGGATTCTTCCCTCCAAATTTACGATTGAACGGGTCCTTTAAAGTAAAAAAAGAACAGATTGAGTCAATAACTGAAGTTCTAAAAGCCGGACAAGGGACTTAGTGGTGAGATTTTTATACTGAAACGTGGCACGGAAAATATGATGAAAACCGTCAACAGTTAGACGACCCGGTTAACCGCGAGTATAAACTGAGAAAGTCTTATTACTTCCATTAATCTGTTATTTATTAAAGTCACAGGTACGCTTGCTATCTCGATCTTTTATCTAGCTTTAAGTAGTAATCCCCCTTCGAATATATGCGTTGTGGGCGGTTTCCAGCTAGGATACCTCCACCACCGTAATCACGGGACTCTGAATGTCGCGCGACTATGCCTAAAAGCCCGGATGTACGTGGCGGCATGTTGAACCAATCAAAACTTTAAAGAAATACCAATTTGTAACAATCGCGGTGAAAAAAACAACGTAAAGCAACACTTGAAAAACGGGAAAGAAGAAAAAACTTCAAGAACTAGAACTAGGGGCAAACTAGGTGTAATCAGCTATTCTATGTGCGGCAGAAAACCGTAAGGCTCATTCATGTGACCGGTTAACATCCAGAAGCTTTGACCAATTTTACCCACCTAAAGAGCACGGCTTTATTTGATCTGTAGGCACCGACTGCAACATCTGTTTGCGAAGCGAATAGAGTAAAGTCGTTATTTCATTTTGACTGCAATTTTGTACCGCATCAAAGATTAGCAGATATTATTAGTAATGAGTCGAGTGTTCCTTGAAGGTTTGGACGTAAGGTCTCTTGCTTGTCTCTGAGTTGCAAGAGGAATTGCCGATAAACAATTAGGACAGCTTCTAAAAGGTACGGAAGAGAAGTCATCACGTTGATTCAACAGACCATGTTATATTTTGGACTCAATATCTTTTTAACAGTAGGTAGAATATGATCTCCAGCATGACTCGTGGTCCTAAACAGAAGTTTTTATTATGGTTAGTGACGTCTTCAAATAGTTTCCTGGACGAGCCTATCGAAAATGATGTCGCCAACTGCTCCACTCGAATTTACCCTCACCCAAACGATCGTGTTCAACATATTTACAGCGCAGAGTGGAATGAAGTGGAGGCATTATTTAGATAGGGTAATACTTCACAATAACCATAAAGGCCGATATACACGAGGGGTTTGCTCCCGGAGCATACTCCATGGGGCACGATCCGGAGCAAAGCTCCTCTGTGTGTACCAACGATTTCATGGGTATACTACATCCTCGCGAGCAGAATTTCAACCCCGCAAAATGCTCCACGATATTTAACTGGCTAAATACTTGGGAGCAAGCTCCCGGGGCAAATAACGCTCCCTCGTGCGTACTGACACGTGCAAAATGATCCTGGAGCATGTTCCGGGAGCTAAACCCCTCGTGTGTGTCGGCCTTAAGAACTGATAAACTATAGTGAACCTAAGAGTACAAGCTATAACTTACCCGGGTAACCATTTTCATCCATGTCAACAGTTCCCGTTATAGCAGAACCAAACTGCCTTAGACCAGGCTCCACTGACGAGCCTTGTATTTTCTGCACGCGAGAAAACAAAGAAATAACTTAGATCAAAGTATCACCTGTAAAATTTCTTATGTGTTCAATGTGGAACATTCTAAAGTAAAATTCATTTATTCTTTATCAATCTACACCAAGCCACGTAGGCTTTTTTAACAAAAAACAACGAATAATTCTCTGTTACGCTTAACAAAGATCTTTCATTGCTTTTGTGAGATATTAAGTTTGATGTATCATCAAAAAAAAGTTTTGTACTGTACGTCATCACTTAAGTGCCAGCAAGTGTGGGCAGTCCATTTTTGTACGTCTTACGTTGCTTCTTCTCATTGTTCTCCGTCGCTAACACCAGGCGTTGCTGAGCGAAAATACTTTATCAGGCCCCTTTTAGGACCTGCTTACACTTTGTGACTTTTAAAGAACAGAAGATTACCGAAGGTTTTAAATGGAGTGTCGAAGGTATAATAAGAAAACTCAAAGTAATTAAAATGACCAGTAATAACTACCAAGAATCAATCAAAACACCACGCAAATGCCCCTGGCGCGTGCTAAGCGAGAAGAAACGCGTAACGATCATTTTCGTTTCAATTTTGAATGGATTTACAAAGAAGCGTGACATTTTCAACCAATCGGCAACCATTCAAAACTTTGGCTATTAAACTTCAATTATATATGGCAGCGTGTAGAGACACATTGCGTTATCTGTCTCGCGGTGTAGTTACTTTAAATATATATCCTTTTAATAAGTACAAGTACTAACGATAACGTTTATTTCAACGCGATGGTGATTAAGGCGTTGCCGCTTATAGGGTCATGTATATAAGCCAACTGTAAACCTTTTAAGGTTTAATGTGAGGCATTGTTTGAACCTTTTAAGGTTCAATGTGAGGCATTGTTTGGGGAGGTTCAGCCCGAAAATCTAGATTACGTACAGGTTGTCAGATTTAGAAGCCATTCTAGCGTAATTTTTAAGTATTTTAAAAGAAAAGGACTGGTATATTGTAACACGCGCTATCATCTCATACGGTACCTGTTTATAGTTAGGACTGATTCCATTATAGGAACCACGATAAATATAGACAGCACCACTACCATCTTCGCCTTCAAAGGGAGCTCCAACAGCAATATCTGGTACAAAATTTATATATGTAATCGTCAAGAAAAGAAAAAAGCCCTGGTGGTTTTTAAATCATGATACCATAAACTAGGTATTATACATGTCGTATGACCCTAAAACATTATTATTTATCCACTAGAATGAATGTACTTCTTTTAAGGTCACCATGCACCCAACAGTGTACACAACTCCATAGGCTGGAATACTAATGGTGTCTTGTTGTACCCCCTTCCCAACCATAAAAAGATGATGTCTTTGTTAAATAGCCTCACCTTTATCACTAGTAAGAAAATAAGCACAAGACTTGAATAACCCTGTTCAGTTTCTTTCACAATGTAAGCTGCATGCGCAGACAAGATTGAAGCCTTGAAATCTCAAACTTACGGGCTAAAAATTAGCGTGTCTCAACGCGTCAAGGTGGTCTTCGTCGATTACATATCTTGTAACCACCAAAATTCTTATGATCAGCGCGCTCCATACAATCATAGAATTAAGGTGAATGTTACCTTGGTAACCATCTTTGTTAAGGTCTCCGACTCTTGCAATCGTCGTTCCAAACTGTGCATTTGGTATATTGTCTCCTTTTAAGCCTTGAGAGTCTTGAAGATTGAGAGCTCCCTAAAATCACGATCGCGATATATATTAGTGAACTAAAAACAAAAGCAAATTTAGTTGACCTGTATGCAACTTCATCTGAGGTCAGTAGCGCTCAGACTATCTCTGCAAAATACTTCTACATACGGTTGCTCATCAATGAAAAGTCCATCTCCTAGCTGGGTACAGTGGAAGTGTCAGAAAAAAGCTCGGTGGAATTTTAGAAATCGGACCTAGCTGACTTACTAACTGACCGACTGGCTGGCTGAACATGGACTGGCTGACTGTGGGACTCACTGACTGGCTGACTAAATGACTGGTTGGCTGACTGGCTAGCGACAAATAACAACAAATTCGTGGTGATTTTACATCGAAACGCTTTGAAAAGCGATTGTAGCGTACCTTTCTGTTGTTAACATAAACAAATACTCGTCCTTCGTCCCTATATTGGGCTCGTGGTGCTCCTACCAATAAATCTGAATACCTGTTAAAACGGTAATTGAAGTTTAGAACTGGCTTTTTTCGCAAAAATAAAGTGAAATGCTTGATGCTAGAACAACATATATGTTATTTACATATTATAAGTATAAAAATGCAAGTTCTTTAAAAACTGACGCATTGTCCTTATCTTCAAGAGGAAGAAATTTCAAAATATGACCCTCGCCTATGGTTTTCCGTTGGTTATGGAAAATAGTCTGATTTTTATTTGGTTCTACTTTATTTTCTACAACTACTGATTGGTGACAAAATCACGCCTTCTTATCATACAAGTTTTTAGTATAAAAACTCGCTATTTGTATCGTCCTGCAGTTAGCCGAAGCGAAAACTTTATAGTTAACTGGCTGATCAAAAAATGGACGCTTAACTTATTAATCTCAAAACTTACATATCATTGTTGGTATCAACACTACAAAGAACGCTTCCAAAATAGCTTCCAATCTAAGGGAGAAAACAGTTTACATAGTGTATTGGTAAAAGAAAAACAATCTGCTTCATAAAGACATAGGAGTGCTCAGATAAGAAAAGCCTTGCGTAAACTAAACAGAACATCTCGTCGAACTCCAAAGACTAATTCAGATCAAACCTCCCTCGAGCGATAGCTTCAGCTGGCCCCTGTCGGTCACAAAGTGGATAGCCTTTTTTTTCGGCTTTTAGAGCGTTTTTCTTTCCTCTTGCGTTTTGTAAAGTAAAAGATATAGCCAGGTAAAAGCTGATCCTAGGTCAAATGAGAAAACTATTGGGGAGGGGGCGCGGGAAAGAAGACACTCCGTATTCTCCCGCCTCGTTTGACTTCGGTTCAGCTGTTCCCGCAGCTGATCTTTTACTTTACGAAACACGAACGAAAAAAAAAAACCGGCTGCTCTGCAGGCTAAAAGGTAAATAAAGCTAACTAATGGATAAATCTCTATCCAGTGGATAACGCAATTGGTTCCCCTAATACTTATCCACTGAATAGTGAATTATCCTGAGGATAGCGCTATCCGACATTTGAACAACTTACCAGGCTCAGGTTCTTTGTAATTTAGAAAAATATTTGATTTCAGTCTTACTTACTGTGATTCCTTGAGGCCGGGCGATTTCAGTTGTTACTTTTATACTTTCGTTTTGTCTTGAGTACAGAAGCACCTGTGGTAAAAAAAGAAATGTAATCAATAAAAGCTATGAAAGAATAACCGCAACCCGTACAAATCATAGCCGGTCAATCTCTAAATGAATCTACAATTTTTATTCCCACCTCAACCGTCTCGAGGAAGAAATAAAACTATTTATCTTTTACTTACTTTTCCGTATAAACTGTTGTCTCTGGGAGCACCACCGACATATTCTATCCAAGAAAAAAATAGTAGAAAACAGACAATGTGACAATCAGTGCTTCTTTCCTTGGAGGCCAGAGGGCAGCCATTGGCGCTGATGCTGAGACAGAAATATAGGACCAAATCAACCCGAATTTATGGAAGAGAGCTGAGAAGGGCAAAATATTGTATCAAATTTTGCAATTGAATAACAAAAGCTTTACGACGTAAATGATTGATAAGCGCCGCGGGAGGGTTAAAAAATCGGGAGCAAGGTCTGTGTCTATATACCCCAGTTCAAATCCCTCGTCATTCCAAACCATACCTGTAGTTCTTGGGCTTAAAAAGTGTCCGCTTGTAACGGCATAACCTGATCGAAATAAAGAGCACATCTTACTGTATTTCGTACATATATATATTAATATAGTCTACTATCATACCTCCTAGCTAGATAACCTTTCAGTTATTTCCTAAAATTGTCGTTGCTGTGGTTAGATTATCTCCATATAGTATTTTGTTGATCTTACCCATATAGGACTCTACTCGCCATGAAATTTTCGGGGTAAATACTGTCTTCTTCTGGTCCAAAGAATACGCTGCAACACCACCTAAGGAAAATATGAAGCCTAATCAGTAAGATTTTTTCACCTCACCTTACAATAACTGACTTATTCAAAAATGAATCATCGCACCAGACCTAGGCTCACAAGCCCCTCGAAAAGCGCTCTACTGAAAGCTGTCAAGGCCAACCCTGCAGTAACCTGAGATCAGGCCCAATTTTAGCGGTTCTGTTATTTTCAAAGCGAAAAAAAAGGAAAATAGAGCCTGATCTCGGGTTAACCCTGCAGTTGCATTTCAGAACAGTCTTTACTGCGGGGTCCGAGAACTCTGAGTCCCTCCCCATAATCCTATCTCCGGACCATCGAATGTTTAGAGGGCCACTTCAAGAAAGAACTTGTTAAATGATTCCCTCTCGACCCAGACCATTAAGAGTGTGTCCGAATAGGCTGGCTAGATCGAATAATGTGTTACTGATTCTCATATTCATGTCTTTTACAATTTTTGTCCTAAAATTGTATCCACTACCTATTCGTGTACATTCTTTTACGTTTTTGGACCTTGTGATGGAGCTCGCACTGAGAGAGTTCCATGCCTGTAAGTGAATAAGAAAATAGAACTTGTAACCTTGTAAATCATTTCTCTGAATTATTACCTTGTCTGTGTCGAATCCCTACAGTTCCTAAGAGTAAATCATATCCGTCTGCGCTGTACTCTGCACTAATCCCACTCAGACAGTTTCCTAAGTCTCCAGATACTCTGTCTAAGATAAAAGTCATTACCGTTCAGTTTTATCAGTAAAATAAGTGAATTTTAATTTTGTATACGAATTGTTTGTATAATTTTTAAACAACCAGTATTATCAAGGAGGCCGTTAATCACCGGGCGTTAACCCTCAGGTAAAGGAAGATTATTTTGCTATCAAAATCATTATTATTTCATATTATTGTTACTGTTGTGGTTGTTTATTATTATGATTCGCGCCATGCTTTGGTGTTGGCTGCAGGCTGGCACATCATCGTTGAAACCGAGAATCACACATGAAAATTCTCGGGCACCCAGCGTACCCTGTCAGTAAAAGGTGAAGCTAACTTGTACATTCCGTCTCTGACAACCTTATAGACCTCAAGAGAGCATTAACGCTTAAAGATGGTAGAAAACCATCTTCCCTTTGACGATTACAATGCATGAACGCGTTTATGCTTCTAAGCTTTTTTCATTATAACAAAAAAATGCTTACCTCCACAAGGAGTGACCTCTGGTCCTTGAACCCCCTCCAGATCTTGCCTTAACTGGAAACATCTTCCATTTAATCCAAGGTATCGATTATTTTTAACACTTTCGTCATCTGTTGGTCGTGCGATTTTATATCTCGGCGCGCATGTCTGTTGAAAAAGTCAAAGAGTACAAAAGTTAATCTGTAATTATTAGTGTTTGGTGTTTTAACCATGGATCTTGTAATAACACAATACCAGCCAATTGTAAGATGTTTGTTATTGGCTATGCCCACGCTTGTTCCTTCTCATTATTCGCCAACCAAATGTAAACGATCGTAATATCACTATCGTAAACGGTCCCCAGTCACTGCCCAGTGTCTTTGGATAACTTCGCAAACGGAATAATATTGTTCACGTGTGGATGAAAGCTGTAAAAGCACAAATCTGTATGCGTTTACAGACTTATATTCGTTCACTTTCTTATAGGACACCATCTCTTCCTTTATTAGCTATAACGAGATTTGCACGGGAAACTGGGTCAAAGTTCTTCCCGAAACCAGTCCCATAATGCAATGCGACAAAACTCAGGCGCAACCTCGCAATGGGCAATTATGGACAATGGACAATTAGCATTGTCTTTTACTGGTGTAGCTAACGAAAATAGGACCTTTAAAATCTCCTTTAACATCATCTCAAATAGTAACGATATTGCAAGGCCCACTTTTATACACTGGAGATAACGAGGATACATCACTATTCAAGCAATTGGTTCCATAACACATATCCAATGGGAAGTGATTTATCCGCTGAATAGCGATATCCCACTTTTGACCAAATGGGGCATGGTATCATTGAGGGAAGAGTTTGGCTGCTCCAGTTATCTAAATCTTCGTAGGTGCATGCTTGTAGAACAAGAAAACTTAGCAAGGTTTCAGTCCATCAGAGAGGAAAATAATAGGCGCCCTCTGGATCAAGCAGCTTCATTTGAATAATCCCTTTCCCTTTTTGCCTCCTTACCCTGCCCCTTTTTACGCTTGCAGACGGGCTACCCAAAATTTAGACGATCGAAAGGAGGAAAAAGCATGGGCGAGGAAAAACCGGGCAAAGAATATGGAAACTCTTTCTCGATTTTTCCTTCGGGAGGGAGGCGCTTCTCTCGCTCGAACATTGGGATCCGAGGCAAATTCCGCTCAAGTGAAATCTTGAGACTGGCAAGAAAAACTACCCACCAGACCGTGATGCAAAAAATAACTTACCACCACTCTCCCATTCTCTCCAGTGCTGTACAAGGTTGCTCCAAGCCATTGGTTGGTTTTCACTTCTGTTTCGACTACGATAGTTCTAGTCGACAACGTTAACTCTTCCGTTTTTAAAGCTGTAACAAGAAAATGCTGGTGTAAGATCACGCGACTTTGATAAACCTTGATTGTTAAAAGAAACAATTCTAGAACTAATCTTGGCTCACAGGAACGGGCCGAACCTTTTCCCTCACGCTACACGAGTTGCCTGTTAATCACTTTCAATGCCTAGTGTTGCGCGAGACTCGCATTTCAGATCTTACTCCCAGACGTGTTGCACATTGTGGCGTGGTGAAGGATTCTAGCAGTTTTGTTGGAGCGCCCGAAGAATTCGTCGCGAAAATGAACGGCACAACAGCGAGATCGAAAAATCTTTCTCCCGTGATTTCACTACTAATGAAGACTCCAAGAGATCTGAGAGATTATCCTCAATCTCTTGGCAACACTTGATACCACCAGCCAAGCAATATGATCATTCATTACCTACTTTACTGTGTCTTTTTTTGTTTTTGTCTTTGTTTGTTTTTTTTTGTTTTTTGGGGGTTGGGAGGGATTGTTTGTCTGTTTTTCATTAACAAATAGATCTAATTATTAATAGAAGTATTAAAGCATTTCCGTTGCAGGATATACCCCATTTTTCAGAATGCCGACTTACGTTGATTGTCCAACAGAATTTCTGTACATTCCTTAGAACCAGGTTTGTATTCACACTTGAAAATTGCTCCATAACTAACAAACGTCTCAGAACTAGACAAAGACGTTACATTACTTGAAGGAGCACCGACCAAAAGCCTGCGAAAAAAAGAAAACACACAAAAAACTACATATAGCAAGAACCTGTGCGTTATTACCTAGCTCCATCTAGAAATCGCGAGACTCGACGGTCGCGCGCAAATGAACCACCCAAGTACTTAGCTACTTCACTTCCCCCGCTGCTCGCACGTGACCAATCAATCAATCTGACAATCGCTGCTTTCGCGATTCCCAGATGGAAACGTTTAATACTACGTTTAGCTTGCTTTGCAGCCGGCCCACGCATTGTATTCGCCACTTTAGAGACGACAATGGAACTGGAACCCAGATGTTCCTGGTTCGTTACTGGTGACGTGCCGGTAAGCTATTGGCCAACTTATTTTTCTGTCTTTAGCGACAGTCCCAGAAGTCTTTGCGAAAGCTAACTCGACCCAGTTCCTTCTCGTTTCTAAAGTGGCGAATCGAATTATATAGTCCGTTTGCGAACTAATTCACAGACGCTCTATACAGGCGGTAAAGAGTGTCTGCCAAGCAGGCTGTATTACGTTATAACACATTTAAACTCCTTGGAACACAAAACAGTGCAGCAAACACTGATAATAGGTTTAAATACATGATTTGGCTATGCTATGAATAAAGCAGCTGTGTTAAGAGAAGACTTCACCAGGGACACCCAACGACTGTTTTCTGTAAAATATCTGTTCGGAAAATTTTGTATTTCTTGAGGAGGGCTAAAAATTTCTAGATGACCATTCCATTCATGTACAATTTTCGAAGCTTATCTAATAAATTCCCGACGATTTTCTGAAGTTTAGGGACTTGTCAGAAATTAGCAGGGGGGGAGGGGGGTGGGAGTTTTAAATTTGGGTTCAGAAATGAGGTGACCCATCCCTGCAATGGAAGTGAATTTGCTAACCCTCCCCTTGACCTTGGCCTAAAATTTCATGACCCCTTCCCCTCTTGTATAAATGATAAAATATAGTTCTTGCAGGGTGAGTCAATATTATGAAAGCTCTAAATATATTTCTAATCTGCTCTTTGTAATGCCATATACATACATGTTAGATGACAGCATTAAGAGTCCGACTTTGATTCTGACAGCCGATCACTTGACTCTCCTACATGTATTTCTCCTAGTTTTTTTTTTACAAAATAAAGAACTTCTTTTTTCTTCTGTGGGTGAACCTCTACATGATTACGGACACATATTTGCATGACCCTCCCCCTTTTAACGGCCCATTTTTTATGACCCCTCCCTTTTCTGCATTCTCAAAAAGTTGTGACCCTCCCTCTGTTTCCACCACCCCCTCCCCCCTGTTAATTTCTGACAAGTCCCTTAATTTTTCACATTTCACTGCCCATGTTAGGATATTTTTCGTAAAAAAGGAAACCTAAAAAATTTTAGGATTCAAGAATGTGCTGGAGAGAGGAATCAGAAAAATCCTCAAATTCATAATACGTTAAATTGTATCTGAGATTTTAGGGAAAATAATACTGAAGCCCTTGTAATATGGAAAAGACTCAAGTTCCCCTAGGATGACCGAACAGGTACAAATTTTATAGCGCCGCTTAGAATGCATTACTAGAGATTTAAAAGTACTCTGGATAACCTAAAAAGTGGTTTCAATGTATTTGGCGGAAATTGTCGTTGGGTCAGTTGTTGTTTCTAAACATCCGTCTGTCTGGGTGGAAAAGTGATACGTTGTCTGTTGTCGACGGGATAAATTTATAGTAGGAACCCAAAACCTCCTGTTTATAGGTAAAATACTATCTCTTTCATCAGTTTGGGATTAAAAAAAAAACTTGAAAAATCGGAAAAGAGTTGTAGACCCACATAAAAGATGTTCCCGATACGTGGGTTGACTTTCAAAAATTTCACGTTCTTTTAATTCTATCTATGTTTTGCCCAGTTATCAGGAGACACCCTGTAATCACGCCTCGACATTGTGCGAGTTTTTCTCTAAAGACTTCCGGAATTCGTGGACCCTTCAACATTACAGCTGTTAGATGCAAGTGAAACCATCTAACGTAAATGTTACTTCTATTTTCACCTTTAAGAGCATTAAAAAGCAGGACTTATTAACCTTATTAACTCAGTTCTGGAGATTAACGGATTATTGATCACGAACGTGAACCTTGCCTTCCAGCAGTCGTACTTCAAGAAAATTATACTTTGAAGTGTTTAAGGAAATCGAAAAAACAACGTGACTTAAAATGTTGTTGAAGTACACCAGAGTGGGGAATATTTACCACACAAAAACGAACAACTAAGCATGGGTCAACTCTTAAAATTAATCTGTTATCAGCGATGATCGCCTGCTTAAAATAGGGCGAGAAACTTTCAATCTGACTTAAGAATGTATGAAATAAATTACATTTGTGAACTGCGGATGAAGATATGAAAGTGAATGTGATCCGTGAGGTTGAATTTCAAAGAATAAACAACCTAAACAACTGTAAAAGAACCTGAAAGAATCTCGAAGGGCAGGGTTCGATTCCCAGTCAAGTCTGAATTCATATCTTTTCAGGTTCTTTTTTATTAAACTGGTTGGGTTTGTCATTCATTCAACTTTATAATTCATACTATTCATTTTGGATCATTGTGGCGTGAATCAGTCTGGAGGAAATCAGAGCGACGCTGATGTGGAAATTATTTTACGCTACGTGTACTTCACTTTCTATTTTACTTTGGTTGATTGGTTGAATAAAAAAAGTCAATTGACTTTCAACTGAATAAGAATTTCATTTTCATCATTTCAATGTCAAAAGTATTTTATATTCCATTCGTACCAGCAAGTAGTACTGAGATGAAGATTCACACCAATGATTTAAGGAAAGCCAATTAAAAGGAAGCAGCGTGCCAGAAGATGGCGCGGAAAAATAAACAAAAATAAAGGGAGGTCACAACGTTAGAGAATATGTGGCAATTTAACTATAATAATTATAATTCCTACCATTGTTTCCCACTGTACGAATGAGTCGCCAATGAATAACCAAACATCTTGCTTTGAAGCGGTCCCTCGTATATAATGGGCGAGCTGGAATCCAAGTTAAATCCAGAAACTTTTCTAACTTTGAAAATGAAAATATGATATAGAAGAGTCCATATTATCTTACTCTCCATGATGAATGATGATTACAATTTACGTGGCGACCGTTTTCTGCTTTCACAAATCAACTGAGTCTGAACGATCGTTATCTGCTGCTTGGTTATCGATATCTGACGTCATAATACTGACGGAAATAAAAGTTTTGCCACCCAAACCAAAATATTATTGGAGGTGGACTTCAGCACTCTGTCTAGTCTGGGTCACGTAAATGATGATTGTTGTCCGTCTACTACATGTACTAATTTTAAATTAACGGCCATACTTTTCTCTCACAGGGAAATGTCTGGGTTACAGTGGTAAGAAACAACCTACGTGGGATGCTGTCAGAAAAAGATATTTACGAACTTATACTTAAATCAAGAGTCCAAGAAGAATCCATGTTTTTTATTAACGTTTTAAAAGGATGCGCTTCACAGCAGTTTTCGCGTGCTTGCATCCCTAGTTATTTTTCCTTTCTACTCCCTTCAATGACGCCTGCTATGTAGAATATCTGTACTGTGATTTCCTCGCAGGTTAAGTAATTCCTTCATTTCGAACCAGCTTGTTTGTCTGTTAATGCTAGGATCATGATTACTTAATTAAAATGTCACGATTTCCAATTTATTGATGAAATTTGCTCGAAAATTCTAGTTATTCACCTCTCCCATATCCTACATAAAGTGAACATTGTATCGACGACCGGATGTAGGCACACTTTGTGGTTTGGCTTAAGCCTTAAGACCGCTATAACACTATAAATCGCCTATTAATATATCGTGTGTCTCTATTCATTTTCTGATGGGAGAACACTTATATTTTCTTCTTCCTCGCTAAATTTAATTCTGTTTTTGTTGAACAGTCAACTAAACAAATACATTTCTATTAAAATTAGGTTATGATTACGCATCGTCTTGTATAGACGATCGGGCAATAAGTCCCTATATTTTAATTTTGGCAAACAACTGCAGTCGGTCTTATTGAAACCGCAAAAAATAATAATTTTTAGCCTTGTTTACAGTTAATCACCTAGAACAACGCAAAAATGAGTACACCATTTATGGCCGAGTATAATTTTTCTGCTTTTCCTTGAGCAATTTTTACTTTAAAGGTTTTATTTCCACCGCTCCTTCGCTTAGTATATAGACTATTTCGTCCTTTACTGGGCACAGGGGCAGGACTCGACTGTGTTGGAAGTGACGGAGAAGTGGGGAACACACCGATGCGGTTTTCTTTCTTATCGAGTCATTGTTCGGTTTTCATTGGAAGTATCCTCTACCATTCATACTAGATTTTACTAATTTTATAGCGCTCTTTCCAATGGTGTCAAAGGTGTAGTTGTCTTCCTCCAACTCGAGGGAGACTTGCTTTTATTCTCCAGTTCTGACCGCGAATTGCACGCAACCAGTCTACCTTAATTCATATAGTTTTCCTCTAGCGTTAGTCGTCACGATTCCTAAAGAAAATAGAAACGTAAACAAATCAACGCTTTTTGTTAATCCAACATGAGCTAATGGTTTCTCTTGGCAAAAAATGACTTCCCATGTAACTCATACTAAATTATGTGGAAAGCCGAAAGTTTTAACTTCCAACCCCCGTTTCGGAAGTCGAAAATCAGAAGCGGAAAGCAGGACGTCCGAAGTCCCTCCTTGGCTTTCGTATCAACGGTCTAGAGTCTCTTCATCCAACTCGAGATAGACTTGCTTTTATTCCCCAGTTCTGACCTCGCCGGTTGCGCGCAACCAATGTAGTCGTCACGATTCCTAACGAGTGAGATAAAAAGTAAAAAAAATAAAAACGTAAACAACTGAACGCTTTTTCTTAATTAATCGAACAGCAAAAAATGACTTCCCATGTTACTCATATCGATGAGTAGATCTAAATTATGTGGAAAGCCGAAAGTTTGAGCTTCCAACTCCCCTTTCGGAAGTCGAAAATCAGAAGTGAAAAGCAGGAAATCTGAGACCACTCCTTAGCTTTCGTATCAATTGAATTATGTCCAATGCTTTTGCTGAATGTAACGCAAACAGTCAGTAGATTAAGTTGCTCATCAGTGCACTCGTTATTTTTATAAACAATACCTTGGCAGGGGCGTAGTTACCTGTAAGCATGGTACGCACGTGCGTACTTGAAAAAGTCGAGGGTGAAAAAATGAAATAGTATAAAATAAAATAAATAAGTGAATAATAGCAAAAAAGGAAATAAATAAAAGACAATTGTTTTGCCTCAATTCATTTAACTCTGTTTGCTTTTTGGAATATTTTTTTGTCTAAAAGAATGTGTTTTTCCACATTCGAACGCGGTTTCCAGAAAAGCGACGTGATTCATTGGTGGACGGCTCTTCAAAGATATTTTCAGAAGCCGGCGGGAAAATCAATAGCACGCAAATAACAAGGTGGGTGGTATAAAGCTAAGCCATGTTTTCCGGCTTCGGCCTGCACATCTTTGCATTAGACTAAGTTAAAAGCACGATTACGCTAACGTAGTTTGCTACTCTCGGTCAAAAAGAATGTGGCGTACAGCGGTATAAAAATCACTCATTTGTAAGTAAAAGCCTGAAATACTACTAGATTGTTATGCACCTATCAATGTAAAGCCGGAGGGGGGAGGGGAGGCAGGGCATGGAGTGGGGATTTGATTGTCTTTGTTGGCCCTAGGGTAGGGCATTTGACCAATCTTGTTCTCCCGGGGAAGGGGATGGATTTGACTGCCGACTCGGACGAAAGAGACTGAGACCGTACATATGTTTCCCCACTTCCACGCTTCACGCACGCGACGTACGGTCTGGAAAGATTTGGAAACCATGGAAGCCAACGAGAACAAGCCAAAGGTGAGTGGATTCTACTGTATTGATCAATTGAACCTTTTAAGATACTGTGGTATCAAAGTAAACGGAAGTAAAGAGAAACCAAGTCGATTTTTGCAAGTACAATTGATCAGTGTATGGCTGACATTCGCTACAATCACCGTATAAAGCTTATAAAACTGACTTTCCTTGTACCCTTTACTAAGAACTTACAAAATGTGGACTTTCTCCTAAAGGTTTCCGTATTCTATGCAGTGTATTAAAACACGGATTCAATGGTTAAAACGTATAATTGCAGCTTTAAAAGGAACATGTATCTTTGGTGATGCAGCAATGTTTATAAATAAAGATTGCAGAGTTTTATTTGGAGATATTTTTATTGTGCCTTTCTTGGGTCCAGCCTTGGGATGGACGGCAATGTGCAGCCCGGGGTGGGGAAATTTGGTTGCAATTGACTGTAATGATTTGCCCGTGGGCAGGAAATTGGACGGCAAATTAAACATTGCGGATTTAAAAGTATTCAAATTAGATTTCGCATCCGAAAACTCTGGAGCCGTGACCAAACTGTTCACACTTCAGTCTCGTGCATCTGCGTGTAAACGACAAACCGATATTCGGCACCAAAATTTCCCAGATTGAATCTCCTTCTAAATCGTTTTTTTAAACGTAACCGATTGACGTATTTCAGTCAATCATCTCAAAAAGGTTATCAAGGCACAGCAGATTTGGGACTTTGCAGGAAGAGTAGTGCATTTGGGGAATTGTGCGTACCTCTGGAAAAATCCTGGCTACGCCCCTACTTGGATAATACAGCCACGCAAAATACAGGAATATCCTTGCTTACTTGCATATTTGTGGCCATAGGTAGTATAGGAGACTGGTTTTGAAAAGCGGCAATGACAGCAAAGATAAAAACAAGGGTGCTGCAGTTTATGTTGTAAGCTTCCTGACCGTGCACAATCCGGCTTTGTTTTTTGTTAACAAATTGTGAAGGAATAAATTAGTGCCACGTTTTTATTGGTTAATAACAGCTGTAATAAGATCAAATTGACAGAAACTCTACTGAGCATTATGCACATTAAGGTGACTCGACCCAGTTTTTTTTAGGGGGTACCATCCTACTTTGAAGCTCTCTGGTATCCCCACCTTTACTTTTATCGTACGTCTAACACATAGAATGGATAACATATAGATCAATCTACAATATAACATAAAATTTTTGGCGATCGGAGTAAATGTCACGTGGTTATAATGCCACGCCCCTTTGAGGTCTGAGTCGAAAATCTGCTGTTGCCAGCATTTTTTCGTGAAAATCTCTCGGCTACACATAGTGCGCATTAGTGCCTTGCGCTGAACAGAGTTTCACCAAAATCGCAAAGACCCAATTCGAGAAATTCAGCGGTTTCCAAATTTGAGTCATAATTTATGCGAAAATGATAAGCAAACTTTACACGGATTATATCTAATAAACTATGAGATTCATCTCTGTATTTTGGGCATCCTTATAACAGGTGGGTCCTTGCAAGTCAGCAAAACGCTTTAGGGCCTTGTAAATGCGCGCGATTTCGAGCAGAGCAAACATATAGAAATTATAGTTTTCGCTATTTGTTGACGTTTGTCAGCGTTTAAGAGTCAATCTCACGAAAAAAGCATTTTCTTAAAAATTCGTAGTTTTTTTTCCTTCAAATTTTTTCAGGGCAACAATTGATTAACTAACAACCCGGACTCTGAATTTCATGGTCATTGAAAAACTGTGACATTATCTTCTATAAGCCCAAACTTGAGTAAACATTGAAGATTTTTAGCGTTTTGGCTGAGTTTGTGCTTTGGGAGTTGTCTATTGTTTCTAGTCTGTCATTATACAGCATTCTTGTTCAGCACGCGTGCAATGACCACGCTTGGCTGACTTCCGAATGCTGACCGAGATATGATAATTTAGTATAAGAAAATAGAAGGGATTCCCGTCACGAGTTGGTTTAATTATTGGCTTGCATAAAACCTATGAAAAAATGATATTTTTTTTAATAGTAAGTAGATTTATTATCTAGCACTTCTTGATTTTTTTGCAAAGGCACAAGAAGCACGAGAATTGATTAAAAATTGTGAGTTAAACCTCTATGTATCA